>BDMV01000007.1:41218839-41827312 GCA_008326285.1 Oryza officinalis
TTTAGGTCGGTTTCGGAGGGGAGGTGAGGACGCGGAGGTCGGTTTGGCCGGGGAGAGGCGGTGGAGCGCGCGGGAGGGGACCGGCGCTAGCGGACAAGGCGGCTCGGCCGGGTGACGTCGGCGGCGGTCGGCCGCCGGGGAAAGGAAAGAAAAAGGGGGGGAAAAAAAGAGGTCTTGCCCCCTTGCCGATTCGGGTAGGAGAAGAGCGGAGAGGGGAGGGGGGGCGCTCGGCGCCTTGGCGGCATGCGCGCGCAGCGCAGCGGCGGGGCCGAGGCGGGGGACCAGCGGCGGGACGGAACGGCGCCGGCGGTGGTAGGCTTCGGGAGGGAAGAAACGGGAAAGAGAGAGAAGAGAGAGGACGGCGCGGCTCGGGCGCGGACCGGGCCGAGCGGCCTGGCGCGGCCCAGCGGGAGAGAAGGCGGCGGGGCAGGCGGCTGGGCCGAGACGGCCCGAGAAGGAGAAGGAGCTGGGCCGGGGCAGCCCAGGGAAAAGAAGAGGGAAAGAGAGGGCGGCCGAGAGGGGGCTGGGCCAGGGGCGGCCCAGGGAAAAGAAAGGGAAAAGAAACAGGCCGGGAAGGGAAAACGGCCCGGGACAAGGGAGGTAAATTAGACTTTTTCTGAGGGTTTGGTTCTGGGAGGTTTAGGGCTCGGATTTGAAATCCGATTTCGCGGTTTTCTCCGGGATTGAAGTGGGAGGGGAGACACGAGACCTTGGCACACGACAAGACTCAACCGAAGAGCAAATTTTCGCAATTAGGGTTTTTAGCAGATTAGTTTTCCCGCTAACGCCGCGACAAAACGGGCGTTACAATGTGAAGCAAAAAGGAACACATTCCGTCGTTGACATCACCGTCCCCCGCCACCGGAGCTCCAACGCCCTCCCCTCTCCCTCCTCTCGTTTCTTTGAAAGAAGAAGAAGGCAGGAAGGAGTAGAGAAGGAGAGAGTAAAAGAAAAATAAAAAAGGAATATTCCGAATATTCCCTAAGAGGTGAGTCCCAACATGGAGTGAGGCTCAATTGGATTCAAAGGGTAGAACCATACTTTCATATTTGTTTCTCTCTCCAATTTCTCTAGAAATAATAAATTAATGTTGTGCGTGTCCTGGAGCCCCGACGCCCTCCCCTCTCCCTCCTCTCGTTTCTTTGGAAGAAGAAGAAGGTAGGAAGAAGAAAGTAAGAAGGAGTAGAGAAGAACAGAGAAAAAGAAAAAGAAAAAGAAAAAAAATATTCCCTGACAAGTGGGTCTCAGGATGGGAGTGAGGCTTAATTGCGTTCAAAGGGTAGAACCATACTTTCGTAGTTGTTTCTCTTGAAAATAATAGAATAACGTCGTCAGTGTCCAGCAGCTAATTATGATTTTTTGCAGTGCCCTATAGCAGAAACACGTTCTTGCGGTGTCTCCCAGCTAATTACATGTTTTTTGGATGTCTTGTAGCAAATTTTGTATTTTTTATAGAAACACAGTACAAATGTAGGCGCCCACAACACGCGCACATTCACTCCTATGAACGCACATACGCACACTCTACCTCTATGTGCATTTCTGGAAGACTGGGCCGACATATCCCAATAGCAGAAACACGTTCTTGCAGTATCCCCCAAGCTAGTTACACATTTTTTATGTCCTTGAGCAAATTTTGTATTTTTTATAGAAACACAATACAAATGTAGGCACCCACAACACGCGCATACTTACCCTTATGAATGCACACGCACGCTCTATCCCTATGTGCACCTCTGGAAAACTAGGCCGGCATATCCCTATAGCAGAAACACGTTCTGGCGGTGTCCCCCAAGATAATTACACGTTTTTTGGATGTCCTGTAGCAAATTTTGTATTTTTTTATAGAAACACAATACAAACGTAGGCGTCCACAACACGCGCACACTCATTCCTATGAACACACATACTCTACCTCTATGTGCCCCTTTGGAAAACTGGGCCGGTATATCTTGAGATTAACAAAGTCATCACGAGAGTCGTCAACCACTGAAAGAATAATTAGCTATAAATACGAACAACTGTTAGAAAAAATAATTAGTCGTAAATACGAACAACTGTGTCAAATCTAAGATTTGAAACTAAGTGAGTTGGTTACACAAAAAAAACCTAATCAGTCGAGCTACGCTCCTTTGCGTTGTGTATTATTAGTGGACATGCACAAACATACTAAGAGCATCTTCAAGAGGTACCCAAACAAATTCCTAAAAACTTAATTGTGGGATTTAAGTCTAAACCAAGATTCCAACAGATACCCAAACTTGGGCCTAAAAATTCATCATTCCCAATCCATACCCAAAATGGAGCTAGATTTGGGACAGCTCTCGGCGTTCCCAATCGGTTTAATCGCGAGAATAAATTCACTGCGCGCCATTTTCTCTTGTGGCCATTTTCTCCGTCCTCACGCCCTGCCCCTCTCCTCGCTCGCATCGAACGCCGCCCCTTGGCCGGCGTTGTAGTTCCTCCGTCCTGTCCCATCCGATAGGGCGCCTCCGTCCAAAATGCCAAGTCAATCCAGGGCATTGCCACCGAGTTTGGCCAGGCAAAGCGTCCGTCCACTATGCCAAGTCAGTCCAGGGCGATACCGATAACACCTCCATTCAGGGCGCCGAGTTTGGCCATGCCAGACGAGACGTTCGTCCACGGAGCTTCCTCCATCCAGGGCGCCATGTCCGTCCACGGCGCCGCCTCCGTCCAAGCGCTCTTCCCCATCTTTCATGGGCTCAAGCTCTCTGACCAGGTCACTGGATCCCCTCCCTTGATGGGCACCGAGCACACTTTGCTAGGTACTGCATCCCTGTTCTGCTTCAGTACGTAGCATTGTTTTTTAGGCAACATTCCGACATGGTATGTTGGAAATTGGAACCACAGCCATGATCCTCAATACAAGATTTTTGGGATTCTATTTTTAGACATCTCTTGAAGATGCTCTAAGTAATAACCAGCGAGAAGTGGTCTTTCAAATAGGTTAAGACTGTAATTTTGTTTAAAAAATATTTTTTTCCATCCAATCAATGATGTAACTATCTAAACCTCCTCAACTCGGCCAATACACTAATAATAATAATAAAAGAAAGAGGACGATGATAGAATATGCCTGCGGGAGGAGTATTTATGATATGCACGAAATGTGGTGCCAAAAATACCACCGAAACAAGTGTCCAATGATGTTGTTCAAACTAGACATCTGCAAAGCCTTCGACTCGTGCGATGGGATTATCTGCTAGTGCTAGTGCTAGTACAACAGTGGAGCTTCCCATAACAATGGTATGATTGGATACCATTGATGCGATTGGATTCTTTTCAGCTACTTCGCTATATTTACTTCCTATAACTGGACAGTAGTGTGCTTTCCAACTACATACGGTGGTCCTGGATGCTGAATCTAGAGAAGTTTGTAAGGGAGCTACGGATAAAATGGCTATGGTATGAATAGAAAGCACTAGAAAAGGTATGAGTAGGGCTGAAGACCCCATGCAAAATGTCGAACAAACTACTTTCCACAGCAACAACCACAATACAATAGGCAATGAGGCCATTGTCCAGGGGCAATGGGGCCATTGTCCAGGGACAGTAGGGGTTCGAGCCTTTATTACTGGTGTGAGAACCATGAAAGCCTTCACTAAATTTTTTTTTGCCATACGTAGATAGGAGGGGGGCTGTAGCTTTGTCTAGTTTATTCAGACCTTCCTGTTATTTTTTCTTAGATTCGTTACTACCATTGTCTGCTTTTGGGATTCGACCTAGATTCAAGGAAGACGTCCAAAAGATGTAGCGCTGCGAGTATATGCAAATCTCTAAAAGGAAAAGCTGGACATCTAAGCAAGCCGTTGAAGAGAACTCGTGAATACAAGTTCTTAACCTCTCATCTAACAAAGGATGACCGTTGACCTCCTGGATTAATTGGTCACCATATGGAACATGGTACAAGGAATAAAATTCACCATCCATGGAATGGATCGAATCACTTGGAAGCTCATAATCCATGGGGAATACTCGGTTGGGTCTGTGTACAACGCATAGTTCTTCAATTCCATTAAAACGAACTACGTATGAGATGCTTATCTGAAAACCCTAGGCCCCAAAGAAATGTAAGCTCTTGGCTACTACTGCATAATAGAGTGGGTGTACGACAGATTGGCAATCCACGGTTGGCCTAACAATGCCTACTGCCCGCTCCGTCGACATACCCTGGAAATATACTTGCACCTTCTAGAAGTATCAAGAAGTAATTTGATAAACCAAAGGAAGACAAAAAGTCTGTAAGGCTGTGTTCTTTCCCCTACTTTCCTAACTTTTACTTTTTCATTTTTCGCACGCACGCTTTTCAAACTGCTAAAACGACGTGTTTTTTGCAAAAGTTTTTTATAGAAAAGTTACTTAAAAAAATTATATTAATCCATTTTTTAAATTTTGTTAGACTAATACTTAACTAATCACGTGCTAATGGATAACATTGTTTTCCGTGCGAGGACACCTCCTGAACACAGCCCAAGTTGTTTAGCCATATCAATTAATTTGATAATCAGATCACGAACTTGAGGAAGATAATCAGCAGTAATTTAATTTGATAAACTGGAAGAAGGAGAATGTGGCTATTAATTTTTTTTTACGTACATTCTTATTAGCAACAAAAACTAGATCCACATATTGTAGGAAACTACATATTGTACATTCTTATTAACAATAAAAACTGGATTTGCTTGTTCTGGTCAGCGATCAGTTAGCTTACAAACAGAAAGTTGACACCCTGTATCAAACGGAATATGCACATCAGTCAAGAGTTCGACCAAGTTGATAAACAGTACTATTGATGATCTCCAAGAACGCTGATTTGTCTACGTTACATTTGCATTTAACCAGGTTGAAATGGTTTATGCTACTAACTATTAGCAATTCTGTAGGAAACAAATAAAAAACAGACGGAGGAGACCTGAACTGAACAGATACGGCAGCACCTATGGGCTATGGCAGCAGATTGGCAGTGCCTCTTTTTCTGTCTCGCCATTCTCGGAGGAACATGAACAGAACACAGGCGACTCCGATTACTTGGAGACTTAATTGAAACGCCAGCCTTTTATACCAATTATGCCACCTAAAGTTCCACCAAAATGACGTATCTGAAAAAGTGGACATGAAATTCGGATGAGGCCGAGTCTACGAAAAGTAAAATAAAGGCGAACAAAAATCAGAGTATAAAACGCATCATATATTCATAATCCAAAAGACAAATTTTGTGGAGCGAGTAGATCACTCACGCTCCTTGGTGATGCCTTCGCTGGACATCATGAGCACCTCCGCATGCTCCGTGCGCTCAACGTCGTAGTACCTGACGCTGCACACGCCGAGGTCGACGTTGGCGTGCCGGCTGTACGGGCACACCCGCCGCGCGTACCGGAAGGCCTCTGCGACGCAGGCGCCGCAGTCGTGGTACTCCGACGACGACGAGTTGCATGAGGCGGACGCGGCGATCAGGTTCGGCCGCTCGCCGGCGAAGACGTCGACGGAGGAGGAGGAGGAGGAAGAGGAGCCGTTCATCACCTTGGCTGGAAGCGTGGCGGCGAGGTACCGCAGGTTGGCTTCGTAGGTGCTGTTGGGAGCGTACGGACCCGGCAGGATCCCGCACATGTGGAACGGCGGCGGGCGGTGGCCGTCGTCGTCGATGGCGTCGGCGGCGGACAGCGGCCGCGCGACGAGGGCGAGCACGAGGAGGATGATCGTGGCGCGAGGCATCGCCGGAGGAAGAGATGATTCAGCTGAATGGGGAGATGGTGGTGGACTGGTACAGACTGCTCCAGTCCGGTAGCACATTTATCCACGGTGGATTAGTTGAGCTATTTGTGGACGACCGTTGACTACCAACGACCATTAAGTAGTCAATAGCTGCTAGTCCAGAAAGATTAACAATGCATTACATTATGTTAGTCGTTGATAGGAGCTTCCTTTCATCTTCCTGATGATGATCAACGTGCATATATACAGTTAACATATCTTACAGAGTACAATACTAACAACTAGGCTATAAAGTATAAACAAGACCCATCATTTCTGAACGACTAGAGCATCTGAAGTTCTGAGCGCATATGCATTGTGCAATTTGTGCACTTGCAGCTGTTGCAGTCTTGCAGTTGCAGATCGTAGTACTCAGTTGTTCTAAAAACAAAGAACAAAAGATCGTACTACTCGGTTTGTCTTCGCCGTTCTCGGATTGGCTGGGCCAGGTAGACACAGCCCACAAGCCCAGCTACTTGAAAAGGCATGATAGGTTCGCACATTCTAGCTGGGCCAAACAAGTGGCCCAAGTATGAAAAATGTCAGCCCGTTCCACAACCAAATGGGAAATAATGGCCCATATGATACGAGTATAGGCTCTGATGGGCTGTCTGGGCCCATACTGCTAGGGATAGAACTCCGGCCTACAACGGACGATGACAAAGATTACAGGAAAAAGTATAATTTGAGTCCCTTAAAAATATAGGTCGGATATGATTCGTATCCCTTAACCGTAAAACCGGGTATATTGATCTCTCTAACTATTTAAACGGTGTAAAATGACTCCTTTAGCTGTTTTGAGAATGGTTTCGACTGACGTGACGTCCACGTATAACCCAATCATCAGAAAATTAAGAAATAGACATGAGGCCCACAAGTACGTAACTACACTCATCTCCTTCATCACTCTCTCCTCTCTCCCCCTTTCTCCCCTGTGGCTACACCTGCTATTAACCGGGCAACGCAAAGAGGGCTATAGGGGTGGCACCTTGGTCGACGGCATCCTCCATGCCCAGTAGCATTTGGCAAGGTCAACACGATGCTTGTGGCTAGCACTAGTACATATTCTATTTCTCCGTGCGGTCAAAACACATTTTTCCATACGGAGGTCTTGCCCGTCTGCACCCAGGGGTCTAGGAAAATAAACATTTTTGCGTGCGGGTGCCCCAACCGCACGGAAAAATACATCTTCCCGTGCGGTCCACTTAACTCGACCGCATGGGATAATCGTTTATCCCGTGCGGTCCAGTTATACCGATCGCACGGGAAGATGTATTCTTATAGACGTCCTAACACATACTAGCCGTTTGGAAAGATCTCGTACACACTTATACTTTTTTTTGTAGTTGTGTTTTTGAATGATACACTAGCAAATCTAGTTGCAGTTATTCACGCTCAATTACAAACACGATTGAATTTTATAATGAAAATATCACAAGTTAAACCTTATAAAACATCGATATATATAATTAAATAGCATATATACATGTACACCTATGAAAGTAGCTACATTGCTAGTGTAACAAATATTATAAGTTCTGCCAACCTCACAAATAGATCTTTTTAATATACTGCATGTTCTCTCTCCCACTCCTTTAGGCGTTTGAATTTGTCATCGCAAGCAAGTTCGCTATCAGGGTCATAGAACTCCCCTAGATGGTTGCAGATGTCGCGACGAATGAACCGGCACAAGTCCGCGCACAAGTTGAGAAGCATTTTTTTTGTCAAACCGGTTTGTGGTACACGGAATGCTCGGGAGCTATTGAAAATAGAAGAAAAATGATAGTGTTAAAATCAACTTAAACGAACTAGTTCGTATATATAAGGAGCACGATGACTTACATCTGTAAACTCAGTTCTATATCTCCCGCAGACTCTGAGCATCTCGCACACGTAATATCCGTATAGGCTATTGCCGGGAGGTTGGTTGTAACATTGCGTAAGAACAGTAGACACGTCAGTATTAAAACCTAACAATCGTATACAATCGAGCATGATGTGGAACGACAAGAACGGCTTGCCATATTCGTATACCTTTGGCACTTCTGTAGAATCCCAAGATTGCATTTTGTCTACATGACCTAGTACACTTTTCTGTGCATCCGCTTGCGGTTCAGGTGGGCTTGTGTCACACCCCGAAGTTTGCATCCCAGGTAAAATTCGTAAATTAAATCGCGTAAAACAAATTTTTCCTTTCCAACCTAGAGCAAATTCCTATTTAAAAATGTATTTAATCAAGTGGAATTGGCATGGTGGGATTTTTCTTGAGTTCCCCATGTTAAAATACATTAATAGGATTTTTAGTGGAATTTTCAGAGCCCTAAAAATAATTTTAAACAATTAAAAACCTCAAGCGCAATAATTAAAACCCTAGAAATCCTTTTTCTTTTTCTTTTCCTTTTTCTCTCCTTCCTTTTTCCTTTTTGGGCCGTCGGCCCATTTTTCCCCTCCCTTCCTGGGCTGGCCCAAGCCGCCCCGTCGCTCCCTTTCCCTTCCCGGACTGGCCCAGCCGGCCCAAGCCGCCGCGCGCCCCTTCCCCTTCCCGGGCCGACCCAAGGCCGCCCGGAAATCCGCGCCGCCTCCCCGCGCCGCGTGCCCGCTGACAGGTGGGGCCGCTGCAACCGAGTCCGTCTCCGACTCGGCCGGCCGCCGCGCCCGCGCCGCCGTGATTTCCGGTGGGGCTTCCGCTCGTGCCGCTCGGCGCCCCCTATTTATTTTCCCCCGCGATCCCCTCTCCCTTGTTCCCGAGCGCCGTCGTGGCTCCTAACCCTAGATCCATCGCCGCCGTCGTCATTTTCGTCGTCGCCGGTGAGCGCTGCCACCCCTTTTCTCTCTCCCCTCTCCCGGCCCAAGCCGCCGCGCGCGCTACGCGCGCCGCTCGGCCGCCGCTCCCAAGCCGCCGCGTCGCCTGCCGCCGCACCCGCGCACACCCGCCGCCGCATCCGCCGCCGCCCGCGCCCGCGGTTCCACGCGCCGCTGTGCCGGCCGCCGCGTGGCCACCGCGTTGCCGTGCCGCCCGTCGCGTGGCTGCCGCGTCGACGCCACGCGTGCGCCACGTGGTGCGCCGCCACCGTCGGCCGGTGGACTCGGTCCACCGTGCCACTGACAGGTGGGGCCCACCTGTCGGAGCCGCCGCCACCCGCTGACGTCCGCATGACATCAGCCTTAGCCCTCCGCCGTCAGCCCTGATGTCAGCATGACGTCAGCCCTAGGGTGTTATTGCGCAATAATTCAATTAAGGTTTTTCTGTTATAGGAAAAAACAGAGATAACTTCAAAAATTCATAACTAATTCATCCGGACTCCGTTTGAGTCCGTTCAAGTTGCAGAAAATTCATAAAAATGTCTAGAATCCATTAAAAATAGTTTTGTTCTCTGTTTCAGTAGACTTATAGCTTGTTTGCTTGTGTGCTTTGTTTGTCGTTTAGATTCCGGTAATTCCGACTCTCTGGTTTACTTCGAGGTCGTTGCCGAGGTCGACCCAGCGCAGGAGCATGGCAAGTCATGCTTCACATTGATCATATTGTTCCTAGATTTACAAATACCTTATTTTTCTGTAAATGCTACACTATTTCATAATGTCATTTTATGTGGGTTCTTTCCTATTGTACTCAGCCAATTATATTGATTATCTTGTACCTTTGATAGCTTGGGTAATTAATTCTTTATTCACTAATTTAGGAGTGTTTAGCCATGCTTAGCTAACTTAGCTCACTAAAGGGGATCACCTTAAATAAATAATTAATGTAGTCACTATGGTGACACTTTGGTTTAGGAGCCACCATGGTAATAATATTTAATTAAAATATGCCAATGGTGGGTTGTGAGCACATGGTTTTGATGGTCGTGCTCATGACAATTAAGGACCGGTTCGCGGGAAACCTTGGAAGAATTATCGTACATTCCACAAGCCAGCGTGGGTAATGGCTAGATTTGTAGTATAGCTTTTTCCTAGCCGACGTACCCAGGCGAGGGTGGGCGTGATGGAGTTGGGTCGGCGGGGGTGTACCCGTTGATCGGCTGCCGGATTCACCTAGGCATGAGAGGGGGCTGCCTACCTTGGTGTAAAGGTGGGGGCGAAACCTGAGGTGTGGTGCGCTTGGTTAGGAAGGGTTGTGCGAAGGGTCCTGTCACAGCTCCTTTTTCGGTGTACCGTGGTGGTATGTCGGCGCACGGTAACGTGTTGTGGGACTGTGTGTTGTGGGTACAGTTGTACACCTCTGATCAGAGTAAAACTATTCGAATAGCCGTGCCCGCGGTTATGGGCGATCAACCAGATTCACCGTGATTAGTTACACTTTCTAATAACCTGATTTAATGGAACTAGTGTAGTTCAGATAGTGGTTTGGGCCTGTCGCAATGTGGTGTAGTGTTGGACAGTGATGGTTTAATATTATCAATTTACTACAGTGGGTAGTACTCAGTCTTGCTTTATTTTTCCCCCACATCAGAGTTGGAGTATGTTTCAGAGGAAGACTTTTCAGAAGAGTAGGCTTGTGGCTACCATCGAGGATGCCTGTGGATTAGAGTTGCTTCGTTGCGAGTGTTTAGTCTAATACATTAGCTTGTTTCCTTTTTCCGCTGCGTTTATGTAAGAGATTTTTATGGTGTTTGTAAGACATGGATCTGTTTATCAATTTTGTCGTTTGTGTACCCTGGCTAGTCCTGGACAGGGATTTTAATACACAATCTGCTTGGAATTCGGGTTAGCGAATTTCTGGGCATGACAGCTTGGCTTTGGCTGACCCTGTCCCGTGAATGACTTGAAAACTATCCTTGCCTCATACTCTGCCATTTCCTTCGGTTTGTACGTGGAAACCATTTGTGGTATGAGCTTGCGGGCTTGCGAAGTACTTGGCTTTTGGTTAAATGCATCTTCCTGGGAAGGTGACACAGGTTGCACGAGAGCAGATTGTGGAGTAGGAGGCGACAGTTGCCGAGGTAGCGGAGTTGGGGAATCTGGTGCGACAGGCTCTGCAGGTGGAGAAGGTACTCTTTTTGGGGATGGAGATCTTGGTGGGATAGGAGATCTTGGTGGGGTTGGGGAATTCAGTGGGGATGGCGGTGCTAGAGGGGCAGCCGTCTGTGGCACCGATGCAGCTGGGGTCGTCAACGTTGCCTGTCCCGTGAGGATGATGTCTCGACGATGCCAAAGGATGAACTGGTTAACAGCATATCCGAGTAGTTCTATCCCCTCTGGTGTTGGGATGTCCAACTCCAACGACATTTGATCGGCATTAATGTCACGCCCGGAAATTTTCCCAAATTTCCAGACCATTTTGTGTATTAAGTCCCTGTCCAGGCATCAACCAGGGTACACAAAACGACAAATCAATAAACAGATCAAAACGTAAATAAAACGATAAATACTTACAACAGAGGCACTTAGTCCTCACACCAAAAAGAAAACAGCAGCGGAAAGAGACGATCCTAGCGGGGCTTCAGCTCCACTCCACAGGCAAACTCAACTGAGATCTGAGCCTTGGTCCTCTAACTTCATCTTCAACTCAGAAGTACAAGACTTCTGAAAAAGGGAAAAAATAGCAAGATTGAGTACAACCACCGTACTCAACAAGCCACACCAATGATGCAAACGTGCACAAGGGAGACAAAGGGAGGCTTGTGGCTATTTGCAGAAAAGCGGTTGAAAACCTTTACATTTTAAAACAGTAAAACAGTTGTTTAATTAAAGCAATATTAAATCTCCACTGAACAACGCTACAACCACGTTGAACAGGCCCAACCATTCCACCTGAACTACACCAGTTCATTAAGTCAAATTAATTAAACATGTGAGACTAATCACGGTGAATCTGGTCGATCGCCCATAACCGCGGGCACGGCTATTCGAATAGTTTTACTCTGATCAGAGGTGCGTAACTGTACCCACAAGACACGATTCCACACATGTTACCATGCCCCGAAGTATCACCACGATACTGCAAAGGGGGAAATCGTGACAAGACCTTTCGCATAACCCCCTCTAACCAATCGTACCACCTCGGGTTTCGCCCCCACCCCTCAAAAGGCAGTGGGCAGCCCCCCTCGAGCCTTGGTGAATCCGGTAGCCGCATAGACCATCGCAGGGCCCATCCAAACTCCATCACGCTCACCCTAACCAGTGTACGTCAGCTAGAGGAAAGTTACACTACCAGTCCAGCAGTTGCCCATTCTTGCTCTTCTTCAGAGTTTTCATGGCTGGCGCTATGGACGAAGACGAACAAGCCTGCATTGCGAGGGAGCAGGAGGAGAAGCTAGCAAGAATAGAATAGAAGC
The DNA here is from genome assembly GCA_008326285.1 of Oryza officinalis. Lineage (NCBI taxonomy): Eukaryota > Viridiplantae > Streptophyta > Magnoliopsida > Poales > Poaceae > Oryza > Oryza officinalis. Next base: position 41,230,887 of record BDMV01000007.1, read on the forward strand.
ATCTATATGTAAAGAAGAGGAAGAGGATTAGTGAAGACAACGAGACCTGATCAAAAGCGACCGTGCCGCTCATAATAGCATTATTCAAACTCACATAGATGACACCAACATCTTCACTACGCCTCAGCAGAATGCCGTGGCTGCAATCACGCTGATTGATACCCTCATCGACGCAGCCCCAGACAACATGACCCCAACGCTCAACAAAGTTAAGACTATGATCGTGGCTACAGCAGCACAACAAGTTAAGAGCACCAAGCCTTCCCGTCGAGTAGAGGAATCCTTCGCTGAGTCCCCAAGGACACATGCTGGCAATCGGCTATCGTCCAATCATGGTTCGAAAGGCCACTGGGCACCTAAGCATAGCAAAGGTCATACAGCATCAAGCCAGCCTCGTCATGATGATGGCGGTCACCGTCGAAACCAGTCGACTGGAGGCCACGACCACGACAACGATCGTCATAGTGCACATCATGACAGGTGTCATGACGACAGACATGAGCACCGAATACCAAGAGCTCTACACGATACCATAAATCAAATCCATCAAGTTCGAGGAAACCATGCACATCGCGATGACTATCGGTGCTCGCCTGACAGCGACGATGATGGTGTACTGTCACGCCCGGAAATTTTCCCAAATTTCCAGACCATTTTGTGTATTAAGTCCCTGTCCAGGCATCAACCAGGGTACACAAAACGACAAATCAATAAACAGATCCAAACGTAAATAAAGCGATAAATACTTACAACAGAGGCACTTAGTCCTCACACCAAAAAGAAAACAGCAGCGGAAAGAGATGATCCTAGCGGGCTTCAGCTCCACTCCACAGGCAAACTCAACTGGGGTCTGAGCCTTGGTCCTCTAACTTCATCTTCAACTCAGAAGTACTAAACTTCTGAAAAAGGGGAAAAAAATAGCAAGATTGAGTACAACCACCGTACTCAACAAGCCACACCATTGATGCAGACATGCACAGGGGAGACAAAGGGAGGCTTGTGGCTCTTTGCAGAAAAGCGGTTGAAAACCTTTACATTTTAAAACAGTAAAACAGTTGTTTAATTTAAGCAATATTAAATCTCCACTGAACAACGCTACAACCACGTTGAACAGGCCCAACCATTCCACCTGAACTACACCAGTTCATTAAGTCAAATTAATTAAACATGTGGGACTAATCACGGTGAATCTGGTCGATCGCCCATAACCGCGGGCACGGCTATTCGAATAGTTTTACTCTGATCAGAGGTGCGCAACTGTACCCACAAGACACGATTCCACACATGTTACCATGCCCCGAAGTATCACCACGATACTGCAAAGGGGGAAATCGTGACAAGACCTTTCGCATAACCCCCTCTAACCAATCGTACCACCTCGGGTTTCGCCCCCACCCCTCAAAAGGCAGTGGGCAGCCCCCCCTCGAGCCTTGGTGAATCCGGTAGCCGCATAGACCCTCGCCGGGCCCATCCAAACTCCATCACGCTCACCCTAACCAATGTACGTCGGCTAGAGGAAAGTTACACTACCAGTCCAGCAGTTGCCCATTCTTGCTTGTGGTAAGCACTGTTATTCTTCCAGGGTTTCCCATGAACCGGTCCTTAATTGCCATGGGTGCGACCAGCAAAACCATGCACCCACAGCCCACCATTAAGTCATATTTTAGTTGGATAATTACGACCAATAAAACCTGGTCGGGTGTTCCGAGCGAACCAGCTCGTTAGAAGCTAATTGTAAACAGTGTAATTATCCCATTAAATGAGCTAGTGGTAATTAAGCATGGCTAAGCATATATAATTCTAGCAAAGTCAACATAAGTGACTCACGCTAGTCAAATTATCACCCAAGGTTAACAAAGGACGGTTAACAAGTAAACATGGCACAAGCGAACGGATAGGTAAACCCTATTCCCATGTAATTAGCAAAACATGCACTTTATTTGCAAACGTAAAACATTTCGTAAAATAGGTACAACATGCTCAAGGGGAATGTGTGACTTGCCTTGCTTCTTCAAACAATCTTCCGAACTCTTTTCCTCGCGAGCGCAAACTTCCCGAAACGACGGAATCTACACGCTGGCACGCAAAACGAGGAAAAACTCTAATAAAAACCAAGTAAACAGTACATAAAAAGTAAACAAACATGTAGAGCTCAATTTTAGATGAATTTTGCAAGTTGAATGGCTCAATTTGGAGTTCGTATGAATTAGATATGAATTTTAGAAGTTTTGAGCCATTTAAATGAATTTCTGGAAATTAAATCGATTTATTGCGCATGGAGAGTACTTTAAGGCACAGAGAATATTACAAAAATATTTCCGGCCATGATTTTTAAAGGAAATTTTTGATTTCCTTGCTAATTTCACTTGTTTAAATTGCTTTTGATTTTTATTTATTTTCTGGAAAATGTATTATTAGGTAATTTTTAATCCCGATCGAAAATCGGGGTGTGACAATTAACCCTTCCCACTTTCACCCTTGTGTAGTCTTCTGGAATTGGGTTGTTATGGAACTGTCTCCCTGGTATCGCTAGTCCGGACCCAACCTCCTTCGTTTTCCCGGTTCTGCCTATCGGAACGACAAGGCTGCACGGTGTCGGACCGGTAATAAGATTGACCGGGTAGGGTGTTGTTTCTATGGACCCGATACTGCTCGGGATCTGCACCGTCTGCTCGGCTTGAGGAACTAAGTTCGGGAAGGCTTGGGGATGTTGTGTGGCTAGCCTCGCTACTTGTTGGGTGACTTGTTGGGTTACTTGTTCGGTGACTTCTTCACGCAACCTCGCTTTGTAGGCGTCCCGCTTCTTGTAACTTTTGAATTTCTTTGGAAACCCTACCTTCCAACTCGTCCTTGAAGATTTTCCTCTTATCCTCCCGGAGTGTTCGGCAGTCCCAAAGCAGCGGTGAGCTCGTCATGCTCCCTTTTGGCGACGAACTCCCCTGTCTTCTTCTCGGCGATCTGTTGAAGAGACGTGGTCACATGCTCGATGTCAGGAGACTCGAAAAGCATCTCACCCTCATCCATCACTTGCCCCGTACTTCGTGCCATACCCAGTTTTGAGTGTGCGGATTTAGGGGCTAGACCAACAACGATTTGCCTTGAGTTGCAAACTTTTCCTCATAAAGTCTTGCCACCGTCCCGCATGCGCTGTTAAACTTGGCCATCACGTGTTTTGGCTCGACGGGCTTCCCATCTTCGTTCAGTGCAGCAATGTAGTAGGTCTCCTTCGATAGCTGGTTTCTGCTCCTCTCACCACGTCATTTCTTTGCACGTCCTCCTCCTCTTGCTAACATGCCCGTTGGATCTGGACCCGATGTGGTTGTGTTCGCCTCTGCTTGAGCCCTGGCAGTAATCTGGTCGGCCTTTCGTTTCGACCAACGCCGAGTAGCCATCTGCACGAATGATACCACTTGTAGGATCGAAAAGCAAGAACTAAGCCAACCAGAGGGGGGTGAATGGTTGTAGTACCCAAAAACCAAAACTTTTAGCAGAAGTAAAAGTTACCCTCAAATCGATGTAGATCGGTCTGACCGAAATAGATCAGCTGGTCTGACCGCGCCTGTGCCGCCGGTCTGACCGGTATTGATCTCCCGGTCTGACTGCTCCAAAGTCGCCTCTGCCTCCTGCCGCCGTCACCGGTCTGACCGTCGTGTCCTCGCCGGTCTGACCACTGTGAAGCACCAGTCTGACCGTCGGTGTCTCGCCGGTTAGACCGTCGAACCCGAGCAAACACAAATTGAAGATCTCTTAAAGTAGATGACAACTTTATTACTTCTCTCTGTATTTACAAAGTGCAACAACAACACTCCTCATGAAAATCTCGATTAAACTCGAAACCCTAACTAAACTCACAACTCAATGCTCTCAAAAGCGATACCGGGAGGTCACACCCCCCCTCTCTATTTATACATGAGGTAGGCAGCCTAAGGCCACGAACCAAACTCATACAAGAAGTCATAATCCACCTAGGAAACCTTCCCATACAAGAAACCAACTTTATATATTCCAATTATACCAAATTTGGACTCCTTCCAAATTTGACTCCGCATCCCATACGTACACAATATCTCCATCGTATGGCATATGGAATCTTCACCAACCACATGCATTGATCTTTAGCCTAAGTATCCCATATGATATTTGACGTTCGGACATCACCTTATCTCCAAGTTGACTCCCAATCCATCACCGGCAATACTCTCCCGAGACATAAAAATTACCTACACATGAATCAAACAAAGAAACCACATCCGAGCACAAGTTATCACCAACTTGACTCATTGTTAGCAAACAATCAGTATTACATACACATAGTATCCATCTAGAAGTCATAAACATAAATTAACCACGGATATCCAATGAAACAACCCGAAACCAAAACCGACACAGAGTCGGTCGATCAGACCGTGGGCTGGCCGGTCTGACCGCACACATACCTCTGGTCTGACCGGCCTTACCTTCCCGGTCTGACCGGACCCAACAACAGTCCCTGTTCACTGTCTGAAAATTCAATCACCTCACAACCACTTCGTCAATAATCTCCAAATATCAAAACCAATAACCTCAGATGTCAATTGTTTATCACAACAGAAGAATCAAACACACCTTGATTTTACATAAGCCATTAGACGGCAATAATTAGGAACGTTAACAAATCTAGAACGGTTAGGATTCTAGACTTACTGCCTGCTCGATAGGAAAATAATCAGGGTCATCCTCGGGTCGCTCGATGGCCATTTGCGCTAGTTCTATTTCAAACGGGTCGCTCGGTGTGTGCCAAGATTCCTCGCTCGACGCCACTTCATTTCCGACAGCTGCTTCGTGTGTCTCTGAGCGCGGATTGTTCGTGGGCTCTGCGCCCGATGCAGCTACGGGTGTCGGGGAGGGCTGATTTACCGTTGGTTCTATGCCCGATGTTGTACGGGTGTCTCGGAGGGAACTTTGTTCTTCGACATTTTCTTCTATGTGCGTTCTTCACACACAAAGTCTACAAAATGCATATATATACATCAAAGTTAGTTGCCTTTGGATAGTATCTGATGCGTGTATGATTAGATAATGTCGTGACAACTCTTTTATGTTTGAAAGATGAGAATGCCCTTTTCAACAAACCATTGTTCATTTGTCTAGGAAACAGTCTATATAGGAGAAAATTAGAGTACGGTACGTAATGCATGTCTTGACAAAGAAGTAAGAAAGTTTTGGTGTTCAAATTAACTATAATAAAATGATGGAATAATCTCCCATTAACATATAAAAAACTAGTATTTAATTTCAATGACAACGCTGTTTGGCCAAATTATCAAGGATAAGCACGTGACTACTAATCAAGGGCAATTAAACCTCGCGTTATAATTCAGTCAAATTCAGAACTGAGATGATAATTAGCTTGTTAATCCAAAGACAACTAATTAATTCATCACAAAGTCCATCTCAAAACATTCATCACAAATATAAGTAAATTCATCTACAGAATGCATATATACATCAACTTTGTTCCAAATATAAGTAACTCCAAACATACATCGGTGGAATGCGAGTACAACCCTCAACTTTGTTCCATAAGAGCAATTTAATTTCCCCAAAAGAAAGGAGGAGCCGGCAGTCGGCGAGGAGGCAACCTCCTTATATATATTCAATGTCCACAACTAGAAAGAACTTCTAAAATTCTCTTACTTATATATATCCACAATGTTTACTAATTTTTTAATGCAACTTAAGAAATATGCAACATACATGTATCACAAATATCTTGAAATAAGAATTAACAAGTCAGATCTCATATATCACATATCTTGCCTTAGCGTATTGATTGGCGACCTTCGAATCACGTAATTCAACTTCAGAGTTGCTTGCGTCCAACCCTGACAACAAAACAAACGTTAGGTAATTACAACAGTTGCATTGGACAACTAAAATATAGCCCAAGTAGTTCAGTCGTTCGCTAATACGTTAGCTTGTTCAATCGGTCGTTCTTTTGCTCGATCCTTTGTTCTTTTGCTAATACAATATGTTCGCTCGTTCGGTCGTTTACTCGCTCGTTCGATCGTTCGCTAATACGTTCGCTCGTTCGGTCGTTCGCTAACATGTTCGCTCGTTTGGTCGGTCGTTCGCTAATACGTTCCCTCGTTTGGTCGTTCTTTCGCTCAGACGTTTGGTCGTTCACTAAAACGTTAGCTCGTTCGGTCAGTCGTTCACTAATACGTTTCCTCACACGTTTGCTACGATCGTTCGGTCGGTCGGCCAGCCGTGGCGGTAGTGCGGCGAGGGCGGCGGTGACAGTGGCAGTGGCGGTGGTGGTGGCGGCGGCGCGACGCTGAAGAAGAGAGAGGTGGAGGGGAGATGGTGAAGGTGGCGGCGCCGGCGTCCTCACCTTGAAGTGCGAGGATGACACGGCGAGGGCGGAGATGGTGAGGGTGGCGGCGACGACGATGATGCGATGGACGATGACGGCAGTGGTGACGGCGGCGGCGGCGACGACAACGAGGACGACGATGACGACGACAGCAGCACCTGAGAGGAGGCGGCGGCGGTCGGCGAGGAGGCGGCGACGGTCGGCGAGGAGGAGAGGAGGTGGCGGCGGTCGGCGAGGAGGCGGCGACGGTTGACGAGGAGGACAGGCCGGCAGTGAGGGGATGGAGGCGGCGGCGTCGAGGGGACCAGCTAGGTGGCTGGCGGCAAGGGCAAGGAGGCAGCGGTGGAGGATTTTGGCTGCTTGGCGGCGGGCTTATAAAATTTCTCTGGGACTTAGAAATTTTCGAAGCCCGCCCATACCTTATATAGGGGGCGGTCATCGCGTGCGGGTGGCTTAAGCCGACCGCACACAAAAATATCTTTCCATGCGGACGACTTAAGACACCCGCACGTAAAATTCTTAGCCCGTGCGGGTTACTTAAGGGCCCGCACGGGATAATAGTCATTCCGTGCGGTCGGCTAAGACGCCCGCACGCAATAACAATTATCTCATGTGGTTCTTGTAAGTGGACTGCACGCAAAAATAATTTTTCAAAAATATTTATAGTACACAATTATTTCTTTATTTCCTGATCTTTCTTTCTTTTAATGGTGAAATAAATAAGACACTACACAGAGAGTACCAAAATTTTCAAAAACATACCACATATATAATTGTGTTACAAAATATTTTCACATAAATAAACCATATGACATAAGACACATGTAACATTTTTCTGCCGATAAATAAACCATTACAAAATATTTTCTTTTCCATGTGACAACGACATCTCACATATTTTCGCAGAGATAAACGATTACAAAATAAACTATCGTTTTACACTTTTTACAACACTGTCCCCTAAAAAAACATCTCTTCAAGAACGCCGAATAAGTTCTTCTTGTGTCATACATCCATGCCCAATCCATCTCCTAAAAAACATCTCTGATGAGTCGAATTGAACTTTATTAAATCATATAAAAAATGATACAACTTAAACGGACATTATATTACTCTTCGTGCACTAGTGAGTCTAATAACATTAATTTAAAAAATGAAAAATTAACTATAATTACTAGATTTGCAAAACTAGTATATTCGTCGGATTCCACTGAACAAATTTGAAATAAATGAAGGAAACTAAATAAAGAGTAAATTAAAGTACTATGCACTACTAAATACTTTTCAAATTTATACATGCAAACAATATATTTAATCAATAAAAAAATAGTCCATTTCCAAAAATGAAAAAATTCTTCGCTTTTATCCGATGAAAAGTGAAATAAATGGAGGCAAACCTAACCAAGAATCCATTAAAAAGTATGGACAACTAAATACTTTTTAAAACATGCCATACAAACAATATATGTTAGCTAAAAATAAAAAAAGTACCTACACTACTCCATTTTAAAAAGTGCAAATTTCATCGCATTGCACCGATAAAAATTGAAATAAATGGAAGCAAATGAATGAGGACAACAAGCATGTCACCTTTTATATGGATCTCAAGCAAAGATTTGAGGTTGAAAACCTTCCCCCCTAATTTGTGTCAAGTTTAGGAGAGAGAAAACGCCGGGCTTGAATGGGGCAATTTTGGGCTGAGGGCAATATATGGCATGCATCATCGTGTGCGGTTGCGTTAAGCGGCCCGCACGGGATAATCTATTATCCCGTGCGGGCGACTTAATCCAACCGCACACGATAATGGAGATTATCGCGTGCGGACTTGTTAAGACGTCCGCACGGGATAATAGATTTTCCTGTGCGGGCGATGACCAGGCCACGGTGGACCTGTTTCCCAGGCAGTATCACTTATGACCCGCCTGGAATCTACCGTGGGCCTCGTACAGAAAAAACTTTTCCGTAGTAGTGTAGGGCTATTAACGAGCCAAACTCGAGCAAGCCTATCTGCTAGGCTCGAGCTCGATAGAAGCTCGAGCCAAGCCTAATCCATCTCCGAGCTTTCAAGCAGGCTTGAGCTCGATAGAAGCTCGAGCTCAGTTAGGCTCACGAGCTCAACCCAAGTATATGATAATGTACATTTGATGATGATTTTTAATAAAAACACCAATTTTAAGTTAATCATATTAAAGAAAAAGGGAAGGAGAATATATGACACCAACACATACTAATTTGTCACATGAATGTATACTAATTTATATACTTAACCTACTAACTCATCGAATAAATCATAAAAGTTACATATACAACTAGGCTCGTGAGAAGCTCGAACTCAGCTCGTTAAGAGCTTGAGCTGAGCTCAAATCGAGTTTAAGACGAGCCAAGCTCGAGCAGCTCGCAGCCTCGAGCTGTTTTAACAGCCCTACTTGTGGCCATGCAAGGTGAGGGAGGCGTTGTGACAAGAAGCTGAACGGATGGCGGGACCAGTGGTCGACGCAGTCCTCCGCTTGGGATGTGACGGCGTGGATGGCCTCTTTCTATCCCTGCTATTTTTCTAGGCCGCCTTCCATATCTGCTTGAGGAGGATCGAGTGAGGCTGGCCAGGGGCGGAGCCAGGATTTGAGGATAGGGGGGGCAATGGACAATGCAAAGTAGCGGACGAGCGGCGATCCAAGGAGTGAAGGAGACGAAGAGTCAAAGACTAAACGTCGAATAGCAGTCGTAGGCAGCGGACGATGCTCGATGCTCGCTTGACTGACGCTTCGTTTTCTAGGAAAATAACCAAGGGAGCAGCCGAGCAGCAATCATCAGGCCTATTGGGCTGTGTTGTTTCTTATGGGCCATAAACTGGACTGAATAGAAGGGGCCAAATAACAATTATATACATATTACAGCTGTATATACTACCTATATCCTACATAATTACTAGCGTGTCAGGGGGGCCTGGCCTCCCCCCGCCCCCCTCCCTCCGCCTCTGAGGCTGGCGACAGCACTGTGACAAGGAGTAGACGCCAGCGGACGAGGAGAATTCTGTGTTGGATCTGCTCCAGGAGGCCTGTCGCCATACCGCGGAGCTCCTCCGGCCACCACCGAGCCTAAACTGTCATAGACCTGTGGGCTCCTGCGCCAAACTACTCCATCCCGAGCTCATTCCTTCGCTGCTACCTCATCGGCATGGCAGAGTCCGCTTGCTCGATGACCTCGTCGTACTCGCGTACTTGCCTGAGCAACATGCCACTGAAGCGGAGGCAGGTGAAAGGGGATCCCCGCCCTTTGCCATCCACCACGCAAGGCGACGGTGAGACCAGGCAGCGGCATGGGAAAGCCTCGCCTAGTCGCCCCAGGCGCCGATGAGCGATGAGCTTGAGACGCAGGGGAGAAATAGAGATGAAGATGAGGCCAAAACATGTAGGCCCCAGCCACCTCAGCTAAAACCGCTTTCAAACTGTCTTGGAAGTTAAATTGTATCAGTTCTAACAATTGGAGAAATTGTTATATCCGGTTTTGCGGTTGGGGATACGAATTAAATCCTTGAGAGAGTTAAATGGACTTTTTCCAAAATTAAATAACTTTCTTGAAAGAAACTATAACAAGTGACATCGCAAGTGGTGCCTACAGCCCTACATTGATTTCTGTATGTGCATAGGAGTATTTATCAGTCCGCACTCTCCAACATTACATCAGTATCGCCTTTTCCATTTGATAAACCGGAAGAACAAGGAAACTGTCCCTATTAATTTCTGAATGTACAGTCTTGTATGGAAATGGGCCCTTTTTTTTGCCGCAATTGGATTTGCTTGTTCAGTGGTCAGCCGATCTGTCCGCTTACAAAGAGAAATTGAAACCCTGTATCAAATGGAATATGGATATCAGTCAAGAGTCCGACCAAGATCTCCAAAGAACTATGATTTGTCTACATTAGATTTGCATTTAACCAAGTTGAAATATTCTATGCTATTTTTAACCAAACTTTTCGCATTTTTGTTGGGAGTAAACAAAACCAGATGAAACATACCTGAATCTATGGCAGCCGATTGGCCTGGGCTCTTCTCCTTCTACCGTCTCGCCATTCCTGGAGGAACATGAACAGAACACAGGCGACTCCGATCACTTGAAACACAACCATCATAGGGAAATCATGGATCAAAACAATTTTCCACCAAGACGACGTATCTGAAAAGGAAAAAAAAAGAGTATATGTTAATTCGGATGAAGCAGAGTCTATCTGAAATTCTGAATCAGTGAAGGCGAACAAAATCACAGTATAATCCCCCATCACGTCCAAAAGACAAAATCTATCGAGCTAGCAGATCACTCACGCTCGTCGACGATGCGAACGGCCGAAAAGGCTTGTCTCTCCAGCTCCACGCGCTCGACGTCGTGGTAGCTGACGCGGCAGGCGCGGAGGTCGACCATGGCGCGCCTGCTGTACCCGCACAGCCACCGCGCGTACCGGAACGCCTTGGCGAGGCACGCGCCGCAATCGCCCGACGCCGACGAGTTGCAGAAGGCCGACGCGGAGATCTGGTCGGGCCGCTCGCCGACGAGGACATCGACGCAGGAGGAGGAGTTGGAGGAGGAGGATCCGTTCACCTTGGCTAGCAGCGTGGCGGCGACACGCCGCAGGTTGGCCTCGTACGAGCTGTTGGGAGCGAACTGCCCCTGCACGATCCCGCACACGTGGATCGGCGGGCGGTGGCCGCCGCCGTCGTCGAGGGCGTCGGTGGCCGCGGCGGTGGCGGCAAGCGGCGGCGCGACCAGAGCGAGGACGAGGAGGATGATCGCAGCGCGAGTCATCGCCGGTGAGGAGATAATTCAGCCGGAGTAGTATTACAGGCTGCTCCAGTTCAGTATGTACATTTATGCACGGTAGATTAGTCCTGCTAGTTGTTGACTTTGACCGTTGACTACTAACGTCCATTTAATAGTCAACATCTGCCAACTTAAGAACATTTAACAATGCATTATATTAGTTGTTAACTTGATCTCTTTTGATCTTTGCGATTATGACCATGTGCATATATACTCCACATATACTACTCATATAGACAAAGGTATGTTAACTCATGAGTTGCTCATGCTATTATTAAATATTAATATTTTAAAAGTATTCGTGTTGTTTACTTTTAAGGCTGTTTATATTAAAAGAAGAGTTCACATCAGTTACAACTTACTCTCTCTGTTTTAAAATACAAGTATTTTTGAATTTTTAAATAGTTTTCGAGATGCTAGTTTGACCGATAATATTTATAAAAATAAATTATTTTAAATAAAAATGTCATACTATTTCTAATTGCACGATTTCTTTAATTTGAACTCTACATACACGATGTACGTTCACGACAATATGATCCAACAAATTAATGGTTAGATCTTTCTAATTAATATAGTAGCTTCTGAGAAGTGACTAATTAGTATATGTATGTATGTACAATGGTGGAGCTAGAAATTTTAGGATGGGTATTTGAGATTTACAATCTCATTTAAATAAAATGCAACTATAAAGCAGATTTTTTTTTCATATAGAAAAAATGGATTTTTTTAATGAAAGAAACAATATATCGAAGCTTGGAGAAATATTTATTTTAACAGCTGCATAAATAATAAAAGCTATTTAAATCTTAACATGAAAGTTAGTAGTACGAGAGTACAAGAATTAATAAAGAGAACATATTGAAATTGAAGATTTATATATTTGGTTTATCGAAACTTAGAGAAACATTTGATTTAAAAGCAAATTTTCTGAATAACTCTAAATTTGATAAAACAATGAAATAACTAATATAAAGAATATTTGAAGATTGAAGAATTATTTGGCTAATTAGAAGCTATGTTTTGAAAAGAAAACACTAGGTGATATAAAAAACATAACATTGAAATTAGTAACAAATATATGGGGAAACGTAATAATATACTAGTATTTGTAAATATAAAACCTGCCAACGCTAACACATACTGTATTAGACTATCAGCTATAAGTTGATGCGTGGAATTCTGAATCCTACTACTTGGACGATGCACCAATAACCAATAGAGCATATTCAAATTTTTTTTACATATAGTAGGTTTGTTCCAAAATACTATGGGTATTCAAGTGAATACCATTGAATTATGGGGGATCCATCCCTGTGTATGTATGTATGTATGTATGTATGTATGTATGTATGTATGTATAGATAGACAGACAGACAGACAGACAGACAGACACATATATATATTGGAGAGTGAAGGTAAACCACGACTTAAAACATTCTTCTGAGAAGGAAAAAGTGGCTACATCTCCCATGGAAAAGAAAATATACATCAATAAGAATGTGCCCTTTCTTTGTGAGCGATCAGTCGACTTAGAAACACAAGTGTGACACCCTGCATCATATCAAATGGAATACGCATATCAGTCAAGCGTCTAACCAAGTTGATAAAACAGTACGGAGTAGTGATCTCTAGTTGTTATAAAGGAGAGACCTGATTTTGTCTACGTTACATGCAAGTCTGTAAGATGTAAACAACTTGACATATTGTACACTATTTTGTAATAAAACTGTTAGCAAGTTTGTTGGGAATAAACCAAATTAATTACCAGATGAAACATACCTGAACTGAACCTACATACTCCCCATCTCCACTCCACCTATGGCAGCAGACTGGCAGGGCCTCTCCTGCGACAGGAGCTCGTCTTCCCCTCTACATATAAGTTGCCACATATAAGTTGCCACCTCTACTTCCCCTCTACTCTCGTCTTCCCCTCATCTCCTTCTCTTTCTCAGGAGCTCGCCGGCGGGGTAAGGGGCCCCGACCGGTGAGCCTGTCCGCGGGAGCTTAATGGCCTCCCTATAAGTGATGAGGATCGATGGCAGGACATGCACGTCGACGGAGTCGTTTTGCTGGTCGCTTGCTTCTTTTAATGCCTCGCCTTTGTCAGCCCGGCCGGTGATGCCACGGTCACGTCACATACGACCATCTTTCCGGCGACAGCGGTGGCAGAGAGGGCCCCTTGATGCAGTACATCTCTTCACGGGTCCCATCGGCGGCGTACACCAGCTCGAGCTCCTTCTCGCCATTTTTCAAATCGACTTTCACCGGTCCAGCGTGGCGGCGCCGACGGTGATCACCCATGGCGCCTCGTTGGTGGCGGAGCTCGGCGATGTCTTCTTGTTCCCGGCGGTGCACACAATAGAGACGCCACGCAACGTGACACGGAAGCTAACGATGACGATGCTGTCCTCGAAGAGCGGGATCGGGAAGCTGCCTAAGGAGAGGGACAACACGTTGACGCCGTCGCGAACGGCGTCGTCCATCCCGGCGAGGATGTCTGAGCTGTAGCACTTGTTGAACCAGCAGACCTTGTAGGCCGCGACGTGCACGGCCGGAGCCACGCTGCGCGCCTCGTCGGCCCCGACGCCTAGGACGCTGGCCCCGGCCATGGCTGCGCCGTGGGCCATTGACGCCGTTTGCGTCCGATGGCCGGCGGTGCAGAGTCCCTCCAACTCGCGATGAGGGGAAGAGAAGAGAGAAGAGGAAAGTAGAGGTGGCCACTTACATGTGGGCCTTCACATATTTTTTTATTTTACTGATTAGGATGTCATGTCAGCGAAACCACCTATCTATATTGTCATGGGATCTCATTTAATTTAGTTTTGTAAGTTAGAGGGTCAAATTTCTGGTATTGATACAATTTAAACTCAAGTGAAAGATAAGGGATGTACAGTGGACTTATTCCATTGCGCAATAGCCTTTTCGCCCCAACAGTCCCAAATTCTAAGTCTATTTTGCCTCTCTCAACTCATGCCCCTGGTTGAATCGCATCCCTTAACCGCAAAACCGGATATAACCCATCCTCTAACTCCTAGAAAGTTGCAAATCGACTCTCGGGGTGATTTTGGAGGCGATTTCGTCCGACGTGGCAGTTGTCTTGCTGAGTCATCAGCTGGGACCCACTTGTCAGCGACATCCACCTCATCCTATCTTCTTCCTCACCTCTCCTCCTCTCTCTCTTTCATCTCTTCCTCTTCTCTCACCTTCCATTAGCACAGAGGCAGCGCGGCGGCGCTGACGCGTGAGGGAGGAGCTCACCGGCCGGCCGACCGCGCCACGAGCGAGGAGGAGCTCGTCGGCCGGCAGCGCGCGGGGGAGGAGCTTGTTGGCATGGTAGTGGTTGGCACCCTTGTCGATCTCCAGCGATGGCTCGGCTCAAGCGCGCAAAGGAGGCTCCTTCGCCATCGCTCTTCTCACGTCTAGCATCTTCCCTCCTCCTTACCCCCTTCGCCCCATCACCGGCAACCTTCTCCAGCTAGACTAGCCGGCTTGCTTATCCCATCGCGCGAAAGCACGACGAGGCTGAGGCCGGCGTGGCGGTTGTCCAAGCGATTGCCGAAGCATCATTCGAGAGGTCTGAGGAGGGCGTTGTGGAGGACAAGGCAGAGGCCTCGCAGGCAAACCCCTCCGCGTCAGCGGAGACGACGGTCGACTGGAAGACGGGGAGAGGGAGGCATGGTCCTCATGCTCTGTCCTGCCTTCGCCGCCTCCATCCATGGCCGGTCGCCGCCATCCACCTAACACCTGACACCTTGGTCGCTGTCGCCACTACCATCTCTCCTACCGACAGGGGCGAGCAATGATGTAGAGAAGCGAACGGCGCGATGGCCGCCAATACCTCCCTCCTCCTCGCCCCGCTTCCCTCTTCGCGTTGTGGCTCCCTACTATCGTTGCCTATCTTCGCCACCTCCTCTCCTCGGCTTCCCCCTGCTCTGTTTCGTCGGTAACGACTGCGCTGGGGCTGCTCCCCTTCTCTCTCCGAGAGGCCAACAGAGCCGCCGGAATGGGATAGAGAGAAAGAGAGAGGAGGGAGGGAGAGAAGAGGGGAGAGGTGAGGCTGACAATGGGCCTCACCGTTTTTTATTTTTATTCTTGACATTGACATATGGGTTTGTTAACGACGAAATTTGGTAAATCATGCATTGGATTCAGAGTTAAAGCCGAAGCCGATTGGAGGAGATAAGCGATTACAGAAAACGGAGTATGAATCGGCTGCAAGCCAAATCAGCTACGGTGTGCATCGGCTGAAACAGAATCGGACAAGGATAGCCGATGTAGCCGATTCCGATGAGGAGATGGCAGGATCATTGTCGGGTTCGGTTGGTGTGCTTCATGAGGATTGCCACGTGCGGATTGAGTCCAAAGAAGGCAATTGTATCTATTAATTAGAATATTTGTTAGTTTCCTTTTATCTTTAGGAAAGTGTGTTTAGTGTCCCTTAAGGACTTTATGTTTTTCTTTTATCTTTAGGAAAGTTTCTTTCTTGTCCTACAAGGACTAGTATCTCCCCATGGGTATAAATATGTACACCCGGGGTTATTGTAATCTATCAACTCTCGATCAATACAATTCGACGCATCGCCACCTTTTACTCTGTTACGGTTTATTTATCAACCGGCGGAATTTGGCACCTGACGCGGGGCTGCATCGGCTGTCGATCTCCGACGAAGGGGTAAGTCCAATGTTCCGTCGGTTCAGGCAATTGTATCATCTACGTCGGTGTCGTTCAAGGCTGCATCAGTACATTCGACCTCTTGGATTGCTCTGGTTTGGATAATATATTTGCCTGGCTATTTATCATATGTCTTATGTTAATCTAGTATTAGCATCTCGATTTAGTTTTATCGGCTGCTTCTCGTTTTAGGGTTTCTGCCGGTATCGGCTAAATCGTTTTGCTAGATTAGATTAGCCTAGGCATCTACCACCCTGAAAATCAGTCAAGGGCTTGATCATCTAGATACCGTGTTTCTTTACATACTTAGTGCTGCATCAGTTGAGTTTGACCTACTGAGTCGTGCTTAGAATCATGAATCTCTAGGCTGCTTTTTGATTGCCGATAAGGGTTTCATCGGGGTTTCAGCCGATGAGTTATCTGGACGTTGTATCGGCTTATAAGGATTGCATATAAGTTGAATTTAGCCGATGACAATAAAGGTTTCACTATTTAATCTAATCTTGTGGATTTTATGGCATTGGATCTATGTTAGATTCACTTCATCGGCTATGCTATGAATATATATAATCTCTTTCTTGAGATGTTTTTAGACATAAGTGATTTATACTGTCTCGGCGCCCTGTCCGATCTATCCCAATCACTTGGTTTAAATATATTTTGAGATTTAGATTATGTATCATTGATATCTACAACCGATCGAGTATGTCTAACTTTCGTTTCACTTTATCAAGTCATTGCCGATCTAATGCATATTATCATCAGCCGATTGGCTCTTTGTCAAATGTCAGAATCTACATTGAACACATAGCCGATAGCTCAAAACCCTATCGCTATCGGCTGTTATCAGGATCGGCTGGAATTACTACATCGGCTATGTTGGCCGATCGGTTCTTTGATCTGTCGTTTGTATATCTTGTCAGTTGCAGGATCAAACTGACTGGCACGCCTGCATCTCACCAAGATTTGGACCTGCACTGGAGCTAAGCAGATCTCCCAGGCCAGTGTGTGTTTTTTGCATCAACAGGGTCCTACAAGCTGACTAAGCAAGTCAACGTGGTCAAAGATTCCACGTGAGACAAAACCACCTTCGAAACTGCTTAGGGAGTCGATTTGCAACGGGTTTGAGAGTTGGGGACGGGTTTTACCTAGTTTTACGGTTGAGAGATGCGATTCAACCACGGACATGAGTTGAGAGAGGCAAAATAGACTTATTCCTAGTTTCAATCAGATAACAATTGTGTTGCCTCGGGCCAAGAATTCGCTGGCCACATGGCCCGTAGTCACTGCAGCCATTGGCTTGCGGCCTTGCGTAATCCTTCTGGGCCAAACATGGCCGATCATCCAAGCTAACTCGTATGGGCCATCATTTGGAGGTGGCACAAACCGACACGACACATCTCCTCCTCTTTCCTCGTCATTTTGCCGTTACGCTCCTTGTCCCTACCAAGGTGAACGTATCCTCTTCCTCCTCGGCCACCAGCGACAGCGTCCATGTCCTCGTCGGCGAGCGGCCCAACAAGATCGCCGCCTCCGTCTCTTATGGTGAATATCCTACTTGTTATTATGCCATGCCTTTGACTATTGTTTACCTTATTCCCTTGTACCCATAAATGCGTGTGAATCTCTAGTCATTTATGATAAATGCTTAGTAATGTTAATTTAGATTCATGCATTCTCATATTTATTAAATGTTATATGCTTGGGCAATTACCTTAGGGAAGGTAATTGATATGCGGCATGTGGAGACATGAGCGCCACATTACCATGACATTGATGACATAGTTTGCGAAAGGAGAAATAAAACTAAATAAATGTTTTAGATTGGGGCGGCTGGAGGACTTGGGTGGTGTCCGGTAAAGGCTAGTGTCGTCCCTGGTCAGTTAAGGACTGAGCCATGAAGCTAAGCATGAAACAACCCCCGTACAACCGTACTTCTTGAATGGGTATAGACCTAGCATAGTAAATAGCCGAGCGAAGGCAGTATCCATGCATAGTGGTCTTCTTGATGTGTATGAGAGGTGAGGACCTACGGTGGGGACGCCACCGGTAGGATTGTCATGTGTAAACCTAAACTTAATTATAACTTAATGCATGTGTAAGTCTTCCCTTCCCAGGAGCGCCAGAACTCCTCTCACTGTTAGAAACCGTGTATGCCTAGAGTGCATGAGGATGCAAATTCATGGAGCGAGTATTGCCAATGTGAGGTTATTGAAATGCTTTGCCATGACGCGTCTCATTCGTTGGGACTTCGGCTTATGTGTTGGGCAAGTCACGAAGTACGGGTAAAGTGTACATCCACTGCAGTGTGAGTAAAGCAAATCTATTCGAATAGTCGTGCTCGCGGTTATTGAGCACCGGGACATGTATTACACTTGGTTAGACTCTAAATTCTTAAATTGATTGGGAGGGGACATTGCATGATGATTTTTACGTTGGTGGATCCACTTCTCGAGAGGCGAGAAGGGGTAGACCCCAGAAAACCATGACGACACAATGACGGAAAGCTATCCTTGGAATCATAATGGATGGTGGACAGAACCGTCGTTGATTAATGAACTATGGTATTAAAATTTGATCAGTCTATGCTAGGTCTTAGGCTTGTGAAAAGATTTACAAAACTTGCTTTACGCAAAATGGACCGAAAACCATTCCTTGAATTACCCTCTATCATATGCATTTTTGTGTGGTGGCTTGCTGAGTGCTTTTGTACTCATTGTTGCTCTATATATATCTTTTAGCACAGTGCTTGAAGAGATGCCCTTGTTAGTATGCTTGCGTACCTAACAAGATGATCGGAGTACGGTCCCGTTCTAGATCTCGTTCCCCAGTCGACTGTTTGTGGCATGTCAACCAGGCCCTTGTATTGTTTTGTCTTCCGCTGTTATTCTCTGATAGTTCTTGGCCTGCCTGGTCCTAATGTAAGTATTTAACCCCCTTTAGCCTGAATTCATCCATGATATGTTGTGATTCGGCTATGTATGTGTGTACCAACTACTGATCCAAGGATTGGTACAGATAAACACGTAAGATTTCTGATTTCCAAAATCGGGGATTGACAATTACCATCGAACAATTCATGAAGCTGAAGAAAATAAACACCTTCTAGCCAAATCAGTAAAGTAGGAAGAGCAAAACTTTTTTTAAAAAATATAACGAGAGGTCTTTAAATATATTAGAAAGCATTAGCATGAACTAAAATATAAGAAATTTCCGGCCCTATTTTCCTGGAACCATGTTATATTATGTCGTCACATATTTATCGAGAGCCCTACCAAAAATTTTTTTGGCAGATGAGAGGTGGTGGTGGGATGACCTTCCCACCATCCCAAATTGTAAGGTATCCTTTTTCTAAAAAAATTAAACTATGTAACTTTTGACTAATGATCACACTAACCATATTTATGTTAAGTATTATGCATGTTATATCTTCATATTTTGAGTATTTTCATGTGAATCTAATTTCATATTTATTAGAAATATAATATAAAATAAATTAATGATCAAATATGTCATTGAAAATCATGTAAAAAATATAACCCTTATAATTTGAAACGAAAGTATTTTGAAAGGGAAACACCCATTGTCCCATTTTTACAAAGGGAAAATCCGTCGATTTCCATCAGTCTGTAGTGCATTATTTCCTGCTAATGACAGCTACCAAGCTCACACGTGCTCCCCCCCGAATAAATCGTCAACCATCATCAAGTTTCGCATTAACACGGCTTGAATAGTCGGCCGCACGCCACACACCTAACATTGGTGTTCGTGGCAAAAGGAACCAACCCTGCCACCCCAAACACCATTTGCATCCAACCATCCTTGTCCAGATCGCGTACGTGCTTTTCATCCATCAACAAACACTGTATGTACCAGCTTTAGTCGTACACTCTTCACACAAAAGTTACAAAAGAAAACCCCTCTTTGTTGGCTCAGGTACTCATCCCCATACCCGTATACGTACACCGAGTTGTCTGTACAACGACGTAACATCCATACCGTGATGCAACCATGCAAACGACCACTGTTGCGTTGCGCCTGCCGCTCGAGTTCGATCGATCAAGTGGAGGCAGCAATCCGTGTGCCCATCCACACACACACACACACTCACAGATGTGTCACGAAAAGGACAGGGCCGTGGCCACATGTGAAGGCCAGCGAACGCGTAATGATCGAAATGCCGGTGAGATCGACCGGTCGATCGCCATGCATCTGTCTTAGCTATCTCCCTTCCTCGATGGTGGTGATGGTGACGTCGTTGGTGCTGCACGAGTCGGTGAAGCGCCACCGCGACGGCCGGCAGCCGGCGGCGCCGCCGGCCGACTCGCGCTCGTCGTCGTAGTCGCTGGAGACCCTCAGCTGGTAGTGCGGCGGCGGCAGCGGGTCCGGCAGAGGGACGCCGTCGCTGCCCAGCATCGCCGCCACGTCCGTCATCGTCGGCCGGTCCGTCGCGTTGTCCTGCACGCACAGCAGCGCCACCTTCACGCACCGGATTATGGCCGCCGCCTCGCTGCCGCTGCACTCACCCAGCGTCGGATCGATCAGCTCGCACCCTCTCTCCTCTCTCCACAGCTGCCACGCCTGAAAAAAATAATAATAGATTTTTTTACAACCCTATGCTTGAAATAGAATCATTTCTCTTTTATAATCCAATAGATCATAGTATTTATTTATATTACCATCTTAATTACTAGTAGTAGAATTTATAAATTAATGGCTGAGATTTCAGCTGCCGATGATAATACTATAACCAGAAGAGAATAGTAACAGTAAAGAGCACGGTAAAGGTATTGAAAGAAATATCAAGCTGATCAACCATTTATTAATCCTTGTTAGTGATGTAGTACGCTAGCGTAAGTCAAAGGTAGCTACAGTAGATGTGAAAACGTTTCGACATAATTGATAATTGTACAGGATAAGCCGCGTGCTCATTTATCTAATCCACGGACGACAAGTACGGTTTTGATTAAGAACACACAAAAAAGGTCGTAGAATAGTAACGCCATTATTTCAGCGGGAGAAAAGGAAATGGAAAATAAAGAAAAAACGTAACATACGTATCCGAGGAGGTTGACGAATTCGCCGTAATGCTGGTGGCCGCTGTTCCTCTTGCCGCTGACGATCTCGAGAAGCAGCACGCCGAAGCTGAACACGTCGGACTTGACCGAGAAGATGCCCTCCGAGGCGTACTCCGGAGCCATGTATCCACTGTACACGTGAACACCAAAACAGCAATCAATATCACTGGTAAGTACAGCTACTTGATCCTTATCCCTAAAAAAAATAAAGGGGCAAACACCTGAAGAAAACATCACGGCTGAATCAATTTGCCCAGCGAGTTGACATGCTAAAACTTAATACCAGTACACTCTCCGTTTTAATTTACTCGTCATTTTAGTTTTTTTTTTCAGAAATCATTCTAAATATATATATACTTTAATTTTTAGTAGCATGTGGATTATATATTATAAAGTATTTCTCATGATGAATACATAAATACTATGATGTTAAACTTTATAATGTTTTAGTACGAATGTTTGACTTAAAACAAATTAAAAATGATAAGTAATTTGAAATAGGAGTGTATGAGTATTGCTACAATATATATAATTATGTTTTTTTCTTACTAGGTGCCGACGACTCTGTTGGTGTTGGCTTCCGTCATGTTGGAGCCGAAGATCCTAGCCATGCCGAAGTCGGAGATCTTGGGGTTGAGGTCCTTGTCGAGGAGTATGTTGCTTGCCTTGAGGTCGCGATGGATGATGCGCACGCGGGAGTGCTTGTGAAGGTAGAGGAGCCCCTGCGCGACGCCCTCGATTATGTGCAGCCGTTTCTTCCAGTCCAGCAACGGGCCTTGCTCCTGGTCTACGCATGCGTTAAAACAATATCAAAGATTAGTAAATGGGAAGATTAGTAAAACGTTGACGGTAACATTGTCTTTTGAAAGTTTGACACGTTAACCGATCAGGTGGACTACAACTAGAAGTAATTCATTTCAACTTTTTTAAACTTGCTATTTAGGATATGGATACCATTTGCAATGCATTTTGTTATCTGGTCCGTTGATCGATTAAGATTTGACGGTTTACGAACAAAGGTACCTTCTCAAAGGTAAAAAAGAAAGTGGGCCAGGTACTTAGTTTATAGATTTGGTGAAAGGTTAAATACGTAATCGTGCCCCTTATCAAATTAGATGGTAGAGAGAGGGCAAATCCTAGCGTATCCTTTTCTTTTGATAGGACCATGTACGTATGCATCAGATTATGTAAATAGACCATATAACTAATGATAAAACCGAGTAATTAATAGCCAATTGTGTATTTTCCTTCAAACTATACGCTCAGAATCTTGTAGTGTTCCCAGCAAAAAAAAAATGGAGATTTCATATGGCATACATATCTAAGGCTCAGCGAAATACTAGGAAGAAACGATCGGTTTGGAAATTGGATGAGTTCTTTCTTTGTGACGGAGATGCAGGTTAATTAGGTGAACATCAGGTGCCTGGAAAGTAGATCGAAAGTTACGGGTAAGAATTATTACTAAATTACCAATGTTCATAATACTTTTATTCTCAAGTTATCCCTAATTAATCAACGGTGCGTGTTTCCTAGAGGGGGAGGTACTTGAGGTACCTCTCAAGGACGTTAAAAGACCTCTAAAACAATATATATTTTCCCTAAAAAACAATATCTATTTGGCAACAGAGAGAATAGTACCGAAAATGAAGAAGTCTAAGCTTCTGTTGGGCATGTACTCGTAGACCAGCATCTTCTCCTCCTCCTGAACACAGCAGCCAACGAGCCTGACGAGGTTGGTGTGCTGCAGCTTGGCAATGAGCTGGATCTCGTTCTTGAATTCCTTCAGCCCCTGCCCGGACTGCGCTGCCAGCCTCTTCACCGCAATCTCGGCTCCATCAGACAACTCACCCTGAAAACACGACAGACAAAGCAATAATCATGCATGTTAGCATCACCAAATCATCCGCATTTTCGTCAACATTGACTGCTAAACAATATAGGGACAACAATGGTGCAGATTATTCGCATATACAGCGACAACCATTCACACATTTTGGTCAAAATCGACTGTAAGAAATAGTATCAGATAACTTGCCTTGTAGACAGGTCCAAATCCGCCTCTGCCGAGCCTGTGATCTTCAGAGAAGTTGTCCGTGGCAGCGGCAAGATCGTCGAAGTCGTAGAGAGTGAAATCGGTGCTGCTCTCCTCTATCCTCCACAGCTTCAGTGCCTCCTCTGTCTTGGAGCTGTTCCTGGAATGTGCTTCCAGCTGCCGATTCGACTTCCTCCCTGTGGTCAATGATGGATTGGACATTTGTGGTTTGGTTGATTAAGCACTCTGTGATGCTGAAATTAATGGAGGGAGAAAAGGATGTTCATTTTGGGAGGGAGTTAGTGTCCATCCTGTAATTACCGTCTCCTTTTCGTAGTTTTTTCATCAGTAGAAGGCAGCCGATCAGCATGAAACAGAACACCGAGATTGACACAGACAGGACGATGACTAAGGTCTTTCTATGGTTGGTTCCTGCATAAATAAAGAAGAAAATTATTAGTGATCATACAGAGATTGTTTCATTGTTATTTGTAGAAAATATAATGCACTGACAGAATACACCACTATTAAGTGGTTACATATTTGACCATTGTGAGCTCACAAACAAACATGACAGTAATAGTAATAATAATATGATTAGTCTTTGCCAAGTCAAACAAATTTATGTAACAAATCTATCTGTTTACACCATATACTAATTGAGCACTATGAGAGCTCTCATGTTAAGATGAAAGATTTGCTTGTTGATTAGGTGATTGTATTATCACGGCTGTCGATTGTAACCAGAATTTGAGTTAAATAATGATGACATTAAAACTAATACCACGTATCTTAGCTGGACAATCTTGAACTCTCTAATTAATAATATATAAATGTAATCCATCCCCAAATTCAAAATTAATAATTACTACTAGCAAGTTTTAATTGATATGGACTCTTCCTTCAATCTAAGCTCCAATAATTCAAAAAACAAAAACAATCAATATGGTCAAAAGTTCAACATTTATAACAACGTACAACAATAGTAAGGCGTGCAATAGCTTTTGAGCAATCTATTCGGAGAAGAAATGATCGTGTATGTGTTAGTTGTTGTTACCATTGTTTCCGGTTGGTGACGGTGCGACGTCTTGCAGCCCGATCCTGACGTCCGGCGTGCCGGCGTAGAACTGGTAGCTCTCGTACCGGAAGTTGCACCGGACGCCGAGGATGCGGCCGCCCTGCCGGCCGTCGTACCACTGCCGGTTCTGGTCCTGGAGCCCCTGGAAGCAGTGCCAGCACTGCGCCGGCGAGAGGTCCGGCGTGCACTGCGCCAGGCCGTACACCGTCGGCAGCTGCGGGTTGACGTACATCACGGCGCTGGCGTACCGGCGTACCGACGAGTTGTACGACCCGTACATGGCCATCTCCCCGAAGAGGGTGCCCACCAGCGAGAGGAAGAAGCTCCGCGTCGTGGCGTTCCGGCCGTCCCAGCCGAAGTAGGTGGACGCGTTCACGTCCAGCGCGTTGATCACCGGCGAGTTGTCGTCGGGGCGCGACAGGAAGTCGTCGCCGGAGTAGCGGAGCACGCAGAGGTCGTGGTAGTACGTGGCGTCGCGGTCCCGGCCGCAGAGCGCGCGTAGGCGCTGGAACGCGTTGGAGACGCAGCCCGAGCACGCGGTGGCGTCCCTCATGTCGCCGCGGCAGAGCGCCAGGCCGAACACCCTGTCCGGCGCGGCGCCGACGGCCGCCGACGCGAACAGCGACCGGGACGACGACGCGTTGGCGGGGAGCTCCGCGGCGAGAAGCTCGAGGTTGAGCCCGAACGCGCTCCCCTCCGTGAAGTTGCCGCGGGTGCCATTGCACGAGTACTCCGTGTAGGCGGCGGCGGCGAGCGGCGGCGAGAGGAAGAAGAACAAGAGGAGGAGGGAAGGCAGTACAACCCACGACGACATGGCGTGTCCTCTTCTCTGATTGCTTGTGAGTTGTGAACAGAAGAAGAGATGTTTGATTAGTGCGTGTTTCTCGGCTTTCTCCGTAGTTATGGGCTCTCTCGCTTAATAAGTACTTGGGCGATCACAAGTCAAAGGGCTTGAAATTAAGATGGTGGTTGGCAAATGGAATTATAGCCCGTGATTTGTTTTGTTGTATTAGTCAAATCATCTGGCTGCTGCGTTGTTGCTGACAATTTTTTTTGTTCTTTCTTTCTGAAGCCGAATCGTGTAGTGCTAAATATTGACTCACAGATTGGCAGCGGTGGAAGATTCTATGTTACTGCCACTGCAGAACCAGGTACATGATACACGTCTGTACCACATGGTGTTCACAGTACAGTGCATATTTTCTATGACCATGTCGAATGATGCTGGACGCAATTAAATTTTCTGTTGTTCTCATGCGTCCGGATTATCTGTAAACAGTTAGAGCTGGCATCAGCCATCATCAAGTGCTCAACGCCGCCGGTGTCCTTCGATGAGCCTTATCTGCAGCTCGCAGCAGATTCTTGTGATGAGCATTGCAGATAAACATCAGAGTGCAATGAACTGCGACTGCATTTGATATAAATCTCAAGAAGGCGCAACTGTCTGAAACCTTGAAATGTGAATTTCGTCGAGCACTGCGAACTGGAACGACGCAGATGATGGTGGTCTAATAGTCGCATTAGTGACGTGTTCGAGTGACCCCACCACACCACACTAGCCGATCTTTGACCTTTACCGATGACATGTATACTGTGTTGAAAGGCTTCAAAACATCGCTGTTGCTGCGAGTTTTGTTTTCAAAAGAGAGCATCATCTTCTTTTCTACTGCAAGGGATGGAAGTCATAATAGTTTGGACATTGACAGCAAACGGGGAATTTGGCGAAAATAGCATACTAAATTCAATTACAGAGAACAATTTATTTTCGACTACAACACAGAAATAATTTGGAAAAAGGCAACTGAAAGCTAATGCTAGATTTGCATGGCTTTCTTTGCAGGGGATGCACATATGGTTTGATACGCCCTTTTATGTGGCCAAAAGAAAATATCCAATTATCCATTGCTCTTTCTCGCAGCAGGTCTGAAAGGAAGTGGAGAATCGGATGGAACTACCAGGTCTCAATTCTCAACACCACAATAATTATTGGGAGGCTTGGTCACTTTGGCAGTAATTTAGAACAGAGATAATTGAAGAGAATTAGAAGAAATTTTATGCCATTGTTGATTTAAACATGTTGGAACTTAGAGAAATTCAAAGTGGGAGTAATTTAGAATGGAGACAATTGAAGTGATTGATACTTGTTGGAACTTAAGAAGAACATAATAGTTTTTATCATGGTTTGCAGCAGGTAATTGGAAAAATTCAGAAGGGTGCTCATGAAAGGAAGACAGTGCAGAATAGTTTCCCTATTTTATCACTTTTTGGTTACCCATCTTTATTATCTTTCATTTCTAGAATGTTCTGCAGTTTCTTGTTGGTGCACCATTGTACGTGCTCTTGTTTGCACTCCCTTCTCCAGCTAGTAAGGGCAGGGGAAGAAATGTCCTAATTAATGAGCATTATAGATGACCAAACAAAAACGAATGGAAATGATCCAGGAGACAATAAGCTGCATGGGCACATGGCCGCAACACAGACAAGTAGTTCAGAAAGAACAAAAGGGGGAAAGAAGGCAGAAATCAAGAAAGTACATATGATCCAACTTCCAAAACATTAGTCATTGTTCCATAAACTGACTGCTGGTACAGGCAAAAGGTATGTCATGTTAACACAGGACATAAATTTTAACTAGCATAGGGTAAACACCAGTGAAAAACAAGACATAACCTTCAGAACAGGACATACCTTCCGAAAGGCCAACTTACGTGATTTCACAACATTCTTCAAAACAACACAAATGAGCCATCACCCAAGTATTTTAAAACAGAACTTCATAATTCATATTAGAGATTGGCTGCCGACTCTAAGCCTGATTCTCATTAGGGTGCAAAGATGGTTTTGCAATAACAAAAGTGTAGCCGCGCCTCTGCGTGTTAGCAGTTACCGCCCATTAGGTAATGACTCAGAGAACATTGGAACATATGGTAGATATGGCTGGTAGGACTCATGTCCGAGTTTGCGTATGACACAGATTTCCTTGCGATCCATTTCATATGCCATCAAAGTATTGTGCCATCCATAAACAAAGAAGATCAAATTGCATTCTGGATGAACTGCAATTACTTGGTAGTCAGAATCTAATTGATATTTCTTTCCTCCAAACAGCTTTATTGAGCTAACGGTATGCTTTAAGATCCAATTATTTGTATCATAGTCTTCAAGAAACCAAATTGATAGTTTGAAGATATCATTTGGATCAACATTAAAAGCACACAGGCGACCCTGAGTTTGATGAATTATCCCAACATCACCATCAGGATCCGGCATAGGAATCTTCCTCCATTTCTTCCCCTCCATGTCAACTGCCACAATATCACAAGGCGTGACAGAATGCAGAAAACCATTAAGGAAAACACTTGTCCCATCGACCCCAAGGCTAACCATAACTTCATCATTCCATCCATTTTCATGGAGAGTCCATAACCCAGTTTCAGACGAATAGATCTCCACCCCTGTGACCAGTGTGACGTATGAATCCTCATCCTCCACATACTCAAGCACATGGAAATGCGACGAGATGGCTGGATCGAAACACAAGCAGGCAGTGCGCCTCTCGTTAACAGCCCAGTTGGCGTCCGGCAACATCACCCATTCCTTGGTCGCAGGATTGCACACGGCATAGTGGAACTGCAAATTCCCACGAGACACATAGCAGCGGCAGAGGAGGAGGCCATTGCAGCAATCCAAGAGGACGACGTCATGGCACTGGGGCAGGAAGGAGAAGGTTGGGCAGACGAGAGGCATGCCTTTCCCAGTGACGTTGGTGAAATGGCGCGCCATGTACGGGCAGCACTCGTCGTTGATGCTCTTGTAGAAGAAGCCCGACAGCGTCTGCGGCAGCTTCTTGCGGTGGTCATGGTCGGCGATGAGTTTGCGCCACGGCTTGCTGACGCAGTTGAACTGGCACACGGAGCGGACGGGGAGGCGGCGGAGGATGTCGACGATGAGCTCGTCGGTGATATGCTGGCCGCCGGGTTCCGCTTCCTGTTGGGGAGGTTCTCCTCACGAAGAGCAGATCGAGCAGGTGAGCAGATGGAGATTAATCAAACAAAACATAAAATGCGCAAAGAAAGAAAAATCTGGCAACAAATCGACATCAAGGGTTCGTTAATCCAACGACTAAACGAACTGATATGAGAACTATGATGTATGATGTGTAGATCAGGAACGTACGGATCAAGGCACGAAGCATTGCCGTTACGATGTGCGCCGGTCACGGAGAAGAGGAGCTAGAAAGCGGCGGCGACGCAACCCCTAGATGCCCTTCAGTGCAGGCTCAGCCCATTCTCCAGGGACTTTGTTCCAAATTCCACTTCACTCAGGCCCATTCTGTAGTTTGACAGGCCTCAACCATGAACATTACATGGACTGGGTTACTCGTTATTGACTACCAAATCCATTATCCATGATATCCCATTTGGAAAAAAGTCCAATTTGAGTCCACAAAATACATTTCCGATCTAATTTGCATCCCTTAACTGTAAAACCAGGTATAATGATTTCCTCAACTATTAAAATTGATACAAAATAACTCCTAGAGACAATATTGATGATGGTATTTGCTGACGTGGTATCCACATGACATGACAGTAAAGAATAAATTGCACTTTCGCACCAGGTGAAACGCATCATATTTCATATTTCAGCTTACATGGGTTGAGCACGTAGTTTCACTTCGTACCAGGGCATATCGAAATAATTTTTGCTTTGCACTAGGTCACTGAATAAAATCGAAAATGAAGGGAAATCTTGTAAAATATGATTAGAATTTTATGGATATTCTTCAATTTAGACAATGTTTTATGAAGTTTCATTGATACTATATAAAATTTCAAGAAATTTCTATATGAATGATGACACATATTCTAGATGAATGATGACACATACTATGGTATTAAGTGAAAAATA
This sequence comes from Oryza officinalis, assembly GCA_008326285.1. Lineage (NCBI taxonomy): Eukaryota > Viridiplantae > Streptophyta > Magnoliopsida > Poales > Poaceae > Oryza > Oryza officinalis. Next base: position 41,259,828 of record BDMV01000007.1, read on the forward strand.
TTTAAATACACCCTAATGCAAAGCAAAAGTATGTGCTCAACCTAGTGCAAAGTGAAAGCTGATGCATTTTACCCAGTGTAGAATACAATTACTCTAAGAAAAAAAGAGTGGGTCCACATGTAGGGCGGTGGCAGGGAGATGGTGAGCAGCAATAGGGCGAGGGAGCTAGGCGACGGTGGCGAGCTAAGTCTGGCAAAGCAACAGCAGTATAGCATCCAACGATAGAGGAGGCCACGAGCTTGGCAGCATCCTCTGCAACAGTGACTCCGAGCTACGGTAGCGGGCGTTGTCAAGCCGAAGGTGGAGGAGATTGGGGAGGTCTCTGCCACCACTGTCATCTTCGTCGGGCTTGTTTCTTTCGACCAGATCCACATTCTTGTCAAAGGTGGAGGCTTGTCGTCGAGGTCCTTGATGTGCTGCTTGACCCACGATGAGAGAGCTCAACCCCCGAGGGAATCACCGGATGTATCCTCCCTCTCCTGTTGGCATCAGCTAGTGTCACGCCCCAAACTAGCCACGAACAGCAGCCAGAGTAAGGCGATCCAAATTAACCTGTAATCTGTACCAGTCCCAGGAAGCAGTGCTGGTACAACAGGAAGATTGAATATCACAGCGACAGAGGTCTCTTTATTAAGAGTAGAGTTACAACCAAGATTGAAACTGCGGACAGACCCCGAGTTTGTAACTACAATATAAAAAGGCGGAAGCGAAGACTAGCCCACAGCCACAAGCATGACTTGGGAGTTAAGCCGAAACCCTACTGTAGCTCGTAGTTCGCTTGCTCCTGGAAGAACTCCACTTTAGTAGGGTCCAACTCTTTGTCTTCGAGAACTGGGGGGGTTATTTATATAGAGCAAGGGTGAGTACGGGAATACTCAGCAAGCCAGGGAAAATTAAGTGTTTGATGCAAGCTTCAAAGGAGAGCCAGTTATTTTTGCGTCGATTTTAGTTTAAGACTTTCAGAAGAAACTAAATGAGTGCTTCTCAATGACACGGACGAGAAAGTGCGTCTCATCCGGCCGGAGCAGTGAAATGTATGGATTGATTTTGTCGGCACGAAAAGCTCTTTGCCAATCGTCTTCCAACACCGGCTGTTCCGACAGCCACAAGTCAAGCTTTGAAAAGATTTCCTCATAACAACAGCAGTTCACAAGGTAGTAACAAACTACGTTAAGGAATCACCTCACATCCGCCCATGACCATGGGCACAGCTGTTCAAATAGTTTGTTAACCTCTACAGAGGAAGGTACACTTTACCCACACGACGTTACTAACCCGGGTCACCCAGCCCGTGCAAAACAGCCACGTCTGGCGACTTTGAGGTTTTCACGACAAGACATTTCGAAAGCCGACTCAAGGTCACCTTATGCCAACGGGAGGGATCCCACGGACCAACACCAGGTTAGGTCCCAGTCCATGCTGTGCCAGGAAGCCCAGGGGTCCTCCCCGACACCACCCCGGCGAATCCACTTGTCCCTTGGCATCAAGATTTCCCTGGCCTAGCTAGTTACTCAGCCAGGGGTGTCCCATTCACCCATGTGGTCGTATTTGTTATATGCTCAGATGTAATTCCCAAGGAATCGCTCCTTAAGGCGAGAACGAGAAGACTGTACCTCCAGTACGTCTCCCGCACCGCAAGTTTTGGAAACTCAAATTATTTTCAAGGCATCGACCCAAGTGTCGGGTTTTCCAAGGATTTTGTAAACCCAAGTTTTTCCCTAGTTGATCATTTTAATTTGAAAGGAGCCTCGATATTCGTACGCGGGGTACGAATACCGGGACCTGACCTGAAGGGCGACAAGGGGTGCTAGGTTATTCAATAATCAAGGAGGTCAAATGCAACAAGTGGGTAGGGCCTGCCGGTTGTATCACAAACCGCTGCCAAAGTGTCATGTGTAACCTAAGGGAATGCATAATTTTGCAGAATGAAATTACTTAATTCTAAATTATAGGTTCAATTGATCAAAGGTGACTTGTCTTGCTCGAGATCTTGAGCTTTCTCTTCGAAATCCACGCACTGCGCGTCTTCTGGCTCCGAAGCTACACGCGAAACGAGGCGACTCAACACAACGATCAAAAGGAAGCCCTATTAATGACCACTAATTGTGCCAATAGATAGATCTCGATTTTTGAGGAATTTTGAAAGTTGAACGGAGTCAATTGGGCGAACGGTTGAGAAGATATGAATTTTCTAAGATTAATTGATTTTCTGTCTAAAGGAAAAAAGCAATTAGTAAATCCATTGAAAAAGGAAAAGAAGGAGGGACGTGAATTGGACTTTGTTTTGGGTAGATGGGTACGGCCCACTACAAGATCGGGCGTGGCCGGGCAACACGGGCTGGCGCGCGGAGGAAACGGCCCAAGGCCGATTGGCACGGGGAGAGGCCGATGGGCCGGCTGACAGGGCGCGGCCCACGAACGAATGCGGCTCATGCGGGAGTACTGGGCCTGTCGCGGGACGTGGCCCAGAGAGCGAGCGCGTCCGAGCGAAGCGGGCCGGCGTGCGGAGTGGACGGCCCACTCGGCGAGGTGTGCGCGAGGCGGGGAGGCCGACTGGGCCGGAGGCCGAGTGGACTAGGACTAGAGGTGGCCCACGCGCGAGGCGAGGTGGCCGACTGGGCCGGAGGCCGAGTGGAGGCCGAGTGGACTAGGACTAGAGGCGGCCCACGCGCGAGGCGAGGTGGCCGACTAGGCCGGAGGCCGAGTGGACCAGGGCCTTGACCGGTCTCCCGAGTGACCCGGGGCTGGCGGACGTGGCGTCCATGTCAGCGGGCGGGAGGAGGAAGATGCGCCGGCCTCTATCTGAGGGCGGGCGGCGGTGGCGAGTTTCGGGGCGGTGCGGCGCGAGTCCGACGAGAGGGAGGGCACCGGAGCGGAGAGAGAAGCGAGAGAAGACGAGCCAACGGCTCGGATTTGCTGGAGAGGGATCGGAGGAGGCGGATTGCGACGGCGCACGTCGCCGGCGGCGAAAGAGGGGAAACTCACCAGAGCGGAGAGAGGCCGATTTGTCGGAGGGGAGCGGCTACTTGGGTTCCCACGATCGTCCCGAGTGATGGAAGAGGCGAAGTGGCACCGGAGCACGCGAGCGACGATGCGGGGAACTCGGCTTCGAGCGGCAGCGAAGCGGTGAGCGGGAACGGCCGCGACGGCACTAACGGCAGCCCTACTGCGCCTACGAGCACGGGAGGACGGCGGCAAGCTAGCTAGCGGCCTAGAGAAGGTCGACAACGGAGAGAGAGAGAGAGGGAGGGGTACCGCGACGAGGGGGCGCCGGAGAAGAGGGGCTGACGGCGCGGGCGGGAACGGCTCAGCTTCAGGCAGAGGAAGGAGGAGATGAGCGGCGCCCGAAGTCCCTTCGCGCGTCCTCGTGCGACGGTCGACGGCACCGGTGCGGCGGCGGAGGAAAACGGTGGCGGCGGTTTTTGAGGGAGGTGTTCGGCGGTGGAGCAAGGCGACCGAGAGAGGGAGAAGGCGTGGGATTTAAAGGGCGACAAGGTCGGTGGAGGCGCGAGGTCAGTTCGGGGGGACGGTGGAGACGCGCGAAGAGAGCTGGCGCTCTCCGGCGCTAGCGGCCAAGCGGCGACAGCCGTGACGTCGGCGGCGGTCGGGAGAAAAGGAAAAGAAGAAGAAAAAGGAGATTGGTGCCTTGCCGATTTGGGGAAAATGGAGTGCGGGAGAGAGAGAGAGATGGCACAGTGGCTCTCTCCCTTGGACGCACGCGCACAGAGCAGTAGGACTGAGCGGATGACGCCGGCGAGAGTCGACGAGGGAGAGAGAGACGAGCGAGCGGGAGAGAAAGAGAGAGAGACGGCGCTCTCTCTCACGCGGGCGTGTGCGGCGCACGTGCCCAGCGCGCTCGGGCCGCGCGGGCTGGGCCGGGCAGCGCGGCCCAGCAGGGAGGGAAGGAGGCCGAGGGAGAGAGGTGTCACGCCCCAAACTAGCCCCGAATGGAGGCTAGAATAAGGCGATCCAAATTAACCTGTATGCCTGTACCAGTCCCAGAAAATAGTGCTGGTACAACAGGAAGATAGAATATCACAACAACAGCGGTCTCTTTATTAAGAGTAGAATTACAATTAAGGTTGGAACTGCGGATAGACCCCGAGTTTGCAACAGCAGTACAAAAAGGCGGAAACGGAAACGACGAAGACTGGCCCTAAGCCACAAGCAAAGCCTTGGGAAAAGGCCGAAACCCTACTACTACTCGGAGTTTGCTTGCTCCTGAAAGAACTCTTCTTCAGCCGGGTCCATCTCTTCGTCTTCGAGAACGGGAGGGGGGGTTATTTATATAGAGCAAGGGTGAGTACGGGAGTACTCAGCAGGTCAAGGGAATTAAGTGTTTGATGCAAGCTTCAAAAGAGAGCCAGTTACTTTTCACATTCAATTTTAGTTTAAGGCTTTCAGAAACATCTAAGAGAGTGCTTCTCAACGACACGGATGAGAAAGTGCGTCTCATCCGGCTGGAGTAGTGAAATTGTATCGATTGATTTTTGTCGGCACGAGAGGCTCCCTGCCAATCATTCATCAACACTGGCTGCACGAACAGCCACAAGTCAAGCACGTCGGAACGAGAGGCTCCCTGCCAATCGTTCACCGACACCGGCTGCACCAACAGCCACAACTCAAGCACTGAAAGGATTTCTCACACCCACAGCAGTTCACAAAGTAGCCATTAAAACTACGCTAAGGAATCACCTCACATCCGCCCATGACCATGGGCACGGCTGTTCGAACAGTTGTTAACCTCTGCAGAGGGGGTACACTTTACCCACACGACGTTACTAACCTCGAGTCACCCAGCCGGTGCCTCACAGCCACGTCTGGCGACCTTGAGGCTTTCACGACAAGGCATTTCGAAAGCCGACTCAGGGTCATCTTATGCCAACGGGAGGGGTCCCACGGACCAACACCAGGTTAGGTCCCAGACCATACTGTGCCAGGAAACCCAGGGGTCCTCCCCGACACCACCCCGGCGAATCCACTTGTCCTTTGGCATCAAGATTTCCCTGGCCTAGCTAGTTACTCAGCCAGGGGTGTCCCATATCACCCATGTGGTCGTACTTGACATATGCTCGGATGTAATTCCCAAGGAATTGGTCCTTAAGGCGAGAACGGGCAGACCGTACCTCCAGTATGTCTCCCGCACCGTGAGTTTTAGAAACTCACTTTAGTTTCAAGGCACCGACCCAAGTGTCGGGTTTTCCAAGCATTTTGTAAACTCAAATTTTACCCAGTTGATCATTTTAAATTTGGAGGGGAATCTCGATATTCGTACGCGAGGTGCGAATACCGAGACCTCACCTGGTGTCACGTCCCGAACTAGCCCCGAACGGAGGCCAGTATAAGGCGATCCAAATTAACCTGTATGTTTGTACCAGTCCCAGGAAATAGCGTTGGTACAACAGGAAGATAGATTATCACAACAACAGCGGTCTCTTTATTAAGAGTAGAATTACAACCAGGGTTGGAACTGCGGACAGAACCCGAGTTCGCAACAGCAGTACAAAAAAGGTGGAAGCGGAAAAAGGCGGAGGCTAGCCCTAAGCCACAAGCAAAGCCTTGGGGAAAGGCCGAAACCCTACTACTACTCAAAGACAGCTTGCTCCTGGAAGAACTCTTCATGAGCAGGGTCCACATCTTCGTCTTCGAGAACTGGAGGGGGGGTTTAATTATATAGAGCAAGGGTGAGTACGGGAGTACTCAGCAAGTCAGGGGAATTAAGTGTTTAATGCAAGCTTCAGAGGAAAGCTAGTTGTTTTTCACAATTGATTTTATTTTAAGACTTTCAGAAACATCTAAGTGAGTGCTTCTCAAAGACACGGACGAGAAAGTGCGTCTCGTCCGGCCGGAGCAGTGAAAATGTATTGATTGATTCTTGTCGGCACGAGAGGCTCCCTGCCAATCGTTCACCGACACCGGCTGCTTCAACAGCCACAGCTCACACACGCCGGTACGAGAGGCTCTCTGCCAATCGTCACCGACTCCAGCTGCTCCAACAGCCACAAGTCCACCCATCGGTACGAGAGGCTCCCTGCCAATCGTCACCGACTCCGGCTGCTCCAGCAGCCTTAAACCAAGCACAAAAGGGAAAACCTCATGCCAACAGCAGTTCACAAAGTGTTCATTAAAACTACGCTAAGGAATCACCTCACATCCGCCCATGACCGCGGGCACGGCTGTTCGAACAGTTGTTAACCTCTGCAGAGGGGGTACACTTTACCCACACGACGTTACTAACCCCGAGCCACCCAGCCCGCAACTCTCAGTCACGTCTGGTGACTTTGAGGCTTTCACGACAATGCATTTCGAAAGCCGACTCAGGGTCATCTTATGCCAACGGGAGGGGTCCCACGGACCAACACCAGGTTAGGTCCCAGACCATACTGTGCCAGGAAGCCCACGGGTCCTCCCCGACACCATCCCGGGGAATCCACTTGTCCCTTGGCATCAAGATTTCCCTGGCCTAGCTAATTACTCAGCCAGGGGCATCCCATATCACCCATGTGGTCGTACTTGACATATGCTCGGATGTAATTCCCAAGGAATCGGTCCTTAGAGCGAGAACGGGCAGACCGTACCTCCAGTACGTCTCCCGCACCGCGAGTTTTAGAAACTCACTTTATTTTCAAGGCATCGACCCAAGTGTCGGGTTTTCCAAGCATTTTGTAAACTCAAGTTTTACCCAGTTGATCAATTTTTAATTTGGAGGGGAGTCTCGATATTCATACGCGAGGTACGGATACCGAGGCCTCACTAGAAGGGTGACAAGGGTGTCAGGGTATTCAATAATCAAGGAGGGTGAATGCAGCAATTGGGTAGGGCCTGCCGGTTGTTTTGCAAATCGAGGCCAAGTGCCAAGTGTAACCTAATTAATGCATAGTTTGTGGAATCAAAATACTTAATTTAAATTATAGGTTCAATTGATCAAAGGTGACTTGCCTTGCTCGAGATCTTGAGCTTCTTCCTCGAAATCCGCACACTGCGGGTCTTCGGGCTCCGAAACTACACGCGAAACGAGACAACTCAACAAAACGATAAAAAGAAGCCCTATTAATGACCACTAAGTGTGTCTTTGGATAGATCTCGATTTTTGAGGAATTTTGGAAGTTGAACGGAGTCAATCGGACGAACGGTTGAAAAGATATGAATTTCCGAAGATTAAAGATTTTCTGGCTAAAGGAAAAGGAATTAAAAATTCCTTTGAAAAAAAGAAAAGACAGGAGGGACTGAAATTGAACTTTATTTTGGGCGGCTAAGAGCGGCCCAATGGAATAGAATGGGTGCGACCGAATTAATGGGCCGGCGGTCCGAAAGGATCGGCCCTTGGCCAATCGGCGCGCGAGGGGGAGGTCGATGGGCCGATGGGCCTAGCGGCCGATGGCGGGAGGCCGATGGGCCGGAGAGGGAAAGAGGCCGAGTGGGCCAAGCGGAGAGAGGGGGTCGATGGGCCAAGGGGGAGCGAGGCCGATGGGGAGGGAGGCCATCGGCGCTCACGTGGCGCCTACGCGGCTGCCACGGAGGCCGGCGGGAGAAGGGAGCGCACCGGTTGGCGCTCGCGTGGCGCCTACGTGGCGGCCACGAAGGCCGGCCAGGCGAAAGAGGGGAGGAGGCGCCGGGCGACGGTGGCGATGGCGGAGGGGTTCGAGCGGCGCGATGCGAGGCCGGAGAGGGGACGGGAACACACCGGGACGGAGAGGAGAGAGAGAGGGAGTGAGGCGTCGGCTCGGATTCGCCGGAGGGAGGCCGACGGTGGCTGGCGACGACGCGCGACAGCGGCGGCTACGGCGGCGCGAAGTGGGGGCGGAGGGGGAAACGGCGGCCACGGCGGCGCCCGGGAAAGGGTTCTACGTGCTACCGGGAGGCTTAAACTGAGGAGAAAGAGGGAGACGGGGAGGAGAAGAAGATTACCGCGGCGGGGCGGCAAGCCGGAGAAGAGGGCGACAGCGCGAGCGCGGCGCGGCTCCGGCCGAGGGAGAGGGGAAGGCGACGGCGCCCGGAGCTCCTTCGGGCGCCCTCGGCTGCGAGCGGCGGCGGCAGCGGGGAGAAAAGGGGGCGAGCTCGGGTGGAGGTGGCAATGGCGGCCGATGGAGAGGGGATTTTATAGGGGGGGTGCTAGGTCGGTTTGGGGAGGGGGCGCGGAGGTCGGTTCGCGGCCGAGAGGCGGTTCGCGGAGGGAAGAGGCGAGGGACCGGTGCGCGGCGCTAGCGGCCAACGGCGGTGACGTCGGCCGGTCGGCAGCCGGGGAAAAAGCAAAAGGGGGAGAGGGAAAAGGGAGGCGGCCTCCTTGCCGCTTCGGGCAGGGGCGCGCGCGGGGAGAAACGGGAGAGCGCGCGCTCTCCCTTGGTGGCACGCGCGCAGGCGGGGCCGGGAGCGGCGGTCGGCGGCGACGGAACGGGGAAAAAGAGTGAGGAGAACGGCGAGAGAGAGAGAGAGGAGCGGGGCGCTCTCTCGGCGCGTGCGGGGCACGTGACCGGGGGTGGGGCGCGGGCGCGAGTGCGGACCGGGCCGAGAGCAGCGCGGCCCAGGAGGGGAAGGAGGCCGAGCGAGCGGCTGGGCCAGGGAGGAAAAAGGGCCGGGAAGCGACTGGGCCGGCGGTGGCCCGAGGAAAGGAGAGGGAGAGAAGCAGGCCGAGAAGGAAGACAACTCGCGGCAGAGGGAGGTAAAGTGGACTTTACCTGAGAGAGAAAGAGAGGGAGTTTTAGGGCTCGGATTCGAAATCCGACTTCGCGGTCTTCTCCGGGATTGAACAGAGAGGGGAAACACGAGACCTTGGCACACGACAAGACTCAACCGAAGAGCAAACTTTCATAAATAGGGTTTTTAGGAATTAGGTTTTTCCCGCTAACGCCGCGACAAAACGGGCGTTACACCTGGGTGGTGACAAGCAGCGTTAGGGTATACAATAATCAAGGAGGGTAAATGCAGCAATTGGGTAGGGCCTGTTGGTTGTATTACAAACCGAGGCCAAAGTGTTAAGTGTAACCTAAAGAATGCATAGTTTGCGGAAATCAAAATACTTAATTTCAAATTATAGGTTCAATTGATCAAAGGTGACTTGTCTTGCTCGAGATCTTGGGCTTCTTCCTCGAAATCCGCACACTGCGGGTCTTCTGGCTCTGAAACTACACGCGAAACGAGACGACTCAACACAAGGATAAAAAGAAGCCCTATTAAAGACCACTAAGCGTGCCATTGGATAGATCTCGATTTTTGAGGAATTTTGGAAGATGAACGGAGTCAATCAGACGAACGATTGAGAAGATATGAATTTCCTAAGATTAAATGATTTTCTGTCTAAAGGAAAAGGAATTATTAATTCCCTTGAAAAAAGAAAAAGAAAAAGAAAGGAGGGACGTGAATTGGACTTTTATTTTTGGGCGGCTAGGTGCGGCCCAATGGATTTGGCGCGGGCGCGGCCAAACTAATGGGCCGACGCGCGAAGGAACGGCCCAAGGCCGAGCGAGGGAGGCCGATGGGCCGAGCGGCCGAAGGCCGAGGCCGATCGAGGGAGCGAGGCCGATGAGCCGAGCGGCCGAAGGCCGAGGCCGATCGAGAGAACGAGGCCGAGGTGGGCGTAGCCCACGCGGGCGGCCAGGATCGGTGGACCGTGGCCCACCGCGCGGTGCTAGGGCGGGGCCTGCCCGTCAGTGACTCGGTCCACGCGGACTGAGCGCACAGAGGGGCGAGGCCGTCGACGCTTGCGTGGCACCTACGTGGCAGCCACGGAGGCCGACGGGAGGGGGCGACGGGGAAATGGCCAAGATCGACGGCGGAGGGGGCTCAGGCGGCGCAGCACGAGCTTGGAGAAGGGGGAAAACGCCGGAGCGGAGAGGGGGGAGAAAGGGAGCGAGCCACCGGCTCGGATTTGAGGGAGGAGCGCCGACGGCGGTTGGCGACGGCGCGAGGCGTCGGCGGCAACGACGGAGCGGGGAGAGAGCGGAGGAGAGGGGCGGCGGCCACCGCGGCACCCGGAGAGGGTCCTACGGGGAGCTAGCTAGCGCCCTAGGTCGAGAGAGGGAGGGGAGAGGGGAAAAGTTACCGCAGCCGGGAGGAGCTCGCCGGGGAGGAGGATGGAGCTCGGCGGCGGGCGGCAATGGCGGCCGAGAGGGGAGGAAGATTTAAAGGGAATGAGACGAGGTCGGTTCGGGGGCGGAGGTCGGTGCGGCCGAGAGGCGTTCGCGCGGAGAGGGGACCAGCGCGCTAGCGGCCAAGACGGCGGCAGGCGAAGAGAGGAGGGGACCGACGGCGGTCGGGGAAAAAGGAGGAGAGGGGGAGAAAAAGGGGCGCGACCCCCTTGCCGAAACGGGCAAGGGCACACTGGGAGAGGGAGAGAGAGAGGAGGGCGTGTGGCTCTCCTCGGCGGCACGCACGCGCAGAGGCGGTGGGGCCGGGAGTGATGTCGGCGGGGCTTGACGCGGCGCGGAGGCAAGCGGCACGAGGGCAGCCCAGGGTCACGGCGGCGTCGTCCGGCCGGTTGGCCACGACGCGCGGGTGCGGGACCGGCGGGCGGAGTGGAAACGGGGGTCGCCGGCGGGAACGGGACGGGGCGCGGCGGGAGCCGTTGGGGAAGAGAGAGAGAAAAGAGAGAACGGGCGAGGGAGAAGGATCGAGAGGGAGAGAGAGAGGGTGCCTGTTCTCTCACGTGGGCGTGCGGCGCACGTGCGCGGCGCGCCCCGCGCTCGGGCCACGCGGACCGGGTCGAGCTGCGCAGCCCAGCGGGGAGAAGGGAGGGGGAGTAGGCCGAGCGGGCGGAGAAAAGGGACTGGGCCGGGAGGTGGCCCGAGGAGGAAGGAGGAAAAAGGGAATAGGCCGAGAAGGAGTCGGCCCGAGGGGGAGAGAGGTAAAGTAGACTTTCTCTGAGGAATTTGAATTGGAAGGGTCAGGGCTCGGATTTGAATTTCGATTTCGCGGTTTTCTCTGGGATTGAGACGAGAGGGGAAACACGAGATCCAGGCACACAACCAGACTCAACCGAAGAGCAAAGTTTCGCAAGTAGAGTTTTTAGCAACTAGTTTTCCTGCTAACGCCGCGACAAAACAGGCATTACAAGAGGGCAGGGGGAATGGGCCAAGCGGAAAACGGCCCGAGAACAAAGGGAGGTAAAGCAGACTTTTGGCAAAGATTTGAATTGGAAGGATTAGGGTTTGGATTTGAATTCTGATTTCGCGATTTCTCCGGGACTGAGCTGAGAGGGAAAACACGAGATCTAGGGCACACAACAAGACGCAACCGAAGAGCAACATTTCGCAAATAGGGTTTTTAGGAAATTAGGTTTTCCCGTTAACGCCACGACGGAACGGGCGTTACAGCTAGGAAGATGGCACAGTGGACATCATGTCAAACCTCGTCGAGAACCCGAAGAGGACGCCATCCTTGATAGCTTGGCGGATGGCAAGTTGATGAGGGCCAAGGCGAAGACAACATTGGTGAGTCCTACCGTCTTCCGCTAAGAGAAAAGAAGGAGCGAGAAGAGGTGCTCAAGGCGACCGTGTCGTTGTTGTCCTCGTTGATGCTCCACGCCGCTGCCGACCACTGTCCCCCCTCAAGCTTTTGTTTGGGGAAATAAGAGGGGAGAAAGAAAGAGAAAATTAAGAAAGGATGACAAAGAGGAGGGATCGTTGACATGTGGCCCCATATGCTGACTCAACCGATTAAACCACATCAGCGAAAACCACCCCCAAAATAGCCGGAGAGTCGTTTTACACTGGTTTTAATAGTTTAGGGGTTGATATACCCGATTTTTACAGCTGAAGGATACAAATTAGATCCAATCCATATTTGAGATAGTCATATTGGACATTTTCCTACAATTTTCAGCCCGCAACGCATATGAATTGCTACAGTAACCCACGATAGAAAAGTCCATCAACAGTGAAGTGACAATTCGACATAGCAATGAAAAAAATGAAAACACTGATCACTCATTTACTCCCTCCGTCTCTAAAAGTCTAAAGTTTTAGAGTAGGTACATATTACAACAACGTCAGTATGCAGCGGGTTGGCGTGGCGGCAGCGAGACAAAAGGTTCCGCAACGACAATGGGCGTTGATAGGGTGGGTTAGCTCCTCCCTTCTCCGCATGCATAGCCTGGCATCGATTGAACACGGAGTGCCCTTGTTCTTTGGGTTGTGTGAAGGTTTCGCTTGTGGTCGATTCAATGTGGTTTCTAGGCGACAGAGCTTGACAAGTGATGTAGAGGGACCAAGAAAAAATTTGAAGCTTAGTTTTCTAGCTTTTTTTTTCTTTTTTTCTTAGTTTTAAGTCTTAGAATCTAAGAACTCTTATAACTTTGACTGTGTATATCCACCTATGAATATAGAGACTGAATTATTATTCATTATCTAAAAAAATAGATTACAACAACAAGTTCAAGCTGAAATTCATATTAAAAATAAATAAAACAAAAGAATAGCCCACGTAAAACAAAATACGGTATTAATTGACAGTCAAATAAAAATTTAAATACAGCTAGCGATTCGAATATGAATTCAGAACATGTAAATCCCTAATCACCAGCAATGTAGAGAGCTAGATGATGGTTTAATAGTTGCCTTGCGCTATAGTCCGATGACGTGTTTGGTTGGATCCGTAAGTCACACTAGCCGTTCTTTGACCATACCATGGAATGCAGCCGTTCTTTTCAGCCGTTAGTGTCTTGGACTGTTCACTCCACGTCTTCAAAATACATTTTCTGAAAATACTTTTTTGTTGCATTGCGTAGAATGTGTTTCATAGCCGTTCTTGGTTTTTTTTTTACGGAGAGTGGTTTTTTTGACAGAGAGAGTATTTGCTAAGTGCATTTCTCAAAGTATTTAATATATCCCTATAATCAAATATATAACCGTGACAATAATCTCACGAATAATCTGTTTCACTTGTTGAATGATTTCGAAGAATTGCTGTTGGTGGGAGTATTTTTAAAGGAAAACATTATCACCATCTTTTTTTTAGCACAAGGGATGGAAGACATAATAATTTGGAAATGGAATATTTGGTTAGATCACACTACAAAATTCAATTGCACGAACAATTGTGGACTATAACACATAAATAGCTTGGAAAACTGCTACTGAAAGCAAATGCTAAATTTGCATGGTTTCATTGCAGGGGATATCCACATTGTTAATTATACCCTTTAGGCGGCCAGGAGAACGAAATGTCAAATTACAATGATTTTAAGGAAGCTTAGCCATTTGGCAGTAACTTTTTTTAGATGCATTTGCGATTTGACAGTAACATAGTAAGGACATAATTGAAAGAAGTATATAACTTATTTTATGTCATTCTGAATTTCTGGCTTATACACATTCGAACTTAGAGAAGGAACATAATAGTTGCAGTTTTGATAATTTTTTATCACGGTTTGTTGCAGGTAATTGGGAAAATTCAAAAGGGTAACCATGAGAGGAAGCCAGCATGCATAGTTGAACTATTGTAGAACTTTTTGGTTTACCAATCTATGCAATCCTCGATGTACCCTTGTACGTGCTCTTGTTTGAACATACACACACACTCTCTCTCTCAAACTAGAAAAGGTCGGGAAAGCAATTTTCCAATTATTGAAATCATTATAAATCACCACACAGAAAAGAGTATAAATGATCTAGGAGACAGTAAGCTGCAAGGGTCCAATACAGACAGGTACTTAAGAAAAGAAGAAAAAAAAAAGAATGCGGGAAAAATAGACATTACATATGTTCCAACATGACATCAAGCTTAACTAGCATAGGGTTACATCAGTGGAATAAAAACAAGGCATAACCTTCAGAACAACAGAACAGACACAATTCGCTTACCATCTACGATTTAAGAGGGTTCTTCAAAATAACATAAAGAGGATTAATCAAATACAATAAAACAGAACTTCATAATTCTTATTAGAGATTGGCTGGCCCACTCTTAGCCTGATTCTCCTTAGGGCAAAAGTGGAGCCCCACCTCTGCAAGTTGGCCATTAGCGCCCATCAGTTAACAACTCAGAGAATAGTGGAACATATGGCAGATATGGCCAGCAGTAGTCAGGTCCAAGATTGCGTATAACATGCACTTCCTTGCGATCCATTTCATATGCCATCAAAGTATTGTACCATCCATAAACAAAGAAGATCAAATTGCATTCTGGATGAACTGCAATTACTTGGTACTCAAGATCAAGTCGATAATTCTTCCCTTCAAACAGGTTCAAGGAGCTAACGGTATGCTTTAAGATCCAATTATCTGTATCATAGTCTTCAAGAAACCAAATTGACAGTTTGAAGATATCGAGCAGATCAGCATTAAAAGCACACAGGCGACCCTGACTTTGATGAATTATGCCAATATAACTATCAGGATCCGGCACAGGAATTTTCCTCCATTTCTTCCCCTCCATGTCCACCGCCACAATATCATCAGCAGGCGTGACAGAGTGCAGAAAACCATTAAGGACGCTGGGCTGAAAGATGAAGAGTTGGAGAAAGGAAGAAGAACTCAGAGGTAAAATGGTCCAAGATGATATTTCAGCCAACACATCTTGATTGAAAGTATATTCTATCGAAGCCCGTTTTAGTAATGGTATTTCAGCGAATTCATTTTTTTGCGATGGTAGAGATGCAATTTTCTCTTTTGATACTGAGACTTTCTCAACGTGTGAAAAGGGAAAAAAGGGACGGGATCTAGACTAAGGTCCATCTTGGATGGACGATTTTAGGCCCAAAAGGTGGATATTACCAGAGCAAAATTTTATTCTTGTTGGGCTCGAGAAAGCTGCTTAGATGGGCCAGGTTTCGTATTAAAACCCGCCAGGTTACGCAGGAAAAGAAAACAAATCTGTTGTTAGAAGCAGCGACGCCGCCGCCCTCCGCCCTCCGCTACGAACCGACCTGCTCTGCTGCTCTCTGTTTTGTTCTTCCTCTGCTATTTCTCTTGATTTTGCTCTGCGTCTCCTTGCTCTGAGGCGCTCTGATAGATGATAATGGCACATGCAGGCGTGTCTATAAGAATGTTCAGTATCCAAGCAAAACATTTTACATGAAATAAAATCCGATCGCAGCCAACTGTTGTTCTAACTTCTAAAGTGCTGAGTAAATTTGTTATCTGTAAAATGTCCTGGTTATCTGTAAAATGTTACAAGCTGGAATCAGCCTTCATCAAGTGCTCAGTGCTGCCAATGACCTTAGCTGAGCCATATCTGTAGCTGTCAGCAGATTCTTATGATGACACAATAGCTTGGAAATGGACAGCGAATATGGAATGTTGGCTAAATCACATTGTATTATCGCACAGCAAGAACTAAGTCAACCAAAAAAGGATGAATGGTTAAAGTATCTCAAAACCAAAATTTTTAGCGGAATTAAAAGTTACCCTCAAATCGATGGCGATCGGTCTGACCAGAGTAGATGCGTCAGTCTGACCGCCTGTAGACTTCCAGTCTAACTGGCCTTGTAGCTCCGGTCCAATTGCCTGTTGTCGCCTCTGCCGCCACCGGTCTGACCGTAGTATATCTGCCAGTCTAACTGGTGCGATGCCGCCGGTTGGACCACCGGTGTCCTGCCGGTGTGACCGCCGAAAACCTGAGCAAATATAAATTGAAGATATCTCAAAGTAGGTTGAACTTTATTGCCTCTATTTGTGTTTACAAAGTGCAACAACAGCATTCCTCTCAAAAATCTCAACTAAACTCGAAACCCTAACTTTTCTCTAAACTCCACTTTAATAAAATCGATACCAAGAGGCCTTAACCTTTCTCTCTATTTATACCCATAGATCCATAGTCTAAAGCCACAAATCCAACTTGTACAAGAAGTCCTAATTCCCTAGGAAACCTTCCTGTAAAAGACACAAATTTTACAAAACCAATTATACCAAATTTGGACTCCTTTCAAGTTTGACTCCTCATCCCATACGCACACAATATCTTCATCGTATACCATATGAAATTTTTATCAACCACGTGCATTATTCTTTAGCCTAAGCATTCCGTATGATATCCTGATCGTCCAAACGTCATCTTCTTCCAAGTTGACTCCCGATCCATCACCGACAATACTCTCCTGAGGCATCAAAACACACCTACACATGAATCAAATAAGAAACCATATCCGAGCACAAGTTCTCTCCAACTTAACTCAATATTAGCACACAACAGTATTACATACGTATAAAAATCAATCTGGAAGTCATAAACATGAATTGATCGCGAGTATTCAAAAAACAACTCGAAACCGAAACAGACACAGAGACGGTCGGTCAGGCCGTCGGGCTGGCCGGTCTGACCGTGCAACACACACCGGTCTAACCGACAGCACCTGTCTGGTCTAACCAATCCACATGGCCAAAACACACCTGTTCATCATTTGAAAACCCTGTTCACTATCACCCCGGTCTGACCGGTACACACATCCCGGTTTGACCGACTGTAAAACCACTTCGCTAATAATCTCCAAATATTAAAACCAATTATCTTAAATACCAATTATTCATTATGAAGTAATAATCAAAACACACTTTGATTTTACACATACTACAACATTCAACTGTAGGGAACAATTGTTGACTATTACACAGAAATAGCTTAGAAAACGGCTGCTGAAAGCAAATGCTAAATTTGCAATGGTTTCCTTGCAGCGGATGTCCACATGGTTAAATACGCAGAATAGTTGCAGTATGATACTAGTGTTTATCATGCTTTGTACAGGTAATTGGGAAAATTCATAAGGGTAACCATCAGAGGAAGCCAGTGTGGAATTGTGGATAGTTGAAGTATTGTTGCACTTTTGGTTACTAAACCACCTCTAACTAGAAAGGGACAGGGAAGCAATATTCCAATAAATGATCATTATCGATCACCAAACAGAAACGAAACGTGCGGAAATGATCTAGGAGACAGTAAGCTGCAAGTGTGCAACATAAACAAGTACTTCAGAAAAGAAGAAAAGAGAAAAAGAATGAACAAATTAATTAATCAAGAAGTACGTATGTTCCAACTTCCAAAACATTAATCATGGAACCCTAAACTGATTATACTGGTACAGTCAAAAGACCTGTCAATGTTAGCGCAGACATCAAACCTTAACTACCATCGAGTAAACACAAGTAGAATAAAACAATTCATAGCCTTCAGAACAACAGGACAAACCTTCGAAAAGCCAATTTACGTAGTACATACCATCTGATTCAGCAGCATTCTCCAGAACAACACAAAGAAAAAAGCATCATTCAAGTACAATAAAACAGAACTTCATAATTCATTTTAGAGATTGGCTTGCCACTCCAAGCTTGGTTCTCCTTAGTGCAAAAGGATGTTTTTGCAGTAATAAAAGTGAAACCAGATTCTGCACCTTAGCGTCCATCTGCTAAAGACTCAGAAAAGAGTGGAACATACGGTATATATGGCCCATAGGAGTCATGTATGAGATCGCGTAGAACACGCATTTCCTTGCGATCCATTTCATATGCCATCAACGTATTATCCCATCCATAAACAAAGAAGATCAAGTTACATTCTGGATGGACAGCAATCACTTGGTAGTGAAGATGAAAGTGATATTTCTTCCTTCCAAACAGCTCCAAGGAGGTAACAGTATGCTTTAAGATCCAATTATCTGTATCATAGTCTTCAAGGACCCAAATTGACAGTTTAAAGCTATCAAATTCATCAAAATTAAAGGCACATAGGCGACCCTGAGTTTGATGAATGATGCCAAGATCACCACCCGGCTCCGGCATAGGAATTGTCCTCCATTTCTTCCCCTCCATGTCAACCACGAGAATCAAATTGCTAAGTGTGACAGAATGCTGAAAACTATTAAGGAACACGCTTGCAGGGGCCCAATAATTAACAGCAGCAACATCACCACTCCATCCACTTCCATGGAGAGTCCATTGCCCAGTTTTGGATGAATAGATCTCCACACCTGTGACATATTCCTCTTCGTCCTCCACATACTCAAGCACATGGAAATCCGCGGAGACGGCTGGATTATACCCCAGGCGGGCAAGGCGGATCTCACCACTAGCCCAATTGGCATCCGGCAAAATCACCCATTACTTGGTGGCAGGATTGCACCACGGCATAATGGAACGGCTCGATATCATCACAATTGGGAGGCCCAGACTGGAAGCAGCGGCAGAGAAGGAGGCCATTGCAGCAGTCCACGAGCTTGACCTCGTCGCACTGGGGCAGGAAGGCGAAGGATGGGTAGATGAAAGGCATGCCCCTCCCGGAGACGATGGCGAAGTGGTGCTCGATGTGAGGGCAGCGGTCGTCGCAGAAGCTTCTGTAGAAGAAGCCCGATAGCGTGTGACGCAGCTTCCTGCGGTGCTCGTGGTCGGCGATGAGGTTGTGCCATGACCGGCAGACGGCACTTGAAGCGGCAAACGGAGCTGACCGGGAGGCAGCGGAGGATCTCGACGACGAGATCGACGGAGAGCTGATCGAGCAGAGGCAAGCAGTGAGCAGATGGGGATTACTCAAGCAAAACATGAAAATGGCTAAGAAGTTAAAAGAAATCTAACAGCGAATCAACACTTTGGTTCATCAATCCTTGCACTGGACGAACTAACCTACAGATCAAGGCAGCTCACGGGGAGGCACGAAGTACTGCCATGTGATGCGCCCGCTCGGCCACGGCAGCCCAGTGCGCGGCCGTGGAGATCGTCGTGCGGGCCGGAAACCTAGCGCCCTCGCCGGTAAAGCGCATCCATGGCGACGGCTGCCTTGCTGTGATGCCTAGATGCCCCAAATCCCTATTGCCCAGAGAAAGGAAAGAAAAAAAAAAGGAAGTACTGTATCAGGGTGAGGCCCACCTTGGATGGCCAGTTTTTAGGCCCAAAACGGGGAATTACCAGCCCGAAAAGTTGTTTCCGTTGGGCTGGAAAAGATGGTTAGATGAGACAGTTGTTAATTAAAGGAAAAGGAGGTCCATTGGTCCTCTTAACTATCGGCCGAGTTTGATTAACGTTCTTCACCGCAAAACAGGTACCGGGGCTCCTCAACTCAACCGTTAAAACCAAATCAATTTACCTTCATAGAATTTACCTCCATAGGTAGTTTTAACGGGGTTTCATCCTATGTAATACTTGACCTAGTTTTTTTTGAGGGTTTTAATAGAGTTTTCAACGTAGGTCACGACATGGTTGATGGGGCCAAAGAGAGTAGAGGGAGCTCGCCAGCCTCCCCATTCCTTCTCATCGGTGCCCCTTATCTTTCCGTATTGGCCTTTCATCGGCGTCGTAATTCATAGTCATCAGCTTGAGTTTGCACGGCCCACCAAGAAAGACACCACCGCCAAGTTCCTTCCCCTCATCACCCCACCTGTGTCTACCTCTCCCTCCCCATCCCCAGTGGGCGAGATGGCTCGACGAAGACGATAGGCCTTGGAGACGGCGTCAGCTTTAATGCGTTGTAGTAGGCGCTGAGCTCAGTGGCGGAGCTACAGGGTGGTCCTTGTGGGCCGCGGACCACCCTGCGCTCGGCCCAAGTGAAGCCCATATATGTAATCGCACTGAAGAATTTACGTACTCGATTGGCTCTGTCGTCTCGGCTGCCGCCACCGTCTCCCGTCTACTCGTATTCTTTCCGTCTTTCCAGTTTCCTGTGATCTATTCGTCGAGTACTAGGGCAGGGCGACGCAACTGAAACTACCGAAGTGCTGCACTGCTGCCGGCGGCGAGGCAGCGAGGACCAGACGACCAGTCCATTGAACTCCACGACAGGAAACGCAAAGCAACAGGCAAGGTACAATCGATCTGAATCCGTAGTATACTAGTATACATAATATTTTTCCTATATCTTATACTCGATTTGTATACAACTGCTATTTACCCCAATAATTGTCTTGCAGAATTGTTGAAACATGAAGAGGAAAAGTGATATTGCATCTATGTTTCAACGATATGAAGCAAAGAAGAAGGCAACTTCTCCATCTCCTCTGTCTGCAGCTAATTCAGAAGAACAAATTGAAGAACAAGAAGATGCTGATGCAGCTGGTCCAGAAGAGCAAATTGAAGAACATGAAGGTGGATCTAATCAAGAAACTGAAGAAAGAGTAATTGAGCAAAATGTGGCTTTAGCTCCAATACCTCCAAGGCCACCACCAGTTCCTGAAAAGGAACCAATTTATGATTTCAGCCGGCTTCCATTTGATCCAGGAGAAAGACAGCCCATTTCAAGTTATCCCGTCAATGATCAAGATGCAGTTCGACGATCATATATTATGAAAGGCCCATACCAACCTTATGCACATGCTTTTGAAAGTAGGAATATCGGAAATAAGCCTAGGCAGTTCAGTCCTTTATGGTTTTATAAATATCCTTGGATTGAATACAGTGTCAAGAAAGAAACGGCATTTTGCTTTGTGTGCTACTTGTTTGGAAAGGGGAGAAGTAAGACATCTACATTTGTTAAAGGTGATTGGAACAATTGGAATAGAACTGATGCACTTGATTTACATGTGGGTGGTGTAGCAAGTGCTCACAACGCAGCTCAAGAAAGATATAATCTTTTTATTACTCCCCATGGAGCAATTGATGATAAAATTGTGAAGGTGGATAATGAGGAACGTCGTCTCTACAAGATTAGGTTGACTTATTCACTTAGATGTTTGAGGTTTCTTTTGCAGCAAGGATTAGCATTCCGTGGGCACGACGAAAGTGAAGAGTCTAGCAACAGAGGGAACTTCATTGAGCTTTTGAAGTGGCTTGCAGAAAATAATGAAGAGGTGGACAAGTTTGTTTTGAAGAATGCTCCAGGTAATTGCACATTGACTAGCCCAGACATACAAAAAGAAATTATTCAATGTTGTGCAATGGAGACTAGAGATCAAATACTTGAGGAAATTGGTGATAATTACTATACAATTTTAGCTGATGAGTCTAGTGATGTCTCGCATAAAGAACAACTTGCCCTTTGCTTGCGGTATGTTGATAAATCAGGAAGGCCATGTGAGCGATTTCTTGGAATTGTTCAAGTAGATGATACTACCTCTTCATCACTTAAGGAAGCAATTGAATCTTTACTAACTAGGCATGGTTTGACTATGACTCAAATCCGAGGTCAAGGCTATGATGGGGCTAGTAACATGAAAGGAGAGATTAAAGGGCTAAAAACCTTGGTCATGAAAGAATCACCGTCTGCTTATTATGTTCACTGTTTTGCACATCAACTCCAATTGGTTCTTATTGCTGTTGCTAAAGAAAATGGTGATTGTGTGTGGTTTTATGATCGAGTATCCCTCTTGCTAAATATTGTTGGTAGTTCTTGTAAGCGCCATGGCATGCTTCGACATCAACAATATGAAAATGTGATGAAAGCACTTGAGTGCGGTATACTAGAATCTGGAAGTGGGTTAAATCAAGAAATGGGGCTGCCTAGACCTGGGGACACTCGATGGGGCTCTCATTATAAAACTGTGGTCAACCTGATTTGCTATGTATCCCACAATTCGAGATGTACTCATAGCTCTTGGACGAGATACTTCAGCAAGGGGTGACTGGCCAAAAATACATACTATGGTTGGAGTACTTGAGTCATTTGATTTCATTTTCTATGCTCATTTGATGCTTGACATTCTTGGACACACAAATGAATTGTCTGAGTGTTTGCAAAGAAAAGACTAAGATATTCTTAATGCAATGTCACAAGTCCGTTTGGCAAAGAGTAAAATGCAGCAAATGAGGTCTGAAAGGTGGGATTCATTTCTTCAAAGGGTTACAGTATTTTGCAACAAATATGGCATTCAAGTTCCTGCAATGGAACAAAATTATGTGCCGTATGGAAGATCAGCACGTTTTGCTCCGGACCAAACAAATGATGATCACTTCAGAAGAGAAGTATATATTGGGGTCATTGACAAAATTAGTCAAGAGCTTGACAATCGATTTGATGAAGTAAATATGGAGTTGCTTACCTGTATGGCTGCTTTGAATCCAGCAGATTCCTTTGCTTCTTTTGATGCAAACAAGGTACATAGACTTGCTGAATTTTACCCCGATGAATTTTCAAGCTCTGACTTGGTAAGACTCGATTTGCAACTTGAAAGATTTATTGATGACATGAGAAAAGATGAAATGTTCAAAGGCCTAAACAGTCTTGTTGACCTTTCAGTAAAACTTGTTGAAACAAAGAGGGATAAAGTTTACAATTGGGTCTATGTACTTATCCAATTGGTATTGCTCCTTCCGGTGGCTACCGCTAGTGTTGAAAGAATATTTTCTGCAATGACCTTTATCAAAAATAAGTTGAGAAATAAGATGGGTGATAGCCTACTGGATGATTGTCTGATGACTTTTATTGAGCGGGATATCTTCTTAAAATTGAGTGAAGAAGAGATCATCAAAACTTTCATGTCTATTAGAAGGCGCAGGCCTGACAGACAGAAGAAGAAGAACTAGTAAAACATTGTTCAACTATTATAGGTATGTAATATATTTCAAGTTTGTGTTACCAAAGCTATACTCGTCTATTTTGTAAATTCTTTTTTTTGTCTTTAATTGCGTTTTGATGTTCATATACTTGTGTACCAACATGTTAAATTTGTAGCGGTTAAAAAAAAATTTAGACAATGGACCACCCTTATTTCAAATCCTAGCTCCGCCACTGGCTAAGCTCGATCTCAAGTGGTGGTGGTGGCGAAGATGATTTAGAGATATCGTCGCCTTAGGCTCCCTCTATGCACCACCACCTTTGCCCCGTCCCACCCTAGATCGCCCGTCGCATCGCCAAACCAAATCTACCATCGAAATCATCGACACCTGCACATTTATCTCCACAGCCACACTCGCGCTCCACTACCATGGGCAAGGTGGTGAGCTCAACAACGGAGTGCTATCTTTGGCAAGGCCATCAGCCCGGTCCCAAGGTACGACGGAGCATTCCCTCTCTGTTGGCATTGCTGAAGGTGAGAACGGGTTATGATGACAGCGGTCATGCAGTGCACTGTGGAGGTCAGTCGGGAGAGAAGAGGAGGAGCGAAGAGAGAGGATGACGTGTGGTCTCACTATACTTTTATATTTTTTGCTTACTGTAATACCACTAAGCCCATGTTGGTTGAATACTCAATTAACCTACCACGTAGAAGTTACATAGGATGGAACCACCACCTAAACCATTTAAAGAGGCAAAACGAACCGGTTTTGATAGTTGAGATAGCTTACATATCATTTTGTGGTTGTGGGATGAGAATCATATTAGAGATATAATTGAAGATCAACAAAAATGAACTTTAAAACCTGCTCAGTTAAGAGCCGTTACACCAGTAAATAGAAAAAAAAAATGCTCCTGAACCCACACTAAGAATACGACCAAATCAGCCTTCTTTTTTTTAAAAAAAAAACGAGCCAGCATTGCCGGTGTTATGAAGCAGAAAAGAAGTTATTTACAACTTCACCAAGGTGAAAACAAGGAAAAATAACACAAACACTCTGCTGTACAACCCCTTCAGATTGCTATCTCATGATTCTCGCGATATCTTTCGAGCCATGGTGGATTCAAAAGTTGATCTCATCGACGATCTTGCTTGTGATCTTGCTCATCGACGATCTTGCTTGTGAGTTGGCCGGCTGTTAGAGCCTTCCGCAGCCTCTACTTGGGCATGGCGAGCGGCGACACGGCGACCTTATCCGGCCATTGCCGCGGCGCCGCGACACTCCAGTACGATCCGCTTCTCTCCGCCTTGCCATGCTCCTCTCTGTTTTCTTCTTCCTCTGATGTCTCTTGTTTGCTCTGCGTCTCCTAGTTCGGAGTCTGAGGCTCCTGTTAGCTAATAACGGCGCATGCAGGCGTGTCTAGAATGTTACAGTATCCAAACAAACATTTTACATGAAATAAAATCCGATTTGCGACCAACTGTTCTTAGCAAGACGTACATTTGTCCCGGTTATCTGTAAAACAGTTAGCAGCTTGGTATCAGCCATCAAGGCCTCAATGTTTCCAATGCCCTCCCATGAGCCATTTTGCAGCTCGCAGCACACTCTTGTGATTGGTATTGTTGCACATAAACATCATGGTGCAATGAACTGCAAGTGCATTTTGGGGTTGAAACGATAAGAAACACTCTTGTGACTTTCTATTCTATTGTTCTGAACGGACAGGGGTGGATCCAACATGGGACGACGGAGGCTCGAGCCTCTCGCTTGAGGACCGTGGGAGCCCATATGAGGCTGCCACTAAATTTTTTTGCCATACTTAAATGAAAAGGAGATCTATAGCTTTGCCTAGTTTATTTAGACCTTTCTACTATTTTTTCGTGGATGAACGGATATATTGGAACTCAGAGAAGGAGCAGAACAGTTGCAGTTTTGATCAACTTTATAATGGTTTTATAATAGTTGTAGCAGGTAATTTGCAAAATTCAGAAGGGTAACCATTAGAGGATCATCAGTCTGGATAGTTGAACTATAGTAGCATAGCAGCACTTTTTGGTTACCAAACTCTCTCTAACCACAAAGGGCCGGGGGGGTAATATTCCAATTAATGAGACAATTATAGATCACCATACAGAAACAAAACGTGTAGAAATGATCTGCAAGGGTGAACATATAGAAGCACTAGAGAAAAGAATAAAAAATAAAAAGAATGATGAAAACAAGTACATATGTGATGTGCTCCAACATCCAAAACATTAATCACACTTGTCACAGTACCCTAAACAGATTGTGCTGGTAAAGTCAAAAGACCTTTCGGTATTAGCATAGGACATCAAAGCTTCACTATAATGGGGTAAACACGAGTAGAATAAAACAAGACAACCGTCAGAGTAACAGGACAAACCTTCCAAAAGAAAATCTACATGGTACTAGTACTACCATATGACTACTTAATTCATGTACAATAAAACAGACCTTGCTAAATCCTTGTACTAGAGAATGGCTCTTAGGGTGTGTACGGGAGGAGTCGTCTCGGCACACAAAATGAAACACGTATTATTGCATGATTAATTAAGTATTATTTAAATTTTTTTGAAAAATGGATTAATATGATTTTTTAAAACAACTTTCGTATAGAAAACTTAAAAAAAAACATACCGTTTAGCAGTTTGAAAAACGTGTGTGCGAAAAACGAGAGAGATGAGTTATGAAAGTTAGAGAAAGAACACAGCCTAAGCTTGGTTCTCCTAGTGCAAAAGGATGTTTTCGGAGTAGTAAAAGTGGAGCCGATGCTCTGCATGTTAGAGCAGGTACAATAACCTTCATAACGTCAGCAATAGTGATTCCACATAGGTTTGAGGAGTGAGTTGGAGGGGTGAAGGGAAGAGAGAGAGAGCAGCTCGGAGACTAATTTACAGCCAAGCTGTACACTGCTCCCAATGTTGTATTGCTACCTTTTTCTTATGCATACATCCAAGCTGCTGCTCTCAGCCAATTGTAACATTCAAGTGAAGATTAAAAAATCAAAGATAGCTATGGGAAATGTGTAGAGATGTATATACAGTTCATTATTGTATTGATTAACTTTTGTTATTGGCTATAGTAGAATGATGTGGTTATTTTTGGAGCCAACGGCGAGCTGTACTATTAGCCTTGCTCTTAGCGCCCATCTGCAAATGACTTATAAAAGAGTGGAACATAAGGTAGATATGGATCCGAGGAGTCATGTCCGAGATTGCGTATAACACGCACTTCCTTGTGATCTAGTATTTCGTATGACATCAACATATTGTCCCATCCATAAACAAAGAAGATCAAATTACATTCTGGATGAACCGCAATCATTTGGTAGTGAAATCCAAACTGATATTTCTTCCCTCCAAACAGCCTCAAGGAGCTAACGGTGTGCTTTAATACCCAATTATCTGTATCATAGTCTTCAAGAATCCAAATTGATAGTTTGAAGATATCATTTGGATCAACATTAAAAGCACATAGGCGACCCTGAGTTTGATGAATGATGCCAGTATCACCGTCAGGCTCCGACATAGGAATTGTCCTCCATTTCTTCCCCTCCATGTCAACCACCACAATCTCGTTAGTAGACGTGACAAAATGCAGAAAACCATTAAGAAAAACGCTTCTCGAATTGGCCCAATACCTAACAACAACATCATCACTCCATCCACTTTCATGGAGAATCCATAACCCAGTTTTGGAAGAATAGATCTCCACCCCTGTGACGCATTCATATTCGCCCTCCACATACTCGAGCACATGGAAATGTGAGGAGACAGCTGGATGATATCCCAAGCAGGCAATGCGGGTCTCACCATTACCCCAGTTGGCATCCGGCAACATCACCCATTCCTTGGTCGCAGGATTGCACACGACATAATGGGACGGCCCAATCTCATCACTGTTGTTAGGTCCCGGCTGGAAGCAGCGGCGAAGGAGGAGGCCATTGCCGGAGTCCAAAGGAATCACTGAGTCGCACTGGGGCAGGAAGGAGAACCCCTTTCCCGGAGACGTTGGTGAAGTGGTGCGCCAAGCAAGGGCAGCGCTCGCCGTTGATGCTTTCGTAGAAGAAGCCGGACAGCGTCTGCGGCAGCTTCTTGCTGTGCTCACGGTCGGCGATGAGGTTGCGCCAGGACCGGCAGACGCACTTGAAGCGGCACACGGAGCGGACAGGGAGGCGGCGGAGGATCTCGACGACGAGGTCGTCGGTGAGGCTGGCCGCCGGGTTCAGCCTCGCGGGGCGATTGTCCATCGGGTGAAGCTGGCTGCAGAGAGGCCTTCAGCTTGCAATCCGTGAAGAGGGATTCGCCGGCAAGAGCAGATCGAGCAGGTAAGCAGTGTGCAGATGGGGATTACTCAAAATAAAATCAAAATGATTTAAGAAATAAAAAAAATCTGACTACGAATCATCACCATGCACCATGATTCATCAATCCATGCACTAGACGAACTAATTTGAGAAGTAAATGTTTAGATCGGGAAACCTACAGATCAAGGCAGTTCACTGTAGTCGACCTGCCACATTAGTATTGCCGCGTGATGCGCCCGCTCGGCCACGGAAGCCCGGTGCGCTCGCCGCTGAGCTCGTCGTACGGGCCGGAAAACTAGCGCCCTCCCCGGCAAAGCCGCACCGGCTGCCTGGCCGACGTCGCCGATCGAGAGCCTGAGGCCCGCCGACTGTGTTCGTTTTGCGGTGTACGGAACGATTTATTAGCGCATGTTTAAGTATTTGTTTTTTTTAAAAAATGGATTAATATGATTTTTTAAAGCAATTTTCGTATAATTTTTTTAAAAAAAACACATCGTTTAGCGGTTTGAAAAGTATGAGTTGAGCGGCGCAAGCTATGCATCCCCAATGTGGCAATGTTGTTGCACTAGTTTTGGGTCCAACCCTGGCGGAAATGATCGGCCTGAAAAAGTTTTAATGGTGGGCTACACAATACTGTTTAAATGGGCTGGTTTCCGGTTTAAATCCCCAGTTGAGCCCATTACACTGGGATAATAATAAACTGCTGGAAAAAGTCTACTTTGAGTCCCTCATGTCTTTGCTCTTGGTCAAATCACATCCCTTAACCGCAAAACCGGGTAATCCATCTTGAAAACCGATGCAAATTGACTCCTATGGTGGTTTGGAAAGTGGTTTATGCTGATGTGGCAGGTTGACTTGGTCCAAGTGTGCTGATGTGGCAGCCTAGTCATCAAATGAATTAAAAATAGAAGTGGCTCTTACATGTAAGTGACAAAGGATAAAAATAAAAAAGGTGGGGCCACTTGTCAACCCCAATTCTCCTTCTCTTCTTCTTCCCTTCTATTTCTCTCTCTCTCTTAGCCGTCGCCGCCACGTTGCGCACACGTGGAGGCCGAATTGGCCGCGCGTAGCGGTTGGGCTAAGGCTAGGGAAGATGTCCCAGATGCGGAGGGTGTGGTCGTCGGAGGCGGAACAAAGGTAGAATGAGTCCGTGGACCAGGAGATATCGAACATGTCGACGACGACCGTCCCATCGAGGGACACCATCATGAGGAGCCGCCCTACAGGGGGAGAACTTCATGCACGAGACAACGCGGCTGTGTAGGGTCACAGTCCTCACCTGCTAGTCTGACCGGTACAGCGGCGCTGGCGCTTGCTGCTACTACTGCGCCTGCTGACCTCGCTCTGGCCACCGTTCCCTGCTTTCCTTCCACCCGCCACAGGTTGCTTGGGCTCGTATCTGTCCACGTCTCTAGGAGAGTCAAAGTCGTCGCCGCCAACCCTGCTCCGGCCTTCAACTCCGTCATGGTCTTCACGCCCGCCACTGTCGCCAACGTCAGCCTGGGCCGTCGCCAACGACTTCCTCGTCTGTGCCGTCGCCAACGCATCCCTGCTCCCCCAGTACCGTTGCCATCGCATCCGTCACCTCCCCCTCCTACCCCACCTTCGCCAACCGCCTCTCACGTGACCCCCTACGCAACTGCGCCAGAGTCGCTGCCATTGCTACCCTCCACGCCCACGGCGTCCAATCCCACACCGTCTTCATCCACCTCACCATGGGCCTCCCTCTTGGTTCCGCCTTTCGCTTCTTCGCCGCTGCTGCCAAGGCCATTGATGCCTTCTTCGGCTCCCTCTTGTCCAACACGACCTCGTCCTTGCGGGCCTCGAGTCCGAGAAGGACATCAGTGGCTTCCATGCCGACAACATCACCTCAGCCATCCTCGGTGGCTTCGTCCTCGTCCGCAACTACTACCCCTTCCACCTCATCCCGCTCTCCTCCCTACCTGCCCTCCGCCTTCACTTCGTCCTTATGACACCCAACTTTGAGGCCCCTACCAGTGCGGCGGTGAGGAATTCCTCGATGGTGGCGAGGCGAGCATTGTGCCACGACGCGTTGAGAAAGGAGACGATGATGAGGCAGCTAGCTGTAACGCCCGTTTTGTCGCGGCGTTAGCGGGAAAACTAATTCTCTAAAAACTCTATTTGCAAAAGTTTGCTCTTCGGTTGAGTCTTGTCGTGTGCCAAGGTCTCGTGTTTCCCCTCTCGTCTCAATCCCGGAGAAAACCTCGAAATCGGATTTCAAATCCGAACTCCAATCCTTCCAATCCAAATTCTCAGCAAAAGTCCACCTTACCTCCCCCCTCGGGCCGGTTTCCCCCTTTGCCCCTTTTCCCCCCTCGGGCCGCCCCAGCCTGCCCCCTCCTTCCTCTCCTCCCGGGCTGTCACTCGGCCCAGCCGCTCGCCAGCCCCCTTCCTCCCGCTGGGCCACGCGCCGCCTCGGCCCGGTCTGCACGTGCACCGCACCCGCCCGAACCGAGAGCGCCAGCTCTCTCTGCCACGCTCCCCGTTTCCCCTCTTCCGTTCTCTTTTTCCCTCTCTCTCTCCCGGAGCTCTCCCCCGCCGGCGCCCCCTTCGTTCCCGTTCCCGCCAGTGGCCCGCGCCCACACGCGTCGTGGCCGACCGCCACGACCGCCGCCGTCGTCAGCCCGGGCCCCTGCACCGCTGCCCTGCGCCGCTGCCCCCGCGCCACGCCAAGCGCCGGCGTCAGCCCGGCCCCGCCGCCTCTACAGCGCGTGCTGCCCAGAGGAGAGCCGCGGCTCCCCTCTCTTCCCTGTTCTCTCTCTCTCTCAGCCCCCCTTCCCGTTTCGGCAAGGGGGCAAACCCCCTTTTTTCTTTGCCCCCTTTTCTCTTTTTCCGACCGGCGCCGACGTCACCCGGCCGGCCGCCTTGTCCGCTTGCGCCGGTCCCCCGCTCCGCTTTGCCGCACCGTCTCTCCGCGCCCCCAAACCGACCTCCGCGAACCGCCTTCCCTTAAACCGACTTCCCTCCCTTTAAATCTCCCTCCGCCGGCCGCCATTACCGCTCCCTCCCGAGCTCCTTCCCCACTGCCGCCTCCGCCTCGCCGCCCGCGTCGCCGTGCCGCGCCGAGGACGCCGAGGAGGACCCCGGCGCCCTCCTTCTCGACTCCCTCGGCCCGGAGCCGTGCCGCAGCCGCCCCGCATCGTCTTCCTCCCCGGCAAGCCGCCCCGCCGCGGTAACTCCCCTATCCCCTCCATCTCCTTCTCTTTTCTCCCCGGCCTAGGAACTAGGTAGCACCGTAGATTCCCCGGGCGCCCCGTCGTGCCGCCGCCCTTCTCCCTAGCTCCGTCGCCGTGCGGCCATGCCCGCCGCCGCGTGGCGCCGCCGTCGGCCGCCGCCGCATCCTCTCTCCTCGATCCGCACCGGCGAACCGACTCCACATCATCTTCTCCCGCCGCCGGTGCTTGCCGCCCCTCCAATCCGCCGCAGTCGCCGAGCTCCCCCGCACGTCGCCGGCCGTCCGATGCGGCTCCCTGCCTCTCCTCCCCCTCTCTGTCCGACGTGGTGTCCACGTGGACGCCACGTCTGCCTGCCCCGGCCCCGCGGAGACTGGTCAAAGTCCCCCGGTCCACCGGCCCGGCCTCGCGCGCGCCTCGCCCGCGTGGGCCGCACCTCGCCAGCCGGCCATCTGGGCCTCCTCGGCCGCTCAGCCCACACGGCCTCGGCCCCCTCTCTCCTCCTTGGCCACTCGGCCTTTTTCGCTCGTGGGCCGCGCCCTTAAACGCCGGCCCGCTCGGCCTCAAGCACCATCGGCCTCCGGCCCATCGGCCGCTAGGCCCATCGGCCTATCCCCTCTCGCGCGCCGATCGGTCATGGGCCGATTCCCTTCGGGCCGTCGGCCCATTAATTCGGCCGCGCCCATTACTATTCCTTAGGCCGCCTGAATAAAAGTCCAATTTCCGTCCCTTCTTCTTTTTCTTTTTCAAAGGAATTTTTAATTCCTTTTCCTTTAGACAGAAAATCATTAAATCTTCGGAAATTCATATCTTTTCAACCGTTCGTCCGATTGACTCCGTTCAACTTCCAAAATTCCTCAAAAATCGAGATCTATCCAATGGCACACTTAGTGGTCATTAATAGGGCTTCTTTTTATCGCTTTGTTGAGTCGTCTCGTTTCGCGTGTAGTCTCGGAGCCCGAAGACCCGTAGTGCGCGGATTTCGAGGAAGAAGCTCAAGATCTCAAGCAAGGCAAGTCACCTTTGATCAATTGTACCTATAATTTAAAATTTAGTATTTTGTTTCCGCAAATTATGCATTCTTTAGGTTACACTTGACAATTGGCCTCGGTTTGCAATACAACCGGCAGGCCCTATCCAATTGCTGCATTTACCTTCCTTGATTATTGATTACCCTGATACCCTTGTCAC
Organism: Oryza officinalis; assembly: GCA_008326285.1. Lineage (NCBI taxonomy): Eukaryota > Viridiplantae > Streptophyta > Magnoliopsida > Poales > Poaceae > Oryza > Oryza officinalis. Next base: position 41,290,883 of record BDMV01000007.1, read on the forward strand.
CTCTCAGGTGAAATCTCAGTATTCGCACCCCGTGTGCGAATATCGAGACTTCCCTCAAAATTTAAAATGACCACCTGGGTAAAACTTGAGTTTACAAAATGCTTGGAAAACCCGACACTTGGGTCGGTGCCTTGAAAATAAAGTGAGTTTCTAAAACTCGCGGTACGGGAGACGTACTGGAGGTACGGTCAGCCCGTTCTCGCTCTAAGGACCGATTCTTTGGGAATTACATCCAAGCATATGTTAAGTACGACCACATGGGTGATATGGGACGCCCCTGGCTGAGTAATTAGCTAGGCCAGGGAAATCTTGATGCCAAGGGACAAGTGGATTCGCCGGGGTGGTGTCGGGGAGGACCCCTGGGCTTCCTGGCACAGTATGGTCTGGGACCTAACCTGATGTTGGTTCGTGGGACCCCTCTCGTTGGCATAAGATGACCCTGAGTCGGCTTTCGAAATGCCTTATCGTGAAAGCCTCAAGGTCGCCAGACGTGACTGAGAGTCGCGGGCTGGGTGACTCAGGGTTAGTAACGTCGTGTGGGTAAAGTGTACCCCCTCTGCAGAGGTTAACAACTGTTCGAACAGCCGTGCCCACGGTCATAGGCGGATGTGAGGTGATTCCTTAGCGTAGTTTTATTGATTACCTTGTGAACTGCTGTTGGCGTGAGTAATCCTTCCTGTGCTTAAGTGTGGCTATTGGAGCAGCCGGTGTGTAAAACCCTGGCCCAAGGCATAATAGGATTAATAGGATACTCATGCCAACAAGTTGCAACTTCTTTTCCGGAAGCCCATCTCCAAAGAACTCTAAAGTTAAGCGTGCTTGGCCTGGAGAAATCTAGGGATGGGTGATCGATCGGAAGTCCTTCCCGGGTGTGCACGAGTGAGGACAAAGTGCACAGAAAAGACTGGTGTTGGTTGGTGAGGGCAGTCTATGTCCTATTTAAGCTGCTAGATGTAAGCAGGCCCGGCCTCGTGGAGGCGGGACGTTACAGTATGGTATCAGAGCCGACTCTTGTGGTTTCACGGGCGCGTGTGTCGCAGTTGCGCAGGCATGGTGCGCATGGCTGGTATGGACCCGATGTGGTCACACAGTATGGCACATGCGCTGGCACCACACATGGGTGTGTCGCAGTTGCGCAGGCATGGTGTGCATGGCTGGTGTGGACCCGGTATGGTCACACAGCATGGCACATGCGCTGGCACTGGACACACGGACTGGCCAAGAGAGGGAGTTCCTGGCTTGGGGTTGATCGACGAGGACGTCGATCTCTTAAGGGGGTGAGGATGTAACACCCTGGCCCAAGGCATAATAGGATTAATAGGATACTCATGCCAACAAGTTGCAACTTCTTTTCCGGAAGCCCATCTCCAAAGAACTCTAAAGTTAAGCGTGCTTGGCCTGGAGAAATCTAGGGATGGGTGATCGACCGGGAAGTCCTTCCCGGGTGCGCACGAGTGAGGACAAAGTGCGCAGAAAAGACTGGTGTTGGTTGGTGAGGGCAGTCTATGTCCTATTTAAGCTGCTAGATGTAAGCGGGCCCGGCCTCGTGGAGGCGGGACGTTACACGGTGTCGGTGAACGATTGGCAGGGAGCCTCTCGTTCCGACATGCTTGATTTGTGACTGTTGGAGCAGCCGGGGTCAAGCAGACTTCGAGCAGTAGTAGGGTTTCAGCCTTTCCCCAAGGCTTTGCTTGTGGTTTAGGGCTAGTCTCCGTTTTTCGCTTCCGCCTTTTTGTAATGCTGTTGCGAACTCGGGTTCTGTCCGCAGTTCCAATCTTGGTTGTAATCCTACTCTTAATAAAGAGACCGCTGTTGTTGTGATATTCTATCTTCCTGTTGTACCAACGCTGTTTTCTGGGACTGGTACAGGTATACAGGTCAATCTGGATCGTCTTATCCTGGCCTCCGTTCGGGGCTAGTTTGGGGGGTGACACTGGCGCTGCCGGCGCCGTGAGCTCACCGAAGCCGCTGGCTTGGGGGCTGTCGGTGGTATGGATGAAAGGGAGGGAGGAGGATGCTTCACCGACATATGGGACCCACTGTTATTATTAAATTTTTTCATCTAGAATGCCACCTAAGCATCACGTGGGACAAAATCATCTACAAAACCATCTGAGGAGTCGATTTGCACCGGTTTTCAAAGATAAGGGAGATGTTATACCTGATTTTTTGGTTGAGGCATACGATTCGACCAAGGGCAAGAGATGAGGGTGGCAAATAGACTTATTCCTAAACTGCTCTCGAGCCGGCACAAAAAAGGAGAGCAGATTGAAGTGAAGTTACAGCAAGAATCAAGATGTAAAATGATGTGAAAGTTATGTATAATTTACATTGTAGTTACATGTAAATTATGATTGGATTACACTATAATTGTACTGTGTCTATATGTGATAGATTTTTGAAAGAAAATTTATCGACAAATATATTGCAAAATCGAAAAAAAAGGACTCCAAACTAATGAAGTCAACAAAAGAAGAATAGCATGTTGGATGACGTGCACTGCTATCGATTATGTCATCCTGTTCTGTTCCTTCCTTTTTGGTATCTGTCTGATCATAACAAATCATATACAATTGCCAAGCTAGAACTTCACCAATCGTGATTAATAATTACTACAATCTGAATCTACATGATTAAACGTGCCTGCAAATGCTATCTGCCTTCCTCCTCCATCAACGTCACGTTGCTCATGCAGTACGACTCGCCGAACGAGCTCGACGACACAGCCAGGCTGGAGATCCTGACGTTGAAGTACGCAGGCTGCCTGGGCTCCGGCATCGTCAGCCCCTCGCTGCCGAGCATGGCGATCACGTCGGACATGTTGGGCCGGTCGTCGGCGCTGTCCTGGACGCACAGCAACGCCACCTGCACGCACTTCATCACCTCCATCGCCGGGAAGTCCTCCCCCAGCGCCGGGTCAACCAGCTCGTGCCATTGCCCTTCTTGCCAGAGCTGGTACGCCTGAAAGAAGTTCAGAAGTTTTCAGTTATTAGCGGCCGTGCATGTGCATTTCAGGTGAATTTCAGGGTAACTGAAATTTGTGAATTTTGGGTGTCAGGGATTTGTGCTTACATATCCTGTGAGATTGAAGAATTTCCCGTACTGGTAGAATCCAGCGGTCCTCTTCCCGCTTATGATCTCGAGAAGCAGGACGCCGAAGCTGAACACATCGGATTTGATAGAGAAGAGGCCCTCGGAAGCATACTCCGGAGCGATGTAACCACTGAAAAAAGAAGTACAAAATTCAGTCATCATTTTCTTCTTTTCTGACGCAACAAAAACACATGTGCTGTGTAACTTAACCATCATCAGTGTCAGTGCTTAGTACTTACTGTGTGCCCACAACCCTGGTCGTGTTGGCTTCTGTCACATTCGAGCAGAATATCCTTGCCATGCCAAAATCCGAGATTTTAGGGTTCATCTCGCGGTCGAGGAGTATATTGCTTGCTTTTAGATCCCTGTGTATAACTCTCAATCGAGAGTGCTTGTGCAGGTAAAGAAGCCCCTGGGCAATGCCATCGATTATACGGAAGCGTTTGTCCCAGTTCAGCGCCGCCCCTTTCTCAGTGTCTGCATATCAATGTCAGACAGGACAAGCATCAGCAACATTCAGCAGGTTTGCACAAAGATTTGGAAATGGACAGAGATGTTGAAAGCTTATTGATAGAGATGGATATGTGAGTGTTGTACCAAAGATGAAGCAATCGAGGCTCTTGTTGTGCATGTACTCGTAGATGAGCATCTTCTCGTCAGCCTGGACGCAGCAGCCCAGCAGCCTGACCAGGTTGGTGTGCTGCAGCTTGGCTATCAGCTGGATCTCCGTCTTGAACTCCATCAGCCCCTGCACTGAACAGGATGAGAGCCTCTTGATCGCTATCTCAAGTCCATCAGGCAATTGACCCTGAAACATATAAGGAAAAAACACTATTTAGTAAAGTAAGTACGTTTACAACACTGAAAATCAGATTAACTGATTACTGAAGAAACACATCAGTTTTAGTGCAGCATTTTGCAGATGACACTGAACAATCGATCAGTGTGTCTGCAACTCTGCATCACATCAGTGTGTGCAAGCATGTGGAAATTGTGCTACCTTGTAGACAGGGCCGAAGCCGCCCTGTCCGAGCTTGCAGGCGTCGGAGAAGTTGTCGGTGGCGTCGGCGATCTGGTCGATGTCGTAGAGCGAGAACTCGGAGCCGCTCTCCTCGATCCGCCACAGCTTGAGCACCTGCTCCATCTCCATGGACATGGTCGGCACGCTCACCGTCCCTGCCATGTTGATCACTGATTCAGCTGACAGTTAGTGAGCCTACAATGAACCGGCAGTGAAGCATATGAGCCGCGAACAGTGTCAGCAATGTCCGTGCGCACCTCTCCTTCGTCGCCTCCTGATCCAGATGAAACAGCCCAAGAAGCCGAGGAGGAGCACGGCGACGGGGACAACGATCGCCACGATCCACAGGCCACCGCTGCTGCTGCTGCTCCCTGTTTGCAAACATGGCACAACTGCCACTGTCAAATTCATGTTCCAAGTTTCAAGGCCATCCAATGCTACGAATTTTCGACAGAAAAGAGGTCATGCGTTTTTCCTGACTCCTGTACCACTACAAAGTTCTTCACCAGAGTTTGATTCTGTTTTGTCTAACTGGAAATCCCGAGTAGCGTTGCTACTTGGCGAAGGTGACATTACGATTCCTCGCAGAAGGGGAAAACGATAAACGTGTGATATGATATGACATTATGCTCGAGTTCGACAATGATGAGACGACAACTACATAGGCGCATGCACCGCAGGTTTGTAGCACTGAATCACTGATGATGATGAACATCACCGTCGGTTTCGGCGGTAGGGCCACCGGCAGCGACTGCTCCCGCAGTCCCAAATGGCAAAGGCGAAACCGTGGTTGGCTGCTCGGTGGACGGTGGCCCCGCTCGGTCACCGGCAGGCCAACGACCAAGAAGTGAAGGTACTCGTCAAACACCTCGGGTCAGTCTTTCCGCCGGCTAATATCCGAAGCTCGGCCGGCGGAGGTCGCCGTCGTCGTCGACGACGACTGACAAAAGTAGCAAACATACCCAAAATCGACTGCAACTGCCGCACTACACGAAGGACACAAGTTCTCTCCTGTCGCGTACATGCGTGCACAGCACATATAGGCAGAAGCATCTGGTGATCTGGAAGCATGGGAGGCACGTGACTTGTGGTGACGACGGTCTGAGGTGGCCATGAGCCCATGACGACCGTGGAAAGTGCAGGGGAGGAGAGGAAAGGGCAGGCAGGGAGGGAGAAAGGGGAAGCGAACAAATCGGCGGAGACATTCTACGGCGAGACCAGCTTGTCTGCAGCGGCAAAGCTAGTTGCTAGCATCGTCGTCATCGTGTGACGCACGTGGATTCGCTTTCGTGTGTCGCTGGAACATCACTAGCTAGCTGCCTACGAGGGGCAAAGAGATCGATCGCGTGAAAAGAACAAAGCTATATAAGGGTTAAGAAAACCAAGACTATATTCATAGTTAACCATGCATCCGATCCGACACGGACGCCCATGGCTGTGTCGGCCATAGCGAGATAGTAGTGTGAGCTGATCTCTCCCAGTGACTGTCTGATACTGAGCCCAGCTGCATGCACAAACGAAATATACAAATCTCGTTGCTGATCATCTCGTGGCGGATTTCTGAACAATTCAGCAGGGGCATGCCTGCACGTTCATGTTCTTGAGGTATGGAACAGAACACACGTTTGATTGGGAAGAAAAATGAACACTACTGCTCATGGCGCCCCATCTAATTCAAAAAACAAAGTACAGCGATCATGTGATCGAGACGGCCAGATCTCCTGTTCCATAAAATTAAAAAAACAATTTTCCCTGCATTTCCTGGACCCCGTACGCTCGATCGATTCCTTCACATGGGAAAGCTCTACAAGATGGAATATTTTTCTTGTGGAGAAGGGGACAGGAGCACACCGAAGGGGTAAAACAATGAGCAAGATGGGGATATTAAAATTTCAGAAAATGGCCCTACCCAAGTGTCTGCATTGGTTAATGGGTATTCTCCAAGAGTTATAAATTAATAAACACAAAACGTGTTTGGATTGAGGAAATTTGATGGTCGATTCGATCATCGATTTGACATCATTTTAGAACCTCTTATTTTTTCCAGGTCTTTAAAAGGCAAGACTTTGATCAGCTGCCACGGCCCCGGGTCGTAGAATATATTTGCAACCGGAACTATACTCGTGGCGAGCAAACAATTCGCTCCTATAGGCTGATGTGGATTGGGGAATTCTTTTATAGGCAGGAAAGTCAAGCGGGTCCTACTTTAAGATAAGCACGCATAACAAATGATGCAAGCATTGTGCATGACACAAAGTATTTTTTTCTCAAGTGTGTGAATTTTGTTACACTCAATAGAAGATAGTGTTATGTATGTATACTGATTGATTTATCATGTTGGCTATTGAGAATTTGTTGACATTTCTGACAGTATATATTTTGTCTATGTATGTCCTAGACTCTGCAAACTTAAGAAAATTTGCTGAAGTAGCATTTTTTCATCCTTAGCTTACAAATTTGACCATTTAGCATACAAGTTGTTTATTAGCTATTGTGTAGTATACATAGATGAATAACAATATTGATGCACAAATTATTTAATTGGATTGGAACCTAATTCCCTTAATCATATGATCAAGATTATAGTAAAATTAACGAAGCGTTATGCATCATAGAAAAAAAATGCTACCTCATATAATCATCACAACATCTTCTCGTTTTACACGAGTATATACATAATGTCAAACTACCAAATGTCCCCCCCTAATAAGGAAAATAGTACACTATGCAAATGTAACCACTGTCTATATAGATCCGTTGCTTACATAATTAATGCCTTAAAGTCATATGGATATAATTTAGCTTGCATAAATTTCAACGATGTTCCCATTCAACAAAAACTAATCAAGCATATGAAATCAAAACTACATACTACTTGTTTTTTAAAGAGAACATACTACTCACGTGAGAACTCAACGCTACTAAACCATCAATTAATTTACAGAGGAGGAAAGTATATATATAGTTTGTGAAATCAAATAACTCCATCTCATGTTAGAAAATGCAAATACTATTCACAAATCAAAGGGGCAAGAAATTGATACTAGCTAACAGGTAACGGCAATGAGGCCTTGAAAATTGAATTGGGGGTAAAAAAACAAGACTACTGGAAATCCACCGATATGATCGATGAACTGGGGGAATGAATTCATCTTTAAATTTAAACGAAATGCATCAAATTTCAAAATTTGTGAGAGGATTTAGGACTAACCTTGTGACGACGGATCCGGGAGCGGGCTGAGCACCACCATGTCGTTGGGGATCTTGAAGAAGGGATCCTTCTCGTACCTGAAGTCGCACCGCACGCCGAGGATCCTGCCGCCGACGCGGCCACTGAACCACTTGGGCATCTGGCCGATGATGCCGGCGAGGCAGCCACGGCACTGCGCCGGCGACAGGTCCGGTGTGCACTGCGCGATGGCGTACACGGTCATCGTCTCTGGCGCGAACCCGGCCTTCCCCGCGGCGTACCTCCTGCTCGCGTTGCTCGCCCTGTCGGCCACCGCGTTCACCAGCTTCGCCACCAGGGCGTCGAACGCCGCGACGTCGCTCGCGTCGGAGACGTTGTTCATGTTGAACGCGGCCGTCTCCGGCGAGTTGGTGGCGCCGGTGAGGACGTCCTGGTCCGAGTACCGGAGCTGGTACTGGTCGTGGTAGACGGCCACGTCCTTGCTGTACTTGCAGCTTCTCGCCGCCTCCTGGAACGACGACGCCAGCCGCGCGGCGGAGCAGTCGTTCCCGGTGAAGTCGCCGCGGCAGAGCACGAGCCCGTACGCCGTGTCGGGCGCGGCGCCAAACGCCCCCGCCGCGTAGCCCGACGCCGAGGCGTTCCTGGACAGCACGGCGAAGAGGCCGTTGAGGTTGGCCTCGAACGTGCTGTTCGGCAGGTAGGTCCGCGTGACCGCCGTCGTGTTACAGAAGGAGGAGATTGGGTTGAGCACCGGCAAGGCGCCGCCCCCGTCGTCGCCGGCCGCCGGCGCCGGCGAGGAGGAGGCGGCGGCGAGGAGGAGGAGCAAGAGGACAAGCATGGTAGGTGTTAACCGAAGACACTTGGGGCCGGGCTAATGGTGGTGTTGTACATGGAATGGAATGGCTAAGCCTGAGAGAGTGACACAAAAGCTATGCAGCTCATTGCTCCAGTGGTTTGTATATTATAGGTTAAGCTAAGTTAATTAGGGCTTAACTAAGATTATAATAGGATTATGGCCAGGTTGATTAGTGCATGGTTGCTTCAGCTATGATGACAGTGACAGTATGCTAGCTTGAGCTTGAGATGGTTGACCTGTGGAGGCTGGATTACCAGTTGCAAAGCATGATAGGCTGCAGCAAGCCAGCAACTGATGGGGATTTGAGGATGAAATGAATTTGAGAATTTTGGCTGTACTTGTGTCTGTACTCTCTTTAGGTTTTTTTTTTTTGGCTGGATGAGCCGCTCTCTGCTCATAGTTTTCAGAGTTGTTTACAATGGATGCTTGACGGGATGAGTATGGAGGGACGTGTCAGTCGAGTTTTTTTTTAAGTAGTAGGTGTGTGTACAACATTTCAGATCTAGTTCAATCTGTTGTGGATATGGTTGAGTACATCAGATCATCGGGGCAATGTTTGTCGCCCAAATTAATTGACTACCTTTATCTATTGCTAAGTATTATTATCAATAGAGTGATCTCAATTGTCAGTTAAAAAAATTCTACTGCTAGTAATTAAAATGATAGTATAAATAGTTATGATCCATTAAATTAGAAAAGATGATAGTCTACATTGATTTCTACTGTCAGCAGAGACAGTTGTAAAACATCTTAAAATTGAATTTTCTATAACCATCTTAGTATTTTCTCTAAAATTATTGTGTTTTGGATAGGCACTTGTTATGAGGTGTTTAAATTGTCAACCGATTGAATTCGAATCGGATAGTGGTGCTCAGCCCATTGTACATCAGATCATCGGGGCAATGTTTGTCGCCCAAATTAATTAAATACCTTTTATCTATTGCTAAGTATTATTATCAATAGAGTGATCTCAATTGTCAGTAAAAAAATTCTACTGCCAGTAGTTAAAATGATAGTATAAATAGTTATATGATCCATTAAATTAAAAAGGATGATAGTCTACATTGATTTCTACTGCCAGCAGAGACAATTGTATAACATCTTAAAATTGAATTTCCTATAACCATCTCTGTATTTTCATTAAAACTATTGTGTTTTGGATAGGCACTTGTTATGAGGTGTTTAAATTGTCAACCGATTGAATTCGAATTGGATAGTGATCTTACCATATTTATATTATATTTCTAAACAAGTATGATGGCATTTCAATATTTACTAGTCCATTATCAAGTTATTAACACAAATGCAATGTTGTAACAAACATGAATTCAAATCAAATATCTATGTAATTTGGTAAGCTCATACAACTACAGTTAACCATCCACACTCATGCAACTACAAGCAACCATGCATGAAACATCTGCTTCTATACTTTTTTTGCGAGGTGCTTCTATATTTACTTCACATGATCAAAATATGAATTCACCTTAAAATTATTAAGACTGATCTAAATTGTTTAATATTATGTAAAGCATCCTATTTTGAATGTTGAAATTCCATACCATATTCAAATACATAATTTTCACTTGGTTTCAAATTTCAACTACAAATACCATCAGGGGAGAATTCACACCATTGTATTTGTTCCTCCTATATTCATTACTCTCCAAATCCAAATGTTGGATAATTCGGCACCAATTGATGCCCCGAATTAGGCTCCATTAGAAACACATGGCTTTTATTTTGTCTAAAGGTAAACACATGAATTTCACAAGAATATTTCAGTTTCCCAGGAATTGGGGTGAATTTTCCAATGTTTCATTCAGAGCCTTATTTATATCTGTCTATCTCGTCAGTCGTTCTTTCGTGTACAAGCTAATAGCCATTTTAACTAGAAGTGTTAATATCTGCAGCTTAGATCTACTCGGCTGTGTTAGGTAGCTGTTGCAGATTATCAAACTGTAATTTCTCGCTGGCTCCATTTGATAAGCGGGTCTCTGATCAGATTTGGCAGCTTCCGGCTACAGCTAGTAGATGCCGGATTGCCTGTGTCCTCTGCTCGATCCTAGTGTTTTTCCAGTTTGAACTAACATGTGTGAGAAATTATTTGTGGATCAAAAACATTCTCTATGTGTATGTACAATGCACCTGGTTTTAGTGCTCTGAAAAAAGATTTTGAATTCTAGATATTTTAGGTCACTAGATCTGTTCAGAAAAAAAATCGCTAGATCTAATAGCTACAAATTCCGATAATGCCCTATCACCTGCCCATGGTATAGTTCATCAGAATTTTTTACTACCGAGAGGAATCATATTTTTCAATATAAATTCTATTAATAGCTCATCAGTGTTAAGATTAGTTAGTATAAACAAACACTAAAAGTTCTGGTGTCTATTGGTACCTTCTCAAGTATCATAAAATTGCTTATCATTCAATCAGTAGCACACCTCGATATTTTATATGTTTGTATGTTAATAATTAGAGGGCAGCATCAACGAATTCTTCTCATTTTATTAAGAAAGCAAATGGTTGTTGGATCCTTCTAGCTAAATCCTACTACTATTATACTTCCAGGTTGTTGTGAGCAACCGACCGTGAGAAAGGGGAAAATACGGCAGGATCAGCTGCCATTCTCTGTGCTTGTGCTACATGCCTGCCTCATATCTTAAAACTGAGTTATAATTGACCATGTTTTTTTTATATTTTAGTTAGACATTGTCAGCCTGAGTTATCAAAGTTGGACGATATCTGTTCCCAAAAGTAGAAGAAATATAAAATAAAGCTAGTTCACTATTGAAGAAAATTTTCATACTGATTCAGGCACATTACTAACTTGAGGGAGGGACAGCATGAAATATTTTTCAAGCTCTATCTGCAAATGCTATCTTGAACAATTTAAAATGACTCCTTTTAATTTCCCTTTGATCATATCATTGTGAGTTGGTAATTTGGTATCAGGTTCTTGAAAAACTGACCTAAAGATACCTTATGGCTAAGGAAATAAATAAGTTCTTATTAATTTTTTTAATTTATTTCCTTGGTGATGGATGATGGGATAAGCAGTCAATATAGTTAGTTTTTGGTTTTTGGTTTCCATTAAAATTATTGTTAATTCGGTATTAAAAAAGATACCTTATGGCTAAGGATTACATGAAGAGAAGGACAGTACATGATCTTGCAGAACATCTCCCTATAATTTTCATGTAAAATATTAAAGAAGTCCACGCAATGCAATATCTCATTGCATTATACTTCACAATAAGAGAACTTCACAGTAATTGAATCTTTTGCAGTCTTGTGTAAGTTACCGTGATGACCATAGCTTAATTTGACGCGCTGGCATGCATGTGCTACGACTTTTTTCGAGTGGAAAACAAGAAATATTGCATTGCCAAGCAGCTTGCACAGTAAAAATGACTACAACTTGACGGTGCCAAGTCTTCATATGGGATAATTATGAAGGAAAAACGATCTAGTACTAGCTAGCAAAGCTCTCTGCCTAACATGCAGGTAGCTACAGTACTTAGTACAACCTACGTTTACTATACGAGAAATTTCATGTTTCATTTATACGAGAGTGTGAGGTTTTATATTGATATAATAGAAATAAATATAAGGCAATATATAGCCCTGTAATGTTATAATTAGAAAAATAGAATAAAAAACCCGCCACACCAGGCGCCTACGACACAAATATCCACTACTAGGAACAAACAGGAGCACGATATCCAAACGCACTCAACTTCGTCTACATCTTTGGGTTGGAGGGGGAGAGCCAAAGAGGGCGAGAGAGAAAAGTAGATCCGCTTTCCCTCACAAGGCCTGCCAATGTGGCCAACTTGTGACGACTAGGATGTTGCCGCAAGAGAACAAAGTCCAGAGAAGAGTTTGGTTGAAAATGGACCTCCAAACGTCTTCAGGAAGGTTGCGACGCTGATGGTGCTGTCGTTGCCCACGTAGGGAAATCAAGACATGGTTTTCACCTGAGGATTCCACCATTGTAACTAACGTTTCGTCGTGGCGTTAGTGGGAAAACCTAATCTCTAAAAACCCTAATTGCGAAAACTTGCTCTTTGGTTGTTCTTCGTTGTGTGTGCCAAGGTCTTAGTCTCTCCCTCAGTGCCCAACTCACATCCTAAAGAAATCCCAAATCCAAATTCAAATCTAACTCCAAATTTCCTCCAAATCAAATCTCTCAACAAAAGTCTATTTTGCCTCCCTCACCCCCTTAGGCCGCCTTTCCTTGGTTGGCCCATCCCATTCCCGCGCCCTTCCCCCACTTCTTGGGCCGCCTCTCCCTGGCCGGCCCATCTCTTCCTCCTGGGCCACGCCGCCACGGCACGGTCTGCTTGGCCGCACACGGTCATGTGCGCCGCACGTGCCACGCGGTAGAGCAGCGACGCCGCCGCCGCGTCTCTCCTTCTCTCTTTTTCCTTATTTCTCGCTCTCTTACTTCTCCCCGCAGATTCCCACTGGTGCCCTCCAAAAGTTGACGCTACCGTTGCTTCGCGCGCTCGTCGCGCGCAGTGGCTGACCGCCCGATTGTTGCCGCCGTCATCCCTCTAGCCGCCGCCTGCGCCGATGTCCTCCTGCGTCCCCGCTCAGTTCCAAACCGGCCGCCAGCGTCACCATGGCCCCAGCCACTTCACGCCACTAGGCTCCAAGGATGGGAGCCAAAGCCCTCGTCCTCGCCTCTCTTCCGCCCAAAATGGCAAAGGACCAAGTCTCCTTTTCTTCCCCTCTTTTTACTTTTTCCCTTTTTTCGCCGACGTCATCTCTCTGTCGCTGTTTGGCAGCTTGAGTCGGGGAGAGCCATCTCGCCACCATTCCCCGTGCTCCCTGCTCCTAGAAGCCACCCGCACCTATAAAAATTGATGCCTCTTCCTCCATTTTTGTCCTCCTCCACTCCACCGCCTTTGCCATCACTCCGTCGCCGCACCATTGCCGCCGCTCATCGTCGTTCGTTCACTGTTGCGCATGCCAAAGGAGCCGGCTTGTTCGTGGACGCGTGAAGTGGACTCCAGGTGCCATCTTCCTCCTCTTCCTCGGCTGGAGGCCGAGACAATCACGACCTGTGTCGTCGGCCATTCTTCACGACACCCCTTCCCACGCCCTCTTTCCCTCTCCCACTCATACACCTTCTTAGGGTGCTAGCTAGCTCACCGCCGTCGTCCCGTGCGCATAGACACCGTTTTAGCCCTTCGTCGCTCGCCGTGGCTCGCCGTGCACCATTGTTGATGCGGAAGCAAAGTTCGCCGTCTCTGTCGCGTTTTAGTGCCGCCTGTGCACTCTTGTCGTGTGGAATGGAGTTGGGGACCCATGAAGGCGCCCTAGCTCCAAGGAATCGAGCCCTCGCCGCTCCGGCGAGTTTTCCCTTTTTTCTCACCGGCAAATACCGTCGTGATTCGCTACCGCCGTTCGCTCTTCAACTAATCCGAGCCGTTGGTTCGCCTCGTCTCGTGCCGCCCGTCGCTCCGGTGTGCTCCCACCTCTTGAAACGTCGTGCGCCATCCCGGAGAAGGACGTCGCCGCCCGCCGTCGGATGCCGCTCCTATTCTTCTTCCTCCTCCTGCCATTCGACATGGCGCCACATGAGCGCCATGTGAGCGCCAACTCGCCGCTTCTCCCTCTTTCCTGTGCGCGCAGTCCACGGAGAGCCACGAGGCTGCGCGTGGGCCTACCACACACGAGTCCACCCGATGCACCGGAGTTGAACCCCATGCGCATGCGCTCGGTCTATGTGGACCGTATCACTGACATGTGGACCCCGCTCAGGACCCCGTGCGGTGGACCGCTGTCCACCGGCTTGCTTCATGCACGCGCCCCATGGGCCGCGTCCTCGCTCGGCCCACTCGACGCCTCTCCCATGGCCGCCTCGTCCCTGTGGGCCGCGCCTCACCGCCGGCCCAAACCTCCCCCTTGCTCGCGGGACCCGTTTGGCCGTGGGCCGCCTTCGCTCGCACGACCCGTTTGGCCGTGGGCCATCTTCACTCGTGCGCCAGACTGCTTCGCTCGACCGTGCCCACGTTTCGCTTGAGCCGTGCCACACCCCTCTTCCTTTTTCTTTCCCAAGAAATTCTTTAATCCTTTTTCCTTTAGACAGAAAATCAATAAAACTTAGGAAATTCATATATCCTCAACCGTCCGTCCGATTGACTCCGTTCAACTTCCAAAATTCGTCAAAACTCGAGATCTACCCAATGGCATACTTAGTGGTCATAAATAGGATATTTTATTTGGCAGTTTTGTTGAGTTGTGTTGTTCCGCATGTAGCTTTGGAGCCCGAGGAGTCCCAGTGCATGGAGTATGAGGAAGAAGCTCAAGATCTCGAGCAAGGCAAGTCACCTTTGATCAATTGAGCCCATAATTTGAAATTAAGTAATTTATTTCCTAAAACATGCATGTCTAGTATACACTTACAATGTTGACTGCGGTTTGCAATATAGCTGGCAGGCCTTTCCTATAATTGCTGCATTTGACTTCCTTGATAATTGAATTACTTGTAACTCCCTTGTCGCCTGTTATGTTAGATCTTGGTATTTGTGCCTTGGGGCATGAGTACCGATGGCCCTCCTCAAATTTAAAAAGATCAACTAGGTAATACTTGGGTTTACAAAATCTTTAAAAAACCCGACACCTGGGTCGGTGCCTTGAAAATAGAATGAGTTTCTAAAACTCGTAGTGTGGGAGACGTACTGGTGGTACGGTTTTCCCGTTCTCACCTTTAAGGACTGATTCCTTTGGGATTTCATCCAAACATAACAAGTGCGACCACATGGGTGAAGTGGGACACCCCTGGCTAAGTAATTAGCTTGCCTAGGGAAATCTTGATGCCAAGGGACAAGTTGATTCGTCGGGGTGGTGTCGAGAAGGACCCCTACTCTTCCTGGCATAGTATGGTCTGAGACCTAACCTAGTGTTGGTCCATGGGACCCCTCCATTGGCATAAGGTGACCCTGAGTCGGCTTTTGAAACGCCTTGTCATGAAAGCCTCAAAGTCACCAGACGTGGTTGCGCTACACGGGTTGGGTGACCCGGGTTAGTAACGTCATGTGGGTAAAGTGTACCCCCTCTGCAGAGGTTAACAAACTATTTGAACAGTCGTGCCCACGGTCATGGATGAATGTGAGCTGATTCCTTAGCGTAGTTTTATTTGATTACTGATTTGTGAATTGTTGTTGGTGTAAGGGAATCCTTTCAATGGCTTGACTTGTGGCTATCGAGAACAGCCAAACTTGAGAAGTCCTTGTATTTGTTGGCAGGGAGCCACTCAAGCAAATGAAATCAATTAATACATTTCACAAACTCCAGCGAGATGAGACGCAGTTTCTCATCTGTGCTGTCGAGAAGCACTCACTTAGTTGACTCTAAAAGTTTTAAACTAAAACCGAATGAGAAAATAACCAGCCTTTGAAGCTTGCATTAACCACTTAATTCCCATGGCTTGCTGAGTACTCTCGTACTCACCCTTGCTCTATATAAATAACCCCCAATTCTCGAAGAAGAGGAGATGGATCCAGCTGATGAGGAGTTCTTCCAGGAGCAAGCAGGTTTCATGCCGTAGTAGGGTTTCGGCTTAGTTCCCAAGTCATGCTTGCGACTTTGGGCTAGTCTTCGCTTTCGCCTTTTTGTAATGCAGTTGCGACCTCGGGGTCTATCCACAGTTTCAACAATGGTTGTATCTCTACCCATAATAATGAGACCTTTGTGACAAGACAAGGTCTCGGGTGTGTCCTAATGCAAGATCGAAAGGTGGTGGCCTATGCTTCGAGACAACTCAAGCCCCATGAGGTTAACTACCCTACACACGATCTTGAATTGGCAGCAGTGGTTCATGCTCTCAAAATATGGCGATACTACCTGATCGGAAATCGATGTGAAGTTTACATCAATCACAAGAGTCTCAAATATATCTTCACTCAAAATGAATTGAACATGAGACAAAGAAGATGGTTAGAACTAATCAAGGATTATGATCTTGGTATCCATTACCATCCCGGGAAAGCGAATGTGGTGGCTGATGCGTTAAGTCGCAAGACCTACTGCAATATCGCCCTAGTTTGGCTGACTCAAGAGAGTTTGTGCCAAGAACTTGAGCAGTTGAAGTTAACGATGGTCCAATCTGGAACCCTCGCTGATCTTGCAGTGCAACCCACCTTAGAATATCAAATTCGAGACTCACAGAAAGATGATGAAAGGATAAAGGAGTTAAAAGAGAAGATACACAAAAAGAAGGCACTGTTTGGTACGGATCCCGCATCTGTGTGCCTACCAAAAAGGAGTTAAGAGACCTCATCCTGAAAGAAGATCATGAGTCTGCTTACTCCATTCACCCTAGAAGTACTAAGAAGTACCAAGACATCAAGGAATATTTCTAGTGGGCTGGTATGAAGTGAGATGTTGCTGAGTATGTGGCCCTGTGTGACATATGCCAAAGAGTTAAGGCAAAACATCAGAAACCAACCGGTTTGTTACAACCTCTTTGAGTTCCTGAATGGAAATGGAAAGAGATTGGTATGGATTTCATCACAGGTTTACCAAGAACCCCTAGTGCGTATGACTCCATCTGGGTTATCATGGACCGCCTAACCAAGCCAACCCATTTTGTACCGGTGAAGACTACCTATGATGGAAAGAAGCTGGCCGACCTGTATATGACCCACGTGGTTTGCAGATACGGTTTGTATATGACCCAGTTTACCTTAAGGTTCTGGCAGTAGTTGCACGAGGTTATGGGCATCAATTTAAATTTCAGCACTGCTTACCATCCTCAGACAGTTGGTCAAACGGAATGAGTTAATCAAATCCTAGAAGATATGCTTCGTGCTTGTGCCTTGGATTTCAAAGGCACATGGGATCGTCGCCTACCCTACACTAAGTTCTTGTACAACAACAATTATCAATCCAGTATTCAGATGTCACTGAATGAAGCTCTGTTCGAACGAAATTGTTGTACTCTGCTGTGTTGGACCGAAGTAAGCGAGAGCCTAGTGTTGGTCTGGATGTGCTCAAGACAGCAGAAGACCAGGTCAAGTTAATCCATGATTGGCTGAAAACAGCTTAGAAAAGGCAGAAGAGTTATGCAGACAATCGAAGGTGTGATCTTGAGTTCGCTACGGGAGATCACCTATACCTACAGGTATCCCCGCTTCATGGTTTAAAGAGGTTTGGGATGTCAGGAAAGTTAGCATCCTGCTACATCGGTCCCTACCCCATCACCGCGAGATGTGGCGAAGTTGCGTATCAATTCGAGTTGCCAGAATGACTCTCGAAGGTGCACAATGTATTTCATGTGTCTCAGTTGAAGAAATGTCTCTGTGTTCCTAAGGAACAAGTTCCTTTGGAGGGCATCGAGTTGCAGAAGAATCTGACCTACAAAGGAATGCCAACTAGAATTCTTGTGGAAGCAGAACGTCAAACCTACAGAAAGACTGTCAATTTCTACAAGGTTCAGTGGAGTAACCACTCAGAAGATGAGGCAACCTGGGAATGAGAAGATCTCCTCCACGTCGAGTTTCCGGAGCTGAATCTCGGGGCCAAGATTCTTGTTAGGGGGGTTGGTTTGTAAAGACCGTTTCGTCAAGGCATTTGTGGAAAAATCTAATCTCTAAAAACCCTAATTGCAAAAACCTGCTCTTCGGTTGTTCTTCGTTGTGTGTGCCAAGGTCTCAGTCTCTCCCTTAGTGCCCAACTCAAATCCCAGAGAAATCCCAAATCACAATTCAAATCTAACTCCAAATTCCCTCCAAATCAAATCTCTTGGCAAAAGTCTATTTTACCTCTTTAACCTTGGTTGACCCATCCTGTTCCCGCGCCCTTCCCTCGCTTCTTGGGCCGCCTCTCCCCAGCTAGCCCATCTCTTCCTCCTGGGCCACGCCGCCATGGCCCGGTCCGCTCGGCCGCGCGAGGTTAGGTGCACCGCACGTGCTGCGCTGTAGAGCACCGACACTACGGATGAATTCTCCAGCATATCTATCTATACTCCGGAATTGGGGGGCATGTGTTAACAGCAAATTTTGGCAAGATACATGAAGATAAAGATGGATTCGAAGCGAATTCAGAGGAAAGAGTTGGTTTCCAAAAAACAGAACAGCGCATTAGCTGGAGACTGTATCGATCGATACTAAATCGGACAAGGTTAGCTGATACAGGCAGAACAAGTTCATATCAGACACGGATGAGGGAATCGAAGATATTTCCAAATGAAGATCGAGTCCAGGAGTAGCAATTGTATCTATTAATTAGGATAAGAGTCAATTTTCCTTTATATATTTTTAGAAGATCTTTGTTAGGGTCCACAATGGGCCAGTGCATTACTTAGGAAAGTTTGAGTCATGTTCGATATGGACAAGGTTTGTATGTTTCGGATATAAATATATGCCCAGGGTCTTGTAAGAAAACAACAACAGTTCAATACACAGTTTCGGCGCATCGCCACCCTTTGTTTTTACTTTTCAACGAGTTCTTGTCTCGAGTTTGGGCTGCATTGGCTTCGATCTCTAGTGAGAGGTAAGGCTTGTCATGGCAGTTTGTATCGGCAAGATTAGGGCTCACATCATTTTTGATACTCTAATCTAATCTATGTATCTGCCTATTTATCATATATCTTAGCTAATCTAGATCAATGGCTCCGTTTACTTATATTGACTAAACCTTTTATAGGGTTCTGCCAATATCGGCTAAACAAGTTTCGTCGACTTGGATTAGTTAAGGTATCGACCACCCTGAAAAACAATCAAAGGCTTGATTGTTTAGACTTTATGCTATCTTTCATATTTAGTGCTGCATCAATTGGGTTTGACCTACTAAGTCATGCTTGAAATCATAAAAACTAACTTGCTTCTTGATTGCTGATAAGGGTAGTATCGGGGTTTCAGCCGATCTTACCTATTATATCTATTTTGTTTTTTCTTTCATATGTTAAATCTTGCTTAACATGTTATATCCGCCTGTTATACAATTATATCACTGATCTAAATATATTAAGCTTGTACTCAATCTTGGCCAGATCTAAATATTTGGGGATTGGTGATTGCTTAATATATTTACCTTAGATTGATATTCTTGCATAAGGTTGTATCGGAGTATTAGCCGATACGTTATCTAAAACCTCTTGAAAGATCTAATCGGCTACGATATAAGTTCATATAATTATTAATTGGTCTAATCTTGGTTATAAGCAGTTAATATCATCAGAATTGCTTACATCTAAGAAGATATTAAATTAATAATTGTCTGGTACTTGCCTTTATAGCCGATCATGATTGTTTTAGGTCTAATCTACAATTTCTACTCATCGGCTAGCTTCTCAAGCCATATAATTGTATAGTAACTTACTTTAGCTCTATCAATCTTATGCTACATCGATTGAGTTCGACCTATAGGATTGGTTTTGTTAAAGAAATATTACTCATGATTATGTAAAGTTTGAATCTAGTTTATGAGTAGTTTCGTCCATCTTATAGCCGATTCAACCAGATGGCATCGGCTAAGTCTCTACGATACATCATTGGCCTACCAACCGATCGGCTATCGTTCACTAACTGGATTTTATTGTTTATTCTTATTGGTTGCAGGATCAAACCACCTGGCGCGCCCTGAACTTGAAGCAAGATTTGGACCTGCACTAGAGCTAAGCAGAACTCCCAGGCTGTCGTGTTTTCGCATCAACACGCTTTTGGCATGCCCAGTGGGATGACAAGACTTTCATCACGTCTGAAGTTAACCAAGAAAACATTATTTTGGTCATTGTCGATAAGTTGTCAGACGAACATCAAGCCCAAATGGAACAATTGGTTCAAGAATTTCAGAAGATGTATTTGGAATTCTTCAGTGTTGCTCGGCAGGGAACAGTAGTACAAAAATCCAAGATTATTATTGCAAAGCTTGAAAGAGAAGAGTGCAAGAGTACTAAAGAAAAGATTCAGACAGAACCTAGAGGAGAACCACCTTTGATAAGTTCGCAGGACATGATCGATTCTGCAGTTCATCATGCTTTAATCAATCAGTTTGGGGTGTTGGTTAATACATTGAACAAATAAGATAAAAAAAGTGGTAGATGGAACTATAGCTAAGGAAAAGGCCAAAGGATCGATATATTTGCCAAACAATGTATTCCTAGCTTATAGATCTATCAAGACTGAGATTCCTTCTTCATCGGGTGTTCAACAACCACAAATCCAATAATAGCCAATGCAAGGAGGGCAAGCTTCTCAACAACTAGGTCAGAATTAGTTTTTTCAGTTGATAAGAGGAACAAGACTACCATCGGCTGGAGTACATCAAAACTTGCAGTTGATGGGAGATCAGACAGTTCAACAGCCCATAGCTTAGCAACCTGCAATTCAACAGTCGATTACGTCACAAGCGCCAATCGGACCACAGTACGTGCCTGAGGTGCCCCATAATTTCCAACATCAGCCATATTTGGGCCAATACGCTAACCCTCAATACCAGCTAGTCTCACCACATCAATATCGGCAGGAGCCTCTGCACAGTTTCAATATCAGTCTCAGTACAATAATTACGAACAAGCACCATAGTATGGAGGTAATGGACAGCAGCAGCAATGGGCCGATATGATCGTAGAGGTGATGAGGGAAAAATTTGGACTCAAGCCCAAGGACAATGGGATCATGTATCGGCATCCATAACCAAAATATTTTGATAGGGTTCCTTTGCCAAACCAATACAAGATTCTAGATTTCTCAAAGTTTTCAGGCCAAGATACTATTTCAACATATGAGCATATCAGTTGATTCTTAGCACAATGTGGTGAGGCATTGGTTGTTGAAGCTTTGAGAGTTTGATTCTTTCCATTATCTTTATCTACATCGGCGTTTACTTGGTTTTCTTCCTTGCCCTACAATTCTATCAAAGGATGGGCCGATTTAGAAAAATAGTTTCACAAATATTTCTTCATTGGGGTTCAAGAGATGAAGCTGTCGGACTTGACATCCATAAGGCAGAGATCTGATTAATCGGTTTCAGACTATATTCAGAGGTTCAGAGATATGAGGAACAGATGTTACAGTCTTAATTTGACTGATTCACAGCTTGCTGATTTGGCGTTCCAGGGATTGCTTGGGTCGATAAGGGAAATGTTTTCTTCTCAAGACTTTGAGAGTTTAGCTCACTTGGCTCAGAAGGTATCGGCACATGAACAGTGGTTCCATGAGACAAAAAGATATGTCAAGAAGGCTAATAATGTGAACAATGTTTATAATTATGCCTCTGACTCAGAAGATGAAGACCCAAAGGTCGTCTTGGCAGAATGGTCAAGGAACAAAAACACTGTCGTCTGTCAATGTGTTAAGGACAATGGAAAAAAGGAGAGGTATGATTTTGATATTAACAAAGTCGATAGGATATTTGACAGACTCAACTTTCAGTAGGTCATGTGATTCCATTGGCTGAGGAATTAAGAAAAAGAAAATATTGCAAGTGGCATAACACAGGATCTCATCATACCAATGAGTGCAAGGTGTTCAGGCAGCAGATTCAATCGGCTATTGAGCAAGGCAGAATCAAGTTTGATGATGAAAAAAAGCTGATGAAATTGATGGTCACCCTTTTCCTATGAATATGGTCCACACAAGAGCAGATGATGATGAAGCCGATGGAAAGAATTATCAGACTTACCAGCGAAACAGGATTAATTCTACAAGATTGATCAAGAAGTACCAGAAGAGGAAGGAGAGACAAATTCAAAGACATTATCAAGACGATAGGAATTGTTTTGATCCTCATTGAGATTGTGATTTTTGCAGATTCTGTTGGAATGAGGGGATGAGATTGCCATTGATTGAGGATTGCCCAGGATGCACTGACATTGATTCAAGGTACTATGGATATTCTCATCGACAGAGTAGTTCAAGACACGAGAATCGGCCGATACAAAAGAAATTGCTAGTTCATCAACGTTTAGGGCCAATTCACCAAGATCATTTTGAAGAAGAAGATGAAGAGGAGGAGTAGGAAGAACAAGTACAGAACCCTCAATGGTGCCCAACCGGTATTTTTACAAAGAACCAGAAAAGGAGAGTTCAACGGTTGAAAAGCAGAGAGCAGATCCATGAGGTTAAAGAAGAAATCAACCATCGGCTAAAACGCACAAGGAAAAATTGGTGTGTCAAGAGTAAAATTGTACCAGCCGATGAAATCAAAGCCGATGGAGCAAGGGTACCAGCGTCTACTAAGGGTAAAGCTGTAGCTTCATATTCAGTCAACATAGTTTTTATATTTCCTGCAGAATACAACATGTCCACAGTCGATGAAGAGATTTGTGAAGAATCATTGGCAAAGTTGGCATTGTCACCACAGCAAGCTATTTTCTAGAAGCCCGAAGACATGGAGCATCAGCATTTTAGGCCCTTGTACATTAAGGGGTTTGTCAATGGAAAGTCGATGTCCAAGATGCTAATCGATTGGGGGGCAGCTGTGAATTTGATGCCTTACATGACGTTCAGAAAAGCTTGGTAAGACTACAGAGGACCTGATCAAGACTAACATGGTGTTAAAGGATTTTGGAGGGAATTCATCGGATACAAAAAGAGTTTTGAATGTGGAGTTGACAGTAGGCAATAAAACAATTCCAACCACGTTTTTTGTCATTGATGGAAAAAGATCATACAGCTTGTTGCTGGGGAGAGATTGGATTTATGCTAATTGTTACATCCCTTCAACAATGCATCAAAGTTTGATTTAGTGGTAAGGAGACCAGGTAGAAATTGTGCAAGCTAACAGGTCAGTAAATGTTGCTATTGCCGATTTGTCTATTTGGGAGATGAAAGGAGTTGATTGTTTATCTGAAAAAGTTTGGGAAGGAGATTATCTAAAGGTGTCCGATTGTGATATACAACTAATCAGTGATGGAGAACCCCAACTTTTGTTGTGAAGGCATGGTGGATGGCTTCAATTTCTATGCTAAAGACACTGTAGATGATCTAGAGGGCAAATTTGGGCAAGGATTTATGTCGACTGATGAGTTAGAAGAAGTACACATTGGAACTGGTGATAGACCAAGGCCGATATTTATAAATGTTAAATTATCAAATGAGTTCAAAAAGGAATCAATAGAGTTGTTAAAAGAATACAGAGATTGTTTTGCCTGGGAATGTCATGAAATGCCAGGATTTAGCCGATCTATTGTAGAACATCGGCTCCCTATCAAACCAGGGTATTGGCCGTACAAACAACCTCCAAGACGATTTAAGCTAAAGATGTACGATGCCATCAAGGTTGAGATTACAAGACTTTATAATGCCAATTTTATAAGGCCTTGCTGATACGCTGAGTAGGTTTCAAACATAGTACCAGTGATCAAGAAAAACGGGAAGCTTAGTGTTTGTGTTGATTTTAGAGATTTGAATAAAGCAACACCCAAGGATGAATACCCAATGACCATTGCTGATTTATTAGCTGATGCAGCTTCTGGACATAAGATTATAAGTTTTATGGATGATAATGCAGGATATAATCAAATTGTTATGGCTGACGAAGACTTTCATAAGACTGCTTTTAGGTGTCCTAGTGCAATCGGCTTATATAAGTGGGTTGTTATGACTTTTGGATTGAAGAGTGTTGGTGCTACATATCAAAGGGCAATGAAGTATATGTTTCATGATCTCATCGGCTTGTTGGTTGAGATCTATATTGACGATGTGATTGTGAAATCAAAATAGATTGATGGACATATAGCCGATCTATGAAAAGTGCTGAAAAGAACAAGTATGGTTTAAAGATGAATCCTAACAAGTGTACTTTTGGTGTATCGGTTAGATAATTCCTTGGTTTTCTAGTTCATGAAAGGGGGATTGAAATAACACAAAGGAGTATAAATGCTATCAAACAAATCAAGCCTCCTAAAAATAAGACTAAGTTGCAATCATTGATCAACAAAGTTAACTTTGTGAGAAGGTTTATTTCTAATCTATCGAGTAGAATTGAGCCCTTCACTCCGTTATTGAGGTTGAAAGCCAATCAAGAGTTTATATGGGAAGAGCAACAACAAAAAGCTCTGGACAACATCAAAGAATATTTGAGTTCTCCTCCAGTATTGATGTCACCTCAAAAAGGGGTCCCATTCAAGCTGTACCAGTCAGCCGATAAGAAGTCTATCGGCTCGATTCTGGTTCAAGAGGTTAAAGGAAGAAAAAGAGCAATATTTTATCTCAGCGGAAGACTTTTGGATACAGAAACAAGGTATACCCCTATGGAGAAGTTGTGTTTGTGTTTATACTTTTCATGTGCAAAGTTAAGGCATTATCTACTTTCAAATGAGTGCACGGTGGTTCGCAAAGCCGATGTAGTATGATATATGCTATCGTTCCAGTCCTAAAAGAGAGGGTTGGAAAGTAAATTTTTGCTTTAACAGAATTTGATCTTCGATATGAATCAGCTAAGGCAGTAAAAGGACAGGCGATAGCTAATTTTATTGTTCAGCATCGGGATGATTCAGTTGGATATGTTAAGATGATGCCTTGGACATTGTTTTTTGATGGATCTGTTTTCACACATGGTTGTGGCATCGGCTTAGTGATCATATCGCCTCGAGGGGCAAAGTTTCAGTTTGCCTTTATAATCAAACCTTATTATACAAATAATCAGGCAGGATATGAAGCAGTGCTTTTGAAGGAGGTTGAAGCCGATGCGATTGAAATTGTTGGCGATTCATTGTTGGTTATCAATCAATTGTTAGGAGAGTATGAATACGGGAATGAAGTTTTGAGAGTTTATAATGAAAAATTCCATGGGTTGATGAAGAATTTCAAGATTGTTACTATGAAGCATATTCCCAGGGAACAAAATGTTGAAGCCAATGATCTAGCCTAAGGTGCATGAGGGCATAAGTCGATGTTGAAAGAAGTGGAAGTTGAAATTGCAGATGTTAATGTCAATGATTGGAGGTATGAGATTATTGAGTATTTGAAGAATCCTTCTCAATCGGTGTCAAGAAAATTAAAATATAAAGTTCTAAAATATGTGTTGCTTGATGATGAATTGTACTTTCGGACGATTGATGGAGTTTTGCTCAAGTGCTTAAGTTTGGAAGAAGCTAAAGTTGTTATGTGTGAGGTGCATGAAGGTATTTGTGGTACACATCAATCGGCTCATATGGTGAAGTGGTTGCTTCGAAGAGTTGGATATTTTTGGCCGACAATGCCGGAAGATTGCTTCAGGTATTATAAAGGATGTCAAGATTGTCAGAAGTTTGGAGCAGTTCAAAGAGCACCAGCATCGGCTATGAACGCAATTATCAAGCTATGGTCGTTCAGAGGTTGAGGAATTGATATGATCGGTCAGATCAATCCACCATCAAGCAAATGACATAAGTATAATCTGGTGGCTACAGATTACTTCACAAAGTGGGTTGAAATAATTCCTTTGAAGAAAGTTGATTCCAAGGATGCCATTGAGTTTGTTAAGGAGCATATCATTTATCGGTTTGGGATTCCACAGACGATAACAACAGATCAAGGATCTATCTTTGTGTCCGATGAGTTTGTTCAGTTTGCCGATAGTATGGGGATTAAGTTGTTAAATTCTTCTCCTTATTATGCACAAGCCAATGGGCAGGCAGAAGCGCCAGCTCGCCGCCATCCCCCATGCTCCCTTCTCCTAGAACCCACTCGTGGCTATAAAAATTGGCGCCTCTTCCTCCACTTTCAGCCTCCTCCACCCCACCGCCTCCGCCATCACTCTGCCACTGCATCATTGCCGCCACTCGTTGTCATTCGTTCACCGTTGCGTGTGTCGGAGGAGCTGGCTTGTTCGTGGACGCGTCAAGTGGACTCCAGGCGCCGTCTTCCTCCTCTTCCTCGGCCCGAGGCCGAGATGATCACATCCCATGCCATTGGCCATTCTTCACCGTGCCCCTCCCCGCACGGTAGTCCTTCTTCCCTCTCCCGCTCATACACCTTCTTAGGGTGCTAGCTAGCTCGTGGTCGTCCCGTGCGCATAGATGCCGTTTTGCCCTCCATTGCTCGCCGTGGCTCACCGTGCGCCATTGTCGGTGCTGAAGCAAAGTTTGTCGTCTCCATCGGTGCCATGTGAACGCTAGCTCGCCGCTTCTTCCTCCTTCCACCATCCGACGTGGCACCACGTCAGCGCCACATCAGCGCTAGCTCGCCGCTTCTCCCTCTTTCCCATGTGCGCGGTCCATGGAGAGCCGCAAGGCTATGCATGGACCCACCGCGCACGAGTTCACCCAGTGCACCGGAGTTGAACCCCATCTACTGAACCCTAGCGTCGCGTCCCAACTCCCACGTGTGCTTGGTCCATGTGGACCGTGTCACTGACACGTGGTCCCCGCTCAGGACCCCACGGGCCTCGTGGGCCGTGTCCTCGCTCGGCCCACTTGGCCCCTCTCCCACGGACGCCTCGTCCCTGTGGGCCGCGCCTCGTCGCCGGCCCAAACCTCCCCCTCGCTCGCGTGACCCGCTCGGCCATGGGCTGCCTTCGCTCGCGTGACCCGTTCTGTTGTGGGCCGTCTTCGCTCTCGCGCTGGCCCGCATCGCTCGGTCGTGCCCACGTTTCGCTTGGGCCGCGCCTCGTGCCCGGTCAATAAGTCTAAAACACATCCCTCTTCCTTTTTCTTTTCCAAGAAATTCATTAATCCTTTTTCCTTTAGACAGAAAATCAAGAAAACTTAAGAAATTCATATCTCCTCAACCATCCGTCCGATTCACTCTGTTCAACTTCCAAAATTCCTCAAGACTCGAGATCTATCCAATGGCACACTTAGGGCGTGTTTGGTTGCTCGTATGTCCCTAGCCTGGCTCGTTTCCCTCATCCAGGTTGCCCTCAGCCTGGCTAGGGTGATGCAATTGACTGTGTTTGGTTGCTTGCATGGGTTTATCCTGAGTGATATGAGATGCTGTTTGGTTGGTTGTATGACAGGATACTGTATGCTAGAGATAGTGTTTGGTTGGAATTTTCTTTGCTAACCTGCAGCCACTGGAATTTTCAAAGCATCAGTTCACGTAGTTGGACAATACAATTTGAAAACATGACATGTTTGGCACCTTGCTGGCTGTTACTCCACAACTCAGCAGCAAACTGACAGATGCGATCTAGAAGACTGAGAAAAGCAATACGAATAAGATGCAGCTCAGAGAGGAGGGAAAGAAATGCAAGTGTGCAACTAATTTGGAATTGGAAAGCAGAGCTCTCTGTCAATCATGTGTCCACAGCAAACATTAACTCAAGCTTCTAAGGAAAGAAGTCCACTCTAACAATTTAAAAAAGAAATTATGCACTCCAAAAGGTTCTCTAGGTTCATTCCAGTGCAAGAAACCTGTTACCGCTACAAAATCAGGTTCAGCATGAACTTCCAGAAATCCAAACCAAAGGCCATGACTTAGGCCATGACTTAGACTTAGGCTCCCAACCTACACTAAACACAGCCTTAGAGAAGCATAAACAGATGTAGTGAATTAGCAGGTATGGAGCTGTACAACAATTACAAATTGCAACAGACAAAAAATGTTAAAAGGGGTCTCAACCAACTCACCTAGCCGAAAATACAGTAGTATATTCCTCAATACAAAGCAGAGATAAACCCAGGAAGTACTAACACATATGACTAACTATCAAGCAAGCTGTAAGTTCCCAAATATCAAATACTATGAAATGTCAGTACACACCTGATTGAAATTTGCATGTCAACACAGTCCCCAGTTCAGATTCCACAGCAAAACAAGGTACCAATCTTTCAGATTTTCCCCAACATCACTAGCCCCCAGTTCAGATTTCCCCAACATGAAACATGCAGTGAATTTACAAAAATGGTGTCCACTACCACCTTAACCAGCACATAGCCTAATGTATGTAATTTGGTGTCCCACTACCACTTGGTCCAGCGAGTAACCAATATCCTACCAAAAAATCATATGGTGTCTACTACCACCTTAACCAGCACTTAGCTTAACCCTACAAAATACACAATATGGTGTCCACTGCCACCTTAACCACCATTAAATACATAATATGGTGTCCATTGTCACCTCTCCTTAATAGTTAGCTAAATAGTTAGATGCTGTCAGGGTGATGCTTTTCTAGGAATTTCTTAACCCAACGAGCACGGCGAGCCTCATTCTTCTGAATGTATACAAGGCTTTCCGCCTTGTCCTTGGTCAGATGACTTAGAACAAGGTCCAATTGATCCTCACTGAAACCAGGAAGATCCATCACTGAATTTTCCAGATCAGGGTGCACCTCTGTGTGTGCCGTAGCGAGTATTGCTGAAGCCACGTTGTTCATAGAATCAGTCATGTTGGCGATGAGAGCAACTTCACTTTCATCAAAAGCCAGGGTTCTCTTTCTCTTCTTATCTGAGTTAGATCGTCCAATCGGGTCATCATCAGAAGGCCCAACTCCACTAGCTCGAGCAGCAGTCCCACCACCTTCAGCACCAACACCACTTGGTCCAGCAGCAATACCTTCCCCAATTATCCCATCAAGAGGTCCAAGACCACTGTCAGCCATGTCAGGAGGGTTGCCAAGGGCTTGATTTGAGCCCATGGCAAATCTCCCTGTGGCTTGCCCATTGCCAAAAATAATGGTCATCTGTGTATAATTCTCTAAAGGCACATTTAGATACTCAGCGTCTTTAGCATGGTCCTATATTAGCAGATTTATTAGAGGTCAAGAGAGAAATAAATTGTACTAATGCCACAAGTTGAACAAGTGCTAGTTAGACACAAACCTTGACATATCCCATGTAGTGCTCCTCATCGAGGACAATCATTGAGAGTTGATCATCCCAAAGAGCCCCACTGATGTCTTTGAGCCTAGTAATACGCACCCACCTTTGGCGCCATTTGCGAAGATGGTTGTACACTTGGGTGCCACTAATCTCAAACCCATAGTGGTCAGAGACAGCTCTAGCGACTTGGTTAAGGTGGACTTCCTTGAAACCCTTGTCAGTTTTAACACCCTGCGCTATAAGCTCAACAATGCGCCTAAGCATAAAGCTAGACATGTTGGATGTCCAACGCAAAGCTCCCTGGTGTCCACCTTGGGCACCATTCACACCACCAGCCTCAGCCATCCTATATTAAATAAGATGCAATGGAAAAATGAAATTAACTGAAATGGACAGATCTGATTTTAGTCATCTTTGGAAATTTCCATAGACAGGCAGAATTAATCCTAAATGAAATAACATGCAAGTGAATAAATGAAATTAGACTGAAATGGACAGATATGATTTCAGTCATCTTTGGAAATTTCCATAGACAGGCAGAATTAATCCTAAATGAAATAGCATGCAAGTGAATAAATGAATAGAAAACAGGGCAACACCATCATAAGTTCATACATAGGGTTACAGACATATCCCTAGTGAAATTAGACCCTAGATGTCCCTCTACCATTCCACATAGCCATGGCCAAATCATCTCTAAGTTGAGCCATTCCCCTGTGGTCCTGCTCTAAGTCGTCGGGTTCCTAGTCATCATTAGAAGATTCACTCAAATCATCCTCTAGCGGCACATGGTCATCATGCCCAAACCGAAGTATCCAATTGTGAAGTATGCAACACGCAAGAACCAACTTGACTTGGGTCTTGTATGGATGGAAAGGCCTGTTGTACAGTATCCTGAAGCGGTTCTTCAGAGCACCAAATGCCCGCTCGATGGTGACTCTAAGAGAGGAGTGTCTTAAGTTAAACAACTCTCTCATGTCACGAGGGTAGTTTCTTCTACTGTACTCCCTCAAGTGGTATCGACACCCACGGTATGGTGGAAGGAACCCTGGTCTAGCAGCATATCCAGCATCAACAAGATAGAATTTGCCTATGAGATTGAACAAATTGAGTGTCATCATTATGTTAGCTTTCCAAAAAAGTCTTGTGCATCTAAAGTTTGGACATTGCTATTACCTAGGGGGACACTAAGACCATTATCCCGCTCTATGGCATCTGCAAGTATGAGGGCATCGTGTGCAGATCCTTCCCACCCAGCAAGTACATATGTAAATCTAAGATCAAAGTCCACCGCAGCCATCACATTCTGTGTAGTGACACCCTTCCTACCCCTAAATGCAGCAGATATTGTAGATGGAACTCGAGCATCAACATGAGTTCCATCTATTGCACCAATGCAATCCTAATGACCAATTAGACAAATTAGGATTAGATAATGGATAATATACATTTTGTTCATTTGAGGACAGAAATATTCATGTTCTTACCGTAAAATAAGGGTTGAATCTTGTATTTGATGTAATTTTTAAATGAGTGTGAGACGAAGGTGCTGTGATCATCTCGTGTCGCAGCTCACCAATAGCATACAATACCTCTCTGAAGTATCTACTAACAGTTTCAATTGACCTCCTAAAGGTGGTTTGCAAAGCTCTAAATCTATGGTTATGGCCTACAACAAGGAGGAACATGGCAACTTGTTCTTCCACCGAGCTATGTATACTGTCCCTCAAAAGTTGTCGTTCTCGCAACAAGTTACATAGCTGAAAGAAGGGGGCCCTCCTCATTCGGAGCTGATTCAAGCAATTAGTATCATCTGTGTGATAGATGAAGCTAAGGTTCGATTGTCTAGCTGTGTCTCTTTCAGACATTGGTCCATAGGAGATCCTAGGGGTATTTTGTCTAGCTCTTCGCACAATGAAAAGCACATAAGCACACATCACAGAAACTAAACCAGCTGCTTTAGCAATTAGGGCTCGCCGAATACGTCGCATTTCTTCCATCTATGCAAACAAAATATGTAGTACATTGTAAATACAATTTTATATGATGGTGTTGACACTGTTAAATACTGCAAATAATATTTGCTCAGACATAAATAAACCGATGCAATAAATATGCACAACTAACAGGGTCACAGATCCAACTTGAATGAGCACATCAGGAACAACTATAGTGCAGATCTGAGCTACAAGACAATTGATTTAACAAATACTCATGTGTACAAATCTGAAAGATAAGCACCTCAAGCAAGAAAATTACTTTTAGTCATTCCAAGCAACATCTACAAAATAGACCGGCAGTACATGGCAAACATATAACAAAAAACAAGCCTATCCAACATTTTGTTGCCTCCAAATCAACCTAAAATTCTTGGAATTTTAGTACATCTAGTTGTTTTAATTAAGGGGACATGCTGTCATCCACAAAAAAACCGAGGAAATCAAAGAAAGAGTACACACGAAATAGAAGGAGGTGAGAAAGGGAAGAGGATGCCCAACTTATCAATGGGCGGCTTCCTACCATCGTTGCACTTACCGGAGATCTGGACGGGGAGAACCAAAGAGGAGAGAGCGTGAGGAAGAAACCCGGCGAAAATGAGGGGTCGACGGAGAGCGTGACGAAGACCGGTGGAAGAGAAGGAGGACGGCCGATGGAGGGGGCCCATGCTCACTCCCTGCCCGGTGATGGAAGGAGGCGCGACAGTGGGAGCCAGCGCACACGCCGTGCCCCACGACGGAAGAGAGGGCCCCTGCCCGGCGGCGGAAGGAGGGGGGCGACGGTGGGAGCCGTCGCTCGTGCCCCTACCCGGCGGCGGAAGGAGGGGGGCGACGGTGGGAGCCGTCGCTCGTGCCCCTGCCCGGCGGCGGAAGGAGGGGGGCGACGGTGGGAGCCGGCGCTCGCGCCCCTGCCCGGCGGCGGAAGGAGGGGGGCGACGATGGGAGCTGGCGACCCGGCAGCGCAAGGAGGGGGGCAGCGGAAGGAGGCGCGAGAAAAACCCTAGCTTTTCATCCGTGGGGGAAAAATGCAGAGGAGAACGGCTCGAGTACTCCCTAGTGCATGCGCGGGTGCAATGCGGAGCACGCGCTCGGCCTGGTTGAGCAGCGAAGCCCGAATCGGGCGTTTCTTCGGAGCCTGGCTCGCGACCGTTTTTTGCACGCGTTGGGCCTGGCTGGGAGGTCCATGCAGGCAACCAAACAAAGTAAATTTGCATTTACAGGTGCGGGCCAAGCCTGATACAGGCAACCAAACACGCCGTTAGTGGTCATAAATAAGATCTTTTCTTTGGCCGTTTTGTTGAGTTTGTCTCGTTCCGCGTATAGCTTTGGAGCCTGAGGAGTCCCAGTGCGCACAGACATGTCACATTTGATCAATTGTGCCCATAATTTGAAATTAAGTAATTCATTTCCTAAAACATGCATCTCTAGGATACACTTACAATGTTGGCCGTGGTTTGCAATATAGCTGGCAGGCCTTACCTATAATTGTTGCATTTGACTTCCTCGATAATTGAATTACCCGTAACACCCTGTCGCCTGTTATGTTAGATCTCGGTATTCGTGCCTTCGGGCATGAGTACCGATGGCCCTCAAATTTAAAAAGATCAATTGGGTAAAACTTGGGTTTACAAAATCTTTGAAAAACCCGACACCTGGATCGGTGCCTTGAAAATAAAATGAGTTTCCAAAATTCGCGGTGCGGGAGATATACTGGTGGTACAGTTTTCCCGTTCTTGCCCTTAAGGACTTATTCCTTCGGAATTTCATCCAAATATAACAAGTGTGACCACATGGATGAAGTGGGACACCCCTAGCTGAGTAATTAGCTAGGCCAGGTGTCGAAACTTGATTTCGGCAATGAGAAAAGGGGGTGGCGTACAAGCACCAAACACGATGAGTTATGAGACAAAAATTTATACAGGTTCAGGCCTTCTATAAAGAAGAAATACCCTACTCCTGTTTTGGGGATTGTATCCACTGAGTTATGTATTGATCTCATGACTGAGTTGTGTATGTCGAAGAAGTTATCTGCCTCAAGGGGCGCCCTGCCCTCCTTATATCGCTTCAGAGGGCCAGTTTACAAAACAGAGACTTAACCACATATGATTTTGGTCTCTTAATCCTCATCTATAATACTCTCGACTCAGGACCATAAGTCGTTCCTTAATACACAAGGAAACGAAATACTTAAGTCCTAAACCGTTACATAATCATCATATAAAACCTATCCCCTATAACCAATCGGATAGGCCAGTCATGTGGGTATGTGGTACCCATAATCTCCACAGCAGCCCCTGAGACCTTCGCAGTCGACGAGATAACCCCACCTCAAACCATATTACTCCATTGCTGAGTGCTGCAATCATCTCTGCCATAGTCTCCCAAGTGTTTCAATCCAATAGAAAGGTTGTGAATGGCTGAAAATTCAATAAAAAAATATATCTAGGTGCATCGACTAGATGCACCTAATTAGGTGTAACCCCTGACTATGTGTTTGGTTGAATAAACTAAGCATATAGTCAAGAACTCAAATAATCTCAACCATTCGAATGGTTTTAAATAAAACAACATGCCTAACCAAAGCCAAAAGCATTATGAAAAGGATCACATAGCAAATAAGCTTAATAATAAAGCTTGTTGCATAGTGAATACAAGTACTGGTATCATATTGTGCACATATTGCCAAAGCTCATATGTCTGAGTCCCTACAAGACACACAATTTCACCATCCTCAGAAATATATGGCATTCGTGGTATAAAATCTGACTTAATAAAACCCATAAATAGATTTACCAACTGCTTGACAAATTCGACCAAAATATAATTAGCCTAAGCCATAATATTGGTCTTAATTAGAAAAGCACACCAATGTAGCAAGATAGCATTGATATAATATAAAATCAATTGCTTTGTAAAAAATCAAACAGCTCCTACAACTTATAGAAAATTTACTAGGACAGTTATAAAAATCTTTACTGTTTGTCACCTCCCAAATTGCATCGTACCAACTTCCAAAAAAGTTATCTAACTGCTGTATGAAAGGATTTTGAAGGTATTGGGCAATAAAGCACGTGCATATTACCAAAGCAAATCTGCTTAAGTCCCCAAAGACACATGTTAAGCCACACCTTAGATATGGGCTGTAAGCATCTCGTGGGCCTCGGTCCTAAACGAAAAAAAGGGCCTATCGATACCCTAATAAAACAACCGCTGAAGCACCGTCGTCTTCCTCGCCGCTTCAACTTCTCAAAAATTTCTCCTTTCCCGCTCCTGTTCACAGCCACAGCCGCCAAAAGCTAGGGTTCCAAATTTGCCCTATCCACCCATCCAACCGATCCCATTTCCATCGAAACTTGCTTCGCACATCTCCTTCCCCAACTCCTCAAAAAATCTTAGCCTCAAAATCCACATACAGCCAATCCCGAATCTTGCTCATGGCGAAAGAGAGAAAAATCCCTTTCGATCAATGGGCGACCTTCGATGTGAAAGAATTAACACTGAAGGAGATGGTGAAAGACGGAGTCCAAGCAAAAGAAATCATCGGCTAGCGTCCTGCATACGGCGAGGAATTCCCAACTCCAAACACCGGTGAGATTGTCGTTTTCACTCATTTCTTCTACTGCGGATTTGCATTTCCCACCTTTGAGTTTTTCCGCGGCATCCTCGATTATTATGGAATCAAAGTTTATCACCTGAACCCCAATTCTATCTTGCACATTGCCATCTTCATCCATGTCTGTGAAGTTTTCTTTGGAATCCGCCCCCATTTCAACTTGTTTCACTGCATGTTCATCCTAAAAGCACACCAAACCAAAGATAACCCTTGTGTTGTCAGCGGCGCCGGACACCTACTCCTCAAAACTCTCCGCAAAGACTATTTTTCTCTTCCTTGAAAACATCCAACAAAGTTTGGCACGCCAACTGGTTCTATATCTCCAATCCTGTCCCCAGCTTGCCCAATTTTATTGATCTTCTGCCTATTCCCTGATCTAATTGGATTGCATTGCCAGAGGGCCCAAATTGGGCTGAAGCCAACAACTTGTTGTCAAAAATCCTGGAGATGAAGAATAAAGGGCTCCAAGGAGAACAGATCACTCGGCACTTCAGCAAGTGCCGACTAGCACCAATTAAAGAAAGATCCAAACCAGCCTATGAATACGAATGACAAACTAACCCCAACCGGAAAGACCGGGAGTCCCTACACTTCCAAGTCTTGTGTGCATGCATGTACAAAATCTTTTCCTTCGGGATCGTGGTTGATTATAACAACAAACTGCCAGTCCTTCCGTACGGCATCCTGTGGCCACCTCCTCCGGTATGCACATTCTTAAACCTTTCTCAACATCTTCTGCTTTACCAGGTTTACCAATACTTTACTTGTAAAAAATATCTTCTACAGGCAAACGTCTTAGTTGTCTCTCGGCTGTTCAAAGTATATCATGAAGATCCCTAGGCCCAGCCGACTGGCAGCCAACCGACTAGCAGCCGACAGACTGGCGGGCCTAAGATCAAACCTCAAGTGAAGAATAAAAGGGATGCAGTCGAGGAAACAAGCAAACGTGCAAGCAAACAGAGAAAGCTGGTCATTGACAACTCGGATGAGGAAGATGAAGAAATTCTAACTCCAAGAACCAACATCAGCTCTCCAAAGCCAGCCCCCTCCAGATCGGCTCCCAAAATCAGGAAATCCAACAAGTAACCTTCGTATAACTTTTGTTGCGTCCTCTGTTTGAAAACATCTTTGACCACTTTTAGAACTCAAGCCTGTATAAAAAAAGTTGCAGAAAACCCCAAGATATTGACCCCACCGGCCACACTGAAATGTCACCTCCCGACACGGGGTCAAAAGTCCAAGAAACTACATTTCCTCAAACCCAGGGCACTCCACAGGTCTAGCCTACCGACAACCAGGAGCCCTCGAGTAGAGACCAGTCAGGTTCTATCGACCAAGCTCCCGAGTAAGAGCCCCCGACTAGAAACCAGTCGGGTGAAGAAAACCAAGCCCCTGACAATCAGGGAATACCAGTTGAAGATCCAGTTTCGGACAATAACGAAGATATCAATAGGAATCAATCGACCAAAGATGACACTACTCAGGAAAACCAGGACCGATTGATTCCCGATGCAGACAATAAGCAATCAAGGTCCTTCACGCAAACTCTCTGAAGCAACCACAGGTAAGTTCCTCGAACACTCAAATTTTTGACTTTTAATACCTGTCTTGAATTCTTCCTTTAGATCCAATATTTAGAGAGGACGAAGAAATTCCTTGAATCAAATCAGCAGAAGACTCGCTACCTCCAGTCAAAATCCAATGGCACGATGCTGATGGCCAATCCCACGGGATCGTGCTGAACAAACAAATAGAATCTGATGAACGTGACATGTTGGTGGCCCGACTGACAGAATCATCCCAACTGCTAGATGTAAGCTTAAAACCCCTTGCTCTTCAATTTCCACTTGATATGAATTCAGCTAATTTATTCCTTGTATGCAAAGAATATATCTCAGATCACAAGTTAAGTCAAAGACGCTAGAGAAGCTAGTGCCACATCTGAATTCCTTGGAAAATATCCAACAAGAACTTAAAGAAGCCAAGGAAGAAACCATAGCCAGGGAAACGGTGCTAAGGGCAGAGATCAACCAACTTTAGGATACCAATTTGGAATTTCGTGGTTCAATTGGAGGTAAATAAAAATAACCCAATCTCATATATTGTTCAATATGTCACTGTTGATTCTACATCTTCTTGTGTCAGCTCATCTTGTTGAGATTGAGTTACTTAAAGCTCAATTGAAGAAAGCCAAGAACGACAATGCCAAACTGGAGACTGACAAAGCCAAAAATAGCAGCAGAACTTGAAGGTAAACTTTTCTGACTCTGACTCTCAGTCTATCTCAAAGTATTGATAATATATCTTGAATAATTTTAATCTTGCAGCTCACAAGAAGAAATCCCTAGCTCAATTTGAAGTCTTTGCCCAAAGAATCAAGAAAGCTAAAAACGTTAGAGATGACATCACAAATGCAGCTGCTCCAATCCTGAACGCAGTCTTCCAAAACAGCTTGGGCTCAAGTTTTGAAGACGCTGAAGAAATATTTGAGAAGCTCAGACGGGCTCCTGGAAAATACTTGGAGAATATTAATGATGTAGCCACAATGGGTGCAAGCCAAGCCCTAGCAATGACAAAGTCCCTATATCCCCGAGTGGATATAAATACTATTGGAGATGGCTTCGCAAACAGTACTTCTGACTAACAAGCTTTAAATCTGATAAATGAAGCACAGTAGTCCGCCAAGAAAATAGCTGCCGATGTCGTAGAAAACTTCCAAGGATAAATGTCCTTTGCAGAAAACACTTATAGTCACACTCGTAATTGTTAACGCCAGAATTTGGTAAGCCCCAAAGTCATCATCGGCCTAGTTTGTGTATCGGCTCAGAGTAAATATCGGCCTCAAAGTCTGTATCGGCTTCGAAGGTCTACAAGCGGCCGATGGGAGTTATCCATATTTTCAGCAGTCGGATTCTTGTTAGATTCGAGAAGATCTTATCCAGAGAAGACCGAGTTCAAGAAGGATGCGGCTTGTATCTCTTAATTAGGAAGAGTTTGTTAGTTTTCTGTTTTATCTTTAGGAAAGTGTGTTAGTGTCCGGCAAGGACTTTATTTGTTTCCTTTTATCTTTAGGAAAGTTTGAGTCGTATTCTGTTAGGATTTTTGTTAGCCTATGGGTATAAATATGTAAGCCCGTAGTTCATGTAATTTTAATCTCACGATCAATACAACTTCGGCGCATCGCCACCTTTTTACTTTCGTCTTCTTCGGCGAGTTCATGCCCTTCCTACGAGGGGTAAGTCTCGTTATGGCTGCCTGCGCTCTCGGGGCTAGGGCTTCGATGTTCTGATCTCGTCAACGTAAGCACCTACTATCATATATCTTAATCAATCTGGTTCGGCTTCTCGATTTAGTCTTATCGGCCGAGATTCGCTTTAGGGTTTATGCCGGTATCGATTAAATCGTCTTGCTAGATTAGATTGGCTAAGGTATCCACCACCCCGAAAATCAGTCGAGGGCTTGATTGTCTAGATCTTACGTTTCTTTTCATACTTAGTGCTGCATCAGTTCGGTTTGACCTACTAAGTTGTGATTAGAACCGTAATCTCTAGCCTGCTTGTTAGCTGCCAATAAGGGTTTCATCGGGGTTTCAGCCGATGAGTTATCTGGATGTTGCATCGGCTCAAGGGTTTTACATATAGATTGGATTTGGCCGATGACAACAGAGTATTTATCGTTTATCTGCTTATTGAGAGTTTATGCCATCGGACCTCCGGCCGATGTGTGCTTTAATCTTCAGATCAATGTTTATTTTATATTTGAATTATGCTATATCATATTGCTATATCTTCATGTTATCGTCAGTCGATCGTCTCTATATAGATGTTTGCTCAGTACATCGGCTGGAACTATGCCATCGGCTTATTGGCCGATCGGTTGTTTTGGCTATCGGCCTATCGGCCGATACGTCTTTGCCCTATCGGCCTATCAGCCGATAGACCTTCTGTTCTACTATTTTGCATATCTTGTCAGTGGCAGGATCAAACTGACCGGCATGCCTGCGCTTCATTAATTTTAGGACCTGCACTGGAGCTAAGCAGATCTCCCAGGCCTTCGTGTGTCCGCACGCCGGATCCTCATCAGCGGTACGGATTTGGCATCAACAGTAATATATCAGTTTATTTATGTTTTACACTTTTGACTTAAATCCAGCGTTTAATCTCTTAAAAATTTTCATCCGACTGTCAGCAAGCCTAGAAATTGACTAAATCTTCAAAAAAATTTCAGTCCTTATCCACTCGACTCAAAGCAAAGCAGAAAATGATGATAAAACAAATATGAACAAGCCATGCTCAAAAGAAAATTCATACTTTACTGATATCAATATAAATAGCCCCTCGACTGGCAACTCAAGAAGACAACTTACTTGAAGTCAGCCGTCGAGAAAAGCTAAGTACAAAAGAGTAACTTTAAGTATAATAACACCGAAGGTGTTCAATATTCCAAGAATTCTCCACAATCGATCCGTCTTCACGCTTTAGTCGATAAGCCCCTGGCCGAGTAACCTCAGTGATTATGAAAGGCCCTTCCTATAACGGAGACAGTTTATGTCTATCCTTCGTCATTTATATCTTTCTCAAAACCATATCATCAACAATAAATGCCCATGATCGAACATTGTGATTCTGGTAACGCCGAAGTCCTTGAAGATATCTAGCCGACTGAATAAGAGCAGCTTCACGGGCTTCTTCCAGTCGGTTTAAATCATCAACACGATCTTGGTCATAACGCTCCTCATTGAAATTACGAACTTGAAGAGATTCAAATTCCATCTCACTCAGCAACAAACCTTCAGCCCCATAAACTAAAAAGAATGGTGACTGACCCATAGCCCAACTGGGTGTAGTTCGTAGCGACCACAAAACCGAAGGCAACTCTTGAACCCATCATCCAGCGTAAGGGCATAGTCTTGGAGAACCATACCATTAGCACGCTCCACATGTCCATTACTCATAGGATATGCAACCGACGCGTAGCATATCTTGATCTCAAAGTCTTCACAAAAATTCTTAAAAACTTCTCCTGTGAACTGGGTCCCATTATCAGTAATAATCATGTTTGGAACACCAAACCGGTGCATAATGTTGATGAAAAAATCCCGAGCTTTATCAGTCGTAATTGTTGCAATTGGCTTACCCTCAATCCAGTTGGAAAACTTGTCGATAGCAACAAAAAGATGCGTAAAACCTCCTGGAGCTTTCTTAAAAGGGTCCACCATGTCCAAACCCCAAATAGAAAAAGGACATGAAAGTGGAATAGTTTGCAACTCTTGAGCTGGAACATGGATCTGCCGAGCGAAAAACTGACAACCTTCACAAGTCTGAACAACTTTATCTGCATCTGTAACCGCCGTGAGCCAGAAAAATCCTTGCCGATAAGCTTTTCCCACCAAGGTGCACGCTACGACATGACTGTCACATATTCCTGAGTGAATATCCTGCAATAGCTGTCAGCATTCTTCAGGAGTAACGCATCTTAACAAAACGTCAGACGGGCTTCGCTTGTATAACTCGGAATCAACCATGACATAACTTTAGCTACGACATCAAACTCGTTCGGCTTCGTATCAATTTTGAGGTAACTCCTGCTGAGTCAAAAACTTGATGAAAAGCGTCCTCCAGTCAGTATCAAGCATAGAAACTTGCTTCATGGCATCATCTTCAATAATTTTTCTTTTAGCAACTGTTGGCTCATGGAGGTGTTCAACAAAAACATTTGTCGGAGCAGCCTCCCGTCTGGATTCAAATTGGGCCAGCGCATCAGCAGCTTCATTATTATGCCTTAGAACATGAGACAGCTCCAAACCATCAAATTTATCCTCCAATTTGCGCACTTCCTGTCGGTAAGTAGCCATGTTGTCATTCAAACAAGACCAATCATTCATCACTTGATTCACCACCAATTGAGAATCTCCTCGTACAATCATACATCGTATTCTGAGTGAAACGGCAAGACGCAATCCATGGAGCAAAGCTTCGTACTTGGCTACATTATGTGATGCTGGAAAGTGAATCTGAAGAACATACCGCAGTCTTTCTCCAGTCGGGGAAATCAGAATGACTCCTGCTCCCGTGCCAGTAACTCGCTTAGATCCATCGAAATACATAGTCCAATATTCCAACTTCTATCAACGAAGTCGGCCAAGATTTGTGACTTGATTGATGCCCGAGCCTTGAAGGTAATGTCTAACGTCATCAACTCCAAGGCCCACTTCGCAATACGTCCCGTGGCCTCTCGATTGTGAGGAACATCACCGAGTGAAAAAGATGTGACCACCGTAACCGAGTGACTTTTAAAATAATGAGCCAATTTCCTAACGGTAATTAGAACTCCATATAATAACTTCTTTACCTAGGGATAGTGTGTTTTAGATCCGGTCAGCACCTCACTGACGAAGTAGATCAGCCTCCAAACTTTCTGGACTCGGCCTTCTTCTTCTCGTTCAATAACCAAAATCGTGCTAACCACCTGAAAGGTTGCCAACACATAAAG
The DNA here is from genome assembly GCA_008326285.1 of Oryza officinalis. Classification (NCBI taxonomy): domain Eukaryota; kingdom Viridiplantae; phylum Streptophyta; class Magnoliopsida; order Poales; family Poaceae; genus Oryza; species Oryza officinalis. Next base: position 41,331,853 of record BDMV01000007.1, read on the forward strand.
TAATAAAGGCTCCTGTGAATGCGGCGAAGTCAGCACAGGCGACATTGTAAGAAAATCCTTGAAGTCTTCGAAAGCTTTCTAAGTTTCAGGGGTCCACTAGAACTCGTTCGTCTTCTTGAGCAACTTGAAGAAAGGCATGCCTCGCTCTTCGAGTTTGGAAACAAATCGGTTTAAAGCTGCCATGCACCCGGTAAGCTTTTAAACGTCTTTCTGGGTACTCGGTGGCTTTATATTCCGTATAGCGTTGAACTTCTCCGGGTTGGCTTCAATGCCTCGATGAGACACCATAAAACCAAGCAGCTTCCCTGACGGTACTCCAAAGATGCACTTTTCCAAATTCAGCTTCATCCTGAAAGCTCGAATATTTTGAAAGGTTTCCTCTAAATCAGTGACCAAATCCTCCTTTCGCTTGGTCTTGATCACAACATCATCGACATAAGCCTCCACGTTCCGCCCGAGCTGAGTCTGCAAACACTTTTGAATCATCTGTTGATGTGTGGCTCCTGCGTTCTTGAGACCAAACGGCATCGTGATATAGTAGTAGGCTCCGAACGGGGTGATAAATGAAGTCTTCAAGTAGTCAGACTCCTTCAAGCTGATTTGATGATACCCCGAGAAACAATCAAGGAAACTTAGAAGCTTATAACCGATGGTTGAATCGACAACCTGATCGATGCGAGGTAGGCCGAAAGGATCCTTGGGGCAAGATTTGTTGAGATCTGTGTAGTCGACGCACATGCATCATTGTCTTGTCTTCTTCCAAACCAAAACTGGGTTGGCCAACCAGTCGGGGTGGTAAACTTCCTTGATAAATCTTGCCGCCAAAAGCTTGGCAAGCTCCTCCTTGATGGCATCTCTCTGATCTTGTGCGAAGCGATGAAGTCATTGTTTAATAGGTTTCGTGTCCTCCTTAACATTTAATGGATGCTCAATCACCTCTTTGGGAATACCAGGCATATCGGATGGCTTCCACACAAATTTATCATTATTGGCTTGAAGAAAGGTGATGAGCGCGCTTTCCTATTTACAATTTAACTTGACACCTATTACAGCAGTTTTGGAGGGATCAGAGGGGTCGAGTGGAATCTTCTTGGTCTTGGCGTCGCCTTCTCCTGACTTGGTCAATTTTTTTACTAGAATTTTGTCTTCTTCAGATGTTGATGCAGCCAGTCAGACTTCCTGTCGGCCAAAAACCTCTCATGAGATTGGGCCATGTCGTAGCTTTCTTTGTCACAGGTGAAGGCTTGCTTGACATCGCTACGTAGGGAAATAACGCCATGTGGTCCTGGCATCTTCATCATCAGATAGGTGTAGTGTGGTACTGCCATAAATTTGGCCAGAGCCGGTCTTCCGAGGATGGCGTGGTAAGCTACTTCAAAATCGGCAACCTCGAAGCATACATTTTTCGTGCGGAAATTTTCCCGAGTGCCAAAGGTGACTGGGAGAGTGATCTGCCCAAGTGGTATAGATGATAACCCTGAAATAACTCCATGAAAAGAGGCTAAGCTTGGTTTTAACTCGGACCTTGGAATCTGCATCTGTCCAATGTCTTGGCAAAGAGGATGTTGAGAGCACTGCCACTATCAATAAGAACACGCTTGAGCTTGACATTGCAGACAACTGGGTCTAGTACCAGGGGATACCGCCCCGGGTGAACCACTCGGTCAGGGTGATCTGAGCGGTTGAACGTGATAGCCACCTCCGACCAACGCAGATATTGTGGAACTTCAGACTGGACTGCGTTGATCTCTCTGTCTGTTAGCTTCTGCGTCCGCATTGACTCGTAGGCGAGTGGCCCTCCAAAGATGTGGTTCAACTCGGCCCTGGGGTCCTGGAAAGGTTGTGAGCCGCCATCTCCGTCGTCTTTTTTATGCCCTGAAGTCCCGGCACTATCAGATAGCTTCTGGAGCTAGGCCACGTACTGCTCGGCGAATTGCTTGTACATGAAACAGTCATTGGCTGCATGCTTGTGATTCGGATGATGCATGCATTGAGCATTTATGATCTTGTCGTAGGCGGTGACGCATGGGCGTTGTTGTTGGTAATTCGAAGTTGCAGCCACTAGATCCTCGGGCTTACGCTTGCGATTCTTTTGGACACCATTGTTATTGCTGTTGCCATTCTCCTTCTTGGGTCGCTAGCCGCTTCCCAACTGCTTGTCTTGACGTGATGCTTTAATGGCATTGTCCAACTTGGTGTAGGAATTGGTTGTCTTGACTTTCCTTAGAGGTTTACGTCCAAATTTGCCGATTAACATCTCGTTGTGAATGCCCTTCTAGAAAGCGGCTATGATGATGTCGTCAATGATATCAGGGATCTTGTTTCGCTTCTCCGAAAAGCACCGGATGTAGTCTTTTAAGGACTCATCGGGCTTTTGGATTACGTTATAGAGGTCGAAGTGTGTCCCGGGGCTCTCAAAAGTACCTTGGAAGTTGGCGATTAAGTGATCTCGAAGCTCACTCCAAGAGTCGATTGAGCCCCTTGGTAAACTAGCGAGCCAATTCTTGGCTGAGTCGGCGAGTGCCACAGGCAGGTAGTTAGCCATGGCTTTGTTGTCTTCTCCTGCTGCACGAATTGAGAGGGTGTAGACGGTTAACCATGACTCGGAGTCGGTTTTGCCATCATACTTTTCAATCCCAGTGGGCTTGAAACCACTCGGCCAATCCACTCGACGCAGGTTTCTGGTGAAAGCGGGTACTCATTCGTCGTCGTTATCAGGTGAATACCTTCGTTCTCCCAGGTGAGCCTTGTTGCGCTCGCGATAAAGCCGGTCCAGTACGTCCCTGAAATCACTCGGCGCGGGTCTCCGGGAGCCACTCTGATAACTGGAATCACTATTGTCGTGGAACCAATCATGGACTGGTGGTCGGTTGTGATGTCTCTTGTGAGAATCAGCCGACTGGTCTTGATGCTTTCTGGCTTCGTGGTGATGATATTCGTTGGACTTGCCATGGGTCTTGCTATCCTCGGGCCATCAGGTGTTTCCGCAGTAGACTCGATGACCCCTCGACTGGTTCCAGCACCGAGTGGAGCCGTGGCCGTGACCATGGTTTTGACTTTGTCTAGAATTGGAGTCACATTGGTGGAGCCATGTCTATGATGGTATCGATGAGGGTAAGGGCCGCGACCGCATTCTGTTGGGGTGTGAGGAAAACGTTGGTGTTGTCAACTCGGGTTTGAAGTATGGCATCGCGGGTGGTACGCCCGGCTACTACCAGATTTCGTATTCTCCTGTCGTCGTCCTCCTTGCGTTTGCATTCCTCCTCCTTGGAACTTGGCTCGTTCTTCTTCGAACTTGGCTCGTTCCTCTTCCACAACCCTCTGGGCAACGGTCGAGTCAGTTTCTCCTGTGTCAGCCATGAAAACGCCGAAGAAGAGTGGAGTGTAGTTGTCATCGAAGTTGGAGCTGTCGATATGATCGGTGGAGATGTGGTCAAAATCATCGAAGTCTGAAGAGCTGATGTAGTCGGCGATCTTGGTAGATGAGCAAGATCCGAGGGGTTAAAGCATGATGTCGATCTCCCTGGAGCTTGAATCCGGTGTCTTGTTGGAGAAGTCACGTTTCGAAGTTGACGTAGAAGATTCCTTAGAAAAAAGATTAGAATAGGTCTCAGCGGCGTTTGGTAACGCAAACGGCATCGAGTGTTTTTCTCCTCTCGACTGGTTTGAATCCGAGTCGAGAAGAGAGATTTGGCCAAGGCTATCGGTGATGAAGTCAAGGCTGTCGAAGCGGTATACCTGCCCTGGAGGGAAGGCGAAGTCGTCAATGCCTGATGTAGATCCCATCGCGCTTGTCGGCGAGAAACTTGATACTACCCCTACCTGGTGCACCAACTGTCGAAACTTGATTTCGGCAATAAAAAAGGGGTGGCGTACAAGCACCAAACATGATGGGTTATGAGACAAAGATTTATACAGGTTCAGGCCATCTATAAAGAAGTAATACCTTACTCCTGTTTCGGGGATTGTATCCGTTGAGTTATGTATTGATCTCACGACCAAGTTATGTATGTTGAAGAAGTTATCTGCCCCTCAAGGGGCGCCCTGCCCTCCTTATATAGCTTCAGAGGGCAAGTTTACAAAACAGAGACTTAACCACATATGATTTCGGTCTCCTAATCCTCATCTATAATACTCCCGACTCATTACCATAAACTGTTCCTTAATACACAAGGAAATGTAATACTTAAGTCCTAAACCGTTACATAATCATCATATAAGTCCTATCCCCTATAACCAGTCGGATAGGCCAGCCATGTAGGTATGCGGTACCCATAATCTCTACACCAGGGAAATCTTGATGTCAAAGGACAAGTCGATTCGTCGGGGTGGTGTCGGGGAATACCCCTAGGCTTCCCGGCACAGTATGGTCTGGGACCTAACCCGGTGTTGGTCCGTGGGACCCCTCCCATTGGCATAAGGTGACTCTGAGTCGACTTTTGAAATGTCTTGTCGTGAAAGCCTCAAAGTCACCAGACATGGCTATGCTGAACAGGTTAGGTGACCCGGGTTAATAACGTCGTGTGGGTAAAGTGTACCCCATCTGCAAAGGTTAACAAACTGTTTGAATAGCCATACCCACGGTCATGGGTGAATGTGAGGTGATTCCTTACGTAGTTTTATTTGACTATTGCTTTATGAACTGTTGTTGGTATAAAGGAATCCTTTCAATGGCTTGACTTGTGGCTGTCAAGAACAGCCGGACTTGGAAAGTCCTCGTATCTGGTGGCAGAGAGCCACTCAAGCAGATAAAATCAATGAATACATTTCACAAACTCCGACCGGATGAGACGCACTTTCTCATCTGCGCCGTCGAGAAGCACTCACTTAGTTGACTCTAAAAGTTTTAAACTTAAACTGAATGAGAAAATAGCTAGCCTTCCTTTGAAGCTTGCATTAACCACTTAATTTCCATGGCTTGCTGAGTACTCTCGTACTCACCCTTGCACTATATAAATAACCCTCCCAAGTTCTTGAAGAAGAGGAGATGGATCCAACTGATGAGTTCTTTCAGGAGCAGGCAGGCTTTGAGCTGTAGTAGGGTTTCGACTTAGTTCCTAAGTCATGCTTGTGGCTTTGGGCTAGTCTCCACTTTTGCTTTTTTGTAATGCAGTTGCGAACTCGGGGTCTATCCGCAGTTTCAATGATGGTTGTATCTCTATCCATAATAATGAGACCTCTGTCACTGTGATATTCAATCTTCTTGTTGTACCAGCACTTTTTTTAGACTGGTACAGACTCACAGGTTAATTTGGATCGTCTTACTCTGGTTCTCGCTTGAGGCTAGTTTGGGGTGTGACAATCATAGAGAGAAAAAACATCACAGCAATGCCCCCAATGGCATTATGATGCCCAAGAGCATCTCCACCGCTGGCCTGAACGGACTAGGATTTCACCCGGAATCTCTTAGTTCTGGCATGTCAAAGCATTTATGTCGTTACCAGCAACCCCCCACCCTTCGAGCACCTTCGGCTCACAGACACCGACCAGCGCCCCAATGCCGACCAGCAAACAAGCAGGAGGCCGCCATGCAGGAGGGCCACTTCCGTGCTTCCCTGCACAAGCCCAGCCATCGCCGCCGCTTTGCAGCGCTCACCCATCTTCGCTGCCTCGGGAAGACGCAGACACCCCTCATCGGCAAGCAAGCACGAGAGGAGGGGGGCAGAAGTCGATGCTGCCACACCCAGTCATCGTTGAAGTTGTTTCCTAATTTTACGGTCCTAGAAAAACTATATGTAGGTGTTAAAATTTTACCTCAAGATATATTTAGTATCCAGAAATACCAAAATTTACATAAAAAATAGGGTACTTTGTAATACTTAACATACATGTACCAGTAACCAGCTTGAACCTTCGCAGCAACTGGCATTTAAAACATATATAAAAAAGACCCACGGTTAGCATTAGCTCTTGAGTCCAACGTGCAAACAAACCAAGAACTGTTCGTAATCCACAGATGCTGTATTGCAGAATGCCAGAATGAGAAGTTTGTCTCCTTGGCATGGTTGACTGAAAGTTGCCTGAATTCCAAGTCAAACCCGTATTAATCAATAGGAGTAGTGTGTTGATTCAGACAAACCTCTCCTTTGGATATTGACATGATGCTAGACAAGGACTGCAAAATTTCTATGATTGCTAGCCTATCCTTCTGGATTTATATGCAGATTTTTCTCCGGAGCTAGCTTGATCTATTTGGTGTTTGTTTCCTGAGATGAAGAGGAATTAATGCAGGATTGCCTGTCATGTCATCCCAGACTAGAATGAGTACTCGAGTAAAATCGTTGACATCTGACCGCTCTATCTATTTGGTTGTGGATCATACTAAACTTACGACATGTGAAATGTAATTACACTTCCAGCTGTTAAGATACTCATGTTGCCATCCAAAAACCTCCTCGTTATGAAATATAAGAATTCAAGAGCACATTTCATATAACTGCAATTATTTGATCAAAACTATTAAAATTAGCCGTAAATATAAACACTCGGGTTTAAATCAATCAGTTGGGCTACGCTCACTTCGCATCAAAACTATTACTTTGCTACAACTTTAATAGGCCATTTCACAAAGCTACAACTTTACCGACTGATTTTATCAATAACCTACAACTTAAATCCACCATGTGGGCCCGACGTGTAACTGTGTGAATTTACATGTATGCTTGACTGGTGAGTCTAGATTCGTCAAGTGTATAAAGTTGCAGCTTAATTTATGATAAAACTATGTACTATTGTTGCAGATTTCTGAAATCTCTGACTAAAATTACAGTAAACCGATAGGTTTGATAGAATAGTTGCAGTTCTCTAAAATTCACTCATTCAAGAAACAACTGAATAAACTCATGGAGAATATGGGCATAGAAAACTGAACTTTAGACCGTAGCAGAGAATGAAAAATTGAGATGTGCTAGTTTTAAATCTTCAAAGATTGGGCTGGCCAGTTACACGAGCGGCGAGCCCACAGACCGGCCCACCATAGCACACGGCGGCGCGGCCCAACCATTCCCAAGGCCGGCGCGAGCGCGACCTAGCCGCCACGAGGGGTGTATCGGCGCGCGAATCGTTCCCGCGCCGCCACCCGTCTTCCAACGTCGCCGTCGGCGAGGCCGTCCGCCGCTCTCGAGTACGGGCGTGCAGCGGGGACCGGGGAGTTGAAATGCCTTCGGATCTGAGGTGAGATTATTCGAAAACTTGGTTTATTTTTCGAGGTTAAAGTTTAGGGATTCGAGCATTGGGTTTCCCAGCATTTTAAGTCCAATTTCCCCCCCCTTTTTTTGGTTGAAACTTGAAAGCTCCTCCTATATCCCGATCATAAAACTTTGAAACCTGATTGGAAAGCTAAAGATGTTTTGTGGTTAAATGCTGAAGAAATTGGGGATTGATGTTAATCGGCCCCTGACGGCTGGTACTTAGATTTTGCAAACTGCAGATGTGCCTGATACTCTACAGTTCATGTTTACTGTCCTCTCTTGTACGGTTGTACCGTATGGTTACAGACAATTCAAAAGAGAATCATATATTCATATATAGCAGCACAAAATCACACTAATCTACAATACGAAACAGAAAAAGAAGATCTGAACACACTTCTGGTTAAGCTCCTAAACAAAGACAAAAAGATCAGATATACAGAGAAGCAACTGCATTGGACCGTTGCTTGCACCCACAAATGACATTGTCGATCCGTAGTTTTTGGATCATTCTATTGAATGCCAATTATGGTAATCCACTACTCTACCTTGCCAATGTGATACTTATACTGTTATTGCATGATGAATCATCTGAACCACTAGATCGGACATAGAAGTAAGCTGGTTGGTTTGGTTTTGGCAATGTCATTTCCTCGCTGTTTAGCATCGTGACCACCTGATCGATAGAAGGCCTATCATCTGCCCTCTCTTGAACACATAATAATGCCACCTGAATGCACCTTTGTATCACTTTATGGTTGTTTCCTATATGGCAACAGACCAGCTCATGCCCCTGTCCAGATCTCCAGAGTTGCCAAGCCTGTTAAAAGACAAAGGAGTATTTCTGTCAACAAAAAATAATGGTTTGCAATATAGAGTATATCTGGACCAACCTGGTCCCACTGTTTGTTTCACAAAGATAATCTGGAGTACATTTTACTCACGTATGAAATGAGATTGCAAAGTTTGCCATCATAAGGATAGAAACCAGCAGTCCTCTTTCCACTTATGATTTCCAAGACCAAGACGCCGAAACTGAAGACGTCTGACTTGATCGAGCAAACCCCATCAAAAGCATACTCGGGAGATATGTAGCCACTGAATTACACAAGTAGAATTGTTATACATTACCAAGGAACATGAAGTATAGACATTTTTATATACAATTTCATAATTAACTTATATGTTTTTCCAGGAGAAAATCTCGAATTATTTTTAATATGAGGAATTGTAGTAACTAATAAGTAGACACAAAATGGACTGCTCTATGAATTTTTCTTATTAGGAGAGCATATATAATTATGCATGTTCATTTATACTGACAGTTTCAGATGCATATTTGTACTTACTGTGTGCCTACTATTCTGGTGGTGTTTGATTCAATCATATTTGAACCAAATATTCTGGCCATCCCAAAATCGGAAATTTTTGGAGTCATGTCACTGTCCAAGAGAATGTTGCTTGCTTTTAAATCCCTATGAACAACACATACTCGTGAATGATTGTGAAGATATAGAATCCCTTGAGCTATCCCATCAATTATACGTAGACGCTTTGACCAGGTTAATTGTGCTCCTTTCACAAAGTCTGCAGAATATGAATGAGGTTATTGAAAATTTGTCAAAATAATATTAACTTCAAATTTTAGTATGTAGAAATATGGAGTCTTATTGGAGGCATACCAAATATGAAGACGTCCAAGCTTCTGTTTTGCAAGTATTCGTAGACGAGCATCTTTTCATGCTCTCCCTCAATACAACAGCCGAGTAACTTGACAAGATTTTTGTGTTGAAGCTTTGCTATCAGCTGAATTTCATTTTTGAACTCCAGTAAACCTTGTACAGAACAGGCTGAAAGTCTTTTGACTGCTACTTCAAGACCACCAGGCAATAGGCCCTGAAAACAAAGAACATTATACTTGCTACTAGAATCATATATTTAGTGGAGGATATTGTTTCTGTTTTTTAATTTTGAAAAACTGAGATTGGTACAATTACAATGTTGAGTGCCACATTAGCTTGTGACATTGGGTAAGTACGGATCTTGTGTACACTAATATTTTTGAAAAAGGAAAAAGGAATTATAGCAGAAATAGTTTGATTAAAAACTAAAAACCATTTAAAATATAAAAATAAAAATAAATAAGTTGAATATCAATGCAAGTAGCCAAGTATATAATTTACCTTATAAACAGCTCCAAAACCACCTTGCCCAAGTTTGTTTTCCCTTGAGAAGTTTTGTGTAGCTTCTTTTATCTGAGAGAAATCATACAATGAAAACCCTGAGTTCCCTTCTTCAATCCTCCAAAGATTTATTACATTCTGTACTGCCATCGACAGCAGTCGTAGTTCGAATCTTGCTTGTTCTGAAAAAGAAAATAGTGAAACAGTCTATTCTTGTCACTCATATAGGCTCTTAGCGGGCAGCTATATAATCGAATCAGATGCATATATCCTTACGCAAAGGAGAAAGTTGTGAGACTAATATTTAGTTATTTACCTCTTTTTCTCTCTCGTTTGATCCAAATATGAACAAGCAACCATGAAATAGATACCATGAGGGAGAACGATCCAATTACAACCCAGATCCAAAACTTGCTTGCTGCACAACCATTGATATGAGTTATGACTAGTGGAAACTATAGGAAGGCCACATGAACTTTCTTTGGTTTCGCAACTGTTTTCGGTTGATTTTCCCACGAGAATAATTAGGCATCCCAGCTTAAATCCTTCCAAAAAGCATGCAAATTTTTGTTGATGGGGTAATGAAAATCATGCTTGAATGATGAATTAATCTCATCGTTTGATTTGTTTTCACAGGGATAAGGGCATCTCAAGATGAAAGAATGTCTCTGCTGAGTAGTAATCAGGCAATGAAGACTGAAGACTGTGAAGACGAAAGACTGGTTGAACCAAATCAACACGGCACAATTTATTGAAGGTGAAGGTGGTACGTACGTGTAGGCATGTGCAGCGACACATCTGGGTCGCCGGCGAAGAAATGGATGTCCGTCTGGTACCACAGGCTGCATCGCACCCCGAGCACCGCGCCGCCCTTCAGGCCATGGTCGACCATCTCCTTCCCTTCCGCGATGATGCCGTCCAGGCAACTCCGGCAACGCTTCGGCGGCATGCCATCCATGCACTGCGCCAGCCCATATACCGTCTGGCTCTTGAGGTCGAACCACCCCCTGCCCGTCAAGTAGCTGGCCGGTCTACTCACCACGGCGGCAGCGATCTTCTCCATGAGCTCAGAGAAAAGCTGGCTGAACTGCCCGTGATCAGGGTCCGGCGGAGGGTTCAGGTAAGCGCTCACCGTGCACTCCGGCGCGTTGCTGAAGCTGGAGATGAAGTCCTTGTCGGAGAAGCTTAGCAGGGCCTGGAACTCATGGTCGTACAAGGTGACATTCTTCTGGTTCTGAAAGTAGCTAGAGTCACTGCTGGTTCCATTGATGTTGGCCGTGGCAAGCACTCCCCGGAGGCGGCTGGCGCAGCTCTCGCCGGCGGAGTCCCCCCGGCAGAGCACGGCGCCGTATACCGTGTCAGGACCCGTCCCGGATGTGCCGTTGACCGAGTGCAGCTGCATCTCGGCGACATTGGCGATCAGGTTTTCGGCGAGCTGGAGCAGGTTGGTCTTGTAGGTGCCCTCTGGCATGTGGGTGATGGTGTTCGCGTTGCTGCAGAAGGGAAGCTGTTGAGCTGCCAACATATTCGGGGAAGAAAGGAGCAGGAGGAGGAGGGAAACGAGCAGCATCTGCATGTTTGGATTGGGTGTGATGAGGGGGCTTTTTCTCTGCAGGGAGCTTGTGGAATTGTGATGCATGGAACATGGCTTGGATGAGTGCATTCTTAAGTACTGTTTGGTAGGTGTCTAGTTTTGTCAGGACAAAGTTTTTTAGTTTCAGTAGAACGAAAGTGACTTCAGCTCTAGCTTGGAATTTGAGTAATTTAAGTGGACTAGTCCAAATTAAACGAGATTGGAAGGTGTGGTGAAATTTCAGAGAATACTAAATTTTTCCACAGGATTTTCTCTTTTGGCTGGTTTTTGTCCGAGTCATCTCTGCTCTTGAGGCATTGATTTTGTCGTATTGTGCTCTTGAATTTCGTTGTTATGTAATATTAATATATACGGAGTATATCTCTCTCGTTTTTCTTTTGCTTGTATGCACAATAATTAGCATTGCCAATGTGAATGTGCAAAATGTTTGAACTGATTCTGCAGTGGGACAGAAATTCTTGACTGTTCACAGTACTTCTACCGCCTACCTTTCTTTTATTGGAGTTTCTTTCTTGACTGAAATTTCATCTGTTTAAAAATCTACAGCCACATTTCCAGTTCCTCATAATCTTAAACTTCACCAAAATTCTATGAAATCGATAAACGATTTCGCACGGCCTGCTCGATCGCTTTCAGAAAGAATTCTGCCAACTTATGCTTTTAATTCAACATTCCTCATAGGTACTGCTAAAGTAGTAATGTACAATGCTGGCCACTTGGGCTTCCATATGACAAACATGCACCTCAGGCGCGTGCTGCATGCAGTTCAGATATCCTAATATTCAGATGACACTGACGTTGATGCTATAATAGTGATGTCACCTTCAGACGGAACTGAAAATTTTACTCCCAAAGTTCCAAAACATATACGCATTTTTAGATTATTCAGCGAAGATTAGAGTTGAGGAAAAAGATTCCTTTTCAGTCATATTATTGGTCAAAAAGATTCAAATTTGAACTACACGGTTGCATTTATTTTGAAACGAAGGGGGTAAGTTGTAAAATTACCGGGCACAATATTCAGATGACACAGATGTTGATGCTAACAGTGATGCCACCTTCTGACGGAACTGAAATTTTCAAGTTGTGGAACTACCGGGCTACAGTCATTGGGCTTTTTCAGATCCGACGACTTCGCCACGCGTTAATCTGTCATATATTCTCACCGTTTGAGTAAGTGGAGTAGGAACGGTAGTAGTAGAAGTAGTACAGCCAACAGTGAGAGACCGTGCGAAATTGTAATGCACGTCACTGACGCAGAAGAAAAAGTGATCGATGATGAATCGTTCCTATCCTCTTCATGGAGATGGACCACAAGACTTGACTGAACATTACCATTGGAATACATGAAATTTTTATGTGAGTTCTTCTGTAAGTTTATGTGAATTTTTCACCGGCCGACGAAGGCCGAAAGCTATACCATTGGAATACAGGAGATTTTTTAATTCCAACAGGAACGAGACATTATATGATTTTCTTTTCGAAGTTTATGTGAAATTTTCACCTCTCATCAAAGACCGAGAGTCCTAACTACCATTGGAGCGCATGAATTTTTTAGTGCGTTGTAGGAACGAGAGGTTAATTTATACTGCATGACTTCTTCCAAAGTTTATCTTGAATTTTTCACCAATCGACGAAGTCCTGAAAGCTCTACCATTTAAACGTAGGAATTTTCTTTTAACTCTAAAAGGAATGAGGCTGATTTGTTTGAGTTTCTTTTCGGAGTTTATGTGAAATTTACACCTCTAGACGAAGGCGAAAGTCCCAGCTGCTACCATTGGAACGCAGGAATTTTTAACACTCATATGAGACATGACTTCTCTTTGAAAGTTTATGTGAATTTTTCACCTCTCGACGAAGGCTGAATTGAAAGCTGTGTTTATGATCACAAACAAGACTTTCACGATTGTCCATCTGGACATGGCCGAAAGAAAATGCCCACTAAAAACCCGTTCTTTCAGATTAAGATACAAGTTTCATCTCGATTTTCGTTAGCATATTTTTTAAAATTGTTAAACGATGTGTTTGTGCGCGAAAATTTTCTATATATAAGTTGTTTTAAAATACTAATAAATCTATTTTTAAATTTATAATAATTAAAATTCAATTAATTAAACGTTAATGTTTTTTTGTTTACATACTCATCTAATTTTCATCCGAGTCGCATAAACGAAAGTGGCCTAGAAAAGCATTTTCATGAGAAACGCACCTCAAAAGCGTTTGATTGACGTTTTTTAGATATTTACACTCTCGCTAGCAAACGGTTGGATAAAGTCCTTGGCTAGCATATGCTAAGGGATACTCACTCTGTCAAAAAAAAAAAACTTAAATCTAAAATAAATTTAAATACATATGTGTCTAGATTTATCTCTATTTTCTATCTCAAAAAATTAATTCTAAAAATAAATTTGGACATATACTATGTTCAGATTTATTATTGGAATTGAATTTTTATAAAACGGAGAGAGTAATTTGAGTTTTTTTTTTATACATAGAAAGTAAGATATATCATCAAGACGTCACTGTTAGTTACCGGTCACCGTGTCGGGTCGCATGTGTGTCTAATTCAGTCGCTCTCCGTCTCTCCTTCCACTATTAAGACCCAAGACTGCAGAGAACGGTGTGTGAATCACGTTGTTTTGGGTAAATAAAAGAAAAAAGGAGAGCTTTGACGCAAAGCTTTTTGCTCTTCGGGAAGCTTTGTTTTTGCGAACTGGCCTGCAAAAGCTGGTAGAAAGACCATGTGGAGTACATCGTATTCGGTGTTTTACGGATATAGCATGTTAGCTAACTATTTTAATCTTATCTTATCTTAACTACTTAAAAAAACACGCAATTTTCTGATCGTCCTAATAAGCTTTCGTCCGTCACAACCCGCCTTCGTCTCTTCGTCCGTCCAGATCCGCTTCCTTCCTGTGCGCTTTAGTCACCATGAAAAAGGAAGCAAAACAGACCCAAACAGGGGCATAGCCACCCTAGAAATTCCGAAAATTTTTAAATCACAATGACAGCAAATACTCAAACTTCCAATCACAGCATCACATCATATTTTTTTGGAGAGCATGTAAGCATCAATCCACATCCAAAGAGATCAAGATGAATACATCAACATCAACAGCAGCATCAGATACATCAACACTAAATTTGAACCAAACGATGCTAAAAACTAAAACAAAGAGAGATGGAGGAAACAAACTCCAATGCGGCATCCCTATGTTATCTCCCTTAGCTTGGCCACCAACACCACCGGATCTAGCCATCCCGAGCAAAGCCGTACCAGATCCCCTCTTCTACCGCCGCCGCCCCTTCCCTCCCTTTTGCGTCGCCGCTGTGATAAGGACATCAACACGATCGTTACATCCACGCCTACACAACGACAACAAATTTCCGGTCCGATTACTCGCGCTCGTGCACGCCAAATAAACTACCAAATGAGTTCATTCTTATCTTCTTATCTATCTTATTTAGATCATGAAAACGTTTGCACTCTTGTTTTAGTTAGGAATGATGGACAGGGCCCAAAAGGAAACGTATTCGCGTGGGCTGGATTCGGACTGTAGAATAGCACCGACATATGACGACCGCCACGACTTCATATGAACTCCGTTTTGAGTATGCAAGTATTTCATCGAAAGCTTATCAAGTCTACTTTAAAATGGATTTAGCCTCATGTTCATATCTATTCTAGAGATGTCACAATCATTGTTTTACCACAGAGACCTTTTTATGTTCAAGGTGTTGCGTCACCTTATTTGGATCCAATGGGCTATGTATTAAGATGAGTCCGTTAGGGACGTGTTTTAGGGTAAGAGGACGACCCCAATTCATCCTCTCACCTATATATTTACCTTAGCCATCATAGATCAACTCGGGTTTTGTTTAGATTAAAGTTTAGCTTCGCTACTTTGCCGTGTAATCCCGTGATCGGTTAGATCACCGGTTTGCTCGTTACGGAATCCCACCTGTGATACTTTTGCTCATTCAATCCTACATCTTTATTCCGCAAATTAAGTTGCTTGTTCATCTTGTTCTTGCTAGTTCTCGATTGATTGCAGGAACAAATACCCTCGTGGTTGGGCTGACCATGCATCCGTCGAGATTCATGACTGCCTCTGGAGTTGGTATAACGATTGCTAAGGTGCAATGTCCCTGGACAGTTGTAGTCGGATTGCCAACGTCGCTCCATCCAATCGACTTATCCTCTCATCGAAAGATTGGGACACCCTCACGCACATCACGCTAAATCCAATCGGCGCTCTAGAAGCCCTTGACGTGGTTGTCTTTGCCTTCGCCAAGGCCCATTGGCCCCAGATTTGGCGGTCACCGAGCCTTGCCGCCGTAACCGCCGCCGCCGTTGCTGAGCCCCTCCGGCGCTGTGCGCGGTGCCACCCCCGCTGCTGAGCCCTTTCAGTGCTATGGGCAGTGCCACCACAGTTGCCGAGAGCCCTCGCCACCGCCGCTGTCGGGGCCCTTCGGCGCTGTGCACGATGAGGGAGTGGGAGAGCTAGGAGAGGATGAGATTGGCTGGAAGAGGATGAGGTCGACAGCATGAGGCCTGAGGCCTGAGTGATTTTTTAATACGGTGAGGATCGAGAACATGTTGCAGATTAAAAACAAAATAGTCTATCTCCGATTTTCTTATCTGTTGTCCTCGCGTAAAAAATAGTCCATTCGCGCATGCTCGAAGTTGGGCCTGCGTTGCGCATCTCCTCTTTGCCCAGCGTCGCTGCTGATCTCCTCTCTGGGCCTGTTGGACCATCTGCCCACAGCCCCCAACCGCGAGTCTGAGACAGCTCCTTAGCCGGCCCCCACCTGAGCCAAATGGGCTTGCTGCCTTTAGCCACCACACAGCTTGTGCATGACGTGATTATTAGTTCATGCGTGAACACGATGAAATGATATTCTCGTGATGATTTCAAAAATAAAATTCTTCACTGTTCTTTCTATTTTTATATTTTTCTCATAATTTAATATAAATCTTTTCACCCATATCTCAGACTATGTGAAAATTGGCTCTTCTCTAAGCATAGTCTCAATTCTCCCTGTTCATCAAGGTTGACTCCACATCCTCTACTTCATTTTTACATTTTTAGTGACTAGACCATCAGATTTGGTGAATATATTAGCTTATAGCTGTCGGATCCAACCACCCGTTGCCGGTGAGCCACGAGAGGCAAGTAACGAGGCAAGGTGAGTGGCTCAGCAAAGTGGCATGAGCAGCTAGCCGAGACAGTGCTACCTTATTTGTTTTTACTTTTCTTTCTTTTCTATACTCTGATTTTATTGATTTATCATGGTAAAAATAAATTCAATGAGATATTTTACATGATGTATAAGTAGATTTTATTAATTTTATCAACCCGTGCACTTTTAGCTATTAATTGATTTTTTCAGTGATTCACCAAATTTAGATAATCAAACACTACACATTTTTTTAATTAAAATGAAGAGGGGTGGAGTTTGATTCACCATCCCAGGCTTGTCAGGTCCATGGAATGATTTCAGCCAACTCCTTGCAGTGAATACGAGTAACAATACGTAAATTGACATTCAGGTCCTATTGTCATCCCTAGGTAAGATCCATATCTCTGTCCTATCAATCACGCCAAACATTTTAAAAAAAATATCCCCAAATACCATGTCAATCATTTGCCTCTCCGCTATCATACAAGAAAAGAAAAAACAAATTACACAATAAATAAGAATAATACACATATAATTTAGATATCCCGTTGCAACGCATGAACATATTTGCTAGTCTACATATAATGACTAAACTAATCGGACCAAATTCACTCTGAGAAAGTTCCACACCAACCTAAAAGATGAGATCTGACCACTGAATAGATTGATTAAAGATCTTATGCTTTAGTATAATTTAGTTAAAAAGCGTAGATGAGCCGGTTGGATTTACTATGATGGAATTGTTCATTTAGGTTTAATTTTTAAACTTCACATAGATTTGCGGTTGTTTATTATTTCAGTGGTATACTAAGCACCCACATCAATGATGACTTCATTTATTTCAAGATGTGTCGGCTAGTCCACAGAGATGGTTATACGGGCCATGTGTATATTTACAGAGGTGAGTGTGCGCATATATGTATATATATATATACCGCGCTTTGCAAAAAAATATTGACATTTATAGTTCGTAAGCTGTAACTAATATGGACTTATTTTAATATGAACCATTGTAATTTGTAAATAATGTCAATATTTGTTTAACATTTTAATATGTATAAAATCAATGACAATGGTTCGACGTTTGGCTTTGGCAAGAGAAAGGAGAGGTACGTCAGGTAGGAGAGAAGAATAAAAGGACCAAAATGGGCCGGCGTTGCTTACGTCACGTCCGCCAGCCCAACAAATGTTTTCGGCCTGTCGCCTCCATGGCGGTTTTGGGCCCAGGATGATGGCTGCCACGGCCGGCGGCGCAAGGGTTGAGAGCGCGAGGAGAGCGGCGCCGGCGAGGCGGCGAGCTCCACCACCGGCGAAGCACCGCCACCGCGACGGCGGATCCGGCCTCTGCGCGGGTGGCCAAACCTCGCCTAGATGGGCGAAAGGGGGGAAGCGCAACCGCAGGTTCGTCTCCTTTATTTGTTGTTCTGCTTTCGAATTTAACATCGATACGTCGCGATTTCTCTTTGTGGCGAGGGATAGCGAATGAATGATGTTAGCTTTTCTGGTGAGAGGGAGATCGATGGGCGCGGCAGGAAAACTGTAACCTGGATAGGTGCGAAATGGCTTTACGAGTTACGATCTTCTGCTATTGGAGGAGTCCATTTCCGTGGCAATTCTCTCGAATGGGTAGCCAGGAAACGCGACTATTCTCCGATTTATGACCAATTCCATTTTACTATCAGTTGTTACTACAACCACACGCTGGTAGCAGCTGCTGACCTATATGCTGCCTTGCTTTCTCTGTACTCCTCTTGTGCAGTTTATTCTTGGAATGGACAACTAGCAACTGGTGTTAAGTTTTCAAAATGCGTACATTAGGATCAAGAATGCTCTTTGCCTTAAGGGGCATAAAAATTCAATCCAAAGAAATTCAGCCCAGCAATTGCTTGCACACTGATGCAAAAAGTGTAAGTCGTACAGATACATTAGATGTAAACATTTTTTTTACTGGATGCATATAAACTTAATTAATATAACTTGTATCTTTATCAGCATTGAGAACAACTTTTTAGTGAAAAACATTGATGACTATGTGGTCCTACCTTTCTAATGTGATGCTTACAGTAACGCTGCATGATGAAACTTCTTCCTCGCTAGGATTTACATTGAAGTAAGCTGGTTGCATAGGCATGGGTAAGCTCACATTCTTGGTGTTTAGCATCATCACAACCCGCTCCATAGCCGGTCGGAATTCTGCACTTTCTTGAACACATAAAAGCGCAACATGAAGGCACCTTTCTATCTCTTGATGTTTGTTCCCTGGAGGACAATAAATCAGATCACCCCATTTTCCATCTCTCCAAAGTTGCCAAGCCTAATACCAGAATAGTGTGATTTGGTCAAATAAGTATCACGTACACCTCATTATAGTGTAAATTGGGATTTGGGGTATCAGTACTCACAAATGAAATGAGATTGTATAGTTTTCCATTGTGTTGATAGAAGTGAGCTGTCCTCTTCCCACTTACTATTTCCAAAATTAACACACCGAAGCTAAACACATCTGACTTGATTGAGCAAACCCCCTCAAATGCATACTCCGGAGCTATATAGCCACTGTGTGATGGAAGCAAAATCGATACTTGTCACTGATGCAAAAGATAGAATTAAATATAGCTGATTGGATGCTTCATGCATGCCCCCCTCCCCCAAGGGAAACACACACACAACCCCCAAAAGAAGAATAAAGAAGCATATCTCAAATCTCAATATGATATGTAATAAAATGGACGTGTTACTATGTTCTTACTGTGTGCCCACTATTCTGGTGGTATTGGACTCTGCCATATTTGAGTAAAATATTCTGGCCATCCCAAAATCAGATATTTTTGGATTAATATTACTATCCAAGAGAATGTTACTGGCTTTCAGATCTCGATGAACAACACATAATCGTGAAAAGTTGTGAAGATAAAGAAGTCCTTGGCCTATCCCATCAATTATGTGCAGACGTTTTGACCAGTTTAGTTGTGCTCCCTTTACATTATCTGCAGACCATGTGCAATTATTAGTTTAACATTTATAAATTATAAACAGCATCATATTCGAGCACATAGAAAAGAAAGGGCTCACTAAAGATGAAGTAGTCTAGGCTTTTGTTTTCCATATATTCATATACAAGAATTTTTTCTTGATCTCCTTGAGTGCAGCAGCCCAGCAGCTTAACGAGATTTTTGTGTTGAAGCTTTGCTATAAGTTGGGTTTCATTTTGAAACTCCAGTAAACCTTGTAAAGAACATGTTTCTAGTCTCTTGACTGCTATTTTAAGTCCGTTGCTCAATTGCCCCTAAGATTGATAAAAGAAAAAAATGTTAGTTTTTTTCCCATCGCTTCTCAACTGGTTTACTGCAAGGTTATAAAAGTGCATTGATATACATATTTTCAACAAGTGGGGAAAATAATTAAATTATCGTAAGTGCAAAATCTGTATATTTATAGTAGGTAATTAATAGAATGCAATTCACAAATAATTTCTATATTTGGAAGAAACTGTCAACAGCTGAATGTTTCTTATTATATTAATGGTATGAGTAAGAATATGTTTGCAATTTAAGTGCATAGCCACCTTATATACAGGACCAAAGCCACCTTGTCCCAGTTTGTTATCATTTGAGAAGTTTTTTGTAGCTTCTTTTATCTGGGAGAAATCATACAGGAAAAAGTCCGAGTTGGTTCCTTCTGTCCTCCATAGATATATTACAGTTTTTATCGCCAAGGACAGCTTTCGTAATTTAGATAATGCTTGTTCTGAAAAACAATAATGATATATCATGTTTTTGAATCTTGAATCTGATACATTTGTTAGAAAATAAACACTGGTATCATGCAGTGGAAAATTAGAGCTGTGTAAATTGCTTATACATACCTCTCTGTTGTTGTGTTTTGATCCATCTATGAAAAAGCAAACAAGAAATGGATACTACAAGTATGAACCCTCCAATACTGATCAAGGTTGTGTGCTCCTGTCGAAAAAATGCTTTCTTGCCTGTATGTTCACCTATAAAACGATTGAGTTATAGTT
The DNA here is from genome assembly GCA_008326285.1 of Oryza officinalis. Classification (NCBI taxonomy): domain Eukaryota; kingdom Viridiplantae; phylum Streptophyta; class Magnoliopsida; order Poales; family Poaceae; genus Oryza; species Oryza officinalis. The sequence goes on from BDMV01000007.1 coordinate 41,352,025, forward strand.
TGATAGTGCCAAAAGGCAAATCTTAAGCAAGGCAAACATATTGATGGAACAATTCCAACTACTGAAAAATGCCTCTTCACACAACATGAATTATAAAGAAACCAAATAACAATTTCTTCTTTTTGTCAAGCTCATCTCCAGCACCATGGCTAGGGAAACCTAGATAGTGGAGCAAGGTGTTGTTTCATTCTTAAAAAGTATAGTGAACAAGGATTTTGTTTGTAGCCATTTATTTTATGGGGCATTTTTCCATCAAAACTTTCTAGAAAGTCCCAAAGAAATTTACCTCATGCAAGCACCTCTTCTTTCGAATCCAAGTCTATTTTGGATAAAATCAGCATAACAACCCACCCTACAGAACCGCACAAGGATTTTGTTTGTAGCCATTTACTTTAAGGGGCATTTTCCCATCAAAACTTTCCAAAAAGTCCCAAAGAAATTTACTGCTTGTTCAGTTTATTGCCACAATCAACCTTACCAAAAATTGGCATCGCCAACCTTTGGCATACTTTGATGTTACCAAATTTTGGCGATGTTGGATGTGTTCAGTTTGTAGCCTTACGAAATTTTGGTAGCGTTTGTATGAGAAGAAACTTCCGGAATTGCCAAATTTTGGTAGGGTGACAATGGCAAGAGTATGTTTAGTTTGTTAACTTACCAAAATTTGGTAAGGTTGAAAGCGGTAGCAAAGTAAACAAGCCCTTACCTCATGCAAGCACCTCTTCTTTCGAATCCAAGTCTATTTTGGATAAAATCAGTGTAACAACCCACCCTACAAAACCGCACAGCCCAGCCCATCCGACGAGCAGACGCACTTACACATACCACTCCACTTAGACATTCATCCTCGGTTCGTGTAAAAGGGTTAACCCGGGAGTGATATGGTTGGAGGGACAAACGCTCTCCATGGGCCACACAGGTCACATCCTAATTGGGCCAGGATGTCACATACCCCCCTGCCCCCCTCAAAGGACCCAACGTCCCCGTTGGTCCAACTTACCCGTATAGTCACACAGACATATAGGCAAATGTTCAGGAACACACCCCCTCTTAGCAAATGTTCATACGCCCAGTGTCAGCACCATATGCCATGCCATTTGGCTCACATAGAGCACACACGCGCCATATGCCCGCACACTGACCCGTACGCGCAACCGCGAGGGTCAACTCTGATACCATTTGTAACAACCTATCCTCCAGAACCGCATAGCCCAGCCCATTCGATAAGCAGGCCTACTTACAAATACCACCCCATTTACACTTTTGTTCTTGCTTCGTGTAAAAGGGTTAACCCGGGAGTGATAAAGTTGGAGGGATGAGCCCTTATAAGTTGGCTCCACCCTTGCTAAAATAGCAATGTAGTACTAAACAAACGCGCACAACTCTAATGGGCCACACAGGTCATATCCTACTTGGGCCAAGATATCACAATGAGGCTAGTTGTTTCATTTATTTAATGAAAAAATGATTTTTTTTGTAACCCTCGTAGGCTGATTGGCTGAATACTTGAATGGTCAAGAGAATGTGAAATTCTTTATGAATGGAACTGTGCAGGGTAACGTACTTTTCTTGAGCACATCTAGCAGTAGCATCTTGGTGTCAGTGAAGAACTGTGTATCCGTTTCATACCGCAGTGTGCACCACACCCCAAGTATGGCCGCTCCCATCTGGATAGTGCTAATTTTGCTCTGCCTGCCTGAGATGATACCATCCAGGCAGTTCATGCATTGCTCTGATGGCATGCCCTGCATGCATTGCACTAGCCCATACACAATCTGCCCTGTCTCCTCAAACCCCTGTTTGCCTACTGCATACCTCTCTGCTCGACTCACTGCGGCATCAGCAAGTGCATGCAACACCTTGGTGACAAGATCCTCAAATTGCTTAGCCTCAGAAGCTGTCACAGCATTCAGGTTAGTATTCACAGTGCACTCCGGCACATTTGTGAAGCTGGAGATGAAATCCTGGTTGGAGAAGTGTATCCTGGCCTGGTCTTGGTCGTAGTAGTAGGCCACCTTCTTGTTCATGGCCTTGGGAGCATAAGAGTAGCCGTTTTTGCTGTTGATGGCTGCATCAAGGGCCTCAGTTAGGCGCTTGCGACAGTTGGAGCTATCAGAATCGCCTCGACAAGAAACTGCACCATAGACTTTGTCCAGGCCTGTGCCGGCCATGCCAGTAGCTGAGTGCAGCTCTGTGGCATTAGCAATGAGCGTTGCAGCAAGGGAGATAAGGTTGGATCTGTAGGTGCTATTTGGCATGTATATGGCACCATTATAATCGCTGCAGAGTTCCTGACCAGCCGATGGCGCTGAGCAGGAGATGAAGAGAACTAGGAGAGACAACAGCACCATACTGTAAAGTAACTAGAGTGCAATGGCAGAGCATTACTTTTGAATTGTCATGGATGAGTGGCAAACACCATCTTCTCTTTGTCTACCAAGAGTTAATGGAATATAAGGCTTAAACTTTGACTCCATTTGTATTTTTTGAAGAAAACAACTGAATACTAGGGTGGAAAGGACTTGCAAGCTAGACTTTTCTTTGAACAGGATTTAGCTGATGGTGATGTTGCCATATATTTCCAGGAGGGAACCTTTCATGTGGGGGAAGACATATTCCAGGAGGCATGGCAGCTGGCTTAATTGGAACAAGATGCTAGCAGAACAATCGTGCCAGATACGGTGCACTAGCTGTCATTACAGGTATGGTTTAATAGTATTTCAATCTGTTAGGCTAGTAGATAAGAGATCTATTAGTTATTGGTTATCCTGCAGTCTTTGTTTCAGATTAAACCATGAATATTTCCGTCTGTTCTGGTAATGTAGAATTGTGTGGTTCACACTTGCAGGTTTATCTAGTACTTCATGTTTTGGAAAAATTTTTAAAAAAGATGAAAAATCTAATTATCTACTGGTAATTTTGAACTGCATAAATCGGATAAAATTGGAGATGGTGTTGCATATGGAACTGTAAGAAATGTGAGGAACAATAGAATATTAACAATATCCTATCTAATTAATTAATATGAGAAGACTAAAACCACTAGCCTACACCTTGCTAATGATACATCCATATTGTACTATCTACCATCAGTAATGGTGATGGTTAGATCATTTTTGCTGCATGATACATCGACTTCTACTGACACATCTACTCTGATATGTGAGTAAGCTGGTTGACTTGGTTCTGGTAAGATGATGTCATCGCTGCTAAGCATTCCAACAACATCAGACATGGTGGGGCGCTCCACTGATTTCTCTTGCACACACATTAGTGCCACCACAAGACATTTGATCATCTCTCCAGGTTTGTATTCATCACCAAATGATTCATCAATGAAGTCACACCATCTTCCGTCCTTCCACATTCCCCATGCCTGAAAAAAATAATTACCAAGTTTGATGGTAGGGATATCCATATATTTCTGCAATTATTGGATCCGAACACAAACTCAAGTTCAATAAAGCAGCGCAAGGAACTATCCCTATGGTTTATGGAAAAGAAAACTGGAGAATGACCTACAACCACCCCTCAACAGTAATAGATATTTGAGAATTTTTTTCTGCCAATTCTAAAGATTTTCTATTGCTTACATATTCAAGAAGATTTTGAAATTCTCCATAGTGCTGAAAACCTGCGCTCCTCCTGCCACTCATAATTTCAAGAAGCAGGACACCGAAACTGAAAACATCTGATTTGATTGAGAGAAGGCCCTCAGATGCATATTCAGGTGCCATATAACCACTGACAAGATGGCATGCAGTAGAGTTAGAAAGCAAATGTGTAGGTAGAAACCTCAGTAACTACTAAATTGCTAGTTTCTTGCTCTTACAATGTTCCCACAAGTCTGCTTGCTTTTGCTTGAGAGGCATCCGATGGGAATATCCTTGCCATGCCAAAATCAGAAATTTTAGGGTTTAACTCAGAGTCCAACAGAATGTTGCTTGCTTTCAAGTCCCTATGAATTATTCTTAGTCGTGAATGCTTGTGAAGGTATAGAAGCCCCTGAGCTATTCCTTCAACTATTTTTCTTCGTGTTTTCCAGTTTAGTGATGTCCGTTTGATAGGATCTACAAGCAATATAATGCAGGCTCAAGGTTTAATATTGTACTATGTACAAGAATAAATGCAATTTTTATCAATAACTAGGGAGTAAAACATGCCAAAAATGAAGTGATCCAAGCTTTTGTTGGGCAGATATTCATAGATCAATATCTTCTGTTCATCATGAACACAGCAACCGAGCAGCCTAACAAGGTTTTTGTGCTGAAGTTTTGCTACAAGCTGGATCTCATTTTTGAACTCCACTAGACCTTGTCTTGACTGCGCACTGAGTTTTTTAATTGCTAACTCTTGTCCATCAGGAAACAGCCCCTGTAAAAATCATCAATCATGCTACATACATATAATGCCATCAGAATTAGATGATAATGATACAAGAACGTACCTTGTAAACGGGGCCAAAGCCACCCTCGCCTAATATGTTGTTGGCTGAGAAGTTGTCTGTAGCATCAGCAATCTGAGAAAAATCATACAAGGAGAACTCTAAACCAGCATCTTCTATCTTCCAAAGCCTCATTACTTCATCCATGTCTCTGGTCTGCTCCATTGAGTTTATTTTCACTAGATGCACATCCTTACATTAGGTCTTGCATGTAACTGAAGTAAGTAGCAGTGATCTAGCATTCAAGTTGCCAGTATCTTCACTAAAGCATGTACTGTTATATATTTATTTGCTTACCTCTTTTTTGTTTTCTTCTGATGCTTAGGAAACAGAAAAACAGGCGTGTGCAGACGATGGAGAGAGAGTAAACTGTACCAATGATCAAGATTGCATGTCCCTCCTTTTGCCCTGAATTTTGAAACATAGAATGGTTTACATGTAGTGAATGAATCAGTTCTACAATATCAAGGACTTAGCCCCTGAATTTTCGTAAGATAGTGTGCCTCAAGGTTCGTTTCAAGTGTTCCTTTTTTTTTGTCAAATTGATCAGCTAAATTGAATCTTAATTTGTACCATACCGAAAGGATTCATCTTAAACTTTCAGTAATTATATATACGTGTAAAATATAAATATATGACAAGCAGAGTAGCATGCAGTCTTTATCTTTTATATTTAGTATGCCTTCAGCTGCCTGGAAGCAAAACTATTTGTTGTGTTTATCTAGCCATCCATGGTCCAACTACTCTGAAGACAAAAACAAGAATAGAATTCAAGGTATATGGCAAATGGAATCATTTTTTTAGAATAACACAGCAAATGGAGTCATGACCTTAGGGCTCCTTTGGAACAATGGAAGGAATTCAATCCTATAGAAATTTTTCTATGTGATCATTTGGATCAAAGGAATAACAATCCTATTAAGAGCGAAATTTGGTAAGGATATATGTAACACCCTGAAAATTTGACCGACAAAAATGAAACCCTAAAACTCGTAATTTCAAAAACTTTTAATCAAATTTGCATCATGCCGAATTTAATTGCCCTTTTATTTGGATCTTTATTTGCGGAGTTTAATTAATCATTGTATAAAGGGAATTAATTAGGTATAAACCCTAAAAAGAAAATTGGCTAAATAAGTAATTAAAATATAAATTGAAATAAAGTTTTAGGCAAAGTTGGTAATAAATAAAATATCCTACATAGATGTCTTGAGCGAGTTTTCTATTTATTTTGGATTGGGGTAGATTCATACCATTAAATAGGAAATTACAAATATATATATATATATATACACGACCCCTAGGTATAGGAATTATAAAGGACTTAAATAAATATTAAATATTTAAACATTATTAAAGTTGGGTAAATTCATATTTGAATGTGAAATATTGTCGTTCAAATACTTAGTTGGGGATATAAATTTAAATCACGATTTTATCTATTTTTTTAGCTAGAAAACACTAGAAAATAAAAAAAAAATCCTAGCAGCACTGTTCATTGCGCGCCAAGCGTTCGACGCGGGTCTAGCCCGACCAAACGCCCGGCCGCCGCGTCATCCCGTCGCTGCCCATCGCCCTTGCGCCGCAGCCCGCCTCGAGCCCCACCCCATGCCTGCGCCCGTCGCATCGCCATCGTCGTCTCGCGCCTCGAGCACTGTTGCGCCGTTGCCGTCGCGTCGCCACGCGTCGCCATCGCTGCCTTGCGCCCCGTGCGTCGCGCGCCGTCACCGTGCCATCGCCATCGCCGCCGTCATCGCGTCGCCGCTCGCCTTGAGCCCGAGCGCCTCGCCGTCCCATCCGCCACCGTCGGCCACCCCTCCCCGCCCCTATAAACCCCCCAGAACCTCCCCCTTCTTCCCCGCCCTACCCCTACTCCCTCTCCCCTTTCTCCCCGCTTTTTTCCTTCTCCTTCCCCTCTCCGCCGAGCTCAGCGCCGGTCGCCGCTGCCTTGCTCGTCGCCGTCGGGTAAGCCCCCCTCCTCCTTCCGTCGGCCACCGCCTATAGAGAGAAGAAGAGAGAAAAAAAAAGAGAGAGGGAGAGATAGAGAAAAAAGAGAGAGGGGGCAGAGAGAGAGAGACAGAAAAGAGAGTGAGAGAATAAAAAAGAATAAGGAAAAAAAGAAAAAAGAAATTTGGGAAAAGAGGGGGAAAAATTAAAATATATATATATATATATATATATTAGTTGGAGAATTAATCGTAGGTTATTTTTGGAAATTTCTAGAAAACCGATTGAGGTTAGGGAATTAATTATAGGTTGTGAGAGGTTATTTATTTATTTATTTATTTAGTTATTTATTTTGAGAATGATAGGAGTGTGGTAGAAATTGTGGGCTAATTATTATAGAGCGGATTTATTAGGAATCACATAAATTAAAATGGGTAAAATACTTTCATCACCTAAATGCCAATACTTTAGGGCGAAATGGATTAAAATCGGAATAGTACTATTTCGCAAATAATGGAATCGATAAATAAATTCGACGCTCACACTCGCTTTTTAATTGGATTTTATTGGATTTTATTTGAATTTTAATTGAATTCAAATCAATTCTTTCGCACGTGATTCTAGACCCCGAGGGAGTTGCGGTTCTGAGCGAGGATCAAGATCCGCAGGACTTCGAGCAAGGCAAGTCATCACTAAACCTTGAGCATGTTGAACCGATTGCAAACTTATTTTGGATTTAAAATAAAGTTTGCATGTTATATGAATATATGTGAATACCCTACTTTACTATATGCCATGCCTTTGAAATTGATTACCCGTGCAAATCTTTGTAATCCACAATATCGTGTGTTTTTAGTCAATGCTTGACAATGCTTAGCCATGCTACTTTAGAATCATGCATATTCATATTTATCAAAATGCTTTATACTCGGGCAACTATCTTTGGGAAGGTGGTTGAGATGCGGCATGTGAAGACATGAGCGTCGCATTGCCATGACATTGAAGACATGATTTGTGAAAGGAAAAATAAAATTATACAACTGTTTTCGACTGGGGCGACTGGAGGACTTAGGTGGTGTCTGGTAAAGGCAAGTACCGACCCTGATCAGTTAAGGCCCGAGCCATGAAGCTAAGTATGAAACGACCCCCGTACAACCATATTTCTCGAATGGGTATAAACCTAACGGAGTAAATAGCCGAGCGGAGGTAGTATCCATGCATAGTGGTCTTCTTGATGTGTATGAGAGGCGAGGGCCTACGGTGGGGTCGCCACCGGTAGAACCGCCATGTGTAAACCTAAAATTAATCATAATGTAATGCATGTATAAGTCTTCCCTCCCCGGGAGCGCTAGAACTCCTCTCACTGCTAGAAACTTGTGACGCCTAGAGTGCATGAGGATGCAAGTTCATGGAGCGGGTACTGCCAATGTGAGGTTATTGAAAAGCTTTGTCGTGACACGTCTCATGTGTTGGGACAAGGCTCATGCGTTGGGCAGTCGCGAAGTACGGGTAAAGTGTACATCCATTGCAGTGTGAGTAAATCAAATCTATTCGAATAGCCGTGCTCACGGTTATTGAGCACCGGGACGTGTATTACACTTGGCTAGACTCTAAATTTTTAAACTGATTGGGATGGGATGTTGCATGATAATTTTTATGCTGGTGGATCCACTTCTTGGGAATCAAGAAGGGGTAGACCCCAGAAAACCATAACGACCCAATGGCGGGAAGCCATCCTTGAGATCACAATGGATGGTGGACAGAACCGTCATTGATTAATGAACTATGGTATTAAAATTTGATCAGTCTATGCTAGGTCTTAGGCTTGTGAAAAGATTTACAAAACTTGCTTTACGCAAAAGAACCTGAAGCCATTCCTTGAAATACCCTCTATCATATGCATTGTTGTTGTGGTGGCTTGCTGAGTACGGTTGGTACTCACCCTTGCAATTTACAACTCAACCAGAAGTCGGAGATGATGCTACGGAGGATCCATATGCTTACTACCAAGAGGTTGCTGATGGTGCTCAGTAGGACTTAGATACGGTCGTTGCCTGTGGCAATGGCGTTGCCGTCGCCTTTAATCCACTGCCTTATCTATTTCTGCTTTTTGGATGTATTTCGGACCATTTGGTCCCTTGTTCTAAGACTATGCCTTCAGGCCTATTGTTGTAATAATTCGTACTAGACACTTGTGTATGCGCACTTGGTATTTCAACTATGAGTTCGTGTGTACCAGACTACTTAATCCAGGAAAATGGTACAGTGTACACGAATTATTCCTGTTGTAAAAATAGGGGTCGACAATACACGAAGATAAAGATAGATTCGAAGCAGATTCGAAGGAGATGGGATTGTTTCCAAAAACAGAACAGCGTATCGGCTGGAAGCTGTATCGGCCGATACAGAATCGGGCTAGGTTAGCCGATACAGACAGTGCGAGTTCATATCGGACTCGAAGAGAAGATCTGAAGATATTATCAAACAGAGATTGAGTCTAGAAGAGACAATTGTATCTATTAATTAGGAATAAAAGTTAATTGTTTCCTTTAGGGAATTCGTGGTAAGAGTCCGCCTAGGGACTTGTTTGTTTATTTTGTACTTAGGCAAGTTTGAGTCGTGTCCGATATGAACAAGGTTTGTATGTTCGGGTATAAATATATGCCCAGGGTCTTATAGAAAAAACAACAACAGTTCAATACACACTCTCGGCGCATCGCCACCCTTTTACTTTTACTTCTCGATGAGTTCTTATTTCGAGTTGGGCTGCATCGGCTTCGATCTTCAGAAAGAGGTATGGCTTGTCACAGCGGCTTATATCAGCGGATTAGGGTATCGTTTTAGATATTCTAATCTATCTCGTGCAACTGCTGGATATCATATATCTTAACTATTCTAACTTGATGGCTTAAGTACTTGTATCGGCCAAGCTTTTTCTAGGGTTTTGTCGGTATTGGCTAAATCGTTTCGTTATTTTAGATTAGCTAAGGTATCCACCACTCTGAAAATCAATCAATGGCTTGATTATTTAGACTTTATACTTCTTTTCATACGTAGTGCTGCATCAATTGGGTTTAACCTACTAAGTCGTATTTAGAATCATAAAAACTAACCAGCTTTTTAATTGCCAATAAGGGTAGAATCGGAGTTTCAGCCGATCTTACCTGATATAACCGTTTTGCATTTAAGTTTACATGATTTATTTTGCTTAATGTGTTATATTTATCATCTTATATAAGTATATCAATTGTTTAAATATATTAAGCTCATTTCAAACCCACGCTGCCATCGGTTAGGTCTGATCCGTCGAGATTAAAACTTGTTTAGTATATTCTTATATAAGCCTGTATCAGAGTTCTAGCCGATACATTATCTGAAGTAGTTTAAAATATCTCATCAGTTATGATATAAGTTCATGTAATTATTGATTTATCTAATCTTGATTATAAGCAATTAATACTGTCTCGGTTGGGTCCGATCTATCGTATTGCTTACATATAAGAAAATGATTAAATTAGTAATTACCTGTTATTTTGTCTCTACAGCCGATCATGATTATTTTGGATCTAATCTATAACATCTACCCATCGGCTAGTCACTTAGGCCATGTAATTATATGACAATTGACTTTAAAAGATATCAATTTCATGTTGCATCGATTGAGTTTGACCTATAAAATTGATTATGTTAAGAAAAAATTGTTTATGATTATATTTAACCTAAATCTAGTTTATGAGTGGCATCTTCTACCTTACCGCCGATTTGACTTGTTTGCATCGGCTAAGTCTCTATAATATGTCATCGGCCCATCAGTCGATCGGCTATCGTTCACTAACATTGTTTTCTTGTATATTTTGTTGGTTACAGGATCAAATCAACTAGCACGCCCTAAACCCGAAAGTAACATTTAGACCTGCACTGGAGCTAAGCAAAACTCCCAGGCCACCGTGTTTTCGCATCAACAAATCCAAAAAACCTTATAAAATTTCTTTGGATTGACTCAAAACATAAGAATTTTAGAGAAATTTTAACATGAACTTCAACCTCTTGGAAGAAAGAAAATCTTTTTAGCCTATCCCTGTCTTCTTATTCGTGCGTTTTTCCTGTGCTTCATCCACAAGGTCATTCATGTAGTTTCTAGCGTTATTCCAATGTATTGGATTTGAGGTGTAGGACTTCAAACCAGTATTTTTTTCTATTTTTGTGTTTTGAAAATCCTACGATCCAAAAGCCATTACTTTCATAATGTTCCATAATGTTCAGATAAGGTGAAGGATGTTAATACTTAATACTGCTAAATTAGTACTGCTACTTTTGCCGGAATGACCGAAGGAATTAGTACTGCTACTATTCTGAACTTGCCTGTAGTGGTAAAGAACTGGGCGTCCGTCTCGTACCGCAGCGAGCACCTCACGCCATGGATCGCGCCGCCCATCGTGCCGCCGCCGATCTTCCGCCGCCTCTCGGCGACGACGCCGTGGAGACAAGTCCGGCAGCGCTCCGGCGGCATGTCCCGCGTGCACTGCGCCAGCCCGTACACCGTCCGGACAGTCCGGTCTCTCTCTCTGGACAGCCACCGCGCCTCGTCCGCCGCGTACCTCTCCGGTTGCCTCGCCGCGGCGTCGGCGAGCGCGCTCAGGAGCTCGCCGACGACCTCCTTGAACCGCTCGGCGTCGGCGGCCGGCACGAGGTTCAGGTTGGTGACGTCGACCCATTCCGGCGAGTTGCTGAAGTTGGAGAGGAAGTCCTGGTCGGAGAAGCGGAGGTGGTACAGCTCGTCGTAGAGCGCCACGTCCCTGTGGAGCGCGCACACGGCGGCGGCGGCGCCGGTGCCGTTGACGATGCCGTCGAAGGCCTCCCGGAGGCGCCTGCCGCAGTCGGCGCCGGCAGTGTCACCTCGGCAGAGCACGGCGCCGTAGACCCTGTCGGCGCCCGTGCCGGCGGCGCCGGTAGCCGAGTGTAGCTTCGTGGCTCCGGCGATGAGCGATCCGGCGAGGGAATCCAGGTTCGACATGTAGGCGCTGTTCGGCGTGTACGTCGTGGCGTTGCCATTGCCGCAGAACCACCGGTCGCCGGCCGCCGGCGACGGCGGTGAGGAGAGGAGAAGGATTAGGAGAGCTGCAAGCATCGTGGCGGCCGGGACACGGATGCACTGGGCAAATTAGTTTTCAACTTGGCGTGTTCTGGCCGTTCTATTGGAAAATTGTTGTGAATTTTTGGAGTTTTATATGCGCATACTGCCAACTACAAAAGCTATAAATGAAGCGCAACCACGAGATTATCAATGGACGCAAAAGTCGGCCTGTCCTGTAAGTGCATGTAAATTAGGCCTGTTAATTCACGCAAATTCAGCCTGAGAGTGCTCAAAAATTTGGCCCATATGTGGAACTAATTCCGGCCCGTAAGTGCAAGGAAATTTGGCCTGGAGTGTGCAAAATTTCGGCCCATACATGCACATAACTTCAGCCCAGTGCACGTATTTTAGGCCAAGAGTAAGTCTATTTTTTCCCCCTCATCTCTTACCCTTCAAATCGCATCGTTCAACCACAAAACATGTATCCACCAACTTTGAAAATACCAATCGACTCCTCCAGTGATTTGGGAGATGGTTTTTGCTGACGTGACATATTGACCGTGGTCAAACCCACAGAATCAGCTCATGGCACCACATATCACTTACATCTCTTTTGTCCATCCCCATCTCTCCCTCTCTACTCTCTTCCTCTCCTCGCAAGCAGCAGAAACGGCGCTGATGCGCGCGATCGAGGAGATCCGCGACGGGCGACGACGAAGACGGCGTTGCGACTGGCAGCGAAGACCGCCCACCTGTCCACCACCGTCCCCAACGAGCCTCCCCATGCAGCGTCGTCGTTGTCGCGGCGGGGTGGCCGTGCGCCGTGACGGCAGCGGCGCTCGACGGCGATGGAGTTCTTGTATTGCGTGATGGCGGCCTGAATGGCATTGCGCAGCTCCCCCATCGTGCTCTCCTCCGATGACGTCGACATCTTCACCGACATCGTGCTGGTCACCGGCAACCCACGCAGCGCGCGACGTGGGCACCGAGAACAGCCAACTCCCATCGTGACGCTTTGACGGGGTGGCGGCGGCGGCGCCCCACGGCGGTCGCCGGAGGTGACGAATGAGTGCCGCCTCCGCCGCAGCTCCCTCCTCCCGCGCCCAGCCCGAACATGGCCGGGCTAAAAACAAGATCATACTATATCTAGCTAGCTAGCTACGTAAAGCATGAACCACTCCACAGTACCCTTCTCATCAGCTTCCTTTCTCCTCACGGATGCGACAGACCAAAGAGAAAAAACCTAAAAAATGCGGAGAGAAGAAGCAGAATCAGAAGCTTACGGTTGGAACGGCCGCGCCATTGCCGATTTCTCCACCACTACACTTCCACTTGGCTGCTCTCTGCTCTCTCACGGTCTCACCAAGGAGCAGTATTAGCTAGCTTCTTCATGCATGGCTCTCCTCACAGCTTAATTTGTTCCTCGCCTCTCACATGTGCTGCCAAACGCTGACCTTCCCAGCTGCCGCTCGCTCAACTATTGCCATCTGTTGTGCAGCGGATTTGCACCAGTGGGCACCTTCGCTTGCTGTCCCCGACAAGCTCGGCCGCCGTCGGCGATGGCGAGAGGCCATCGGTAGCGGTGCCACGGCCACGAACACCGACGTGGGGCGGGGTAATATGTTCGGGCTGGGCCTGGGCGCGGACGCCGGCCCGAGCTCCGCGAAGGTGATGGCGCGGTCGCCAGCGGCTGCGTCGGCGAGCGCGAGCGTGGAGTGGTAGGCGTCGGCACGGCCGAGGAGGAGGTCGGTGAGAGAGAGACCCGGGTCAGACACGATGGGCGTGGGCGAGCGGTAAACGAAGCACGGAGACCTCGTCGGCGGCTGCACGGAGGGGCATGGCGAGGGCGGCCTGTGCCACGACGCGTTGAGGAAGGAGACAGCAATGAGGCAGCCACCATGAACTCGTCGGAGTCGCTGGCTCGGGGGGTTGTCCAAGGAGTGGATGGAAGGGAGGGAGAAGGAAGCTTCACCGACATTATATGGGACCCAGAGTTATTATTATTATTATTTCTATCTAAAATGTCACCTAAGCGACACATAGGACAAAACCATCTACAAAATCACCTGAGGAGTTGATTTGCACCGGTTTTGAGAGATGTGGGAGGCGTTATACCCGCTTTTGCGGTTGAGGGATGCGATTCAAATAAGGACAATAGAAGAGGGAGGCAAAATAGACTTACTCTCTTAGTCCCAAAATATAAAAGATTTTGGATGGATGTGACACATTCTAGTACCACGAATCTGGAAGCTTTTCGTTTAGATTCGTAGTACTAGGATGTGTCACATTCATTTAAAATCTCTTATATTTTGAGACGAAAAGAGTATTTCTTTAGGCTGATAGGTACGTGTAAGTTTGGCCTATACATGAGCGAAACTTAATATCGGCCAGTAGCTACGAGTGATTTCAACCCATGTATGCGTGTAAATTTGGCCCATAACTGCGTTTAAATTCTGCCCGGAATAAGTCTATTTGTCTCCCTCAACTCTTGCTCCTGGTTCAATCGTATCCCTCAACCGCAAAACCGGGTATAACGTCTCCCCCATTTTTTAAAACCAGTACAAATTACCTCCTTCGATGGTTTGGGAGGTGGTTTTGTTCAACGTGACAGCTTTGACCTCGTTGACTGCCTGAGTCAGTTGGTGGGCTTCTTTGACGCGACTCTCCTCTTCTCCTCCTCTCTCTCTTCCTCTCTCCTCTCTTTTCCATCCCTCCCATCGGCAGCAAGACGAGCGACAATGCTGGATGGAGGACGCTGGAGCTCGAGGAGCAGTGGGTGTTGCCGACGATGTAGGCGCTTCACCACTGGGGTGACGCCCGAAACGTACGCAGCCCAGTGCATCGCTCTATTGAGCGGCAAGAAAGGGCGAGTGCCGACCTCCATGGCTTTTGATATGGACCTCGCCGAGTCCATGTTGCGGAGCACGCATATGTCGCCCATGATGGAGCACACATGGCGGATAGCCTCAATGACATTGCGAATTCCGGCCTTGCCCTTGGTGCGGATCATGGCGCGCGGCGCCCTCATGAATGCGGCGGAGCGCCCCGTCGAGGTTACGACAACCGCCAACGAACCTCGTGTTGGTGCCGCCGACGCCGCAGTTTGCGTCGACCACGCCAGTCGCCACACACATGGCTCATCGATGTCTTTGAGGAACGTGCATGGCGCACTACCGTAGCGTCATCTCCTGTACGAACGACTCGTGCACGTGAAGCATCACGACGACGCTGTCTCCGCCGTCGAAGTCCATGGCCCTATCGCTCCTGTTTGCATCTCTCCCGACCATTGCGATGCTTCTCGCAGCGCTGCCTCTAGGGAAGACCACCTCCGCCTCAATCACGAGTCAAGCTATTCAGTACAAACCACTCCCATCCATGGATTGAACCCATGGGCAGAATCCATTTTGAACCTGATCAAGAATCATAATCGCGTCCAAATTATTTTTTTCCAATCCAAACCCTTTTTTAAGTGAATCCAAACCAATCCTGTACCACCCCAACCTCAACCCTACGGTGACGAGAAGAAGCTGCTGCCCGTCGTCCTGTACCTCCACGGCGGCGGCCTCGTTGTCGCCTCAGCCACAAACGTGCTCGAGCACGAGTTCGCCTACCTCATCTGCACCCGGGCGCGCGTCCTCGTGCTGTCTGTGCTACCGCCTAGTGGCGTATCTAGCATTTTCGATATGGGTGGTTCAATTACATATTTTTTAAGTACCGTAAATATAAAAAAATTATATACAGTAGTAATATATAATTGATTAGAAGTGTACCATGATATATTAATAAGCGACTTGCTAATTGTTACTTACGCAAAAAAATATGTATTTTTTTTCTTCTCAAAAATATTTTTTCTTTTTTTACATATAGCTATGTATTTTTTTAGGTGGTCCTAGGAGCACCCCATCCCCGCTTGCGGTGGGCCGCCGCCGCCGCCGGAGCCACGAGCGCCGACCCATTGTGACAGGTCTTCTTGCTTGGGTACAACGCTGTCGACAGAGATGAAAAGAGAACATAGAGAAAGGGAGAGGGGATAGAAAGAGGAGAGTCTCTGACATGTGGGTCTCATCTGTCACGTCAGCAAAAACTGCTCTCCAAACCATGAAATGAGTCTATTTGCATCGGTTTTATAAGATGAGAGACGCTATACCCGATTTTATGGTTAAGGCTTAAGGAGGTGATTCAATCAAAAGCAAGAGATGAGAAAGGTAAAATAGTCTTAATCCATTATGTCCTTTGATTCCCACAAATTCGGCCTCTGAGCCCGAAATTTTGTTATATGTGACCCGAAATTCAGCCCGTTTGTGCGAGTATTTTTAAGTCCATAATACATATTCATAAATTCGGCCCCAAATTGTGCGTTAGCTCGGCCTGTTACTGGAGTAATATCGGTCCGTAAGTGCGCGGAAATTCAGCCTGTAAGTGCACATCAATTTGGACCGTGAGTCCTAATTATTTCCGCCCATAAGTGCGAGCAATTTCAGCCCTCGGTGCACGGAAATTCAGTCCGTAATCTTAAGTTCTTGTGGACCACTAGTATGGAAATGGGCCCAAATCGTTTACGGGAAGATGTGGGCCGAATTCATACGGAAAAAGTATAACTTAGGTCCCTTATCTTGTCGCCGAGTTACAAAATTATCCTTAAACCACAAAATCGGATAGAACGTATCCCCCAACTTATAAAATCAGTGCAACGAGGTCCCTCGGTGATATTGTCCCCGATTTTGGCTAACGTGATGCCTACGTGACTTCTTTAACTAGGTCTTCATCCCACGTAGCATTGACGTGTGGCATTTATGTGGTAATTCGATACGGAAAAATAAAAACCATGAGGCCTACGTGTTAGTTACACTAGAAAATAATAAAAAAATGATGGGACCCATATGAGACCCATATATCATCCTCATTCTCATTTTCTCCTCTCTCCTTCGACCGGTGCTAGGCAGGCACCATCGACCGATGCTAAGCAGGCATATAGCAGGCCAAATGGGAGGCCCGACCCAACACGGCACTGGCACGCTAGTGGCACGGCCTACTAAGACACGACACTGTAGCGGCCATGCCGTGCCGGCCCACATGCCAAGGACTCAACCCAAACATTGCCCAAGGAGGTGCTGGGTCGTGTTGAGTCAATACGGCCACTGTTGCGGCACGTGGGTCGGCTACCGGCCCACCAGCACACGTGGCCCATAAAAATTTGAAATTTGAGGAGGAAAAAGAAAAAAAAACAGAAAAAAATATAATATGAAAAAAAAATGGATAAAGATAGGACAAATGTGAGGAAAATTTAGGAAAAATAGGAAATATATTAGAAAATATACAGTAAAAATAGGATAAAATATGAAAAAAATAAAAAATATGAGAAATACAAGGGAGAAATTAGAAAGTTGTAGGGAAAATAAATGGGCCGTGCTCGTGCTTGGGCCGTGCTTGTATCGGCCCATCGACAGGCGTGCCATGCCGTGCCAGCCCATGGGCTAAAGTGCTGGCCCAAGCCCAGCACGAGCCAGCGGTGCCGGGCCGTGCCTGGGCCGGCTACAGTAAGGCTGTGCCCGGGCTGGCACACGGCCCATTTGGCCAGCTATAGACAGGCATGCCAACAGGAAGGGACAGCTCGAGCACTTCACCTCACCACCGCACCGTATCCTAGTGGTCCACCGCCTCCCCTGTGGCGGCGGCAGCGATGTCCGCAGAAGCTTCGAGCACTTGCTGCTGATCATGAACGGCGTGTCACCCAGGACCGGGCGTCAGGGGTTGGTGTCCTCCCGCACGGGCGCCGACGGATGCCCGCCGTCGCCGCCGTCGAACGGTAATGCCGACGTGGAAGCACTTGCACTCTCCGCTGGCGAGACCGCCAACTCTAGCTACGATTCCAGCCGGCGGAAGAGCCGCGAGTCGCGCCGCGTCATGGCCCCCCACCTTCGCCTCCTCCGCTCGCCAGGCGCGGCTGCTCGATGATGACGATCAAGCTGCGGAGGTTCCACAGCGCGTGGAGAAGCTCCTTGTTGAACTCGCCATCCAAGATGGCCGCCCGTGTCGGCGACTAAGGTCACCAAGGCCAAGCTCATGCGCCGCCGAGAGGAGGAGCGGCGCACCATAAAGGAGAAGTACGAGTCGCCGGCCCCTCGCCTTCTTCCTTTTCTCGTCGGCCCCTCGCCTCCCTCGTTCTCTCTCATTTCCCTCGTCGGCCGTCTCCGCCTCCCTCGTACGGAGGCCGAGCGAGCTCGAGCTCCGAACCTTCCGTGCACGGCGCGTGTGCCAGGAACCGGCATGTGGCGTTCGGCAACGCACAGACGTCGAGCACAGACACGACCTTCTCGTGCAACACCAATAGGATCTCCCTAGAGTCGAGGCGGCGCGACGACGGCGTCGAGGTCATCGGGGTCGACGACGCGGATGTCGTCAAGGTGCGGGGGAGCGACGAGGTCAAGCTGCTCACGCCGACTCGGTGCTCGGGTCAGCAAGCGGCAGCAGTGGCGGCAAGAAGGGCACCGGCGCGGTGACGGGGATACGGATGCCGATGTTGAAGGTGGCCGACTTCAAGGGCGGCACGCCGGAGGTGATCCAGACGAGCTACATTGTGCTGGTGCTCGTGCCCCCAATCGGCAAGAACTGGGGCCCTCACAAGATGGAGATCGTCGATGTGGTCACCGGCCATGTCGTCGTGGCGCTGTCGCACGCTACGCTGCTAGACGAGTCGCGGGCGATGCGTGACAATCGGCTGGCGGAGCAGAATCGCGAGCTGCTTCAGGCGCGGCGAGACACGCTTATGGCGAACGAGGCGAGGCAAGTGTTCTAGGGCGTGACGAAGAGAGCAGAAGCGGAAGTCGTGAGCTACGCCCACAACTAGATTGGTCGCTTGGGCTCCGACTGTCGCGCTCGCTCGACCTGGCCATTGGGGGCGACGACCACTGCCGTTGTAAAACTCCGGAGCCGCATGCCGTCGTCGTCCCTTGGAGCTTCACCGCCTACGCAGCGGCCGCCGCCATTCTCCGGCACGCCGTCGGCTGTGCCCTCGGCGTCCCCTCCGCGTCGCTGCCACAGCAAGGTGCCGGCCACGCACTCGAATAGAGGTTGCTGACATGTAGGGTCCATGTGAGTCACTCAACTATCACATCGGACAAAATCAGGAACAAAACCGTTTAAGGATCTAAAGTGACCCGGTTTTGTAAGCTGTAATATATCTAGTTTTTCAGTTGAAGGACAATTTTGTAATTCGGTAACAAAATGAGAGATCCGGTGTACTTTTTCCAATTCATACATGAACTGCATGATGTGGGCCAATTCGCTCAAAGGCCAATTGCGGGCTGAATTCGTTCGAGTGAAAGAGGTGGGCTGACTTTGTTCACATGCTCCGAATTCGCTCGTGAGTGGGCTGGATCAATCCATGTGGCGCATCTGGAGTACCAACAAGATAGACTTCTTGTAAAAATTTCAGATTTACTCAAATCCTCAAAATGATGAGATTTGTGTGTACAAATGAAAAAAGAAAACTGAATGGTCCTTGGCTCGTACTTAGTATAGCTCTTGGACTTTCACTTCTATACATATATATTGCATTTGCTTTGTCTTTCCCCTTGCGATGAGCTTCACATCTACAGAACCTCAGAGCAGTTATTTGCTCCTGTGGGCTCTCTCAGACAGCGTGACACGGCCATCACGGCAGCTTCAATTGATGCATCCTCACCCTGTTCCATGTTCCAAGAACAAGGCCATATGGTGAAGATAACATATACAAGATTCCTAATATAAAAACTAGAGGACAGTTTTCAAGCAGGGACTTGGACATGGTTATCCACAATTTCACAGGGCAAAACAGAAATTCTTCCCACAAATTCAACAGTCAAATAATTCATCTTTTTACATTTTCTTTTACTTTGTTGTACTCTCTCTCTTTCTCTCTATCTCTATCTCTATCTCTATCTCTATCTCTATCTCTCGTTTACTATTATTTCCTAAAAGAACTGTTTTTGCTAATGAAAAAATAAATTTATTGTCCAAAATATGCAGACAATATAACCAGCTTAGACAATGAAGAAAAATTTGAAGCACAAAGGCGAGCCTGATCAGTCAAAGAAATTTTGTCATTTAAAAGGTAACTACAGGATATATGGGAGGTTTTAAAATTTGTACTGTTTCCATTGCTACTGATCATATACTAGTGTTCTTTTAATTGTAGAATCAGGAGGATAGAAAATCATCATTATGAATATGTAATTTCTTTGTTGACTGCTAGATTGAACAACAGAATGTTACCTTTTCTTTCCAGTAGAACATGTTTCCGTACTTCCCTGAAACACGACTCCAAAAGCTCTGAGGGATGTCTAAATCAACTAATGCACCAACATTGAAATTTATAATGTTTCCTGCCAAAATAAAGACATCATTGCTGCTGATAAGCATGAGTGCATGACAGTGATCAAATTTCAAAAGTTCTGTAATATAAACAGCGGTACTTTGAAATGTGCGAACTTTTGCTGCTCAGTTATGAGGTGTTAACATCCAAGAAATGCAAAAGTTGGTAAAACTTGGGATCATTTTTAGGGAATGAACACTTGGGATCACAAGACCAGCAAGAACAACTCAATCTGGCTTATGGATCCAGATCACATGATAGGTATCATGCACTACCTAGCATACAAACTTGGGTATCATCTAGATTAAACAGTATTATTTGTTTGCATAGTAAGAAGAGCCAGGCAAGAAATGGTAAAGGCTGCATGGACTAGCAAGCTCATTGATCATCAGTCATCACTGGCATGCTTCATCACAACATGGCTCGGTCTTTTCCTAATTTCCCTAGTCCTAAAAGGATCACCCAATTCAGAAAGTTAGATTCCTTTTTTTCCTATTTAAATTATGTACATTTAGTGTCCTTCTTACTAGCAAAAACATTATACTCCATGCAATAGACGATACACTCATCAAGCGTGTGATGCAAAAATAAGATATGGAGAACTGAGTTTTCAAATAAAAGTATCTCACCGAAGGTGGGATCGGCGACAAACACGATGGTCTGATCATCAACTTGCCAAAAATCTTTGATAGCCAATCCTGGAAAAAGATTGCCCATAAAGCAAGTAAATCAACTTTATACAAATATAAACATGATAATACGAACCAGCGGATCCTGCTCTAATTAGCGGAGAGGACTACAAGGCTATGTGCCAACAGATTACGCCAATTAAGTTGTCAATCAATTCATAATTTAGTTATACATCCTTTGGTAAGAGAAATAATGGTTGAAAGTAATTATCACAGTATACAAGAGACTTCTAAAAGGACAGAAGATTGTTGAGGAACGAGTTCAGATGATAGCACACCAGTGATCCTTGATCCAGAGAATTAAATTACCAAGTTTTTTTTTCTTTTGTGAGGAGTCAATTACCAAGCTCAACTCATAAAGCAGAGCTGAAGAGACAGAAGATGAACCTTTGCCTATAGATACACTCCATGGCAATGAACTTAGCCGTTGCAAGGGTACTGAAAGTGCATATTGTAGCATAGAAATGGTGAAATGCGCTCCAGGTTCAGGTGTTCAAAAATAGATTCAATTTTTGGCTTTTGAATCATCATGTAAAAATAAGGTTGGTTATTGATTCTGTAATGAACTAATGATATATTAGAAAAAAAAGTATAGTGTCATTTCCATGTGGCTAGTTGAGATTTCAGGTACTCTTATTAACACTAGATACACAAATTGATCAAAATTGGCAAAGTCTGATTGTTGCCACACAATATTGCCATGCATATATTTAAATAACAGAAACAAAGGATAGAGTCAAACTATATGTAATAGAACAGAAGCAAAAGGCACCTGGTGTATCAGGATAATTTTGTGCAAGAACTCTCAACTTGTATCCTGTATCTTTCTCAAGATCTTCTATCTCTTGACGCAGACGGTTTTCCTAAGAATAAAATCAGGTTCAGTACGTAGCTCCTAGCTATTACAATCTAGATTATAACCACCAAAACAAAGAGTAGAAAGACAAAGATTGCACTTTGAAGGACAACTCAATGTGATCTAGTCATTCAAAAGACAATTATTTCTCCTTCTACCCCCATGGAAGTTAGTGCATACTGATAAAGAGTGTATGGCAATAAAAAATATGGCAGTTGAATCAAAATTCAAATGATTATACTAAAATGGAACAATCGTATCCATATATATACACCTATCTTCCACATTTATGAGACGCCAGAGTTCTACAAGAACAAGACACTTTTTTCCATCTCAGAGGATCTGAAATTAGGTTCAGATATGTTGAATTACAGTGCAACTATTGTGTTTCTGCAGTGGAGGGATGTCAATCATTGACAGCAGAATTTCCCTAGCCTCAAGTTACTACTGAAAATTATCCTAGTCATGATTTGTTATATGAGATTCAGCAAGAATTCCAAGTCTGCAGGGCAGAACTCTTGTTGCTCCTATTGACACTAAAGCACTTAATACATCTGAGCTACCCTGAAGTTATGGTTTGAATTACCTGACCTGGGGAGAGAAAACCAGCGACATCAATGACGGTGGTGAATTCCTTGGGAAGCAATTCCGGTTTGTTGACTCCAGCCTTTGCATTAACTATGCCAACAACTACATGTGCGAGATTCTGCATGAGATTTTTCCATTGACAACCTTTTACTTAACAAAAATACAAAAACTATATATTTCAAACTACTCTATATATGCCATTGCAAATACATGTAATAATCAAAATGCCACTTTAATACCAAAAAATTCAAAGTGACCAGACTACCTAAACCTCAAACAGCAAAGAGCAGGGCCTCCTCCCTCCCACTCACCCTCTTCTCCTGCTAATATTTGGTAAACCTCGTCCCAGTGCAATACCATCATGTTGCTATCTGAACTTGGTGTCTGGTTAAGGACATACAGAATGTACTATCTGGTTGTTACAAGCAGCCAATGCATTCCCAGCATGAAGGTACAACACCACAGCTTGACAAGCTGCTGTGGCTAGTGACCGAATCACTGCAGTAAATAAAGGAATCCTGGAGGTATTTGGCAAGAGCTTCCTTTCCATGGTGAACCCAGACTCTGTGTAGGGCTGTAGGCGTCTAGACTCTATTATGTAACCCATTCATCCACTACGGTGGTGTTTGAATCTCCTGAAGATAAAGATAAAGATTAAGTGTTTTACGTAAAACGAGGTGACCTTAACGTGTGATTAATTGAGTTTTAATTATTACAAATTTAAAAAATGGATTTATCTGATATTTTAGAACAACTTTCATATAAAAAATTTTCGCACAAAACACACCGTTTAGTAGTTTGAAAAACATGCCACGAATATCTAAAATTTTATCCTCTGTTTGTAGGACTATCGAATGGGGCCTATATGCGGAAGTTGTAGCAGAATATCCAGATAGGGGGATAAATATTCAATAGAAATATCATACTAGAATTTTTCTAAAGAAATATCTTTCGAGTGGCACTAATTGGCCAAATCTTTGGAATGCCATTTATCCACATGATTAAACCAAATCTTTTAAGTGTCATTTTACATATCAATCATTTTGGCAGCATTTATCCCTCATGAACATGCATTAGTAATAAAAGTTAGTAAGTTACACAAGGTATTTTTTTTATTTTTTGTACCTTTTTTATTTTTATTTTTAAAAATAAATCCTTTCAAAACATATTTTCAAGATCTAAACCTTTTGGCCACGCCAGCCGGACTGGCATGGCAAAATACATGCCGGTCTAGTTGGCGTAACAACGTTATTTGGCCACGCCAGTCTGGCTGGCATGACAGCATTATTTGGCTACGCCACCCTGGTTGACATGACAGGACAAACTGTCATGCTCACTATGTGTGATGTGTCAGTGTTGTTTTGCCATGCCAGTGGCCAAAAGGTTTAAATTCTAGAATAAATTTTGGAAGGGTTTATTTTTAAAATTAAAAATTAAAAAAGTTCAAAAACTAAAAAAAATCCACAAGGTATCAGTTTTCTGAAACAAAGCAGTAGCACTGAACTGAGGAAATTTTGTGGTGTCTTTGAAATAGCATATACAATTGCCCGTTTTCATATTTTACTACATAGACTATGCAGTAGGAAAACAAATAAAACAACGTATACAGTTGGATTTTTTTCATATAAAAAAAAGCACCTTGAGTTCCACTTCTTGTGCTACGGTATTCTGTTAGTGGTAGTCTGGTAGATTCAGTTTCATAGCTTTATCCATTCATACTATAAAGTGATCACTTCACTCTTGAATATCATATTGCAACTGGAAAACCACCAGTGCGGCAGTGCGGACTTCTAATAAAAAGAAGTCACATATGTTCGTTTGAGCAACAATTATACCGCGATTCTCCACATCCCAAACCTTTCTTTAGTCAATGGTGGATTATTCCTTCTTTTATTTTCGAATAAACCGTACAGTTTTTTATTTTATTTTTTAGATGCAGTTTCCTTCAGTTGAAAAAGATGAAGGCCAAGAAACTTACAGCAAGTGAAGGATAAGGTGAGGGCGAGCGCACTGGAGACCGCGGCCTTCCATGGCACGGCTCTGTGGAGGTCACCGGCCCAAGAAGCAGCATCCCTGCCGGCAGCGGCGGCGGGCTGCGGAGTCCGACAAGCGGAGCAGCGGCCGCCGAGGGAAGAAGCGACTCTTGGTCCTGGACGAGTAGATAGTGGCGATGACGCAAACGCGGCTGCTCCGGAAGGTGTTAGCCGAAGGGCGGCGTGGCACGGGAGAAGAGCCATGCTCGTCATAGAGAGGCAGAGAAGGGGCAGCGGCGCCGGGACAGGCCGCGGGCCGAGGGAGGTTGAGAAGGTGGCGCAGCGATGGAGTGAGGAGGATAGGAAGTTGCGGCTGGGAGAGGCGGCGGAGGCGGCGGCAAGCCGGCGGGGAATGGAAGAGGTGGCGGAAGCGGGGCCAGGAAGAAGACGAGGATGGATGGGATTGGGGATTAGCGGCTTCAGGCGACATCTAAACCAGCAATGATAGATCCAACGGTCATAAAATAATGATAACGTGGCTATTCTAGCCTCCCATTGTTGGGGGCTTATTCAAAATCTTTTTTGTTGTTCAGCTATTTGCTTTTTAAGATAATGGAAAGATTACTTCATTTGCATCATCAGAATGTAAAGCCAAATTATTAGTTTGCAGCACATCTGGGTACATCACAAGGTGATAAATAACACTATTAAGAGCAAATCCTATTGCTAAATAATTGATGGCGCCGATTAACTGATGCATATTTTGGTAACTGTTTCTTTATTGATGAATTTATGCTCTATACTACTTACAAAATTATGGTTTGAAATAGATATAGCAATGTAGTTTTTAACCTATAAAATAGTATAAATAGTATAATATAGAAATTTTATTGATCAAATTTGAAACGGAGAATCAACGAGGTGAACCTACTGAGAGAGAATTGAGGAGGATTGGTCATACTATTTTAGAAGGTACTCCCTCTGATTAAAAATAATTGTTTAGGATAAAATTTGATCAAATTTTTAAAATTTTGACCAAAATTAATTTCTCAAAAATGCTTAGTTGAAAAATAAAAGAAATGGTATACACATATATTTGTGTTAAAAGTATTATAATAATATCGTAAGACTTATCAGGATTTATAAAGTTGACTTATCAAGATTTATAAAGTTATTCTAATAAAAATTTTATGGTCAAAATTTTAAAAGTTTGACAACAATATAATTTGCTCAAATATTTATTATAGAAAGTATTTATCCCAAAAATAAATTCAATCCTAACGATGAATCTATATACATGTGTGTCTAGATTCATCTTTAGTGTTGAACTTATTTTGAAACAGAGAGTAGAAGGATAGTTTGTTCAATTTCTAAAACTAAAAGGTAGTACAGAGTATTCTACTACGTTTTTATGTTGAGACACGCCTATGAGTAAGGTTCATACTTCTTGCATCCAAATTTTGGGGTAAAAGAACACGATTACTGTTCTTCTCTCTCTCTCTACACAATAATCTTTGGCGTGAGAGAACTAAGATAAGTTAATACTCAACGTTAAATATTAAATGGAGGGAGTACAAAAGCATGGCTGCATGTGTACTTGTTTAATTTCCAAAAGAAACTATATATACATCACATTTCCCTTTTCTTAACTTTTTTTGCGCGAGATAAATCAAATTTTCCTTGTACCTTGTTCTCACCTTCTACGTCCAATCCAACAAGGTACCTACAAAGTACACATATATAATAGTTCAACAAAAATGAGTTAAGTGGTTGTCGATCATAATCACGATGTCGTCATGAACAAATGTGGCTAAACATACGGTCGCCACGAGCCCGCGTTTCTTCGTAACTTCTGTACATATATCTCATTTCTTAATCACTAAAGTTTCATTATTTCACAAACATTTTAGAAGAAGCAGTTAATCAGTTCAATCGATGTGACGACAGACTCAATTATTATTATCACTTTGTGAACGAATTTAACTCGACTTCTTCTATGCTAATAACAAATTAAATTTCTGGTCGGTGAACTGAACGATGATCTAGTACTTGCATCAGCGGTCGTCGCAGCCACGATCCGCTTTGAAAACGCGGCGATGTTCTCAGTTTCGTGTTCGGGATACTTTGGATTAAGTCAATCAAATTCATCTTACTCTTTTACCTAATTTTGGACCACGACGGCTGCGAAAGAGGTGTCCTAATAATCATCATCCAACGACTACTAAGTCTCCAGTTTAGAATGCGAGTTTGAACGCTTATTGCCTGCACGCCAAACTAATTCCACACCTAATGACTTGCTCTAAATAATTTAGCCCCTAATCTCCTGCATCATCCTCTTGCTTAATTGCTTCTAGGGTGGCAATAAGCACAGGTGCAACTGTGCATTTGTTGTTTCGAGGCAAGAGGCAACCAGCACAAGAGGACTCGGATTAGACTAGAGCATAAGATGGCGTGCTTGACCAAGTATCATGCGCCAAATGTTGCACGTTTCAGCACGCCACGAACGCAACGAATTAACGCGAGAAAA
This sequence comes from Oryza officinalis, assembly GCA_008326285.1. NCBI lineage: Eukaryota > Viridiplantae > Streptophyta > Magnoliopsida > Poales > Poaceae > Oryza > Oryza officinalis. The sequence continues at coordinate 41,378,476 of BDMV01000007.1, forward strand.
TGTTACTATAAGTAGTGCAGTTTAATGCCAAGTTCTTGCATCTTGTCGATAGTGTTGGGCGTTGATGATGAGTGTGCAAATGGCGCCGTCGCTACGTGTGATTGTTGTGTTGGTGTGGGCGACGGTGGCTGTCGCCGACGCTGCGGCCGCCGGCGTCCGCGTCGGGCTGACGCGCATCCACTCCGAGCCCGGCGTCACCGCGTCCCAGTTCGTGCGCGACGCCCTGCGCCGCGACATGCACCGGCGCGCGCGGTTCGGGCGGGAGCTCGCGTCGTCGTCGTCTCCGGCGGGCACGGTGTCCGCGCCGACGAGGAAGGACCTGCCCAACGGCGGGGAGTACATCATGACGCTGGCCATCGGCACGCCGCCGCTGTCGTACCCGGCCATCGCTGACACCGGCAGCGACCTCGTCTGGACGCAGTGCGCGCCCTGCGGGAAGCAGTGCTTCAAGCAGCCGAGCCCGCTGTACAACCCTTCGAGCTCGCCGACGTTCCGGGTGCTCCCGTGCAGCAGCTCGCTGAACCTGTGCGCGGCCGAGGCGGCGCTGGCCGGGGCGACCCCGCCGCCGGGGTGCGCGTGCAGGTACAACCAGACGTACGGCACCGGGTGGACATCCGGCTTGCAGGGCTCGGAGACGTTCACGTTCGGCTCGACGCCGGCCAACCAGGTGCGCGTCCCCGGCATTGCCTTCGGGTGCAGCAACGCCAGCAGCGATGACTGGAACGGCTCGGCCGGGCTCGTCGGGCTGGGTAGGGGCGGCCTGTCCCTCGTCTCCCAGCTCGCCGCCGGCATGTTCTCCTACTGCCTGACACCGTTCCAGGACACCAAGAGCAAGAGCACGCTCCTCCTCGGGCCGGCGGCGGCGCTCAACGCCACCGGCGTCCGGTCGACGCCGTTCGTCCCGAGCCCGTCCAAGCCACCGATGAGCACGTACTATTACCTCAACCTCACCGGCATATCCGTCGGCACGACGGCGCTGCCCATCCCTCCCGACGCGTTCGCCCTCCGGGCCGACGGCACCGGCGGGCTCATCATCGACTCCGGCACGACGATCACGTCGCTGGTCGACGCGGCGTACAAGAGAGTCCGCGCCGCGGTGCGGTCCCTGGTGAAGCTGCCGGTGACGGACGGGTCGAACGCCACGGGGCTGGACCTGTGCTTCGCGCTGCCGTCGACGTCGACGTCGTCGGCGCCGCCGGCGACGCTGCCGAGCATGACGCTCCACTTCGACGGCGGCGCGGACATGGTGCTGCCGGTGGAGAACTACATGATCCTTGACGGCGGCATGTGGTGCCTGGCGATGCGGAGTCAGACCGACGGCGAGCTGAGCACGCTCGGCAACTACCAGCAGCAAAACCTGCACATACTCTACGACGTACAGAGGGAGACGCTGTCGTTTGCTCCGGCTAAGTGCAGCACGCTCTGATCTGACGAGAGTTTGTACAGATCGATTCATGTGACACGTGTACATTTTTTTTAGTGCGTGTTTATTACATGTTTCTGGTTATTTTTGTATAGTTTCTGCCTCATTTCTTGAGTTCTTGATCAGTAGAGATTTGTGTAAAAAATTTCTTAAAAAATTGTTGTATATGCAACTAAAACAGGAAAAGACTCAGCTTAGAATTCACAATCATTTCAGGAATTGATAATTTGCATTCAACCAGGTGGAACAGATATTGTTTTCCAGTGATAGTCTAAGCCACTATTAATTGTTAGGACTTTGGAACACGGCAATGCTGTAAGGCATCCTGGAAATTTCAACGTGATTGTAATGTTTAAATGGGGGCAAAACCTCACAACATACGCTGAAAACGATAGTTGAATAGTAATCCATAGAATAATAACATCTGGACGGTGAGTTTGTGAACAGCACATGATATAACAAGGTTGAAAGTAATAAAAAACTGTGAAAAACAGAACTAAAACTAATTGTAAGTAAACGGGACTTTCCAAAATATATGTAACTTAACAAGAACACAGGAAGTATCTATGACAAAGTCCCGACAATGACATACTAGCATATATCTAAAAATAACAAATGCGGATAATTGACATTTTTCATGACCTCGTCATCACGCATCACCAAAACCACCATAGAAAGTTCAGGCAAATATGTTATCCACGTTTGGTGTCCTCATGGCCTCATCTTTCAGCATCATTTGTTGAGCTACAACCACAAATGTGATTTATTTTCTTCCATTGTACTTTCCTCTTCGCCGTCGGTTTCCACCTTGCTCTTGACCTCTAGCTCGTAACCAGTTCGTCGTACTCGTTGATGCACCAGTTGGTCGGTCATTATACTGACCTTTCATGAGCAACAGATTGTGAGTTTCAGCCTCTCTTAATGTCCATAGCAGGTCATAATACTTCTTATATCTTGCAGCCCTGTACTGCCGATTTAACTGAAGGTTAATGGGGTGAAATGTAGATAAAGTCTTCTCAATCAACTCCTCCGTGATTTCTCGATCACAGAGTGCAAACCGAGAGAGTATGAGATGGAGAGCTGAGTCATATTCAGAAACAAGCTTGTAGTCATGGAAACGCAAGTTCAACCAGTCATTCTGTGCTTGAGATAGGACCCTGGCCTTCTGCTCTTCTTCAAATCGATCCTTCAGGGATTGCCATAAGACAAATGGATCTCTTTCAGCGCGATAAACAATCCGAAATCCTTCGTTTAAATGGCGCCAAAGAAAAGCCAATGCCTCCCTCTTTTGGGCCTCCGTACAATCTGAATTAGAGATAAGTGCTGTATGGAGACCTTTCGTGCCTAAATGGATTTTAGCCTCAATAGCCCATTCCAAGTAATTACTTCCATCAAGAGCAAGCTCATCAAAATGTTCGCTGTTGAAGTCGAACATGTTTTCCTACAGTTAAAAGTATTTAGTCTACAAGACTACAAATAGTCACGAATAAAACAAAACAAAGATTAAGCAAACCATATAATATGCGTCAGGGTTGCAATGGTTAATTAACAAGTTGAGAGCGCGTGAATGCTAATATGCAGTACATCCAGTCCAAACTACAATCTCTGTTCTATAAATGAGGTTTTAAGGAGAACTTATCATACTACCAATGTTTTTATGCAGTTTATATGAAACCTAACTGAATCATCCTAAATACTTCCTCTAGTCATAAATGTTTAACGTTTAGGATAAGATATTAGCAAACTTTTAAAACATTAAACCGTAAATAGTACTATTTCAAATGCTTACTTTTAAAAGGAAAAAAAATAATATGCATAGATTTGTCTCGAAAAGAACTATCATAATATCATGACATGGTAGATTTTATGAACTAATTATAATATAAATCGATGGCCAAAGTTTGAAAAAGTTAAACCAAATTATGCCATAAAAGTCAAATATTTATGATTTTAAATAGCTAAACATACATCATAGAGGAATTGTTCAGCCTAGCACCTAATACAATGTTGTGGAAGTGTAATTTATAAACACGATCAAATATCATATCTAAAACAATTAACCAGGTTAGGTCTATGCTCTTTCTGTGTCGTTGTCTTGGTTGTACATGGGTGACTTGCTGCAAGACAACATGATATGTTTATGTTTGTATTAGGGTTATTTTTTTTTTGTCTTTTCTAGGCTGTGTACATCCTTGTTTGATGGAGAGGCTAAGTGTATTTCATTTGTAAAGAAATTATTCTCATTATCTAGTTATTTCTATTACTGATGGATGTTACTTTTGGGCTGATTCAATTGAGTAGTCATAGTAAATAGACGAAAGTCTCTAACTATGAACATGAAGAACAAATAATCTAACGGGGTCTAGGAGCCAAAGGGAGCAAAATCTGCCCCTCTCGTATGGCACGGAGTAGCAGAGAGGAGCAAAATCTTCATAGAACTAGAGGTTATCTACAGTATATAAATTTCTCTCTATAGGGAAAATGTGCAAAGGGTGAAAGGGGCAAATACGGAAATCAAAATCATATTTTTGGAGTCGGTTTATACAATTATAGAGTACCTATCTTGACGGGGTGTGAAATTAAAATTCGCTTTTTGGCGCCGGGGAAGGCAGGGAAGAAATCGAGAAAAGCAGCGAGATCAAAACGTTGTGATCTTGTATATGAGATTAATATAAAGGAGATCTTCAATTGTCAGATTGTGGCTTTCGAACTTGAAATTGGAACAAGAAAACAAAATAGCACTTTCAGTTTCACAGCACTCACCGTAAGAGTGCGGCCGCGCTGGCCGCTGGGTGAAAGTGATACTTGGCTTGGCTTACCGCAGGCGCCGTTCGTCGGCGGCGGCGGCGGCGGCGGCGGATGGCGGTGCAGCGCGACCGGAACGGCGTGGTTATTGGATTGGAACCGACGCCGAAGACTGAGAGCGACCGTTCCAAACATCCAAGTAGAGGCGGAGATCCATATATGGGGAAGGCGAAGAGAAACGGACAGCCCAGAGAGGAACGCGTAAATGGGCCATCCTTCGACCGCCCATATGGCGCTAGCCAGCCGGCCCAGCCCATCTTGGAAGTTTCTGACTCGCGCCGCGCATCAACCATATCTGCGTGACTGCGTCGACGTGCGGCGCACTCCGCCGCGACTACCATTTCTGCCGATAGATCACCCACCGGATTGATCTAGTATTCAGAAAGCCTCACTGCGATGAAACAAGCTATTATATCAAATCACACCGTCTTGGTGGCTTCGTGCTCTGTCCTTGACTCCAATGGCGGCGTTTGTGGTATGGATTCTCCTCACCCTTCTCCTATTACCGTACGTAGCCATTTCGTCCACGGCGAACCATGGCGTTCGCCTTGACCTCACGCGCGCTGACGACCGCGGCGGCTATGCGGGGCCTGAGCGCGTCCGCCGCGCCGCCGACCGGAGCCACCGCCGCGTGAACAGCCTCCTTGGCGCGGTTGAGGAGCCGTCGTCAATGGCGAGGCGGCGGAGCGACGGTGCCGTTGTTGGTGGCGCAGCGGCCGCCACGGCGGCCGTGCACGCCAGCACTGCGACGTACCTCGTCGACATCGCCATCGGGACGCCGCCGCTCCCGCTCACCGCGGTGCTCGACACGGGCAGCGACCTCATCTGGACGCAGTGCGACGCGCCGTGCCGGAGGTGTTTCCCGCAGCCGGAGCCAATGTACGCGCCGTCCATGTCCGCGACATACGCAAACGTGTCGTGCCGCTCGCCGATGTGCCAGGCGTTCCAGAGCCCGTGGTCCCGCTGCTCGGCGCCCGACCCGGGCTGCGCGTACTATTTCTCCTATGGCGACGGCACCTCCACGGACGGCGTCCTCGCCACCGAGACGTTCACGCTGGCCTCAGACATCGCCGTGCGCGGCGTCGCCTTCGGGTGCGGGACGGAGAACCTCGGCGGCACGGACAATTCCTCCGGCCTGGTCGGCATGGGGAGAGGCCCACTGTCGCTGGTTTCTCAGCTCGGCGTCACCAGGTTCTCCTACTGCTTCACGGCCTTCAACGCCACCGCGGCGAGCCCGCTCTTCCTGGGCTCGTCGGCGCGCCTCTCGTCCGCCGTCAAGACCACGCCGTTCGTGCCGAACCCGAGCGGCGGCGCGCGGAGGCGGAGCTCCTACTACTACCTCTCCCTGGAAGGGATCACCCTCGGCGACACCCTGCTCCCGATCGACCCAGCCGTGTTCCAGCTGACGCCGATGGGCGACGGCGGGCTCATCATCGACTCCGGCACGACGTTCACCGCGCTGGAGGAGGGCGCGTTCGTGGCGCTGGCGCGCGCGCTCGCGGCGCGCGTGCGTCTGCCCCTGGCGAGCGGCGCGCACCTCGGCCTCAGCCTCTGCTTCGCGGCGGCGGCGCCGGAGGCAGTGGACATGCCGCGGCTGGTGTTCCACTTCGACGGCGCCGACATGGAGCTGCGGCGGGAGAGCTACGTTGTGGAGGACCGGAACGCCGGCGTGGCGTGCCTCGGGATGGTGAGCGCGCGGGGGATGTCGGTGCTCGGCAGCATGCAGCAGCAGAACATGCACATCCTGTACGACCTCGAGCGAAGCGTCCTATCCTTCCAACCTGCCAAATGCGGCGAGCTATAGGATTCGCACGATCAAACTAATTGCGGCCGAGCTATATGACCATATGTACATAACTAGATTTTTCTATCATTTGGTTTTGCAATTGTTCTCTGCAGGTATTTTCGTTCTCAAGACGACATCCTCTCATTTTTTATATGTCGAGAAACATAATGTTTCCCTTGTTCTCTTGCATATGCTTGGTTGATTATGCGCGTGCTTGGCGGTGTGTTGATGTTCTTCAAAGAAGTCTGATGTTCATCTGAATTCTGAAATGCTAAATAATTCCAGCTGAATGCATCTCAATCACTGCAGCTAGTCTGAAATCCAAACTGATCATAGTTGTATTTACACGTGCGTGTCTAATACATGGACTGTACATTATTCTCCACATCCATATCTACAAGAATACACGCTGACATTTGAAAAGGTGATCAAAGCCGAACAACAAATGTATGTAACTCGAAATTCTAGGCAAGAAGTACGATCAAATAATTAAACGACACAATATGTACGTATGCAAATACGCAATAGAGATCACTCCATCGATCAGTACTGCGTCTCGGTCTCGATCAGATCTTGCCGCAATCCGCAGGCTGCACGGACAGCAAGGAGTTCTTGAGGTCGTACAGCACGTGGAAGTCCATCTGCATGATGCTGCCGATGACGGAGTTGGTCGTCGACCTGCCGATCATCAGGCACAGCACGTCGTCGCCGGTCTGCTTCAGCTTGCCGAAGGCGAAGTAGTTCTTCTGCTGCAACTCCATGTCCATGCCGTCGAAGTGCATCGTCATCGGCGGCACGGCGACGACGACGTCCTTGCTCGCATCGACCATGAAGCACAGCAGCCCGCCGCTCCCGTTGACGACCTTGTAGTTCTCGGACATCCGCGCCTTGAACGCCTCCACGACTACGGTGTACGCCGGGTCGACGAGCAGGGTCGCCGGCGCGCTGGTCTCGAAGGAGAAGCCGCCGTCGCCGGTGTTGGGGTCGAGCGCGAACGTGTCGTTGGGGATAGGGAGGCGGGTCCCGTTGACGGAGATGCCGAGCAGGTTGACCCTGTAATCCATGTAGTGGTAGAGCAGAGGGGTGGATTGGATTCCACCTCCGGTGAATTGGGCCGCGGAGCCGAACAGAATTGGGCTGGCGACGTTAGGATTCGACGAGAGGCAGTAGGAGAAGCGATCCAGGCCGAGCTGGCCCACCAGCGATAGATTGGTTCTCCCGAGCCCAACTGCACCCGTGAGCCTGCTTGTAATAAACGGCAAAGTTATAGTTTAGCTAAGTACTACTACTAGTAATAATTACCTGCGCTTAATAGCATTAACTGATGTCTACTACTAATAACTTGAGATATCTGTGCAGAAGATGTGGTTACGTGCCCGTCAAACAAGTCGTTGCGGTAGATCTTGTCGGTGCAGCCGAAAATGAAGTTGTTGACGGTAACTTGGTCGTTGCTCCCGAACCTGAATGTCTCGGTGCCCAGTATCCCCTGGACATAGTTGTAATCCGTGTCGGTTGCTCCGTACACGTACCGGTACCCACACTCAGTGTCGGAGCAATTGCGGGACTCCTCCGGCAAAATCTTGCAGGACTTGGTCGCGCAAGCCAGAGGGGAGAAGCTGCTCGAATTCGCCCGGTCGTATAGCCGCGCCCCCGCCGGCGTGCGGCAGCCGCTGCATGGGCTGCACCCCACCCAGCAGAGGTCGCTGCTGGCGACGATGGCCTGGACAGCGACCGGCGGGGTGCCGACGGCGAGCTCCATCACGTAGTACAGACCAGTGCCACCCTTGATATGGATGCCGGTGGGCTCGGACAGCCGCCGCCGGGAGAGAAGATGGCCGTCGACGTGCAGGCGCCGGCTAGCAGCAGGGGAGCTAGGACGATCAGGAGGAGACCTGACAAGACACTGCGCCGGCTTCGATCCATTAAGGTGAGTAGGTGATCTGACGGCGGTTGATCAGGGTCAGGGGAGCTTAATTAGGACTGTATATATATTATGCTCTTCCGTTGTTGGAATGCCCTGACAATACATGCGTGTGATATATTTATAAGCAGGAAAATATCGAACATGGGGTCACAATCACTGACCGTGCATGCATGCATGGTGCGTACGTACGTATGACCAGATGTACGAGGCTCTAATTTCATGCCTCCCAATTGGCATTTAGAAAAGCAACAATAATTGTGTGGTAATCTTTACTGATGCAAGCTAGATAACATTTTCATACACCTTTCATACACGAAGTCAGAACCTCTAGTGGTTCTCAGAATGCATAACTATGGGCTTAAAAGGGAAAACTATTCTAAACTCTTGAGGAGATATCCTCTTTTTGTTTGCATGTCACTTAAATAGTTATGAAAAATTTTAAAAAATTTTAAGAAAATATATTAATATGTGATATATCTCTAAATATATTAATATGTGATATATCACTCCAAAAACATGCACATTAAAATTTAACTTCTACATATCACAATGAAAAAACAAATTAAATTATAACTAGTTAAGGCATATTCACAGTCAAATTTGTTTTTTTACGATATGTAAAAGTTAAATTTGTTGCATGTTTGTGGAGTGATATATTACATGTTAATACATCTTCTTAATTTTTTAAAATTTTTTAATAGCTATTTAAGTGGCATGCAAGCAACGAGGAGACGTTCCCTTGAGAGTTTAAAATCCACTCTCGGCTCAGAAACGTACATGCGAAGGTGTGTGTACCTGTATGAAAATGATGATATATAAATACATGTCTATATCAAATTACTAGCCGTTCTATGTTTTTTCTATCTTAACTAAAAACTATAGTCTAACAATATGTAAATTATATATTATGAAAATATTTTCTTCTGGTATTTTTTTGACATTTAATATAAGATTTGATCAAATATTTAGAATGACAAACATCAATGATTTATCATTTAATAAATACTTTCTCTGTTTTAGTTTCATATTATAAGTCGTTTGATTTTTTCCTAGTCAAATTTTATTAAGTTTGATCAAGTTTATAGAAAAAATTAGAAACTTCTAAAACATCAAATTAATTTTCATTAAATTTAACATTTAATATATTTTGATAATATGTTTATTTTGTGCTGAAAATACTACTATATTTTTTATAAACTTAGTCAAACTTAATAATGTTTGATTATGAAAAAAGTCAAACGACTTGTAATATGAAACGGATGGATTAGTTCATTTAAATCAAATGATATACATAGATTGGCCGCAAAATGTACTTATGCTAATGTAGAATTGATGGTCAGGATTAATTTGATAGCTTTGATGTAATATTGTCTAAGTGTCAAGTTCCCTTAACACATACTCAAACATACAGTGAGCCTGGAGGGTTAAATACTTAAATCTCTAGCCTCTCTAAAATCCTATCGGAAGTGCAATTGCCAGTGGTCCTTTGTATTTGCTATCGTTAATAGCCACAGTCCACCTTTTGGCCCGATCAAGAGATGCCACACCCCTGGCGATCGGTTCCTTCCCCTCCACGATCCCCACTCGGGACGCCTCACTTTCCCCCTCTCCGGCCAGGCGACCACCGAGCGCGGCCGTGCGCCCCTGGCCTTATCCCGCCGCACGTCCGGCAAGCATGGCAGCACGTCCTCGGTTTCATCAGGGCTGGTCTCTTGTTGCAATAAATACCAAAACTATATCCAGATAGAACTCATAAAAATCATCTATGTTTATCATAAAAATCTGTATTTTTTTTATCAAAACAATATCATTTCTATTTAATCATAAGGACTAAAGCAAAGAAGGGGACACCAAGTAAAATCTGTTTTCATATATCCATGTCGATTTAGTTGCCGTCAGAGACCGATGCGCCAGATGGCCCTCAAGGAAGTCGGCGGCGGGGTCTTCTTGGCCGGCAGCGACAAGGTGGGTCCGGAGGCGGTGCGGCTCCTCTATCGACGACGCAACAGAGAGGCCATCACACGGAGGAAGTCGCCGCAAACCGTGCCCTAAGCTGTGGTGTGGATCTGGCAAGGAAGTTGTCGCGGTGGCGGTGGAAGGTAGGCATTGGCTGGGACGGCATAACAATGAGGCTATGTGAGGAGCCGGCGTGGGCACAATTTTCTTTTCGCACAGTGGGGCTGTGTGAATTAATTTGGCTAGGCGAGGCGCACATAGGTCGCAGTTGGGGGCTCCCTTGTCGATGGCTAGCAGCTCGGCAATGGTTGCAGCTTAGGGGCATGGTTGGCGGCGTAGGTCACCGGATCCGCCCCTTGCTATCGCTCATCTGACCTGGCCATCATGGCCGTGAGCGTCCAAGGACCAACATCGGTGACACCTGTGAGCACCATACCGACGATGTCTCGACGCTCCTTCTATCATCTATGCCATGGGTGGACTCTTCGGGTGAAAACCTAGCGATGGTGACATTCAAGATATCGCAATCTTCTTGAAGGCGATATATTGGAGGTTCCCTGTTGTTGTTTATCCTTGCTATGGTGTCCCCGCCAGATTGGGTTTGTTAGATGGTGGTAAGATCTGGACTAATGATTGATTTACAACTCAGTAAATCTATGATGTTTCTTCTGCTTTGGTTCGACGCCATTCGCAAATGGCGATGGAAGTGGAATTCGATCAACAAAGGATCGACCGCTGGTTTTGGAGGTTCTGTTTTAGGAAGACAAAGACTACACACAACATATAAGCCGTTAGTATAAACAACGGTTATGCACACTCTAACCAACCGTAGATGAAAATCTCTCTAGGGTGGTTTCTTAGCGGTTTTCTTATTTTTAATCAAATTGTAATATTGCAATTCATAGCTATTCGTCCTGCAAACTCTGTAATAAGTTGTAACTTCTCTGAAGTAAAGTTCTTAAATGAATTCCATTATAAAAAAATTCCATGTCTATTCCCCATCAATTAATTCCTAATGTGGTTTGCTTATGTAGTGGTGCGCATATGTGTTTTTCATATAATAAAAAAAATACTAGGAGAATTTATACTCAAAGAGAAAAGCTACAGAACTACAGAGTAAAAGTCAAGAAAGAAGAACAGAAGATGTTCAGAAATGAAAAAGAGACACGAGAGAGAGATATATAAATAGCCTTGAACATACAAGAGAGAGTTTGCAACCAAACAATAAAAAAAAAGAGATTGAAATCATGCAAAAATATGACGCCAATTCATGAAAGCGATTCTTGATAGCCAATGCAAAAATATGACGTCTATCTCAGTTGAATTGGCCTGTAACCGGCCAGTCACACACACACACACACACAAAGAAGAGGAAAACTATACATGGAAGCGAGTCTGTCTTTTTTTCTTAGAGAAGACGTAGAACATGATGAATTCTTAATAGCAGTTTGGTGAAGTTTAAAATGCAACTAGGATCAGCTATGAGTTGTTGAAATGGTGTTTATAAGATCAAACTAACGCTCCTCGAATCAACACTGCACGATTCCGCTCGACTTCCCGGTCATCGTCGACACCGGTAGCGACCTTATCTGGACGCAGTGCGCCCCGTGCACCAGATGCTTCCCTCAGCCCACGCCGGCGCCGGTTTTGCAGCCGGCGAGCTCGTCCACCTTCTCCAAGCTCCCATGCAACAGCTCCTTCTGTCAGTCCCTGCCGACCTCCTCCCGGCCGCGGATGTGCAACGCCACCGGCTGCGCCTACAACTACACCTACGGCAGCGGCTACACCGCCGGCTACCTCGCCACCGAGACGCTTACAGTTGGGGACGGCACATTCCCCAAAGTCGCTGTCGGGTGCAGCACGGAGAACGGCGTGGACAACTCGTCGGGCATCGTGGGCCTCGGCCGCGGCCTGCTGTCCCTCGTGTCGCAGCTCGGCGTCGGCCGGTTCTCGTACTGCCTCCTCTCCGACATGGCCGCCGGCGCCGCCAGCCCGATACTGTTCGGCTCCCTGGCCAAAGTGACGGGCGCAAAGGTTCAGTCCACGCCGCTCCTCAAGAACCCATTCCTGCTATGCTCCTCGCACTACTACGTCAACCTCACCGGCATCGCCGTCGGTTCGACGGAGCTCCCGGTGACGGGCAGCACGTTCGGGTTCACGCAGACCGGCCTCGGCGGCGGCACGATCGTGGACTCCGGCACGACGCTCACGTACCTCGCCAAAGACGGCTACGCGATGGTGAAGCAGGCCTTCCTGTCGCAGATGGCTAACCTGACGACGACGGCGAGCGGCGCGCCCTACGACCTAGATCTGTGCTTCAAGGCCAGCGGCGGCGAGGTGCGCGTGCCGAGGCTGGCGCTGCGGTTCGCCGGAGGAGCTAAGTACGACGTGCCAGTGCAGAACTACTTCGCCGGAGTGGAGGCGGACTCGCAGGGCCGCGTGACCGTGGAGTGCCTTCTGGTGCTCCCGACGACGGATGACCTGCCGATCTCCATCATAGGCAACCTGATGCAGATGGACATGCACGTGCTCTACGACCTGGACGGTGGGATGTTCTCCTTCGCGCCCGCGGATTGCGCCAAACTGTGATCTCCACCGTCCGTTGGCTACAGTATTAACTATCGAGGACAACAAGGCTCTTTCTCCTGTTTCATCATCCTCTGGAATATTATATTTTTAATAATGAAAATCGTTTGGATTTCCGACCATCGCCGGCCTCTGCCTTGGTACATAAAAAAAAGTCTTGAAGCTAGAAAAAAAAGTGATGAGGCAAACGTCCAATTTCGCTAATAAAAGATTAACTGATATAACTTTGAAAAGTTACATAAATTATAGCACATAATTTTATAGATACTACACCATCCAAACTAGAATAAAAGATACTTCGCTACCAATTACAAGAGTGTGTGGCACCATTACGCATATTATTTTGCTATTACTGTGATAGCATCATACATTAGTAGTGGAACCAATTAAAACACATGAATATAATCTGTATAATGTTAGATAATTTTTTGTTGTTAAAAACTACGTTATTACGACAACGTCAAATTGACCAACATAAATAATAGCCCAAAACAAAATCATTTGCATTATGTACGGGCTCCTTGTAAAATACTCCTCATAGTCAATTACCAAAGATAACTTTTATATTATAGGGAGCAGGGATATTAAAGACAAAAAAACACACATCGCCAAACAAAATAAACAACATGATAGTCAAAGAAATAGAAAAGATGTTGCATGATCTTTTATGCATTATAAAAACATTACCTTTCCCTACCGCACAATTTCTCTTCGCTAGGTCATCTTTTGTTAGGATTTCTTTTTTCAAGGAATCATATAAGACTTTGATTTTTAGTGGTATCTTTTAACTCCCAAAAAATCCTCTTATAGATTCTTACATGCTCGCATTGTACATGGATTTGATAAAAAAAGAATGTTCTTCATACAAACTAGATAAAGCGAAATTTTTATCTGTCAAGGTTATGTTAGCTAGTCGGTAAATCAAATCATTCTACTCAACTAGCTTATGTCCTACGTTTGATCATCCAAAAGAAATATTCATCGATGTTGTACTAATAATCTCTGCCACATAAGAATGTTTCTTTTGAGCCATATCATAAAGAGAAGGTATTGATATTGTGTTTCAACGGTAAAGAAGAATGTTTCAACGGTGTTGTACTCATCCTCTGGAATCCAGTTTGATATTTTGTCCTGATCGATGACGTTCTATTTGCCGTGTCCCTTGATTGAGATTGACTATGCTCTCGATTGGCTTTCAGCTCTGAGTTTTAATTAAACAAATTGTATGAAAAGAATGGAAGGAGTAAGTACCGGTCTTTTTCATTGGCCTAGCTAGGAAAGAATGAGTACGCTCCCATCTCAGGGACATAGCACAGAAAATGCATCTCAGTTTACAACAATCCTCTTATGACTTCTCCACTACTTGGCTACCCGTGCTGGCAAATGCATTACGCCATACGATATGGCCTACATCATATCACTTGTAGTTGTGCCTTCTTAAAATTCCCAAGCGGGGGCAAAAGCAACGTCTTACGTCTTGGAACAAACAGCTGCAAGATGGAACAACTGTATGTATAAGACAACGATTAAACAAGAGAGGATGTGGAGCTTCGGTGTGAGCTTCAATTCTTGCATGCAAGCACTATATGGCTGCTACTTGTATTCAAACAGTGTACAACACACTTGCGTACACCAATAAAAAACAATTTTCGCAGACCCCAGGGTTTTACTAAACTTTCATTTGTTATAACGACGAGAAACTCATGTGCTGAATCCATATGCGAAAATCAATCTTCGTAGGTGGATACTTAAGATGTCCGTCCGTAAAAAAAGCTTCCCTATATTAGAAGTGTCTCCAGCCAGCCCCAATCCAGATAGGATATTTCTCAGTCTGTGCTCCTCCCTCCTCTCTCCCTACCTCTACCTTCGTGAAAAAAGAATCCTTTAAGTTTGAACATATTTATGGAAAGAATGTATCAACATATATAACACCAAATCAATTTCATTAATTATAATATTAATGAAACTAATTTTGTGTTGTAAATGCTGCTACTTTTTTTTATATAAACTTGCTCAAAATTAAGGAATCATGACTTATAAATAAAATATCAAAACATTTTACAATATAAAATAGAGGGAGTACAATCGATGGCTTCCAAGTAAAACGCCTATGCCTTGTCCAAGAAGGCCCAGGTCTGAAAACAATTATAGACCCAAACCATCTAATTGGATCAGAGCTATGCTGTAAAACTCTTGTGTTTTTTTACTTGCTTTGCGAAAAAAATTAAACCAATATTATAGGGCCTACGTCCTTTTTAAGGGGGTGGCTAGTGGGAGCGCGCGTCGGCTCCCTAAGTTGCGCAGCCGAGCGCGCCCCCGCTTCCACACCGCCGCTATTAGCGGTAATTATCGTAATTAGCATTAATTATGGTAATTACCGTTAATTATGATAATTAGCATTATTTTTTAAAAATATATAAATAATTTAGTTAAAAGTTTTAAAAAATATTTCAAAGTTAATAAATTTGTAATTGAAAGTTTTGAAATTTTAAGTTGAAAGTTTTTTGAATTTAAGATGAAAATTTTGAAATTATGAGTTGAAATGCAGTACTCATCCCACACTCGTAACCCTTTTCTCCACATTTCTTGCATGTCCTCCATCAATGGTTCAAGAAACACATCTATGTCAATCCCTGACTGTTTTGGCACTTGTATAAGGATAGTTAACAAAATGTACTTTCGCTTCTGGCAAATCCATGTAGGCAAGTTATACATGGTGAGCAACACTGGTCAAGTGCTGTGTGAGCTGCTTAAGTGTAACGCCCGTTTTGTCGCGGCGTTAGCGGGAAAACTAATCTGCTAAAAACCCTAATTGCGAAAGTTTGCTCTTCGGTTGAGTCTGGTTGTGTGCCAAGGTCTCGTGTCTCCCCTCTCACTTCAATCCCGGAGAAAACCGCGAAATCGGATTTCAAATCCGAGCCCTAATCCTCCCAAATTCAAATCCTCAGAAAAAGTCTAAATTACCTCCCTCTGCCCTCGGGCCGGATTCTTCCTGGCCTATTTTCCCTCTCCCTTCCCTGGGCCGCCCCCCCTGGCCCAGCCCCTCTCGGCCGCTCCCTCTCTCCTCTTCCTTCCCTGGGCCGCCCCCCCGGCCCAGCTCTCTCTCCTTCTTGGGCCGCCTCGGCCCAGCCGCCTGCCCGGCCGCCTTCTTCCCCCGCTGGGCCGCGCCAGGCCGCTCGGCCCGCACGCGCCCGAGCCGGGTCCGCCGGCTCTCTCCCTTTCTTTTCTCTCTCCCTCTCTTCTCCCCAACGGCTCCCGCCGGCGCCGTTCCGTCCCACCGGCGTCCGCCGCTGGTCCCCTCGGCCCCGCCGCCTGCGCGCTTGCCGCCAAGGCGCGGAGCAGCGCGCGCGTCCTCTCCCCTCCTCTCTCCGCTCTTCTCCTACCCGAATCGGCAAGGGGGCAAGGCTTCTTTCGCCCCCCTTTTTTTTTTCTTTTCCCCGACGACCGACCGCCGCCGACGTCACCCTGCCGCGCCGCTTTGGTCGCTTGCGCCGGTCCCCCGCTCCGCCTCTCGGCCGCACCGCCTCTCCCCGGCCCAAAATCGGCATTTTCCCCCCCCGAAATCGACCTAGTGCCCTCTAGAAAATCCCCCCTCGCCCCCGGCCGCCATTGCCGCCCCCGGAGCTCGCCCCCCCTTTCAACCGTCGCGCCGCCGCTCCTGCCGTCCACCGCCGCGAGAAGAGGAGCCGGCGCCCTCGTCCTCTTCCCCGGCCCGGGTTCGTGCCGCCGCGCCGCGCCCGCGCCGTCGGCCTCCGGCTTGCCGCCCCGCCGCGGTAAACCTCCTCTCCTCTCCCCCTCCCTTTTTCCCCTCGTGTTTAGGCCGCTAGGTAGACCGTAGAGCCCCCTCCCGGGCACGCCGTGGCCGTCGCCCTCTTCTCCGCCCTCTCCCCGCGCCGCTGCTACCGCCGTCGCACCGCGCCGTCGCCAGCCGCCGTCGTTCCCCCGCGGTCCATCCGAGCCGACGATCGAATCCCCTCGCTCCCCTCTTGCTCCGGCGCCACTCCCCGTCGCCGGCCTCGCATCGCGCCGCTCGGAACACCCCCTCCGCCGTCGCCGCCGTCGCCCGGCGCCCTCTCCCCTTTCTTTTGCCCGGCCGGCCTACGTGGCCGCCACGTAGGCGCCACGCAAGCGCCAGCCGGCGCGCCCCGTCTTGTCCCCTCCGTGCGCTCGGTCTGCGTAGACCGCGCCGCTGCCAGGCGGGCCCCGCCCTAGCACCCGCGTGGTGGTCGCGGTCCACCGGATCGGCCACCCGCGTAGGCCGCGGCCTGCACCGGCCCATCGGCCCCCTCCTGTCACTCGGCCCAGTCGGCCCCCGTGCCCGCATCGGCCACTCGGCCTCCTCCCCCTTGGGCCATCGGCCCGAGTCCTTCGGTCCGGCTCGTCGGCCCCGTTGACCGGACCAGGCCGCGCGCCGCTCGGACAAGGCCGCGCGCCGCTCGGACCAGGCCTTGTCGCTCGGCTTGGGCCGCGCCCTTGAGCGCCGGCCCGCTCGCGCTATCGGCCGATTAGGCCCATCGGCCTATTTCTCTCCCGCCCCGATCGGCCTAGGGCCGATCCCTTCGGGCCGCCGGCCCAATTATTTCGGCCGCGCCCGTTCTAATCTTTTGGGCTGCCCTTAGCCGCCCAAAATAAAGTCCAATTTCAGCCCCTCCTTTTCTTTTCCAGGGAATTAATAATTCCTTTTCCTTATTCCAGAAAATCCTTCAATCTTCGAAAATTCATATCTTCACAACCGTTCGTCCGATTAACTCCGTTCCACTTCCAAAATTCCTCAAAAATCGAGATCTATCCAATGGCACGCTTAGTGGTCTTTAATAGGGCTTCTTTTTATCGCTTTGTTGAGTCGTCTCGTTTCGCGTGTAGTCTCGGAGCCCGAAGACCCGCAGTGCGCGGATTTCGAGGAAGAAGCTTAAGATCTCGAGCAAGGCAAGTCACCTTTGATCAATTGAACCCATAATTTAAATTAAGTATTTTGATTCCGCAAACTATGCATGACCTAGGTTACACTTGGCACTCGGCCTCGGTTTGCAATATAACCGTTAGGCCCTACCCATTTGCTGCAATCACCTTCCTTGATATTTGAATACCTTAACCCCCTTGTCACCCCTCAGGTGATGCCTCGGTATCCGTACCTCGTGTACGAATATCGGGACTCCCCTCAAACTTTAAAATTGATCACCTGGGTAAAACTTGAGTTTACAAAATGCTTGGAAAACCCGACACTTGGGTCGGTGCCTTGAAAACTAAAGTGAGTTTCTAAAACTCGCGGTACGGGAGACGTATTGGAGGTACGGTCTGCCTGTTCTCGCCCTAAGGACCGATTCCTTGGGAATTACATCCAAGCATATGTCAAGTACGACCACATGGGTGATATGGGACGCCCGTGGCTGAGTAATTAGCTAGGCCAGGGAAATCTTGATGCCAAGGGACAAGTGGATTCACCGGGGTGGTGTCGGGGAGGACCCCTGGGCTTCCTGGCACAGTATGGTCTGGGACCTAACCTGGTGTTGGTCCGTGGGACCCCTCCCGTTGGCATAGGATGACCCTGAGTCGGCTTTCGAAATGCCTTGTCGTGAAAGCCTCAAGGTCGCCAGACGTGACCGAGGGTCGCGGGCTGGGTGATTCGGGGTTAGTAACGTCGTGTGGGTAAAGTGTACCCCCTCTGCAGAGTTTAACAACTGTTCGAACAGCCGTGCCCACGGTCATGGGCGGATGTGAGGTGATTCCTTAGCGTAGTTTTATTGAACACCTTGTGAACTGCTGTTGGTGTGAGGTTTCCCCTTCTGTGCTTGGTTTGAGGCTGTTGAAGCAGCCGAAGTCGGTGACGATTGGCAGGGAGCCTCTCGTACCGATGTGTTGACTTGTGGCTGTTGGTGTAGCCGGAGTCGGTGACGATTGGCAGGGAGCCTCTCGTACCGATGTGTTGACTTGTGACTGTTGGTACAGCCGGAGTCGGTGACGATTGGCAGGGAGCCTCTCGTGCCGACAAGAATCAATGGATACATTTTCACTGCTCCGGCCGGATGAGACGCACTTTCTCATCCGTGTCGTTGAGAAGCACTTACTTAGATGTTTCTGAAAGTCTTCTACTAAAATCAATTGAAAAAGAACAACTGGCTTTCCCTTGAAGCTTGCATTAAACACTTAATTCCCCTGACTTGCTGAGTACTCCTGTACTCACCCTTGCTCTATACAATTAAACCCCCCCAGCTCTCGAAGACGAAGAGGTGGACCCTGCCGAAGAAGTTTTCTTCCAGGAGCAAGCAGACTTCGAGCAGTAGTAGGGTTTCGGCCTTCCCCAGGGCTTTGCTTGTGGCTTAGGGCTAGTCTCCGCTTTCCACTTCCGCCTTTTTGTAATGCTGTTGTGAACTCGGGTTCTGTCCGCAGTTCCAACCTTGGTTGTAATCCTACTCTTAATAAAGAGACCGCTGTGGTTGTGATATTCAGCCTTCCTGTTGTACCAGCGCTATTTCCTGGGACTGGTACAGGCATACAGGTCAATCTGGACCGCCTTATCCTGGCCTCCGCCCGAGGCTAGTTTGGGGCGTGACAGAAGATGGTATCAGAGCGCAGCTTTGGCCTAGGACGAAACCCAACGTTAGATGACCGTAAGGATGCTAAGTTCTGAAAAAGCTATTTGCGAAAAGTTCGGTTCATTTCTTCTTCTCTTACTCTGTTTACAAAACTGGTTACTGACTTCTCTTTCTCTTTTTCAAAATTTGTAGATGGCAGTCAACGCCACCCACAGTTCCCACGGCGTTGGTGAGGGTCACCACGTCGACCAGCTGAGAGACCTCGCTGGCTTCCTTGGCTTCTCTTGTCCCGAGTACGCTGGGTACTCTGTGGACCGCTTCCCTCCCCGCTGTGAGCTGTCCGTGTACCTTTACCCCCGCGGAGGTACACACAGCGCTGGCCTTCGCCCTCACCACTTCAACTTGGCTCGCCCCACGCTCCAGCTCGCGTACCAGGACCTCTCCTGGACCGCTCTGCGTCGCTTGGCCTACGACTACCGTCGTCGCCTTGCAGGTTCGGCCTTCCGGCTGATCCCGCAGCTCCCTCCTGGCCGTGCAGACAGCCGCTACCCTTGCCCTTACCGTGAGTCGCACCCTGCGCTGACGCGCATGGTGGAGCTTTCTGGCGCTCAGGCCACTCAGCACGACCTTCTCCTTGAGGCTTACCGCTCCTTGGCTCGCCGCTACGCCGCGCTGGAGGCCCGCCTTGCTGAGGAGGGTGTCACCTCCGTGGACACTACCTCCTGGGACTCTGGCCGCCTTTGCCACTCCAGCCACCTGTCCTTCTACAGTTCACATGGCTCTGCTCGCACCCCCAGCGGCCCACGCTCCCCCAGCCCGCGTGTGCCGTACTCGCCAGTCTACTCTCCCTACCCCCACCGTGCCAGCCCCTCCTACACCCCAGGTCACACCCCAGTCGTCAACCGCCGTGGGCTCCGACTGATCCGCACCGCGCGGAAGCGCGTTGTGGGCTCCTCCACCGTGTTCCGTTTCGACCACCCAGCTCCTACCCCGCCAGCAGGCCGCCCTGCTGCCGGCCCTCGACAGGTTCCGCCGGTCCCTTCGCGTGCGCCGATCGACGTGTCCTCTTCAGACGAGCCGACCACCGGAGCCAGCCAGGCAGGAGAGCAGTAGAGTTCGTCTGCTGCAGGTGGAGTTCGTGTGCCAGACCTTTTGTACCGCCGCCAACTCTTTTGGAGTCGTGGCGAGGTAGTGTGTGAGTGTGTTGTTGTGGGTGTTGTCTGGTAGTCTGGATCTCTGAGGTAGTGTGTGTACAGTCAAGCTCGGCGCAGCTCTGTGACTTGTCCACACCCGTTGTTTTAGGTGCTTTCCGAGTTGAGAAAAGCTTTATGACTAGTGTGTGCTTTCTGAGCTCGTTTACTTTACTTCTTCCCTTTTAAGTGCTGTTCCGTTCTCTTACCCCGCCCTTTTCTGGGAGATTAGATGGCTACCCGTCCCCGTCGTGTAGCTCGTGCTCCAGCTCGTTTGGGTTACGAAACCCGCAGGGAAGAACCAGAATCGGAAAATGAGTCAGGGAATGAACCGGTTAATGCTCCAGTTCAGGCAGATCCTGCAGCAAACCGTGCACAGGACTTACCCTCGCCTCCCCAGCTTCAGGCAGATTACCAGCACATGATGGCAGTGCAGACTCAGATCTTGCAGGGCTTAGCCCAAGCCATTGCAGGCATCCAGCAGAATTTGCAGCCGCAGGCTCCGCACCCAGTGCCTTTCCATAATAACAATCACAGATCCAAGCTAACGGACTTTCTAAGATCCCATCCACCGGAATTCTCTCACACCGTCGAGCCCGTTGAGGCCGACGATTGGCTAAAGGATGTTGAGAGAAAGCTCAACCTTGTGCAGTGCACCCCAGTGGAGAAGACCCTTTTTGCTGCACATCAGTTGAGAGGCTCGGCAGCCGACTGGTGGGAGAATTATTGTAATGCCCATCCGGACGCTGTCAACATTGAGTGGACAGAGTTCGCCGATGCCTTCCGTGCAGCTCATGTGCCCGAAAGTACCATCGACATGAAGAAAGAAGAGTTCAACCGTGTGAAACAAGTTACAGGAAGCGTCAATGAGTACCTGAGTCGCTTCAACAAATTGGCTCGGTATGCTCCCGAAGAAGTGGACTCCGACAAGAAAAAGATCAGGAAGTTCTTGAAGGGAATCGCAGTAGGGTTGAGAATCCAGTTGCTTGCCCATGACTTCCCCACCTTCCAGCACATGGTCAACAAGGCCTTGTTACTGGAGGATGCCAGAAAAGAGGCAACTGAGGAATACAAGAAGCGCAAGTCTACCCACCAAGCGACCCCGTTCCGAGGTGCGCCACGCCCTCGTGTTGGACTTCCCATGCAGTACCACCAACCTGCCCATCAAGTCAGTCGCCAACCAGGCTTTACTCCCCGTCCACCGGTGCCTCGTCCTACTCCATCGCCCCAGCAGCATGCCCCTAGTGGCAACACCGCAAGGAATAGTGTCTCCTCCTTCAATTCGCCCACAGGAATGGCAAATGTGCAGTGCTTCACGTGCAAACAGATGGGACATTACGCCAGGCAGTGTCCTCGGAATCAGGGAAATTCTAACCCCGGACGCTCTGATGCTAGCTTCCCCAGGACTCCAGCACCTGTACAGTCCCGCCCAGTCACTCAGACAAGTGGACAAGGTTCTCGCGCCTCCAACAACTTGGGACGAGGTCGAGTGAACCACATTCAAGCTGAAACAGCCCAAGAGGCCCCCGACGTGGTGATGGGTATGTTCTCTGTCAACTCCATACCCGCACTCGTTCTATTTGATTCAGGAGCTTCTCATTTGTTCATATCGCAAGCTTTTGTGAAAAGAAATGGTTGGAAAACCCAAAATTTACAAGTACCTATGGTAATACATTCCCCTGGAAGGGATATAAGGGCAGATAAACTATGCCCCAAGGTTGATCTAGTGATAGAAGGGGTTAGCTTCGCAGCCAAACCCATAGTCCTAGATTCCCAAGGCCTGGATGTCATCCTAGGGATGGATTGGTTGGCTAAGCACAAAGGACAAATTGATTGTGCTGAGAGGACCATCACTCTGCAAGGACCCGGAGGAAAACAAGTGCGTTTCACTCCTCTCCTTCCCGGAAATCGGTCAACCCTGAACAGTTTGCACGCCACCCCCTTGGAGATGGTACCCATAGTCAACGAGTACCCCGATGTGTTCCCAGAAGAACTACCCGGGATGCCACCGGATCAAGAAATTGAGTTCTCCATAGAGCTTGCCCCAGGCACCGCTCCCATTGCCAAGAGACCCTACAGAATGGCAGCCAACGAACTGGCAGAAATTAAGAAACAGATCGAGGAACTTCAGAACAAGGGTTACGTGCGACCCAGCTCGTCCCCTTGGGGAGCCCCCGTGCTCTTAGTAAAGAAGAAAGATGGCTCTGAGAGAATGGTGATAGACTATAGAGCCTTGAATGAAGTAACCATAAAGAATAAGTATCCCCTACCACGGATTGACGATTTGTTCGACCAATTGGAAGGAGCCAGAGTATTCTCCAAGATCGACCTACGATCTGGGTATCACCAGCTCAAAATCAGATCAGAAGATATCCCCAAGACCGCTTTCTCAACGCGGTATGGCTTGTATGAGTTCACCGTGATGTCTTTCGGACTCACCAATGCTCCGGCATTCTTCATGAACCTGATGAATAAAGTTTTCATGGACTACTTGGATAAGTTCGTTGTGGTCTTCATCGACGACATTCTGATTTACTCAAGAAATGAACAAGATCATGCAAATCATCTACGGAAAGTAATGGAAAGGTTGCGTGAACACCAACTCTTTGCCAAGTACTCGAAGTGTGAGTTTTGGTTGGATAAAGTAGCCTTCCTTGGCCATGTCATCTCCACCAAAGGTGTTGAAGTAGACCCCAGTAAGGTTGAGACCGTCCTCGCCTGGAACGCACCCAAGACGGTGTCTGAGATCCGTAGTTTCCTCGGTTTAGCGGGTTACTACCGGAGGTTCATCGAAGGATTTTCCAAACTGGCCCGACCAATGACGGAACTCCTAAAGAAGGAAAAGAAGTTTGAATGGTCGGAAGCATGTGAACGCAGTTTTCAAGAACTCAAGAAAAGATTGACGACTGCTCCCGTCCTCACCCTGCCTGACATCCGAAAGGATTTGAGATCTTCTGTGATGCATCGAGACAAGGTCTAGGATGTGTCTTAATGCAAGACCGAAAGGTGGTGGCCTACGCTTCAAGACAACTCAGGCCCCATGAGGTCAACTACCCTACGCATGACCTGGAATTGGCAGCTGTGGTTCATGCCCTGAAAATTTGGCGTCACTACCTGATTGGAAACAGATGTGAGATTTACACCGATCACAAAAGCCTCAAGTACATCTTTACCCAGAGTGAATTGAACATGAGACAAGAAGATGGTTGGAATTAATCAAGGATTATAATCTCGGTATACACTACCACCCTGGAAAAGCAAATGTGGTCGCCGACGCGTTAAGTCGCAAGACCTACTGTGCTACCGCCCTAGTTTGGCCAACACAGGATGACCTGTGTCGAGAAATCGAGAAGTTGAAATTGACCGTGGTTCCCACCGGAAACCTGCCAGTCTTACAGTGCAACCACCCTAGAATCAAATTCGAGAAGCGCAACGAGAAGACGAGGGTATGAAAGAAATGAAGGATAAGATCCGTAAGAAAAGACTCAAAGGCTTCACCATCGACGACCAGGATACTGTTTGGTTCGGATCCCGCATCTGCGTGCCAGCCAAAAAGGAATTAAAGGACCTCATTCTGAGAGAAGCTCATGAGTCAGCGTACTCCATCCATCCAGGGAGTACCAAGATGTACCAAGACATCAAGGAATACTTTTGGTGGGCTGGAATGAAGCGAGATGTTGCAGAGTATGTAGCCTTATGTGAATCTGTCAAAGAGTAAAGGCCGAACATCAGAAACCCGCCGGTTTGTTACAACCCCTCCGAATTCCCGAGTGGAAATGGGAGGAGATCGGTATGGATTTCATTACCGGTTTACCAAGGACCCCTAGGGGTATGACTCCATCTGGGTAATCGTGGACCGCCTAACCAAGGCAGCTCACTTTGTACCAGTGAAAACCACCTACGATGGGAAAAAGCTGGCAGACCTGTACATGACCCACGTGGTTTGCCGATACGGTTGCCCAAAGAAGATTGTGTCGGATCGAGGCACTCAGTTTACCTCAAGATTCTGGCAACAGTTACACGAGGCAATGGGTACCAACTTAAATTTCAGTACTGCCTACCACCCGCAGACAGATGGGCAGACAGAACGAGTTAACCAGATCCTGGAGGACATGCTTCGAGCGTGTGCCTTGGACTTCGAAGGCACATGGGATCGTTGTCTCCCTTACGCTGAGTTCTCCTACAACAACAGTTACCAATCCAGTATCCAGATGTCCCCAAATGAAGCCCTGTTTGGACGAAAGTGTCGCACCCCGTTGTGTTGGAACGAGGTAGGCGAAGCGCAAGTGTTTGGACCTGACGTTCTAAAGGAAGCTGAAAAGCAAGTCAAGTTGATTCGAGACCGCCTGAAACAGCTCAGACCCGACAGAAAAGCTATGCAGATAATCGGAGACGTGATCTCGAGTTTGCAGTGGGAGATCACGTGTACCTGCGAGTGTCTCCACTCCGTGGTCTAAAGAGGTTTGGAATGTCCGGCAAGTTAGCCCCTCGCTAATCGGTCCCTACCTCATCACCGCCAGACGCGGCGAAGTTGCCTACCAGCTTGACTGCCAGAAGGACTGACAGATGTGCACAATGTGTTCCATGTGTCCCAGTTAAAGAAATGTCTTCGTGTTCCAGAGGAACAAGTTCCCTTGGGAAGATAGAACTGGAGAAGAACCTAACCTATAAAGAGAGACCAATCAGAGTTCTTGAAGAGGCTGAACGTCAGACTCGAAGAAAGACCGTTAAGTTCTACAAGGTGCAGTGGAGCAACCACTCAGAGGATGAAGCAACTTGGGAACGCGAAGATCTTCTCCGTGCCCAGTTCCCGGAGCTGCTCCCTTAGGTGCTGAATCTCGGGGACGAGATTCTTGTTAGGGGGGTTGGTTTGTAACGCCCGTTTTGTCGCGGCGTTAGCGGGAAAACTAATCTGCTAAAAACCCTAATTGCGAAATTTGCTCTTCGGTTGAGTCTTGTGTGTGCCAAGGTCTCGTGTCTCCCCTCTCACTTCAATCCCGGAGAAAACCGCGAAATCGGATTTCAAATCCGAGCCCTAATCCTCCCAAACAAACCCTCAGAAAAAGTCTATTTACCTCCCTTGCCCGGGCCGTTTCCCTTCCCGGCCTGTTTCTTTCCCTCTTCCTTCCCTGGGCCGCCCCTGGCCCAGCCCCTCTCGGCCGCTCCCTCTCTCCTCTTCTTCCCTGGGCCGCCCCCGGCCCAGCTCTCTCCTCTTCTTGGGCCGCCTCGGCCCAGCCGCCTGCCCGGCCGCCTCCTCCCCGCTGGGCCGCGCCAGGCCGCTCGGCCCGCCGCGCCCGAGCCGGTCCGCCGGCTCTCTCCCTCTCTCTTTCTCTCTCCGTCTCTTCTCCCCAACGGCTCCGCCGGCGCCGTTCCGTCCCGCGCTCCGCCGCTGGCCCCCCTCGGCCCCGCCGCCTGCGCGCGTGCCGCCAAGGCGCCGAGCGCGCGCCGCGCCCTCTCCCCTCCCCTCCCCGCTCTTCCCTACCGAATCGGCAAGGGGGCAAGCCTCTTTCTCCCCCCCTTTTTTTTTCTTTTTCCCCGACGACCGACCGCCGCCGACGTCACCCGCGCGCCGCTTGGCCGCTTGCGCCGGTCCCCCGCTCCGCCTCTCGGCCGCACCGCCTCTCCCCGGCCCAAAATCGGCATTTCCCCCCCCCGAAACCGACCTAACCCCTCTACAAAATCCCCCCTCGCCCCCGGCCGCCATTGCCGCCCCCGGAGCTCGCCCCCCCTTCCCGTCGCGCCGCCGCTCCTGCCGTCCGCCGCCGCGAGAAGAGGAGCCGGCGCCCTCGTCCTCTTCCCCGGCCCGGGTTCGTGCCGCCCGCCCGCGCCCGCGCCGTCGGCCTCCGGCTTGCCGCCCCGCCGCGGTAACCCCTCTCCTCTCCCCCTCCCCTTTTCCCCTCGGTTTAGGCCGCTAGGTAGCCGTAGAGCCCCCTCCCGGGCCCGCCGTGGCCGTCGCCCTCTTCTCCGCCCTCTCCCCGGCCGCCGTGCCGCCGTCGCACCGCGCCGTCGCCAGCCGCCGTCGCTTCCCCCGCGGCTCGATCCGAGCCGACGGATCGAATCCCCTCGCTCCCCTCTTGCTCCGGCGCCACTCCCCGTCGCCGGCCTCGCATCGCCCGCTCGGAACACCCCTCCGCCGTCGCCGCCGTCGCCCGGCGCCCTCTCCCCTTTCTTTGCCCGGCCGGCCTACGTGGCCGCCACGAGGCGCCACGCAAGCGCCAGCCGGCGCCCCCTTCTTTCCCCTCCGTGCGCTCGGTCTGCGTAGACCGCGCCGCTGCCAGGCGGGCCCCGCCCTAGCACCCGCGTGGTGGTCGCGGTCCACCGGATCGGCCACCCGCGTAGGCCGCGGCCTGCACCGGCCCGTCGGCCCCCTCCTCTCACTCGGCCCAGTCGGCCCCCGTGCCCGCATCGGCCACTCGGCCTCCTCCCCCTTGGGCCATCGGCCCGAGTCCTTCGGTCCGGCTCGTCGGCCCCGTTGACCGGACCAGGCCGCGCGCCGCTCGGACAAGGCCGCGTAAATGGGACTAGGACTCTGAGGACTTCAGGATGGTGGTCCAACGGGTGCTAAACCTTAGCTCCATGGAGTCGTCCCTCATCCCTCGGGGGATTCTCCCCCTCTGCAGCGACCCGGAGCACGCCAATATCCTGGCCATCATGCAGACGGTCGGGGCCTCGGGGGACCGGGCCCCCTGGGGCAGTGATGGCACGGGCGGCAGCCGCGGAGGGGATCAATCTACCCCCGGCGGGGGCCACGCGTCGGGGCCCCACGACGGGGGTTCGGGGAGCAGCCGCCCTGTCGACGCCAAGGGGAAGAGGAAGCAAGAGGCGACCCCTCCTCCGTCTCCTCCCCGAGGGGGTGGGGCGGAGCGCGTTGGCAGCAGGCGCCCGGAGGACGCCGCACGGACGCCCCTGCCCGAGGGGGAGAGGAAGAAGAAGCGGCTCCGCAAGATGGGGGAGACCGAGCCGTGCAGGGGGAGCCTCATCATGCCCCCGAAGTGGTCGTTCAGCCCGCCACCCCGCAGGTTCGATTTCTCACTCAAAAGCGGCCGTACCCTCATTCCCCGACCCCCTGGTCTCATTTTTATTTACTGCTCTCTATTCTGTATTTTTTGTGTGCCTCAGCGACATCCCATCCCGCCCCTCGCGCCACTCCAAGGCCGGCTGACCCGCAGGCAGAAGGGCCGGGGAGGCGGCGTCCGAAGAAACGCGGAGGCGGGAGGTCGACCTCCAGAAGGCCGCAGCCCGCCTGCAGGAGGCCGAGGGGGCCGCGCGGGATGCGGCCCGAGCACGCCAGGCCGAGGCGACCGCTCGGGAGGCCGAGGCCGCGGCCGGGCGGTCGAGGTGGTGACTCGGGNGGAGGCCGAGGCGGTGCGCGCGTGCGAGGCGGAGGCTGCTGCCCGGGCCCCTGATTCGGCCGCAGCGGAGGCCGAGGCCGCCCGCGACGACGCAGGGAGGGCGCACCCGGGGCCCGATGCCCCGGCGGGCGCCGAGGAAGAGCCAGCCGCGGGGGGAGACCCCGAGGCCAACGCATCGGCCGGTGAGCCAAGCTGGACTCCACCACCACGGGGGCGGCAATCCCCTTTTTCCTCTGCCACTCCGCTAAGCGCAGAGCCTCTCCTACAGGCTTTGGCCACGGCCAATAGCACGGTGCTGGACGGGCTGAGCGCCCAGATGCAGGCCCTGCAGGCGGAGCGGGCGGAGATCGACGCGGCGTGGGCGCGCGTCGAGGAGGGACGGCGCTCCGTGGAGGCCATGGTGGAGGCCGGTGTTGATGCAAAAAACACACACTGGCCTGGGATATCTGCTTAACTCCAGTGCAGGTCTAAAGATTTCTTTTGGGTTCTAGGCGTGCCAATTGGTTTGATCCTGCAACCAATAAGAAACAAAGAAAGAAAACGTAGTTAAATCCACCAATGATAGCCAATCGGCTGGCTTACCGATGACATATCATTGAGCATTGAGCCGATGCAAGATGCATTAAATCGGCTATAACAGATAAAGCAAGATAAAGCTAAATCCACTCAATCGGCTGTAGATATCAACAAAATATAATCTAAGTCTCAGAATATATTTAAACCAAGTGATTGGGATAGATCGGATAGGGCACCAAGACAGTATAAATCACTTATGTCTAAATATATTATAAAGCATAGATTATACATATTCATAGCATAGCCGATTGGGTAAATCTAACATGTATCGGCTAGTACTCCGATACTACTTTATACAGAGATATTATCATGAACAAAATACATTAAACAACTTGTCAAACTAATGTTAAGATGATCCTAACCAGATTTGACAACAAGCTCAATATATTTTACTAAGTTAATATCTCGATATAAAGGGTAGATTTAATATATCAAGATAACAAGATAATTAAACCAGGTAAGATCGGCTGAAACCCCGACGCTATCTCTATTAGCAATCATGGACAGGCTAGAAACTATGGTTCTAAACATGATTTAGTAGGTCAAACCTAACT
Organism: Oryza officinalis; assembly: GCA_008326285.1. Lineage (NCBI taxonomy): Eukaryota > Viridiplantae > Streptophyta > Magnoliopsida > Poales > Poaceae > Oryza > Oryza officinalis. Next base: position 41,407,161 of record BDMV01000007.1, read on the forward strand.
GATGCAGCACTAAATATGTAAAGAAACGTAATGTCTAGATGATCAAGTCGATGAAAACCTTTTCGAGATGGTAGATATATTATATAATCTAGATCAGTAGCGATATATAACCCTATCGGTTGCTTTTCTGTGAAACAGACATCAACCGATCTAAGTTATATATTGATATCAATTCAGATTATACAATATATATGATAACTCGACGATTCACAAAAACAGGATCAGAGTGTCATAAAGATGAAAGCACTAATCCCGAGAGCGCAAGCCGCCATAACAAGTTTTACCTCTTGTCGGAGATCGAAGCCGATGCAGCCCAACTCGAAAGCAAGAACTCGTCGAAAATAGTAAAAGAATAAAGGTGGCGATGCGCCGAAGTAGTTGTATTGATCTGTTCTTCTTTTTACACAAGCCTGGGTTTAATTTATACCCAGAATTACACAATATGTCCTTGTCGGACACGACTCTTATCTCTATTACAACTCATATTGAAGATAATTTCCTAATACAAACTCTAACCGACAATATCTATTAGGAAACTAACATTACATCCTAATTAAAAGATACAATTTCCTGTTGCGGACTCAATCCGTACGTGGGAACCTTCATGAAGCTCATCAACCGAATCCGACAATGATTCACATCTCTTCTCATCGGAATCAACTACATCGGCTAACCTTGTCTGACTCCGTCTCAGCCGATGGACACGATAGCCGACTCGGCCACTAGCCGACGCGCACCGTAGCCGATTTGGTCACCAACCGATCCTCGCTCTGTTTTAGCAACCGCCAGCTTCCTCCAAATCCGCTTTGATTCTATCTTCAAATCCAATACTTGATTTACCAAATTTGGTCGTTAACAGCCGGCCGCAAGGCGCACGGCCTGCACGCCAGGCAGCTCGAGGCCCGTCGCGGGGCCTTGGCCGGGATCGCCCGCGAGGTGGACAAGGAGAGGGAGACGGCCCTCATCGCCACCGCCGTCATGGACGAGGCGCGAGACGACCTCCGCCTCCAACACGGGACCCGCATGGCGGAGCTGGAGGAGAAGCTCGACGCCGCCTGTGGGGTTCTCGACGCCACCGCCTCTCGGGAGCGAAGGGCGGCGGAGATTGAGGTGTTGACTCGCCAGCGCGAGGAGGCCCTAGAGGCCTGCACCATGGCGTTGGAAGAGCGCACCGGCATGCTCGGGGAGCAGGCCTCGTGCCTGCTGGCTGGAGCCCTTGACCACCGTGCCCGGGAGCTGGATGCGCTGGAGGAGTGGGCCCCCGCCCTGGACGCGAAGGGGGCGGCGCTAGCGGCACGCGAGGCCGCCGCTGCTGCGCGGGAGGTGACGCTGGCAGCGCACGAGGCTGCCACTGCCGAGCAGGAGTCCATGCTCCGCCTTCGCGAAGACGCGCTCGCCGAGTGGGGGCGCGTCCACGAGGAGGCCAAGACCGCGGCACAGCGGCCGGCGGACAGCCTACTTATCCGCGAGGAGGCGCGGGAGGAGCAAGCGCGCCGGAATCTGGAGAGTGCCCGCGCCGAGAGGGCCGCTCTGGACTAGCGGGCCTCCGAACTCGAGGCGCGGGCAAGGGAGTTGGGCGCGCTGGCGCAGCGGCGAGGCGGGCACAGGCCACGACGACCTAGTTGCCTACCTCACGGCCGCCGAGGGCACCATCGCCGAGCTGCGGGGCACCCTGGACTCGTCCGCCGAGGAGGCTGAGGCTCTCCGGCTAGCGAACGAGGTGGGTCCCGGCATGCTCCGGGACGCCGTCACCCGCCTTGACTGCGCCGGGCGTCAGGCGGGCATCTGGCGCGGGCGGCACCCTAAGTACGCCGCCAACCAAGGGGGCCTCGCCCAGCGCCTCTCGGAGAGGGCCGGGGATCTCGAAAGGCTCCCCGAGGAGATTGAGGAGATGGTGAAGTCTTCCTCGAGGGACCTCGCCCGGGGGACGGTGGAGCTCGTACTGGCGAGCTACCAAGCCCGAGATCCCAACTTCTCCCCGTGGGTGGCGCTTGAAGAGTTCCCCCCGGGACCGAGGCCAGCGCGCGTGCCCAAGTCCGGGAGGCTGCCGGGGAGATCGTCCACGGCTTCGAGGGGATGGCCCCTCGGCTCGTCTTCGCCCTCGACTTCGACGAGGAGGAGGACGGCGACGACGGTGGCAACGACGACGACAGCGACGGCGAGGCCGGCGGCCCAGGCGCGTCGGGGTGAGCCCTCGGGCCACCGCGTGCCTTTATCTTTAATTTCTTCTTTGTTCTGAGGCCTCCGGGCCAATGCTTGTATATGAACTTCGTTTGCCTGCAATTTGAATAAGTTTTTAACTCTATATTAGTTACGCTTATCTTATAATAAGGCTGGCCTGTTTTGCGATCCCCTCAAATTTTGACTTGAGCGAGGGTTCGGGCTCGGGCCCTGGCCTTAAGCAGCGCGGGTCAGAGCTAATGCCTTGGAGAGATTCGCGTATCGAGACTGGCCAGGCCAGGAGCGCGGTGATCGAGGGTTATGGGGGACCCGATTGTGGGCCATTGCCGATTCCCCCTCGGAGTTCACCGCGCCCCGGGGCACGGCTCGGTTCTAGGCCCCGTTGGCATTCTAGAAGACCCGGGCTGCCGAGGGCAAGGACGAGCACGAACATACTGGCTCAAGTCAAAACACTCAGAATGAACAACAAAGCAGGCGCAGTCTTTAAGGAATCAGAAATGCTTATTACTGAAATACAAGAAGAAACATAAACAAGCATATGCATATGCATGATGGGAGCCCCCGGCCAAACCTGCGTGCCCAAGGGGGCGCGCGGGGTTGGCCCGAGCCCGAGGCACAACACCCGACCCCCTTATGGGTAGAAGCGGCAAAGATGCTCGATGTTCCACGGGTTAGGCAGCTCTGTGCCGTCTTCCGTGGCCAACCGATCACTCTGTACGGTCCCTCCCACATTGGTGAGAGTTTGCTCAATCCAGCACACGTTTGGATGCGGCGTAGGATAAGGTCATCAACGCAGAGTGATCGGGCCCGGACATGGCGCTGATGGTAGCGCCGCAGGCTTTGCTGGTAGCGCGTGGCTCGAAGGGCCGCGCGTCGCCTTCGCTCTTCCAGGTAGTCGAGGTCGTCTTGGCGGAGCTGATCTTGATCAGCCTCGCAATACATGGTGGCCCGAGGGGACCTCAGGGTGAGCTCGGATGGGAGGACCGCCTCTGCGCCGTAGACAAGGAAGAAAGGCATTTCTCCTATCGCTCGGCTCGGGGTGGTTCGGTTCGCGCAGAGCACCGCCGGCAACTCCTCGATCCACGAGTCGTCATGCTTCTTGAGGATGTTGTAGGTCTTGGTCTTAAAGCCTTTGAGGATTTCTGCGTTGGCGTGCTCCACCTGACCGTTGCTTCTAGGGTGGGCGGGTGAGGCGAAACAGAGCTTGATGCCCATGTCTTCGCAGTAGTCACCGAAAAGCTCACTGGTGAACTGGGTGCCGTTGTCCGTAATGATACGGTTGGGCACCCCGAACCGAGCAGTGATGCCCCTGATGAATATTAGCGCCGAGTGCTTATCGATCTTGATGACCGGATAAACCTCGAGCCACTTGGTGAACTTGTCGATTGCGATGTACAGATACTCGTACCCGCCCGGAGCCTTCCTAAAGGGACCTAGGATGTCCAACCCCCAGACTGCAAATGGCCATGAAAGAGGTATGTTCTGCAAGGCCTGGGCCGGCTGATGCGTTTGCTTGGCGTGAAACTGGCATGCCTTGCATCGCCGGACTAGGTTGGCTGCATCGTGGAGCGCCGTCGGCCAGTAGAAACCCTGGCGAAAGGCCTTGCCGACCAAGGTGCGCGAGGCGGAATGGGCTCCGCACTCGCCCTCATGGACATCAGCAAGAAGCTTGACGCCTTGCTCCTGAGAGATGCATTTCAGGAGGACTCTATTGGCCCCGCGCTGGTAGAGGCCCCCTCCACCAGTACATAGCGCTTGGAGATGCAAACGACGCACTTACTCCCTTCGCGATCCTCGGGTAGAGTCTCATCTTTGAGGTACGCCTGGATCTCAGTTATCTAGGCGATCTATCTTGGGGGGTCGGGCTCGACCCCCTGGATCCCGAGGCCTGGACTCTGATGGGCCTCAGGAATGGCGTGGCTGCGTTTGTCTCCCCCGAGTGGTCGGGTCGCGCCGACGGCTGGGCAAGCCTTTCTTCAAAGGCACCCGGTGGGGTTGGGGCTCACGATGAAGCGAGCCTTGAGAGCTCATCGGCAAGCGCGTTGTCCTGTCGGGGCACGTGCCGAAGCTCTAACCCATCAAAACGGAGCTCCATACGCCGCACCTCGCGAACGTAGGCTTCCATCTGCGGGTCGGAGCACCGGTACTACTTGGAGACCTGGTTCACGACCAACTGAGAGTCGCCTTAAACCAGGAGGCGTCGGATCCCCATTCCGGCCACCACTTTGAGCCCCGCAAGGAGCCCCTCGTACTCCGCCATGTTGTTGGTTGCCTGGAAATCTAGGTGAACCAAGTATCTGAGGACATCCCCGCTCGGCAAGGTCAGGGTGACCCCCGCGACGTCACCCTGGAGAGCAAGGGAGCCGTCGAACTGCATCACCCAATGGGTGGTGTGAAGCAGCCGCGAGGGGTTCACCTCGGTCTCAAGGGCGGGGAGCCTGAGGTCGGGTTCAGGAGCCGGGGTCCACTCTGCCAAGAAGTCGGCGAGGGCCTGGCTCTTGATCGCGTGGTGTGGCTCAAAGCGCAAATCGAATTCAGAGAATTCGATTGCCCATTTCTCCACTCGTCCGGTACCCTCTCGGTTGCATAGGATCTGGCCGAGGGGGTAAAACGTAACCACGGTGACCCGATGCGCCTGGAAATAATGGCGTAGCTTCCTCGAGGCCATCAGAATTGCGTAACGCATTTTCTGGGCCTGAGGGTATCGGGTCTTGGTGTCCCGCAGCGCCTCACTAACGAAGTATACGGGCCGTTGCACCTTTCGGCGGGGCCTGTCCTCTCTGCTGAGGGCACCATTCCCGGGGCGCTCATTGTCTGAGGGGTCTTGCCAGGCCCGCTCGACTTCTGTCCCGATGACCTCGGGGTCGGAGGACGTCGGGCCGCGCCTTCCCGCAGTGGCCTCGGGGCCTTCCTGGGGGTCGGGGGCATCAGGCGTCATCGGACGAGCGGGCAGAGGGTCGTATCCGGTCATCAGGGGCCTTAGGCCGCCGTTCGGCTCGGGGGCCTCTCCTCCCTTCTCTGGCCCGGGTCGGGTCGACACAGGGTGGGGGCGCGCGGGCCGAGGGCTGTTCTCGTCGTGCTCCACAACCAACGCCGCGCTAATTACTTACGGGGTTGCCGCTAAGTAGAGTAGCAGCGACTCTTCGGGCTCCGGGGCGACCAGGATCGGGAGAGAGCTGAGGTACGCCTTTAACTGGGTGAGGGCTTGCTCAGCCTCCTCCGTCCAGGTAAACGGCCCAGAGCGCTTAAGGAGCTTAAATAGGGGCAGCGCCTTCTCTCCCTGCCTCGATATGAACCGGCTTAAGGCGGCCATGCATCCGGTGACACATTGCACGTCCTTAAGCTTGCTGGGGGGACGCATCCGCTCTATCGCTCATATCTTCTCGGGGTTGGCCTCTATGCCTCGGACTGAGACCAAAAACTAGAGAAGCTTGCCCGCGGGCACACCGAACACACACTTTTCGGGGTTCAGTTTCATGCGCGTGGAGCGGAGACTTTCGAAAGTCTTCGCTAAATCCGAGAGCAAGGTCTCTTGGTTGCGCGTTTTCACAACCAAGTCATCGACATAGGCCTAAACATTGCGCCCTATCTGACTACCCATAGAAATACGAGTAGTACGCTGAAAAGTAGGACTGCATTCTTTAACCCGAAAGGCATGGTTGTATAACAATAAGTTCCTACAGGGGTAATGAATGCAGTTTTTTCCTCATCCTCCCTAGCCATGCGAATCTGATGATATCCTGAGTATGCATCTAGAAAGCACAAAAGGTCGCACCCCGCAGTGGAGTCGACAATTTGATCTATGCGTGGCAAGGGATAAGGGTCCTTAGGACATGCCTTGTTGAGGTCGGTGTAGTCGATGCACATCCGGAGCTTGCCGTTCGCCTTGGGGATAACGATCGGGTTCGCGAGCCACTCCGAATGGATGACCTCACGAATGAATCCGGCCTCCAGGAGCTGCGCTACCTCTTCATGGATGAAGGCTTGGCGCTCCGGGGCCTACCGCCGCACCTTCTGCCGGACGGGCCTTGTGTCCGGCCGCACGGCGAGACGGTGCTCGATCACCTCCCTGGGGACCCACAGGCCCACATCTCTCCCTCTCTCCCTTGACCCCTTTGACCTGACAGCCGGGCCCCACTCGGAATATTCCTCTCTATTCTTTTAACCCTCCAAAAAGCTCCAAAAACTTCAAAAATCCATATCTTTTCATCCCGAACTCCGTTTGACTCCGTTCAAATTCCAAAATCTTTCTAAAATTCCCCTCTATTTATTAACGCTGTCTTTTTCGTGTTTTGTTTTGGTTTAGCAGTGGTTTTATGTATTGTTTGTTTTCTCGTGTTTAGAACCCGAGTCGGACGGAGGATTCGCACAGGAGTTCGACGCTTCGCCCGTTGTCACGGAACAAGGCAAGCCCCGTTGACCATTTATTGCGCCTATATTTTTAAATTAATTATTTTGTTTGCCAAATTGCATGCTTTAGGTTACACTGTTTTTTGGCCACGATTTAAGTATGGATCGTCGGACCTTCCCAGTAGTCACACCATTATTATATAGGAATTGATGACCCCATTCCTTTGTAACTCCACTACATATTTTGCGTTGGTATTTAAAATGCCAGAGTAGATTACCTATAGGTCACGATTGTTCTGTCGTGTGGGAAAAACTGGGATATTTATATTTTAAAAACCCGGCGAGATGTCGGTATGGTTAAGAAGGAGGAAAGTGTTTTGTAAAAACTTGATGATGCGAGAGTCAGTACCTTGGTGGTTTGACTACGTACTATCCATAAGGACCGTTTCCTTTGGGAAATTCATCTGAACATATGACAGTGCGACCACACGGGTAGAATGGGATGCCCCTGGCCGAGTAGATAACTAAAACATAGGTGTCCAGCATGTTAGCAGTTGAGGAGCATTGGTATGGTGGCGAGCATGGCAATCTCCTGCAGTGGGGATGTGTCGGAGTCCATACGGTGGGGCCTGAGTAGATGAGGGCTTGAAATTTGGCCTGATGCTTGGTGGAGAGATTCCACCCAACTGTGGGACACGGGATATTTATGGGTTGGTTATGGAAAAGCCTTGTAGGGAGCTCTCCTTTATCGGCCATGTCTGATCCACATGTGTTCGGTAATGCGAGAAGTCCGCGACGTGTGGGTAAAGCGTGCAACCTCTGCAGAGTTTAGTCAAACTGTTTAAACAGCCGTGCCCACGATCATGGGCGGATGTGAAGTGTTTCTCATAGCGTAGTGTTTGTTTTTATAAATTAATTCTTGGAATGGGAACCGTTACCAGAGTCCTTCTTCGTGACGGACGACCAGCCTTCGTGGTTGGGAACGAATCTGTGTGACTCGGGGTGTCGATTGGCACCAAAGTGTGGTTAGGGCTGAGATGGCCGAGGTAGTGTGGCTGAGATGGCCGAGCAGTGCTGAGATGGCACGGTGTTTGTGTTGAATTACTACAGTGACAGGTTGTTGCAAAGCAACCTGTGGAATGGAGTGAGGCGTGAGCTTTACTTCGAAACTAAAAACTATTACATTAGAGGTTTACAACTAAATGATTTATAAAACATGGTTTTCCAAATAAAACCGTTCCACCTCTTGTTATTGGCCTTGCATGTCATATTTTTTTCGGGCTTGCTGAGTACAACGAGTACTCACCCTTGCTATTATTATTTATAGAGTTAGAAGAAGGATACCTTGACCCTTCCGCCGAGGCCTACTTTCAAGAGCAGGTCGAGTACGACTTCTCTGGGTTTCAAGCCTAGTTCCCAAGCCTAGCCTGCGGATTTATGGTTGTCTTCTTGCTTCATGTCACCCTCCACTGTTGTTATGTTTTCGCTTACGTTTACCTTGTCCTTTCAGTCTTTCTACTAGTCTGGGGTTTGTCCACGACGGTAGTAGTTTGAGACCTCCAACAATGTTGTAATAAAAGCTTTGTATTTCTGGATTCCACTATTATCCTGTAAGTACCAGCTCGTGTATCCTGGGACTGGTACTGTAACCACAGATATGGTTGTGACCTCCAGCCTATGCCGGTTGACTTTCTAGACCAGCATAGTGTGGGGCGCCACACCCAATATCTCTTTGGGATCTCTCAATAATTTTTGGTTCTTGCAATCAACGCATGGACAAAAAAATGTCCTCATATTCTCCCTCAAAGCATGTGACTTTGCTTGGTCAACAATTTTGGATGCTTCCTTAATGAACACCGGATGAGTTCTACGAATATCGTACATCCATGCCCGATCCATCTAAAAAAATCATAGTGCAACAAAATTTATAGCACAGGTTATGTGTTCCACAAAACATTAAAATACATGAATCTCTTCAAAATTAATACAACATTACATTCAAGAAGTATGTCCTAGTGATTAACATAATATTTGCTAATCAAAACTTTCTATTTTGGGCTAGATTTTGAAAAAAAAACTAAAAAATGTCTACGGATAAAATTTTTTGTTATGTTTTGTCAAATCAGGATAGCTGAGAATTTTGTCGGCTTTGAGAATGATTATTTTATGTTAAAAGTACTTAGCTTTATTAGAACTAGTTATGTTAGCCCAGTTTCGTTTGAGCCTAGATGTGTTAGCTCACGATTTGGGGGTTGACGAGTTGTGCCAATACAGCAGGGCAGCAGCGAACCGACGACAAGCCACCGACGACGCAGGAGGAGCGGAAGAGGATATAAGAAAGGAAATAATGCTCGGAAGCCTATTAGAGGGTGCATGATTGGGCAAATAAGCCCTGGACAGAGGGGTGTGCGTTTGGGCGAAGTGCTTGCAACTCGCTGGGGCAGCAGGAGGTGATTTTCAGTATTTGCTTCAGAAAATAAAAGTAAGTGTTCCTAATCTATCTGCTTGGTCATGTAGGTAAAAAATTTTATGAAATATATGGTTATCTCAAAATAGATAGGAGTTACATTTTGTATCATTTTGTGAGCTATTAATTTGTTTGTAGGTGATTTTGATATTGAGAAATGGGTATTTGTTCTGAGAACTTCTTTTCCACAGTTTTACATCTGTTCGATGACATTCAGCTATCCACTTCTCCTTCCTCAATTAATGTTTTCCTTTTATGGTGCTAGTATATGCCACAAATGTTGATTTTTCTGGGAATAATTACCGATGAATTTATTGAAGTGCAGGAATAATTCAATCTAGCTAGTACTTTCACGTTGGGGTAAAATGAGTACTCATTCTGATTTTGGGGTAAAATTCTATCCTAATTTTCTAAGCTGGTACTCATTCTGAATTTTGTAACCACAAAATTCAATCTGAAGATGTACTGTACAAGATTTTCTTTCTGTCACATAAATTGGAACTGAAATATTTGCATCTTGGTAACCAACTGAAATGTACAAATTTTTGCAGGGTCTAATTGCGCTATGGATGACTAGGACGCTAACAGATAAAGTCAATCTTTGTGATGTTTTCTGGTTGATCTTCCAGAGGAGATAATGCTCAATCTAGTTAGGCACTAGTAATTAGGTGGTTCTAGTGCTTTGCTTTTTTTTCTAGGGTTTTGGTTCAGAGAACTAAAATTTGAACACAATATAGATTACATGTTTTTTCATAGCCCGACATATGTTCAGAGAAAACAAATGCCAAAATCTTATAGATGAAAAGGTTGAGAATGTTAGCTATTAACAGAGCTTTCGTTGCAAAGCGTGATATATAGCCTAATATGTTTTGTTGTGGACAGTGGTTGGGCCTGCGTTTTTTCAAGCCCGTTTGTTTGTTGGGCCTTTTATAATAGACAAAACACAAACGTGTTTGGAACCTGTACCCGATCCAACAAGACGTAGAAAAAGAGAAGCGCTCAAGGCGCGGGCAGCGAGCGTAAGGCAAGATTAGGATGCTAACAAGAGGTCTATACGAAGGCTGAAAAGACAAAAAATTTCAGCTGGATGTCATAGACAGTCCCAAAAAATAGCGAAAAAGAAAGGAAAAAAAAGCATGGGAGCAGATGCTGTTTTTGGCTACTGCGGGAGCCTTGTGGGCCGGCCGGGCACGCTTCAGACGGAGCAGTGCACGAGACTTCGGTTATTAGCGCGTCGGCGCTGATTAGCGTTTCCGCCTTTTTATACCACTCATAAACTGCTGCTAGCTTTGCTGCCTCCTGCCAATCGAACTACTCTTGCTGCTTGGTTTTGCAGTTTTGCTACCGCTAAACAACTTTCGGCCTGCTATTGCGGCTGCACGCAAGCACGCTATAGCTAGCTGCTACTGCTGCTGCATGCTGGCCCAACTCCCAAAGGCCTGTACTGCTTGCTTCCCGCGCACGCTAGCTTGCGGTCTTGCTGGGCTTGGTTGGCCCAAGGACAAAAGCAAACCGGTCCAACCTCAACATGGCCCAATTCCCTCTCATTCTTCTTTCTTTTTCTAGTCTTCCAATTATTTCCGGGCGTCACAATTTTGAAGCGAGTAAGTTTCATAAAAAAAGGAAAAACAGCTATTAACGTTCTACTTGCAGAAAACCATGAGATTTTGACATATGGTACATAACTCAGGTATTATGGCTCACAGTTTCGTATAAGAGTTGTAACCATGAAAGTTATATTCATTTCTGCATTGGTACAATAGCAAGTCGGATTATTAACACTGTGGTTGTGTGGAATTATATAACCATATATGTAATAATACCTAACGATATGCATCATATGTCATGTGGTTTTGTGTAAGTTAAATCACAATATCCAAAGTCCTGTGAAATTATACTGAATTTGGATTATACTGGTACTTATTCAGGGAGAATATATAAATTAAACAATCTGAAATTTCAAAGGGAAACAGTTGTACGGTTCACTGGTGCCTGAGAAAGACCGGAGGCATCGGCATGGGAGATCACTATTGGTATAGGGGCGCTGGGGCCCCATCATCACTGGTTGGAAAATCAACCGTTAGGATACAAATAGTCACCATATAAAGTACAACTGATCAAGATTGACAATGATTGATTGGACCGAATAGATGGCTGCTCATCAAAGAAATTCCTTTCATCACTTTGCGAAGTTTAAATGCAACTAGGGCCATCTATGAGTTGTTGAAATGGCGGTGCTTATAAGATGAACTACCAATCTACCATCATCATATATACTTAACCAAACACAACAGAAAAACAGAAAAGAGAGAAATAGATAGGAAATATGGCAGCCACCGCAGCTGCTATACTAGCCCTCGTCCTCCTCTTCCCGCCGACCACTCTCGCCAGCGACCTTCATGGCTTCCGCGCCACTCTCACTCGCATCCACCAGCCCTCCCCCGGCAAATACTCCGCAGCCGTACGCCGCGACAGCCACCGCCTCGCCTTCTTCTCCCACGCCGCGGCAGCCGGCAGCAAGGCCACCACCAACTCGTCGGTGAGCTTCCAGTCACTGCTTGACAATAGCGCGGGAGCGTACAACATGAACCTCTCGATCGGCACGCCGCCGGTCACCTTCTCCGTCCTGGCCGACACCGGCAGCAGCCTCATCTGGACGCAGTGCGCGCCGTGCACCGAGTGCGTCGCGCGGCCGGCGCCGCCGTTCCAGCCGGCGAGCTCCTCCACCTTCTCCAAGCTCCCGTGCGCCAGCTCATTCTGCCAGTTCCTGACGAGCCCCTACCGCACGTGCAACGCCACCGGCTGCGTCTACTACTACCCCTATGGCATGGGCTTCACCGCCGGCTACCTCGCTACCGACACGCTCCATGTCGGGGGCGTCTCGTTTCCCAGCGTCGCGTTTGGGTGCAGCACGGAGAACGGCGTGGGCAACTCGTCGTCGGGCATCGTGGGGCTCGGCCGCAGCCCTCTGTCCCTCGTCTCGCAGCTCGGCGTCGGCCGGTTCTCGTACTGCCTCCGCTCCGACATCGCCGCCGGCACCAGCCCGATACTGTTCGGCTCCCTTGCCAAGGTGACCGGTGGGAACGTCCAGTCCACGCCGCTCCTCGAAAACCCAGCGATGCCAAGCTCCTCGTACTACTACGTCAACCTCACCGGCATCACCGTCGGCGCGACAGACCTCCCGGTGACGAGCAGCACGTTCGGCTTCACGCACGCCGGCCTCGGGGGCGGCACGATCGTGGACTCCGGCACGACGCTCACGTACCTCGTCAAGGAGGGCTACGCGATGGTGAAGCGGGCGTTTCTGTCTCAGATGGCCAACCTGACGACGGTGAACGGCACGCGCTTCGGCTTCGACCTGTGCTTCGAGGCCACCGGCGGCGACGTGCCCGTGCCGAAGCTGGTGCTGCGGTTCGCCGGGGGAGCTGAGTACGCCGTGCGACGGCGGAGCTACTTCGGCGTGGTGGCGGTGGGCTCGCAGGGCCGCACGGCGGTGGAGTGCCTGCTGGTGCTCCCGGCGATGAAGGACGTGTCGCTCTCCATCATAGGCAACGTCATGCAGATGGACTTACACGTGCTCTACGACCTCGACGGGGGGATGTTCTCGTTCGCGCCAGCGGATTGCGCCCATGTGTGATGGAGTAATTACCGTTCGTTAACTACAGTAAAAATAATAAGACTACACAGATAATCGCACACGCATGTAGGGATCATATAGCGTTTTGTCTTGCTGTTCATCATAGGACAAACAAGACTTAGTTTCTCTTATGTCGTCATTCTCCGTGGAATCTCGTTTGAGATTGTGTCCTAATTGGCGACGATCTATTTTGCCGTGTCTGGGTGTCACCTGATTGACTATGCTCTGATGATTTTCAGCTCTAATTAAACAAGTTTGAAAATAATGGAAAGAGTAGGTATTGGTCTTTGACTCTTTCTTTTGTGCCTACGGAAGAATCAACGATTACTCTCCGCGGCATGCCCTGTTTTTATTGGGCTTAGAAGGGAAATTGCCCAACGTGCTGGCCCTTTTGGAATAAATCTATTTTGCCTCTTTCATCTCTTTCTCTCGGTGGAATCACACCATCAACTGCAAAAACAAGTATAATGCCTTTTCCAACTTCAAAAACCGATACAAATCGTCTCTTTCGATGATTTTGAAAACGGTTTCTACTAACGTGGCATGTTGACTTGGTTCAAGTGTCCTGACGTGACAACCTAGCCTAGTCATCAAAGAAATTAAAAATAGAAGTGGTTCCCACATGTATGTGACAAGGGTAAAAATAAAAATACTTGTCAACTTCACTACTCCCCTCTCAATCTTGGCGCGCCTCAACGCGTTGCCGCCGTCGGAGGAGGCGGAGTGATCCGCCATGGTGGTAGAAGCAGACAACGTCGACACATAGCGTCCGCAATGACGACAGCCACCGTTGTCGCTCGCGTCACTCCCACCCTTGTGCTTGAAGAGGGCCCCCATAGCCGCGTTGATGTCGGGCGCAGAGACAATGATATGGGCGGCAATGGCGGGGGTGGCCGGGGAAAGGGAGTAGCGGTGAAGATTTATGGCTTCCCACGCTGTCGGCCATTCTCAACGCTCCCGGGGATATCCTTCTATAGTAGGAATGAGAAGCTCCTTGTCTCTGACTTCGTTAGTGCTAGAGCCATTGTCACTCCATGGCGGCAGCGGGGTTGTGCATGACACGCGCCTAGGCTTCACGTCATAGGTCGTGGGCGGATGGTGGCGACACACATCATGGATGACTGGCGGTGGTTCAGATGACGGGGCGGCGAGGGAGGTTCTAGAGTTGTGGTAACCGTCGACGGGATTTGTGCATTTGCCTTAGGGGAGAGATGGCAGGGGCGGTGTGTGTGATGTGGTGGCCATCGTCATTGTCACCATGCTGCGTGTCCTCATCGTCGCTGTTCACTTCCACCCGCTAACCACTCCCCCTCCTCCGATAGCGGCGACAAGTCGACATTGAGTGGGCAGTAGTGGGGCTGATAAGAGGGCCCCACCATTTTTTATTTTTACCCTTGTCACTTACATGTGGGTCCCACTTCTATTTTCAACTCTTTTGATGACTAGGCTGCCACATCAGCACACTTGGACCAAGTCAACATACCATGTCAGCAGAAACCACTTTCTATATCACCGAAGGAGTCGATTTGCATCGGATTTTAAAGTTGGAGAGGTGTTATGCCTGGTTTTATAGTTGAGGGATGCGATTTGACCTAGGCAAGAGGATAAGTGATGCATAATAGACTTATTCCGGTGGCCCTTTTAGTTCAGTCAGAATGGGGTGGCGACAGACGTGAGGCCTATTCTTGTTGGCCCTTAACGAATTGACACGGACATGTGGCACAATTGTCAGGCACAAACGGGCCGTTATAGTTGAACCAGAAAGGAATAAGTCTATTTGCCTCCCTCAATTTTTGCCCTTGGCTGAATCACATCCCTCAACCGCAAAACCGGGTATAAAGCCTCCTCCATTTTTAAAAACCAGTGCAAATCGACTCCTCAAGTGGTTTGGAAGATGGTTTCAGCTGACATGGCATATTAACCGTTGTTGACCAGCTGAATCAGCAAGTAGGACCCACATGTCATCCTAATCTTATCTTCTTCCTCACATCTCCCTCCTCTCTCTCTTTCCCCTCTCTCTCAAACCAGCACGCGTAGACGACGGCCCGTCCCACGACGATTGTCTTTGTGTTCTTGGCTTGCTGCCGAGTAGCTGCCGGAGATGTAGGAGGAAGCCAGAGGACGAGGGGTTTGATAGGTGGTCAACCCGACCTGCCCCAACGCCGGCAACTCCTTCCACTTCTGCGCCAACTATTGCCCTGTCCTTGCCCACATTGTCTCTGCCGCCACCAAGCCCTTTTATCGGCTGCTCGACCAGCATAGAACGAAACTGCTGGGCGGGAGCAAGCGTAGTGACAACAAGCCACAGGCCAAGCCGTGCCGCCGTGACAGTGCTGACGGATCCGAGGGCTCCCTGAGCTCCACCCGACGGTAAGCAGTGAGCTCCCCAGCCGTCGAGCTTATGCTCCTCCTGCTGCCTCCTCTCCCCTTCTCTCGTCCATCCACTGATTGTACCTTCTCCGCTTTTCTTTCCCTTCTTCTTTGTTCCCCTCTTAGCTGATTCATTTGTTCATCTCTGCTACAAATTAATTGGATGGCATCCTTACCTAGAACCCAATATCGTGAGCTTCGCTGCTTGCACCCAACAACATCTGTTGCTCAACTTGATAGGTAGTACTAGTGTTTCATTGCTTGATTGATTCCATGTCTGCATCTCCGCCTTGTTTTGGGACCCAGCTGGTACAAGGATTGATTAATTGATATAGTATTCGCTTTGTGTTGATTCAGAACGATTGCCTAGTTTGATCAATCGATCCTTTGGGATCCAATTCTGCTCTGAAGTTTTGATCTCCAGAGATCGGGCCCTTATTGCTGGGATCAGGCCCACGGTGCGATTTGTGACGGCTGGGATCTGAGGAGGATGGCGGTAGCAGCAGGGGCGAGGAGGGGGCGGCGAAGCGGGATCATGGTGCTGGGGGACCTGCTGCGGCAGGAGGCATCAGCGGAGCACGCTTCGGTGTCGGTGAGCGAGCAGGAACGGTGGTCCAGCATCGTGGCGGGGCGCATGGGAAAGGATCTTGCTGGCCGGCTGCACGTAGGAGGAAGAGCTCGTTGGCTGTCATTGTCGTGGCGCTGTGTGTCCACTTCCAATCACCAACTTCTCCCTTCTCCTCCAGAGGCGGCAACGCCAGGGCAACACATCGAATTGAGAGGGGAACATGGCGGCTGATAAGTGGGCCCTACCGTTTTCTATTTTTACCTTTGTCACTTACTTGTGGGACCCACTTATATTTTCAATTCCTATGATGACTAGGCACATATTTGGTCCAAGTCAACTTGCCACATCAGTATAAACCACTTCCTAAACCGTCGAAGGAGTCAATTTGCACCAGTTTTAGAAATTGGGGGATATGTTATACTTAGTTTTGTGGTTGAGGGATACGATTCGACTAAGGGCAAGATTTGAGGGAGGTACAATAGACTTATTCCAACCAGAAATGGACTTCAAGGGCGTTGGGCCTGCTATGGTTGTGCTTTGAAACCAAAATCCTAACTTAGAGTGGGTAACCATTCTCTCATCTATGTTATACTTTCTGTTGGTTGATAATATTTGTTGTTTTGAAAAAAAAATACATTTTTTAAAAAGTAACTTTGACCAATATTTTCTATTACCATATATATGAAAATATCAATAAATGTATGATTTTGTTGAAGTACTTAAGAGTAATCAATACATATATGGTTAGAAGTTATTCATAATCAAAGATTTGAAAGTTTAACATTAGGCTTGTCTAAAACGATAAGTATTACGAACCTGGATGGAGCAATTGTTATTGGTTTACCTCCAATGGTGCTCTAGCCTATGATTTAAAAGTCTTAATTTTTTTGTTATTCTTTTGTTTTCTACTAGATAGAAATACTTATTGCTGTGCACACATAGACTTATGAGTGTGCTCCCTAATACATACTCAAAGGACAAATCGAAGCCACCAACAATTATTTGATTTTATTAAATCTCCATTGAAAATGTATTTGTGTATGTGATATTTATAGGCATTAGGAATTTATTTGAAACCTAGTGGTTTCTTGAAAAGATATGAACCCTGATGGGTGGATGTTGTTATGAAATTTTGGGATGATCTCATCCTTACCTAGTGAGGAGGCATGGCGGTTGTGTCATGCCTCCTCACTCCTCACTCCACGGCAAGGGACCGCGGCAGTTGGGCCGTGTTCCCTCGCTCTCTCGGCGCTCTCTACAACCGGCATGATGATTCCCATCCATCATGCCCTTCGGTTGCCACCGATTCCCTTGTATATATATGTGTATGTGAGCCATTGATCAATACGAATTCATTCCTCTCATTCAATCTATTTCGCTCTCGCTTTGAGTTCTCAATACGTTATCAGAACTGCTCACGAAGAAGAAGAGAAGGGAGAAGAAAATCAATCAAGGAGGCAGCGGCCTCCAGCGCTTGAAGGTACGATGCCTACCTTAGGTGTGATTTTGGATGCCGTTCTTAGCCTTCCTTGTGGGCACCAGACTCGCTGTCTACACCACCTTCTCAGCTGCTCGGTGAGGCTGTGGCTGGGCTACTGTGCCACCCACTTCACCCACCGCCGAGCCTGGATCATTGTTGGTGGCTGCCGCCACGACCTTCGGCGCCACGTGGTAGCTGACGCCGCGCTGGCCACCGCCCCGCAGGCCACCGCCTCGCCAAAAGTCATAGCTCTCCATCATGTCCATGTCCGGGACGTACAATACTTCACTGTCCATGGATGGACGATGGTAGTGTCACCGGGGAGCGTCCCTTTCTCGCTCCTGACGGACTTGGAGTCATCATTGGCTCCTAGTGGCACTGCTGAGACAGAGGAGGAGTGGGCCCCGCCATCTCTAACTTCACAACAGCCTCTGTCGGATCGAGCGGAGCGGAGGAGAGGACACTTCCTCACTCCCATGCCACTGGGGTTTCGCCAGGTTGGAACCCTAGTCGCGCGTATGGGGAGCCACCGTTTTTCGACACGCCGGAGCCGTCGTAGCATGCCGCTCTGGCCTTATCACCACCTTCCGTGCTGTTCCCCATGTTTCACCGAGATGCATGCTCACGAACGGTGTGGGGGCAACGGCATGCGCGCCCGGCCAGTCTTTGACTCCGAAGAGAAGTGGGGAGCATTGCTGTAGATCCGGCTAGCTAGCATACAACAGAGGAACGGTGGCAACAGTGGCGGTGGAATCGACGGCGATCGACTGCGGTGGCGTTAGGGTTTAATTACTCTAACCCCTTCCCCCTCGGCCTTATTAAGGCCAACAACGATACTTGGCCAGACCAAGATTTCCTAGCTTAGGCCCAGGATGCCACCAGCCTATCGTGGCCAAGCCGCCGCAGGCCCACTCCATTGCCCAGGCCACGCCGCACTCTCCTGGGCCGACTGCCCCCTAGGTCGGTTGCCGATACGGTAGAGGATTCGGCCCACCACCCCCTGTTACCTGTTTATTTAGTTTTTCTTTCTTTTCAGTCCATTTATAGCATACAATTTAGTCATTTAGTTAAAGCAATTAATGTTATATGTTATTGCACATATGTGTTTGCTAAAATACCCTGCTTTACTAAATTACTGCTTGTCTTAATAATATGTCTCTTGCAAATTATTTAAGGACACTCTACTTACTTGCTCCGTTAATTCACAAAATTCTTTAAATTTTGTATTTTAACTTAGCAAATCCCCTTAATTATGTATAAGTTAATTAATGGAGGATTTATTGCAAGATAGACTACATATTTTGGAATTAAAACATATGGAGATGGAATCCTCTACGTTGGCCGCAATAAATTCTTCTCTAAAGATTATATTTGCTATATGGCCATACTTTAGGCAGCGAGTATCTCGCCCATCACTAAGATGTCTACATTTTATGGTGATTACCAACATGTGTTATTCCGAGTATATGTTTGAAAATATGAGATTATTTGAAATTTGGTGGTGCACAGGGTAGTGGAGTCCTAAACATTGGCTGCGGTATATTCATTAGAATATACTAGCCCTGAGACCATGTTTTAGACGACGAGCTTTCTTGCCCACTACTAGAAGATCTACTCCATTGTTTAACTACTTAGAGATTATCTATATTGTACCCCCTAATTTCGAATTGTAACTCAACTTGTAAGGTCTGTTACCTACATTTTCTAAACATGACAAAATATGATGCGATAAACTTTGCATTGAGATTACAACAATAATATCATGATTATTAATTTACCTCTATAAATTAATTGGATTAAGCATGATTGTAGGCACATGGCAACTAAAGAGTTTGATGAACTCGCTCTTGATGAGAGTAACTATCCAATTTAATCTTCGGATATCAAATCAACTTTGCTTCCCATGGGATTGCTGCTACTATCGAGGAACCCAATTCCGGAGACCCACCAATTGAAGACGGGAAGTAATACACTGCCCTTTTCCTACTAAGCTCTATATACATAAAGATCTTAAGAATGAGTATATGATGGAAATGAGCCCGCTTGACTTATGGAAAGCTCTTGAAGAGCGCTATGATTAGCAAAAATAACTTATTTGTCCTGAGGCTAATCATGAGTGGAACCACTTACATCTCTATGATTTCAAAACTGTGGCAGACTATAATCATGTTGTTCATACCATTTGCTACAAGTTGAAGTTTTGTGAAAAAAAACCAATGGATGCAGAAAAGATAGAAATCCACAATGCTTCCGGAGGACAGGATACTAAATCAGCAGTATGGCACCAATGATTTCCAGCATTATTCTCAATTTATTCACACATTAACTCAGGCAGAAAAACATCATGAGCTTTTGATAAAAAATGCTCATCAGCGCCCTCCTGGCTTTGCCCCCCTCGCCTGAAGTACACTACTGTTGGTATTTCATACGGTCATAGATAAATCCGCAAGCGCACGGATATCACTGTTATTTGTTATTCCATGGGTATTGTTATTTGTTTTTTCGCAGAGAAGGCGACAATGTAAATTGAAAGAATTCATACATTCATAATCAAGCTATAATCAATATACCATAGTCTAAATAGGGGTTAAGATAATAATGATAGTTTGAGTACTATGACAAACAAGAGATTCATCTGTATAATAATATAATGACTAGTGGAGAAGAACAAAGAGAGCTAAGATTTTTATGTACTTCTATATTACTATTATGTAGTAGACACTTAAAAAATATATGTTTGCAAGGCTAGGACTTAGTTCTAAGCACCTAGGTACTACCAAGAGACCACTCCTTGCTGGTCTGCAAACATGGTTATGACATTTTACAAACTCTTACATCATACCCATATGTGGAGGAATAAAAAGAATAGATGGGGCTACCACCACCTGCCGCCTACCTCACTTTCCGTGGGCATACCCACATCCAACGACATTTAAGTAACTTATGCACCATGCTTATGTTAATAAATAATGTCACTAATTCCCTGGGACTTCCACCCTTCGAATGGACAAGTTAGAACTAGTGCAACCCGTTAAGATCATTGAATCGTTACTCTGGCATAGATCTACTAGCCTAATCAAGTGAAACATATAAATGAAGTATAAACTATCCATACCACACATAACTAGTAAAGTAGTATATGAACTATAAACACAATTAAATAAAAAAGATAATTCTTTTATGACAACTGTAGTCTTACAAGAAGAGTAAAGTATTAAAGACATACTGGAATCTCTAAGAAGATTATAGAACTGAAGACTACTCTAAGCCCAACTCCACTAATACTATAGAGAATATAATGTAAGATAGAGAGAATTGCTCCTTGAGTGTGTGTTGTAAAGTGAGAAACTCTCCTCCTTAAATAGCCTTTTAATGAAGGTTGTATGGTGGTTGTAGAGGTCGATGCAGCCATAACCATCATTAGGGAGGGCTAGGATGTTGCCACATGGAAGGTGGAGATGAGGGAACCCAATGGCGGTTGAGTTCGGCTAACTCCTGGGCCCCACCTCTCTCCACCGCCTTTCACCAGAGGCTGCCAGGTGGGTCCCTAAGGCAGTGCAGGGTGGTTTGGCGTCACTTTGAGTCGGTTTGAGTTAACATGTGGGCCCATCAATCCATGTGCTCGCACGTGATTCGTTGGAGGTGTGTTTTTTTTGCATGTCGGCTCATTTCTCTTTTACTTTATTGTATATTCCTTGCATCCATAGAATTTCTCCAATACAAGTGGAACTATATTATTTATAACTAATATATGTGTAAGAAATGTTAGTTCTCCTTTTATTTATTAAGGTAGTGGACGGTCAAAAAGGTACTTAATGACTGTCAACAACTAAAATGTCCAAAATAAAGCAGATAATAAAAGAGAGTTCAAGGAATATTCTTCTAATAACCCTAAAAATTCGGCTGAAAACGCAAATGCAACAACAGACGCAGATCCAGTAGTTGCAAGAGAAGAAAAGGAAAGGGTAAGGCACTAAGGAAAGGGTAAGGCCTCTTCATGGCAATAGCAACAAGCATTGCAACAGGTGTGGATGTGACTATCATGTCACTAAGGATTGTCGTATCCCAAAGCACCTTGTTCTCCTGTATCAGAAATCTCTCATGGAGAAAAAGTTTTATATAGAACCAAGATATGAAGCGCACTTCAATCTTACATCTGAAGCAAAACTTGAGGTTGGAAGTTCTCAACAAGCTCCTATTGAACCACAGAACAACCTCGCTCTTCTCCCAGAGAATCCCGTTACACTTTCTACAATGAACGACATGCTCATCGAGTACTGCTCAACGGACCCACTTGGAGATTTTCTTTAATCTCATTGCATTTCACTTAGATATGAAAATATTTTTAATCTTAGTTTGCGAGAGACAATATAGTGATATCCTGTAATGTGTCAAACAATAGTTGTTGTAATAAGTAGAAACATACAAACTTTTTAAAGATGTCGGGTTGGAAGACTTGCTAGTCATTAGAGTATGTACTATTAAACCTTCGTAAACGTCATACTATGTATTTGATGTTTTAATTATTGGGTGTATGCCTATATGTTGAATAAAGTATTCTTTACTAAGCAATCCTTATTTCACTATAGATGTCCAAGGAAGCCAGTTTGACAAAAGAGGAATCATGCCTTGTGGATAGTGGTACCACAAACTCTATACTTAGGGAGTTCAAATACTTTCAGACTCTCAAAAGGAGAGATGACAAAGTTTTGACCATCACTGGACACGATGCAGTGATAGTTGGGTCTGAACAAGCCACTATTACACTTTCGATGGGTACACAAATTACAATTGAGAATGCATTACTGTATCCCGATTCAACTCGTATCCTATTGAGTTATAGAGATATCCGTAAAAATGGGTTTTGTCGAGCACGCCGAAACTTATACTTTTCAATGTCAATTGTGATTCTCACATAGTCTCAGTGAATGGGATCCATACACGCATAATAGCCATTCAATCCGCTATGTGAAATGGAAATCACAAGTAACACCAACATTATAAATTCCGAGGCACCGAATGTTGAGCAAGGGAGATATTGCTGGGACTCACGCGTGCCAGTCAACTTCAGCCTGGAGTGTGCCCGTCAAACCACTCGAAGGTGGCGACCAGATGTGTTACACATCCAGGAGACTTGACCAAAATGCATGAGCTCTACAACATCTCCAATGATCAAAATTCATACTCATGTATTAGCAAGTTGAAAACATATCAAACTTACTAACACACTTTCGTCTAGCAGTTGATACCGTAATAAGGGAATTTCAGAGTCTTAGCTATTACAGAAACATTATCTTAACTATACATATGGCCGATCGGCCCAATAGTTATTGGTTCAGCGGAAGCAACATACTACCCAAAACCTTTTTGCAACCGACTAGGGTAAACCCTAGTTAGAACCATCCTGAAACCCAGGAGTATCTCCATCAAAGCATTCATCATTAACAAAGGACTCTTCTGCATCTGATTCTAAAAGAAAAAACAATCGAAAACAGAAAAAAAACAACAATAATAGCAAGAGTCAGTACATTACGAATAATGTACTGGCATCGCCAATCCTAACGTACATGCATGGCAACATCAAAGGAAAGGTTCAGGTTGGCATATTTTCAGCATAAAGCAAGAGTTATTTCCACAAATCATTTTTTGAATAGTATGAAATTGATAAACTTTCAGTAAAACTATCTATATCATCATGGCATCATATATGTAAATTTTGTATCTCAAATTATATACTACTTGGTATCCTCCAAGGCATCAAGTGCATAAATCATTACCATACATTTTCCACATCATCCCATAAACATGAATTTTAAAGATAACATGAACACATAATAGAAATCAATCGTCTATACTCAACACATATTCTTATGTCGCTCATAACCGTGAGCGTGGCTAACCGGTTAGTTTAAACTCTGCAGAGCCCGTACACTGTACCCACATGATGCGAAATAGTAATCATGTAAAAACATGCCACGCGATACCGAAGTACCCGATTTACTACCCACAACATAGCCTTTACATTACCCATGATTTAGCCTTGCACCAGCACGATAGGTGTGATTCCGTCCTAGGCATATGACCTAGAACCGTTAGGAGGCGGGCCCACGCCTGAGCCTAACACCATGGTAGCAAAAACATCCTTTCCTACCATGAGGCACCATATCGTTGTATTGGACAGACTTAAACGCAGGTAAATAGGTAGTTCCTATGAATTATCTCTAAGACTAATTCATACTACAACGGCCTACCATAATGCAAGACTAAACCATGGACAACTTAATCAGCTATGGCTATCCCATAATAGCACGTGTGGTCGTACTATAAACACAAGTGACTGACATTGAGTGAAGTCCTTAACTATCTCAGGCATACACTCCCCCTATCGGTACACAACTAATCACCATATGTATACCACTTGTTGCCCAAGAATTAAATATCTCCTTTTTCTCATTTTAGTTCACAAATAACTACACTTTTTGAACCATTTAGAATTTATTTGAAACCAACAAGTTTTAGAAATATAACATGCCCATAATGATTGTTTTTATTTATTCTAAGCATTTCTAAGCTAGCATGTCAATACTTGAGGTATAACGAATTTATCGAACAGTAACCGTATATATAATATCCTAAGGGTGCTCAAATTAATTGGAGTTTTTCAAATGGATACATGCAAGTTTTTAGGCTTAGCTATAACCATTTAAATTACCCAACTTTTATTTTGTACAAATTAACGATGCATCTTTGCAAACAAAACGTTAAACCTTCAAATTTAGGATCAATATGATCAAAGGAAAAAGGGAAGGTTGGCTTGCCTTGCTCTTGTTCCACCCCTGGTCCAGCTATATAATGCACCTCCTCAACGAGAATCTGACCGTCGTCTAAACATACACGTAAAATTCGAATTATACTTATGTAAAAGAAAGTTTAATATGCTATAAATTAAATGCTATTATTAAGATGATGTGATACTGTGTTGACTGAATTTTTAGTGCAAAAATTTCTATTTTATCAAGTTCCACTCAAAAGTTATAAATTTTTAAAGTTGGAATTAATTAATTAAGGCCTATATACAAATTTTAAATATTTAGGACATAAATCTCTAAAGTTCTGTTGAGTTTAGTATTTCTAAATAATAGAGCATAAAAATATGAATCCAACAAAATTTAGTTTGAAATTTTTGGAGTTATAATGAATTTACTATGAATTTCCAAATTAAAAGCTATTTTTCAATTCATCAGAAAACACTTTGTTCATTTAATCTGGATTTTACAAATTTAAAAGAGGTCAGGTCCACCAGTCAGCCTCTACACAATTGCTTAAAGGTCCCTAGGGTTTCAGCAAATAGAACCCGCGGTCCTCAGCCCGTGGACTAGGTATTTAAGCAAAGTAGTGCTCGGATTCTTACATAATTACATCAAGGTCCTGACCCCACATGTAATAGGCTGTCCGTTTTGCCAAAACCCCCCTGGAGCTTCTAACCAAGCGTAGACTAGCCTCTGGCGCGGCTCGGGCAGAGCAGCGGCGCGGCGGCGAGCTTTGCGGCGATCTCAACAGCGATTGGTTGGGTTTCCGGCGAGGCGGCTATGGAGAGAAAGATGGAGGGCTCCAAGACGAAGCTCTCGATGTCCTTTATGCGAGCTATGGCGATCTAACTCGATGGCAACAGTGGGAGGAGAGGCGGCTTGCTACGGCTTGCAAGTGCATATCGGGTTCAGGACGTCTTCGGCGCGTGCGCGTGCATGCATGCGAGGCTAAGGACGTCCAGGGTGCTCACCCAAATGTAGACAAAGCCCGGCAAACTTCCAAGTGTTCGCTTCGGTCCCGAAGGCGGCACGGCTTGGTGGTCGTCGTCGGCGGAGTGCTCCCGGTCCAGGCAGGCTAGGAGGAGTACATACATCGATTAGTGATGTCATGGAGTAGCTCTGTGCACAAGGAATCGTCCTGAGACTCACCAGAGAGAGAGGTAGAGCTAGGTGAGGTCGGCGGCTGGAGATGGGGAAGAAGGAAGGGATCTCCCAATCCAGAGCTTCACGGTTCGATTCCTCTGGGTCCTGCAATCGTCTTGGGGTGATGGATAAGCTGGCGAAGCGGCTTGAGCGGATTTGAAGTCCTGGAGCTTGGCGACGTTGACGACCCCCACGGCGGCGCTTGGAGTTCACCGATGGCCCGAGTTGACGCGGCGCGCGTTCCCGGAGATAGGCTTCACCAAATTGATAGGGCTTTGAGGGGTTAGCAATGGCATCAAATGTAGAGATTAGAACGCAGGTTAAACGGGATTGAATCACCTCCGATGATGCGGAATGATGGAGGTGATCTCACCGGCGCCGGGAAAGATTCCTTCGCTATGCTAGCTTCTGGATCGGTCGCCCTCGGTTTCTCCGCGAAAATGGAACAACGGTGAGAGGAAGGGGATGTGTGTCGGCCGGGAGGAATTTATATGGCGGTCGGCAGTGAGGTGGTAACGGAGCGGCGCTCGGCGGCGTCGACGCGTGTTGCGCGCGTCGTCTACGGGAGGGCGGTGCTAGCTTGACGTGTACACGCCTGTGCTACTGACGAGCGGGTCCCACAGCAGCCTAGCCCCACCTAACAGTGTACAAGCTATATGTGTGTAGAGGAGAAGACACTGGAAAATGGCTAAGTCCAATTTGATGCTAAAATGCCATTTTTGCCCTGTGTTTAATATATTTTCCAGGGACAATTTGGTAAAGACACAAATGGCAAAAAGGTATCTTTCTATTTCCTCTACTATTTGGTCAAATTCCCCAAACCAAAATGTCTTTGATCAAATTTTAAAGAAGTGCCAAAGTAGGCTCCAGAGAATCTGAAATTTCAGATTTTGAGTTTAATTTAAACTCTTTGTTCGCACAATTCCATGGAAAAATAAAATCTAGCTAAATTTATGTTTTACTCCACACCCAGTGGTCAAGCCATTTGAATTATTCCATTTATTTGTAATGTTTTTAAATCATTATTTCGATAATTTAATCATCGGTTTCATTCATTTAAAATCGCTATAATGCATATGCTTTAAAATAAACGGGCTAGGGGAAAAATAAAATTTACATCAAACTCGAAAGAGGGGATTTTTATTTTAACAACCATTTAATATTATATAGTCTCCTAAAAGGTCTTTGTGGTATGTTACAGGTTTCACATTGAAACCCATATACACAATCGAGAAGAATTTCTTCTCTTAACTAAATAAACGGATATGGCAAATGCATGTGCGAGAAAATTTCATCTCTTACGTCTGGATTGTACTATGCACAATAAGCCTATTGCACATGTTGCATATAAAGTAATTTTTTAAAATATTGATGCATTCCACACTTGACATGATCAACTTGGGCACCCGGTATTGGGATGATGAGAAAAGTTATTGGCAATTCTATTGGTCATAACTTGATCACTACAAAATTTTCAAAATCTCCTTATTTTGTATGCACTTATTGTGCTACTGAGAAATTGATTTTAAGATCTTCTTATCTTCAACTCAGAGCCGAACCACTTAAATTTCTTGAACATATTCAATGAGATATTTGTGGCCATATTGTGCCAACATCTGGACCATTAAGGTATTTTCATGGTTTTAATTGACGCATCTACTAGATGGTCTCATGTGTGTCTTTTTTCGACACAAAACCATGCCTTTGCTATATCCTAAGTCATAAGGTTGAAGGCACATTATCCTGAACATAGGATTCAATCAATCTGTATGGATAACGCTACCGAATTTAATTCCCATGCTTTTGATGATTATTGCAAGGCTTTAGGAATTTAGGTTCAACATTTTGTTCCATATGTCCACACTCAAAATGGTTTGGCTAAATCACTGATCAAAAGAATCAAGCTTATTGCTCGACCATTATTGATGAATTGCAAATTGCCTTCGTTATGTTGGGGTCTTGCAGTACTGCATGCTGCTGACCTTGTCAAACTACAACTAACTGTATATCATGAAACTTCTCCAATGCAGTTAGTACGTGGAAATTCTTTAAGTATTTTCCATTTGTGTAAGTTCGGTTATGCTGTATACACACCGATCTCACCACTACAGCATACCGCAATGGGCCCACACATGAAAGTGGGGATCTATGTGGGATTCAAATCTTCGTCGATCATAAAGTATTTAGAACCCCTAATGGGCGATCTATTTACTGCCCGATATGCTGACTCTATCTTGGATGAGAAACATTTCCCAGCATAAGGGTAGACTTCAAGTACCAGAAAAATGCTAAGAAATTGATTGGGATGCTCAGGGTATTCCAGCCTCTAATTCACGGACTACTGAAACTGAACTTTAAGTTCAGAAGATTATATATTTGCAAAAACTTGTAAATAATCTGCCAGATGCATTTACCCATTACAAAGGTGTGACTAAATCTTTCATTCTTGCTTAGAATGCGCCAAAAAGAGTGTAGGTTCCAAAGAAAACCACTCAAATTCCACTCATTAAAAAGATAGGAAGAAGTACGACCACTAAACGAGATACTATTGCAAACAAGCAAAGAAAAATGGTAAATGCAAACCAACCTTTAGTTGGTACACATCACATGGATACTATATATCAAGTGGATCATGATGATCCGCGACCTAGCTCGGTGGTGCACAATGCTGAGACCAGAAATTTGGAAGACCCTATACACATTTTTTCTTGAGATCACGATGAGTCTATAAAGGTGGATGAAAAGCTACATTGTTTCCATCAACTACTCTGAGACTGGAAAATCTTTTGATAGAAAAGCTGCAATTGTCGACACTTACTTCTTTGTTCAAATTGCTGATTGCCTCTAAATTGATTCAGAACTTAGGTCTATAATAAAGTGCCAAAAATGCTTTGTCTGGAACAAATGGAAGGACACAATTGAAACAGAGTTATCCTCGCTCTATAAAAGAGATATATTCTCGGTTGTTATACCTACTCCTCATGGTATTTTTCATGTGGGATACAAATGTTTTTTCGTCCGAAAACGAAATGAAAACATTGTGATGGTGAGATATA
This sequence comes from Oryza officinalis, assembly GCA_008326285.1. Classification (NCBI taxonomy): domain Eukaryota; kingdom Viridiplantae; phylum Streptophyta; class Magnoliopsida; order Poales; family Poaceae; genus Oryza; species Oryza officinalis. Next base: position 41,435,222 of record BDMV01000007.1, read on the forward strand.
AAGTAAGGCTTGTACCACAAGGTTTTACGCAAAGATCTGGTGTTGATTCCAATGGAATTTATTCTCCGGCCATGAGTGGTATAACTTTCCGATACTTAATGTCATTGGCAGTACAAAATCATCTATCTATGCAGTTGATGGACGTAGTGACAACATATCTATATAGGTCACTTGATTCTGATATTTATATGAAGGTTCCTGAGGGAATTAATATTCTGAATCAAAAGGTAAATCATAACATGTATTGTGTTAAGTTGCAAAAGTCACTTTATGGTTTAAAATAATCATTTTTTTTGTTAAAAGGATACACTAAAAGTGATGATTGCCCGTGTGTCTTCATTAAAAAAATCCCTCACAAGATTTTGCATTATCTCAGTATATGTCGATGATCTTAACAACATTGACAATACACAAAATTTTAAGAAGCACGTCATCATTTAAAGACGGAGTTTGAGATGAAAGATTTGGGTCAAACTAAATTTTTCTTAGGTATACAACTTGAGCATTTATCTTCTGGAATCCTAGTGCACCAAGCTGCATATACCCAGAAAATATTAGAGAAAGTCAATATGGACAAGTAATATCCTTTCAAAACTCATATGGTGGTTAGATCTCTAGACATAGAAAAATATCCATTTAGACCAAAGAAAGATAAAGAGGATGTTCTAGGACCTGATTTTCCATATCTCAGTGCCATAGGCGCACTTTTGTATCTTGCAAATAGTACTAGGTCAGATATTGCTTTCGCGCTAAATTTACCAGCAAGATATAGCGTCGCTCCTACCATACGTCACTGGACTAGAGTTAAGAATGTCTTCCGATATCTTAATGGCGCTAAAGATCTTGGACTTTTTTTTAAAAAAAGGATCCGACTTTAATTGGGTATACTGATGCTGGCTATCTATTTAATCCCCACAATGCTAAATCACAAACATGAGTTGTACTTTTACAAGGTGATATTGCTATTTCTTGGAAGTCTTCTAAGCAGACTCTATGAGCTACCTCCACCAACCATTCTGAAATAATTGCTTTATATGAGGCATCACGTGAAAATGTATGGCTTCGCAGAATGATTAACCACATATTAATATCTTGTTGTACTGATTCATTACAATCACCTACTATTATCTATGAAGATAATATTGCTTGTGTTGTTTAGATAGAAACTAATTATATTAAGAGTAAAATCACTAAGCATATTGCTCTTAAATTGTTTTATCCTCACGAGCTTCAGCAACATGAGAGATAAACATCTTGCAAACTAAGTCATGTGATAATCTTGTCGATTTATTCATAAAATCTCTAGCATACTCCACATTCTTTAAATGTATCGAAGTAATTAGCATGAGACAACTTAAAAATTTGCAGGCTTTAGGGGAGTATCTCTCATTGAAAAATAACCTATTTTCATTATATCACACTCTTTTCTTTATATGAGTTTTGCCCTAGGTTTTCTTATTCAAAGTTTTTAATGAGATAATATCAACATAAGCTACATGTCTTATCATTTAATTTTTTTCTACTGACGTTTTTAATAAATGGTAACTATAGACATTCTATTATTTTGGACTATATTACAAGCTTTACTCATAAAAGTCTAAAAATAGCTAACAATATATCATGATTCTTCTTATTTTTTCATTGGGTTTTGAGGAGTTTGCCTAATATACATACTATAATGATTATTTCTAATATTTTCTTAACAGATATGTGAAAAAAAATGACAGATGATCAAAAGTTGTATTCGATTAAGGGGATCAAGGGAAAGTGTTATGAAATTTTTGAGATGATCTCATCCTTACCTAGTGAATAGGCACAATGGTTGTGCCGTGTCTCCTCGCTCCTCACTCCACGGCAAGAACCGTGGCAGTTAGGCCGCGTCCCCTCGCCCTCTCGGCGCTTTCTACAACCGGCGCGATGATTCCCATCCAGCATGTCCTTCAGCTGCCACCGATTTCCATGTATATGTATGTGTATGCACACATTTATCAATACGAATTCATTCCTCTCATTCAATTTCTGTTGCTCTCGCTTTGAGTTTTCAATAGAGATGTAGAGTCTAGTGCTTCACCAACACACTCTAGCACTTTCCCCAAGTTATTTTATTTTAAGTCATAATGTCTATTTTATAACTCTAATTCTAAGTTCTACTCCAATTTATACTTATACTTGACACAAATAACTAACGCCTAAGTGAAATTTGCATGTGTATGTTTTCGGTAAAAATAAAATATACTACACATGAAAGCATACGATTTTTTTTCTTTTGGAATGTAAAACATGATGCGATTTTTAATAGTAGCGGTTTGCGAAAGTTGTAATTCAATTTGGATCAACTATGACTAGTTGAATGGTGTATATAAGATCAAGTAATCTTCATCAAACCAACACCGCGAAACTACGATAAGGAGAGACAGAGGAAACATGTCATCCCCTGCTGCTATACTAGCCCTCATCATCCTCCTTCTCCCGCCGATAACCCTCGGCGGCGATCTTCATGGCTTCCGCGGAACTCTTACTCGCATCCACCCGCTCTCCCCCGGCAAATACTCCGAAGCGGCACGCCGCGACAGCCACCGCATCGCTTTCCTCTCCCGCATCACCATCAACTCGTCGGTCAGCTTCCAGGCACTGCTTGAGAACCGCGAGGGAGGATACAACATGAACCTGTCCATCGGCACGCCGCCGCTCACCTTCCCGGTCCTGGCCGACACCGGCAGCGACCTCATCTGGACGCAGTGCGCGCCGTGCACCAAATGCTTCCAGCAGCCCACGCCGCCCTTCCAGCCGGGGAGCTCCTCCACCTTCTCCAAGCTCCCGTGCACCAGCTCCTTCTGCCAGTCCCTGCCGAGCTCCGTCCGCACGTGCAACGCCACCGGCTGCGCCTACAAGAACTACACCTACGGCAGCGGCTACACCGCAGGCTACCTCGCCACCGAGACGCTCAAAGTCGGGGAGGCCGCCTCCTTCCCCAACGTCGTGTTCGGGTGCAGCACGGTGAACGGCATGGACAACTTGACGTCGGGCATCGCGGGTCTTGGCCGCGGCCCGTTGTCCCTCGTCTCGCAGCTCGGCGTCGGCCGGTTCTCGTACTGCCTCCGCTCCGACTCTGCCGCCGGCGAAAGCCCGATACTGTTCGGCTCCCTGGCCAAAGTGACGGGCGCAAAGGTTCAGTCCACGCCGCTCCTCAAGAACCCATTCCTGCTACGCTCCTCGCACTACTACGTCAACCTCACCGGCATCGCCGTCGGTTCGACGGAGCTCCCGGTGACGGGCAGCACGTTCGGGTTCACGCAGACCGGCCTCGGCGGCGGCACGATCGTGGACTCCGGCACGACGCTCACGTACCTCGCCAAAGACGGCTACGCGATGGTGAAGCAGGCCTTCCTGTCGCAGATGGCTAACGTGACGGCAGTGAACGGCACGCGCTTCGGCGCCGACCTGTGCTTCGACACCGGCGGCGGCGACTTGCCCGTGCTGAGGCTGGTGCTGCGCTTCGCGGGGGGAGCTGAGTACACCGTGCCGACTTACTTCGCCCCGGCGGAGATGGACTCGCAGGGCCGTGTGACCGTAGCGTGCTTGATGATGCTCCCGGCGACGGATGACCTGCCGATCACCATCATAGGCAACGTGATGCAGATGGACATGCACTTGCTCTACGATCTCGACGGCGAGATGTTCTCCTTCGCGCCGGCGGATTGCGCCAAAGTGTGATCTCTATCTGTACCGACCGTCCGTTGGCTACTTGTATTAACTACTAGAATAAAGTCTTATGACTGCGCATATGTGCCGTTTGATTTTTATTATTTAAAATGAACGATGTGTAAGGTTTCATATTTATATAACAGTAAAAAAAAAGACTATAGCCCTAAGAGTCCATCTCTCTCTATATTAACTATATAAATATACAAGTCCAAAGTGTGATCTCTGTACCGACCGTCCGTTGGCTACTGTATTAGTAGCTAGAATAAGTCCGAGATGGATTTTTATCCATCAAAAAAAGGATATATTTCTTGTATGGTATCTAAATTATAATGATTTTTTAAAAGTAAATTGATAATATAGATTGATATGATCGATATACCACTTTACAAATATATAAACTAAAATTCAACTTCTACAAGTTGAAAAAAATTAAATTGGTGCTTGTTAATTACCATTCGCAGTTATATTAATATTTATTATTTTTTGTTATAATTTGTAGAAGTTAAATTTAAACTTGTTTGTATAGGGATATATCTTATATTAATCTCTTTTGTCTATATTTTTTTATAATTTTCTAGATGATATGTGTCCTTAGCTTCATCGATGAAAACAATATTCCGAATAAGTCCTGTGACTGCATATGTGCCGTTTGATGATGCTGTTTGGTCGTAGGACAATTGAAGTCTTTCCTCTTGTTTTGTATATCGTACGGACTTACTCCTGGGTCAGTCATCAATCTGGTTTAGTATTGTGTGCTGATGAATGAAATTATATGTGCCGTGCCTTGAATTGACTGTGTTTTCGAATGGCTTTCAGCGCTAAGTCCAAATTCAGCATATTCTTTGAAAAGAATGGGAGTAGGTATTGGTGCCTTAGCTAGGATCGAAAGAAATGGCTAATTTTCCATCTTATCCCTTGACGGAGTAACTGACACTGAACCCCTTGATATAGACACCAAGGACTTCAACCTAGTAATTAAGCCTGCATCTCAAAGCATGACAATGACATGCAAAAATAGTATTACATTAGTTTTTTTCTTTTACGTGTCGTTTTAGACATTGACATATAACGTGGAATGTAAATATCTCAACGTTACATTTTTTAACTTATATATATTTATAAAATTATAAAAAATATAACAATATACATTGTTTTCATGACAAATAATATACTAACACCATTTTTATGTATTAAATCATAATATTTTTATCTATTGATATTTTATTGCTAGATGGATGTTATCTATATATTTAAAAACGGATGTAGGATGTCATCTATTCAAAAAGGATGTAGTAGGTTAGTTTTAAGTTCATCCTGATACAATTCATAGAGATGGGGCTGCAAGCAATGGCGGAAACAGGGGTAGGACAGCTAGGGCTGCTGCCCTACTCCTAAGCCTATATATCCATTAAAATTTACATTTTAAAATCTCAAAACATAAAAGATTAAGGTAAATTATGTAAATTATATTAGTTGAACCCTACTTTTGAGAAAATTCTGGCTACACCATGTCACGCCCCAAACTAGCCCCGAACGGAGGCCGATATAAGGCGATCCAAATTAACCTGTATGCCTGTACCAGTCCCAGGAAATAGCGTTGGTACAACAGGAAGACAGAATATCACAACAACAGCGGTCTCTTTATTAAGAGTAGGATTACAACCAAGGTTGGAACTGCGGACAGAACCCGAGTTCACAACAGCATTACAAAAAGGCGGAAGCGGAAAGCGGAGACTAGCCCTAAGTCACAAGCAAAGCCCTGGGGAAGGCCGAAACCCTACTACTACTCGAAGTCTGCTTGCTCCTGGAAGAACTCTTCATCAGCAGGGTCCACCTCTTCATCTTCGAGAACTGGGGGGGGGGTTTAATTATATAGAGCAAGGGTGAGTACAGGAGTACTCAGCAAGTCAGGGGAATTAAGTGTTCAATGCAAGCTTCAAGGGAAAGCCAACTATTTTTCACAATTGGTTTTAGTTTAAGACTTTAAAAACATCTAAGTAAGTGCTTCTCAACGACACGGATGAGAAAGTGCATCTCATCCGGCCGGAGCAGTGAAAATGTATCGATTGATTCTTGTCGGCACGAGAGGCTCCCTGCCAATCGTTTACCGACCCGGCTGCACCAACAGCCACAACTCACACACGCCGGTACGAGAGGCTCCCTGCCAATCGTCACCGACTCCGGCTGCTTCAACAGCCACAAGTCAACACATCGGTACGAGAGGCTCCCTGCCAATCGTCACCGACTCCGGCTGCTTCAACAGCCTTAAACCAAGCACAGAAGGGAAAACCTCACACCAACAGCAGTTCACAAGGTGTTCAATAAAACTACGCTAAGGAATCACCTCACATCCGCCCATGACCGTGGGCACGGCTGTTCGAACAGTTGTTAACCTCTGCAGAGGGGGTACACTTTACCCACACGACGTTACTAACCCCGAATCACCCAGCCCGCGACCCTCGGTCACGTCTGGCGACCTTGAGGCTTTCACGACAAGGCATTTCGAAAGCCGACTCAGGGTCATCTTATGCCAACGGGAGGGGTCCCACGGACCAACACCAGGTTAGGTCCCAGACCATACTGTGCCAGGAAGCCCAGGGGTCCTCCCCGACACCACCCCGGCGAATCCACTTGTCCCTTGGCATCAAGATTTCCCTGGCCTAGCTAATTACTCAGCCAGGGGCGTCCCATATCACCCATGTGGTCGTACTTGACATATGCTTGGATGTAATTCCCAAGGAATCGGTCCTTAGAGCGAGAACGGGCAGACCGTACCTCCAGTACGTCTCCCGTACCGCGAGTTTTAGAAACTCACTTTAGTTTTCAAGACACCGACCCAAGTGTCGGGTTTTCCAAGCATTTTGTAAACTCAAGTTTTACCCAGGTGATCAATTTTAAAGTTTGAGGGGAGTCCCGATATTCGTACCGAGGTACGGATACCGAGGCATCACCTGAGGGGTGACAAGGGTGTTAGGGTATTCAAATATCAAGGAAGGTGAATGCAGCAAATGGGTAGGGCCTGCCGGTTGTATTGCAAACCGAGGCCAAGTGCCAAGTGTAACCTAAACATGCATAGTTTGCGAAATCAAAATACTTAATTTAAATTATGGGTTCAATTGATCAAAGGTGACTTGCCTTGCTCGAGATCTTGAGCTTCTTCCTCGAAATCCGCGCACTGCGGGTCTTCGGGCTCCGAGACTACACGCGAAACGAGACGACTCAACAAAGCGATAAAAGAAGCCCTATTAAAGACCACTAAGCGTGCCATTGGATAGATCTCGATTTTTGAGGAATTTTGGAAGTGGAACGGGGTTAATCGGACGAACGGTTGAAAAGATATGAATTTCCGAAGATTAAAGGATTTTCTGGAATAAAGAAAAGGAATTATTAATTCCCTGGAAAAAGAAAAGAAGGAGGGACTGAAATTGGACTTTATTTTGGGCGGCTAAGGGCAGCCCAAAGGATTTGAATGGGCGCGGCCTAAATAATTGGGCCGGCGGCCCGAAGGGATTGGCCCATGGCCGATCGGCGCGCGGGGGGGGGGGGGAATGGCCGATGGGCCGAAGAGAAAGGAGAGGCCGATGGCCGACGGACGGGAGCCGATGGGCCGACAAGGGAGGCCGATGGGCCGATAGGCCTGGCGGCCGAGGCCGACGGACGGGAGCCGATGGGCCGACAAGGGAGGCCGATGGGCCGATGCAGGCCTGGCGGCCGAAGCCGACGACGGGAGCCGATGGACGGCGGATTAAGACGACGGCCGACGACGCGGGGCTCGGCCCGAGCGGCGGCGGCGGCGGGCGAGGACGAGCGACGGCGGTGCGGGGGCGGCGCCTAGGGTTCGAACGCGCGGCGGTGGTGCTATCTAGCGCCTAAAGAAGGGGAGAAAAAGAGAGAGACGGCGGAACGGGAGTTACCGCGAGAAGGTTTCGCCGGGGACGGGGGCGACGACGCGGGGCGGCGGTGAGACGCGGTCCCGAGCCGGGGAAGAAGAGGGCGCCGGGCTCCTCTCCTTGCGGCGACGGCAGCAAGGGGGCGGTGGCGCGACGGCGGGAAGGGGCGAGCTCGGGGAGGCGGCAATGGCGGCCGGGCGGAGGGGAAAGAAATTGCGGCCGAGCGGCGGGGGGGGTTTTGTAGGGCGCTAGGTCGGTTCGGTCGGGGGGGAAAGGCGGTGCGGCCGAGAGGCGGTGGAGCGCGGCGAGGGGACCGCGCTGGCGCTCCCCGCGCTAGCGGCCAAACGCGGCAGCGGTGACGCCGGCCGGTCGGGAAAAAGGGGGAAAGGGGGAAGAAAAAGGAGGCTTGCCTCCTAGCCGATTTGGGTAAGGGCGCGCGCGCGGGGGAGAGAGAGCGCTGGCTCTCTCGGCTCGACGCGTGCGGGGCACGTGCGCGGCGTGCACGGGCCGAGCGGCCTGGCGCGGCCCAGCGGGAAGGGGCGAGGCCGAAGGGGTTGGGCCGGCGGCGGCCCGAGAAGGAGAGGAGAAGGAGGGAGCAGACCGAGAGGGGCTGGGCCAGCGGCGGCCCGAGGGGGAAGAGGGGGGAAACAGAAGACCGAAGGGGAAAAACGGCCTGGGTCAAAGGGAGGTAAACCAGACTTTTCTAGAGACAAAGAAAGGGGGAGTTTGAGGGCTCGGATTTGAAATCCGATTCCGCGGTTTTCTCCGGGATTGAACTGAGAGGGGAGACACGAGACCTTGGCACACAACAAGACTCGACCGAAGAGCAAACTTTCGCAATTAGGGTTTTTAGCAGAATAGTTTTTCCGCTAACGCCGCGACAAAACGGGCGTTACACACCACTGGCTGCAAGTTGAAAGCTCAACTTGGCCAATGGATACATTGATTTGACAACTGTTGCAGTGATCGCTACTAGGCGTAAAATTAATGAAATTTTTCGTTTGAAATATATATTTCTACTACCAACTTAATTGTTGGTAGAAGTAGAACCAACAGGATTATCTGATAAAGTGAGATCCTTGTAAATCTATGGATTAGATAAAGAGATGATTTTTATCTCTCGAGGAATACTCCCTTGTTTATTGTATATCATCTAAATAGTTGCTATGTTTTTTAACAAGATAGATATATATCACTTCACCAACAAGCAAGATCAAATTGGATACAAGTTATAAAAAAGAACAAATTAAAAGTATAGCCTTTCCCATAATCCCATCAGATCATTTTACTACTACCATCTCTACCGCATGACTCTCTACTGCTCGTCTACTCCAGACAGGGATGTTTTCTAACCGTAAAAAAACAGTGCTCTTGATGTTTTTGCCTGATTAGTAGTTGATTTACCTACAAATTAATTGGAGGCGCTGGTGCTAAACCTACACTAAGGCCCTCTATTTAGAATCAGTTCACTTTAGATTGTCCCGCAATAGACTAAAGTTGAAAATAGACCATGAGTATTACCACTTTTCACTGTCACATATTTTACGATTCATTGTAAAGGTATCCACTGCCTCTATGCTTTCCTTAATCTCATTTATATCGTGACCGGTGATAAATCTATAGATCTGATGTGTTCCCTCTAGAAAAAGAGGAGTGGACGACTAATGACGACAAGAGTTATATAGGAGAGCATAATGGAAGGCCAAGAAAGCTTAATTAACAACCGTCAACGGTGACGATTTGTTTAAACATAGGAAATAATTGAATCATACAGCAATGATTACGTTTTCTATACAAAGTATAAAAATGGAATCTTCAGTACATAGAACACATCGTCGTTTATGACCTACAACTATTTAAGGTGGCTAGCTATAATTACCATCGTACACTTATCAAAGCCAAGAAAAAGTTCTAGCCAGATCAGTGAAGGAGGAGACATGAAAGTTGCAAAAATGGGATAAGAATAACCAGGAACATATTAGAACACATCGAATTGGATTGAAACTAAAAATTTGGGGCCCTTAAATTTTTGGGGCCCAATGCGATCGCCTATCGGGCATCCAGCATTTACCCTACCCATATACAGGCCTATTTGAGTGATGGCAACGAGAAAAATCGTAGGGACGAGTAAAAGAAAATGTATTTATGTTGTAAAACGGGCTCTAATGCACACCCTGGTGGATGACCATTGCTAGCTACTTATGCCTTGTGTGCGGGGATGGCTCACTTTCGCGGTGAAGAGACTGGCGTGGCGGTTCGGAAGTGCGTTGAGCCGAGCTATAGATGGCCAAATGGGCGGCCCGGCCCGACACAGCCCGGGCACGACTAAGGCACGGCCCGACATGATTTTCGTGCCGTGCCGGGCCAGCCCGTAAGCAGAACCTATGGCCCAGGCACGACCCAATAAGGCATGGGCCGTGCCGTGCCGGCCCGAAAGCACGTCCAGCCCACCGTGCCTGTGCCGGCCCAAGCACGACTTGCAAATAAACAGCAGATTGACCAAATAGGACTTCACAAGTCACAATTCAATTCAGATTTCAACATTCAATTCAGCTTTTTTCACAACAAATACAAATTTCAACATTCAAAATTCAGATTGACCACAAGTCACAATTCAATTCACAATCACAACTTCACAATCAGCAAATGCAATGGAATTCAGTACCCAATCACAACTTCACAATCACAATCAGCAACTTCACAACTTCACAATTCACAAGTTCAGTACCCATTAAGTGGAATTCAGTCAGCTGCTTAGTGCAATGGCTGCCTCGTTAAAAACCTTTCTAGGTAAAAACTCACACCTCGTGAGAAAACCCTAGAAAGGAAAAGAGTACAGCCCACAACTTTAAAATGTTCATAGTCTTAACAGTTCATATAGTTCCAGTGTTTACATCATCAACATCGAGATACAAGTTGTCAAAAGACTGAAAAAGCTCCAGATTATCAGTGATATGTTGAGCCTTTGCATCTGCTAGCTCCCAATCCTTGGTCACTGCCAGCAGTTCCACCATCTCAGGATCTAGACGCCGCCGACGCTCCTCGATGATCCTGCCAGTTAGGCTAAAAGCAGACTCGAACGATATAGTAGATACAGGAACAGTCAAAACATCTCTAGCTAAGATGGAAAGAACATGATAAGTGAGTTTGTGTTGTTGCCACCAGTTAAGGATATTAAAGTCATCATCATATAGAATGACAGTATCACTGTCAAGATATGCAGACAGTTCAGAAGCATTGAGATTAGCAGCTGAAGAAGTTGCCTGAAGCAAAGCACTAACAGATGTCATCCTAGATAATGGACCAGCACTAAACCCAACACCTTGACTGGCACCAGCACCTAGCCCAGCACCTGGACTGGCAGAAGCACCAAATCTAGCACATGAACTGGCACCAGCACCAAGCCCAGCACCTGAACTGGCACCAGCACCAAGCCTAGCACCAGGATTGGCACCAAATATCCTTCCCCAAGCACATTTTTTCTTACCAGTGGAAGGGCCTGGAATTTTGGCCCTTTCTAATCTCACAGCACCAAACTTATTTTCATACTTAGCAAAAAAATCAGACAATGCAGCCCTAACAGTAGTTAAATAAACAGAGTAATCATTACCAATGAGTTGAGACATAATCTGTAGCACTTTACTAAATCCCCTGATCTTGGCCCTAGGATCCAAGATAAAAGCAAATGAATAAAGAATTGGAATATCAGACCAGTAGGCCATGAACTTATCTTTCATGGGGACAACAACATGTGTAAGGTTAACATCATTCTCATAAGTGTGTAGATGTCCAGCAACCTCAAGAATGTGATGCATAATTAGTGGAGATGTTGGATAATAAACACCAGACAGAACAACAGTTGAGTCATAAAATTGTTCAAGGAATAATAAAACTGTTTCAGCACATGTCCAATGTCTGTCTGTGAGTAATGGCTGGCCATTAACCAAAGGATGATGTGTAGTAATAAAGACTGAAAAAGCTTCCCTATGTGGTATGAGATGCTTAAGCATTAGATATGTTGCATTCCATCTAACATCCATATCCAAACCAAACTTACGAGGACGAATACCCTTAGCAATGTAGAAGTTTTGTATGCAGCAATGCGCTAATTAGATGCATGAATGAATGAAATAACAGATCTAAAAGCATTAAGCATGGGCTTGAACCTCTCAAGTCCAGCCTTAACAATTAAATTGATGATATGACATGCACAGCGTTGATGCAAAAATAAATCACCAACATAACCAGATAAAGCAGGAGTAAGGGTCTCCATTGCTTTAGTGTTAGCAGAGGCATTATCTAATGTAATAGAGAAAATCTTATCAGTTATACCATAATCCTCAGCAACAGCAAGCACACGTTCAGCAATATTAGTACCACTGTGTGACACATCAATGAGCCTAAGAGCCAAAACCCTCTTCTCTAATTGCCAATCAGAATTAACATAATGAGCTACAACACTCAAATAATCTTCCTTAGCATTACCAGACCATATATCAGATGTTAAAGCAACAGAGCTAACAGATTTTAAACACTCAATAAGAAAAGAACGACGATCCTTAAAGTACTTATAAAGATCTCTTGTGGTAGTTTGCCTAGAGACAGGAACAAACCTAGGGTTATGAGCTAGCTTAATATAGTCCACAAAAGCAGCAGATTGACCAAAACAAATTGGAAGATCCTCTCTAGCAATCAACCTACACAATTGTACTCTAGCAACATCAGCACTATATTCCCATGGAGTAACAAAACCATCTGCATTAAACCTAAGCATGGACTAAGACATGGCACTAGACCGAAGCCTTCTAGGTTTGCATGAACTAATATGCCTAAGCAAATGTCCAGTACCACCAGAAGAACGAGCACTCAAAGTTTTATGGCAGTAATTGCATTTAGCAGAGACTCGAACCTATGATCCATTACGTTCTTCAAAAAGTTCCTCAAAGTCAGACCATACCTAAGAAGATTTGCTCCTCTTGTTGCTAGAGCTAAAGCCGGACGACGGTGTCCCACTGCCACTGGCTCCAGGAGCACCGCCGTCGACCGGCTCCGGCTGCGACTGTGGGTCGTCGTTGCCATGGACATCGGCCGGAATGGACGAAGTGTTGCCGAACACCTCCACACGTTCCTCCTCCAAGTTATCGGGGCCATCACCGCACATCCCCATCGTCCTCAACTCGTAGTTGACGGAGGTAGGATCGTCGTCCATCGCGGGCACTCCGGTTCCTCAACGGCGGCTGCCACTCAGCATCGGGCATGCGACCTGCAAGCACACTCAACGTTAGGGCTCAGATGGAGAAAAGAGATAGACCAAAGTTAGGGTTTGAGTTTGTACCTGCGCAGCCGGAGCACCGGAGTTGCCGTTGAAGACGAAGAGCTCACAGATCTATGAGAAGATCGGACTCAAGAAGACCGGAGTGGCTGTGGGCTGTGACGGCGGCGGCGGATGTGGTCTAGCCGTCTAGGGTTAAGGTTGAGAGACAGAGAGAGGACCGAGACGGCGAGACTAACTGGATCTGGAGAGGGCGACGGATGTGATCTAGGGTTAGGGTTGAGAGACAGAGAGAGAAAGAGGACCGAGACGGCGAGACTGACTGGATCTCGAGAGGGCGGCGGATGTGATATAGGGTTAGCCGGTTAGGGTTGAGAGACAGAGAGAGGAAGAGGACCGAGACCGACTGGATCGGGAGAGGACGGCGGATGTGATCTAGGGTTAGGGATGCGGCTCAGGCTCAGCGGCTGCGTGGTGGTTTATATATGCGGGTGCGGGGTCTTGGGCCGAGCAGGCCGGCGGCCTGTTCGCCTGTGCGACCGACCATTGGATCGGGCCGCGGTCGTGCCTACCGTTGGGCCGTGCCGTGCCGGGCCGGCCCATCGTGCCGATCGTCGTCCGTGCCGTGCCCGGGCCGGCCCACTGTGCCAAGGCAACGGCCCAGGCACGGCCCAACTGTCGGGTCGGGCCGGCACCGGCCCGACTCTAGTCGGGTCGTGCCGTGCTTGGGCCGAGCCAAAATCCCGTGCCGTGGGCCGGGCCGTCGGGCCTCGGGCCATATGGCCAACTATAAGCTGAGCCTCCTGATCATTTGGATCGGAGATGGCCATGCATGGCATTGTGAAGGCTTGTTTGGTTAATCCCTCTTCCATGAGAATTGTAGAGGATTAATTTCATACATATTATCTCCACCAGTTCCTTTCTCACGGGCAGGGGCGGTGTAACGCCCGCGTTTTTCTAAGACCGCAGTTTAGCGTCGCTCTTTCTTTTCGTTCAAAATCTCTGAAAATTACAAAGTTAGTTTTAATTTTGTTTTTATTTATTTCCCCGATCGTATCAAATCATTTCTTTCCGTCCAAATATTCCAAAATATTTTGGACTTCTACTGCCTGGTGTTTATCAGTCCTTTTTCACCCGGGGATTCTTTGCACTTCCATTAAGCCAGGAAAAACCACTCAGGCTCATCCAACACTCGTGCATACATGTTTCTTTCTCTGTCCCTGTTTTCGTAAACCTCCTGCAAAACCGACGGTTAGGCACCATCCTGCCAGTACACAGTGAAGGTTGGCACCGTCTCCGTCTTCTCCGCTGAAGTTAGGCACCGCTCCGCGCCGCTTGCCGAGCAAGCCAGGCAGCGACAACAGCCAGAGGAGCCTGTAGACGGAGAAACATGCACAGAGGCATCAATGGACGTTCTCGTCGCCAAGTTCCTCCTCCCGAGTCACCCTGGCAGTATAAATACCCTAGAAGACTTACCGTGGAGCTCCTTAGCCGATTCACCACTCCATTTTTACCACTCCGGAGCCGAGTCGCCGAAGTCCCGAAGTCCGTCGCGTCGAGGTGGCTGACCCCCTTTCCTTCCCCTCTTCTTCTTCTTCCTGCTCAGCCCTCCCCCTCCTTCCTCCCCGGCCGAGCCGCCCCTCTCCTCTGCCAGCACCCAGCCGCCGCTTCCAGCCGCAGCCAGCGCCCAGCCGACCGGCCGCCGCTTCTGGCCGGAGGCCGACACCGTGCAGCCGCCGGCCAATGTCGTCAGCCCCGTCTGGCAGCAGCCGCCGCCGGCCCTGCGCCTCCCGAGCCGCCCGGCCTGCGCCTCCCGCGCCCCTGGCCGAGCCCGGCCAGCGCGCCGCACTCCCTCCCTCCCGGCGCCCCTCCCTCCCGGTCTCTCTCTCATGGCATGCGGCAGAGAAAGCAAGAGAGAAGAAAGAAAGCAGAGAAAGGAAAGAAGGAGAGAAAGGAAGAGATAAGAAGGAGAAAGAAGAAAAAAAAAGGAAAAGAAAAAGAAAAAGGAGTAGGACCCACGGGCCCACATCTCTCCCTCCATCCTTTGACTCCTTTGACCTAACAGCTGGGCCCCACTCGGAATATTCCCTGGAATATTCCTCTCTATTCTTTTAACCCGCCAAAAATCCCCAAAACTTCAAAAATCCATACCTTTTCATCCCGAACTCTGTTTGACTCCGTTAAAATTTCAAAATCTTTCTAAAATTCCCCTCTATTTATTAACGCTGTCTTTTTCATGTTTTGTCTTGGTTTAGCAGTGGTTTTATGCATGGTTTATTTTCTCGTGTTTAGAACCCGAGTCGGACGGAGGATTCGCGTAGGAGTTCGACGCTCCGTCCGTTGTCGTGGAACAAGGCAAGCCCCCTTGACCATTTATTGCGCCTATATTTTTAAATTAAATATTTTGTTTGTCAAATTGCATGCTTTAGGTTACACTGTTTTTGGCCACGATTCAAATATGGATCGTCGGACCTTCCCAGTAGTCGCACTTTTACTATATAGGAATTGATGACCCCATTCCTTTGTAACTCCACTACATATTTTGCGTTGGTATTTAAAATGCCAAAGTAGATTACCTATAGGTCACGATTGTTCTGTCGTGCGGGAAAAACTGGGATATTTATATTTTGAAAACCCGGCGAGATGTCGGTGTGGTTAAGAAGGAGAAGAGTGTTTTGTAAAAACATGACGATGCGGGAGTCAGTACCTTGGTGGTTTGACTACGTATTATCCATAAGGACCGTTTCCTTTGGGAAATTCATCTGAACATATGACAGTACGACCACACGGGTATAATGGGATGCCCCTGGCCGAGTAGATAGCTAAAACATAGGTGTCCAGCATGTTAGCAGTTGAGGAGCACTGGTATGGTGGTTGGTATGGCAATCTCCCGCAGTGGGATGTGTCGGAGTCCATACGGTGGGGCCTGAGTAGATGGGGGCTTGAAATTTGGCCTGATGCTTGGTGGAGAGATTCCACCCAACTGTGGGATACGGGATATTTATGGGTTGGTTATGGAAAAGCCTTGTAGCGAGCTCTCCTTCATCGGCCATGTCTGATCCACATGTGTTCGGTAATACGAGAAGTTCGTGACGTGTGGGTAAAGCGTGCAACCTCTGCAGAGTGAGGCGTGAGCCTTACTTCGAAACTAAAAACTGTTACACTAGAGGTTTACAACTAAATTATTTATAAAACCTAGTTTTCCAAATAAAACCGTTCCACCCCTTGTTATTGGTCTTGCATGTCATATTTTTCCGGGCTTACTAAGTACACTGAGTACTCACCCTTGCTATTATTATTTATAGAGTTAGAAGAAGGATACCTTGACTCTTTCACTGAGGCCTATTTTCAAGAGCAGGTCGAGTACGACTCCTCTGGGTTTCAAGCCTAGTTCTCAAGCCTAGCCTATGGATTTATGGTTGTCTTCTTGTTTCATGTCACCCTCCACTATTGTTATGTTTCCGTTTGCGTTTACCTTGTCCTTTCAGTCTTTTTAACAGTCTGGGGTTTGTCCACGACGGTAGTAGTTTGAGACCTCCAACAATGTTGTAATAAAAGCTTTGTATTTCTGGATTCCACTATTATCCTGCGAGTATCAGCTCGTGTATCCTGGGACTGGTACTGTAACCACATATAAGGTTGTGACCTTCAGCCTATGCCGATTGACTTTTTAGACCAGCATAGTTTGGAGCGCCACAGGCGAAGCACACCTAAAAAAATTTGCCCTTGCGTCTAACATGACATGGCAGTGCGCAATAGTGCTAGGCGGCGCTAGCGTTAGGGTTAAATTTGTTGTTGCGTCGGAGAGTGGCTCGGTGGTTGCGTGTATTCGTCGAGCTGTTTGAGTTGGGGGCGCTTGAGATATATAGGCACCTCGGCGGCCCGCCGACGGTGTCGCATGAAACATCAAGTCATCCAGTGCCATCCAATGTGCTGCTCATCAAGAATCAGGAGGCCCGGATATTTCTAGGTTCACCTGACAATTAACGGAATGAACAAATAAAGCCCTCTCTTTCTCAGATACTGAAATACAAGTGCGACTTTGAAACTTAATTAGCAACAATTTTAGCAAGTGATCGAAATTAGATCATGGGAGCTGGCGAGATGGCATGCACTAGGAAGCAACGAGTGAGAGAAAACCAAAGAGATTACGAGCCACTGATGGGATTTTCCTGAACTGGCAACCAAGATGCAAGCAGCAGCCAACTAGCCTGGCATTGAATACTCAGGCCTGTTCAGATCGTTGTTATTTTAAACAATACTTTTTTTAAAAAAATAACAAACATATTCATGCATTTAGTTTGTTACCAAACATGATGATGCTAGAGAATTTTGGCATACATTTAACTTATCCTATCAAAACTTAGCAATACTACCAACTTACTAAACTTTTGACATTACTAAATTTTGGAAAGGTTCATTTTGACAGTAATCTAAAGAGGCCTCGGATATCTGGTAGGCAGCCAAGCAGCTGGGAGTCTGGGACAACAAGCTATACCTCTAGATCAATACAACCGAAAACTCTTTGGGTCGGGTGCCCGATCTAAGCCTAAAAGATCCGGCGCTCTCTCACTTGACGTTAGCTGTTGCGCCCCTTGATTCTACATACTGCACCTGCACGGCTGCACCTGTATGCCTGCATGTGCTGCACTCTGCTCCTCCGCGTGCATGTATTGTTAAGAGTGTCGTGCATATAACCCCATGCATGTAACTTAACTACTAAATTTTAAATAATTTTTCTTCTAAACTATTTATCTCATGTATGATCTAATTGCATCGTTATATTGATCACAATTAAATCTTTACAACAAGATTAACATGATTATATATTTTTTGATAAAAATATTTAGCTCTTTTCTTCAATAGATCTTTCTTTTATACGTTGAACGGGTTTATTTGGATGTTTCTGCTTGTATTTTAGGATGTTTCACTACTAGATTTGTAAATGTTGCAAGTATTTTATGATGCTTCAATAGTCACTTAAGTTTCACTAGTGCAGATCCTCTCATCTGTGACGGGCTGTAACATAACTGGATTTTGTGGGCCGTCACAAAGAATACATCTCAAACGGGCCTAAAAAGAGGCCGATTGAGATATGGTCGGAGAGACATGTTAAATGTGCATAGAACTGAACCCCGTCACGGAGAAAAGGTGAAGACTTTGGCTGAATTTGAGGTTTGTGGTCTCATTCTTGACATGTTGTAACTAAATTGAGGTATATATTTATATATATATGTATGTAAAAATCGTTTGACTAATTTCGAATTATGTACATGTAGGACAAATTTTCAAAGGATCCGGGTAGCAGCTTTGAGGACATTCGTGAGGAGATTGCTGACTTCATCCTCCGCGAAATTATTCACCCTAAAGAAATGTTTAGGGTTCAGGTTTAGTGATGAACATTTTTTAACATCCTATTTGAATTGTCAAACACATGATATTATATGATGTTTATTATATTTGTTATTTCTGTAAAATATATGTGAATGACATATGTGAATGGCATATGTGAATGGGGTTGTTGTGAATGGCATATGTGAATGGGGATGCTGGGATGTATATTATTTCTGTTTCTGTTATTTTGCAGCGGGCATGGCTAGCACAGGCCTGAGGCTAGCCAAAAAACAATATTTATTTTTTTTGTGGTCATACTCATCGGTGACGGGCTATAAGTTAAAGCCCGATTGAGTTATAGTCAACCGTGACGGGCTGTAACTTAAGGCCCAATTGAAAATAGTAGTCATCTGTGACGGGCTTCTGTTTAGGCCCGTTTGAGAGAGACAGTCATCCATGACGGGCACTAGTTGTAGCCCGATTGAGATAGGTCATCCGTGACGGGCTATAGTTTGACTGGTCGTCTGGGTCAAAGCTATCGGTGACGGGCATTAGTTGAGGCCCGATTGAGATAGCTTCATCCGTGATGGACTTATGCCCGTTTGAGATGATTTCTCACATCACTGACCTTTGCGCTGTGTCGGGCGCCATACCCGACACAGATGTGGGTTGCAGCTCGACACAAATGAGGGCTACCGTTGTAGTGTTTCATTCATAATATGAGAATGTTTCAATAATATTTAGTATTTGAAAATGTATTGTTTGTTTCGTATGACTTCTTTATGTTTCACTCATTGGGACATAATGTTTCATATGGTGGCTACCAGTGTTGCGTTGCAGTTAATATTTATGAATGTTGCACCTCTCTGAAATATTTTATGAAGTGAATTGAAAAAATTCCGATCAAATGATGAAACGAAATTCTATAAGTGGTGATACACCATTTGGTTTTTGGACATATATGTTTTCATCAAAATATAATTGAGAAAGATCTTGTTTTAAGAATTTAATAACAACGAATATAGCGATATAATTGGACTATAGATCGGATAAATAATTTAGAAGAAAAATTATTTTGAAGTTTGCCAATAAGATGGATACATACGTGCACGCACATCACTTCTGAAAAAAAGAGAAAAAGCCATCTATATGTGCATGCAAAGAAAAATCAGATGACAAACTATTAGAGCGCACGCAGCGGGCGCAAGGATCCGATGGACAACTTGCATGCAGCGTGAATCGGACGGTATTAGATGGCGCCTGATATTTTGCGTCAAATTAGACGCCCGACGCATAGTGGGCTCATAATACAACGGGGATAAGGGCTCCTGGCCAATAGGTAGCTAGGCCAGCTGGTCCACCCTGCATATGAGGCCCTCCGCCTTTGCTCACGAGGATCAATCAAACAAACCCAACTAGTTGAGAAGGGTAATCGCCTATTGTGTGGGCCATTTCTAATTCATCTGGCCCATTTTAGTTGTCCTTTAATGGGACTTCAAGCGACACGTGCCATTATAGTTGGGCCGTCACAGGATTGTCAGGCACATGCAGCTTGTTATATTGTTGGACCAGAACGGGTTAACTCCTCACTTTTCACACCATTAACTCCTCACAACAGCCTGAACCGCGCACTCGTTCTCTCTCTTGCTCCGGCGACCAGATCGACGACGCAAACCTCCCTGCGACGATCTCCGGCGATTCCTCTGTTCCAGGCGAATGGCGACCATTCCCGACATCCCTGAGGTAAGTTCTCACATCTTCGCTCCATCAGCTGTTTTTATCTTTAATCCATATCGGCTTAGATTAAATCTCCTCCAGATCCCTTTTTATCCTTTCTGACTTCTCTTCATTTTATCTTTTTGTAGCACTTGAGAAACCAGATCGCAATTCCAATCCTTAAGGAACCTAGTTATTATTTTCTTGGCCCAATGGGCGATGCAAACCCCGTTCACTTCATAAACACCGAAACCAACCAGATCCTTTTTACATAAACTAAGCCCAACTTAGCTCATTGGTCAACAATCTTTAGATCTTGGCCTTCTCATCTAGACGGATGGAGAGATTGGTACAAGAGGATAGCTGCTACCAAACAATCTTTCTGGGAAGAAGCAAGAATAGCCCAATGCTTGTTTTTATCTTTGGCCAATATGAAAAAGGATGAACCCATGCTATCATCGGCTTCTTACTTTTGGTCTGATACCCTTAATGCCTTCATGTTCAACCAAGGGCCAATGACCGTCACACTTCTTGACATTAAAATGCTGACAGGCTTAGATAGAACTTCATCGGCCAACCCTATCAGTCTGAAGATCAAATGTGAGCATAAATTAACAACCAAAAATTGCAGATGGCTGGTCTGGGTATATAACCAGGCACATCGGCTCAGGTTCTGTTTCAAACAAAGAACATATAGCTTTTTTGAACCTGTGGCTAGAGAGGTTCATTTTTTGTGGATCCACCTGTGGCCCAACAGCTATCATGCAACACTTAGCCCAAGCAATAATCGAAAAGAAATCATTCCCCCTTGGAAAATATTTACTGAGAGCCATGTACCAAATGACGAGCCAAGCATTGGCTAGACTCTTGATGGGAAAATTTGTCGGCTATGGTGGTCCTTGGTGGTTTGTCCAGCCTTGGTTAAATCTATATACCATCAACGTTGCCGAAAGACCTTCACTCCAAGCTTCAAGCTTTCCTTCTCTTGTTGATTCTAATGATGAAGAACCAACAACACGCCGATGTATGTCTTTTGGGGAGGCAGCGTCAATCTATCCTGGATCAGGACCATCAGCTGAAATATTCCAGAACTGGTTTAATCATTTCTATAATGGATTCCCCAGAGATACCATAGTATGGTTTCCTTATGACAGCTTTACCGACTATGAACTGCCAACTGACATGAGATTAAATGATCTAAACAATGAGCAATACCCCAAATCTAGGGAAATTTTTGTTTCGGCCATATCTCCTTGCATACTTCCCACTGGAATATCCCAAGGCCGAAATGTCCAAGTTTCTTATGAATTCTATCATCTGATGTCAGCAGCAAGACAGTTAGGCATGGGCCAACCCCCAATCGGCTTGTACTTCTCAAAAAAAAAATCCAAACCAGAGGCATAGTGACATCGGCCCTCCTTCTGGACAAAATGTTTAATCTTGAAGGCCCTATATTAGGCCCTTTTGAATAGATCAACCGCATCCTTGTGCGAAGCCTTCTATTTGACCGATGGTGGGGTGAATGGAAAACACACCTTTTTCACTTAACAGCCGATTTCTACTTGACTATTGTAATTCCTTCCATCAGTCCTCAAGTAATTCTATATCTTTCAATCCCATTTTGAGTTTCTCATGTTTCTTCTCAAGAAATTAACATATCTACCTCGCAGGCCGCTAGTTCCCCTCCTCCTACTCAAAGCAAGAGTGGCCAGCCGATCGTATACGCATTAGCATGGCTTCCTTCAGGAGACGATCTAACCCCATCGCTCATCGACTTTAGTGCTCCTCCCATAGGGTCCTTACTCCATGGCCAAATCAGAGATCCGATCCCGAAGGCTGCAGGCAAACGTAAACATCCAATCATCAAGAAAGCAGCCAAGAAATCCAAGATTGCCACTCATAGAAAATCCAAGACTGCAACCGATGATCTCCCCTCCATTGATCCAGATGTTGATCAGTTTTTAAAAGATGCAGTCATGGAGGAAAAAATTGATGAAGCTACTGCCAGGATAAGTGATGATGAAGCCGAACAAGTGCTAGCCGATACTGAAGCAGCTGATCCCCGGGAAGCAAGCAGCGAAGCCAGCGAACAACCACCACCACCACGACAACGTCAAGCTGCTCGCAAAATCATGGTAAACATTATAGCACTTTATTTCTTAAATTTCCCTCCAACATCTCCTAACATTTATTCCTTTGTAGCCAAAAACCATGTCTTCTCTTGCCAGCCTGAAGCACAACACAATGCCTCCTCTTACTCCAAGTCCTCAACCTTCTCCAACAGCATCGACAAGTTCTTCCCATCTTGTCTGTTATATTTATGGTCGATTCAATTCTGATACTTGCCCCTTTTTTATTTTCTCAGCCCAAGGCTACATCAACTTCTCCTCATCAACTATCTCCAGTGAGCGCACACCTTCGGCCACTGGAAGTCACCATGAAGAGGGAACAGCTGCTGCCACAACTACCCCAACAGCCCTCGTAAGCACACTTTCAAAAAAAACCTTGTATCGGCTTAACCCTAATTTCATTCTAACATCAACTTCTATCTTGTAGAAATTAGCCGATATGTTCTCTTTTGACATAAAGCAATTCTTGGATGAGGACGATGAAGAAACACCAGCAAAGCCAAATCTCCTCCATCTGAAGAATTAAGAAGACAACTGCTGGACATTGCCGATCGGCTCAATGCCTCGCTAGATGCTTTGGTTAATGACAGCGGGCCGATAAAAAGTAGGATCCAAGATGTCCAAGGGCAGCTACCTGATGAAGTTATCGATGCCATCTCCCCTGCAGCCTTCCTTGAATCATACCAATTTCAATATCAAAGGGCTAAGCAAAGGATCTCAGATCACATCGAACTCAAGTCCTTGGAAGCGACCATCCAATCCAGCCGACAGCAAGTTAATGAAGATAAAGCAAAACTTGATAACTTGATTGCAGGCCCAGAAGCACATTACTGAGCTAGAGCAACAAGAAGCTGACCTTTTGGCCAAGCTGGAGCAAACTCGTAAGGAAATTGCTCTAAGCAAACAAAAATTAGCCAATCTGCCATAAGCTATTGAAGAGCAAAGATCCAAGTTAAAGGCATCGGCCAAATATCTAGCTGCACAGAGCAATGCCTTGAAACCAGTGCCAGGATCAAAAGCCGATGACTTGCGCTCCATCGAAGAAATCAACGAGATTCGCCAGCATGCTATAATTTTTTGGCTTGATGTAATAATTTTAAGTCCTTAAACTATCTTTGCTAAAAACACTTGAAACATTTTGTGTAATATATCCATCGGCCTTATTTCTGCTCTTTATATACTTGTACATATTTTGAATTTTTTTGTCTAAGGGCGATATTTTAATATCGATCATCTTAAGGCGATGTTACATACATCGGCTATATTATATATCGGCCACATAGCCAATTATGAGTTAATCCAAACACTTGGGTAGTACTTCTTCAGATATTTTCCGTTAAGTGTTTTTTTCAAAAACTTCCTCATTAACTCCTTCAAGCATATATGCATTCTTCGGCACACAACGAGGAATCAGATAGGGTCCTCCCCATTTAGGTGACCATTTTCTAAATTTATTATCTCTTGTCTCATCGGCAGGATCAATTTCCAAACAAGTTCTCCTTCATCAAAAGATTTTGGCACAACTTTCTTGTTGTAATGTCTTGAAACCCTTTCTTTCTCTCTCTTGATTTTCTCCAAAGCACACAATCGAACCTATGCCAAATCTTCCAAATCGTCAATCATCAGGCTATGATAATCATCGACCGACAACTCATTTTGCAGAGAAATCCTTCTTGAGCCAATGTTATTCTTCCAAAGCAAAATAGCTTCATGCCCGTATATAAGCTGATAAGGTGGTACTTGTGTAGCTCCATGACATGCCATCCAACCCACAATGAATCAGCTAAAGTAGTATGCCACTTCTTAGACTGTTCTGCAATTTTCTTTTTGATCAACTTAATCAAACTTTTGTTTGAAGCTTCTGCTTGCCCATTGGCTTGTGCATAATAAGGAGATGAATTCAACAACTTTATACCCATACTATTGGCAAACTAAACAAACTCATCGGACAAAAATATAGATCCTTGATCTATTGTTATTGTCTGTGGAATTCCAAACCGATAGATAATATGCTCTTTAACAAATTCAATGGCATCCTTAGAATCAGCCTTCTTCAAAGGAATTGCTTCAACCCACACTGTAAAATAATTAGTAGCCACCAATATAAACTTATGTCCTTTGCTTGATGGTGGATTGATTTGGCCGATCATATCAATTCCCCAACCTCTAAATGGTCATGGCTTAATTATTGGGTTCATAGCCGATGCTGGTGCTCTCTGAACTGCTCTAAATTTTTGACAATCATGACATCCTTTGTAATACCTAAAACAATCTTCCAGCATTATCGACCAAAAGTATCCAACTCTTCGTAGCAACCACTTCATTTTATGAGCTGATTGATGTGTTCCACAAATGCCTTCTTGTATTTCGCACATAACAAATTTGGCTTCTTCCAAATTAAAACACTTGAGCAAAACTCCATCAATCGTCCGATAATAAAGATCATCATCAAGCAACACATATTTAAAGGCTTTATATTTCAACTTCCGTGACATCGATTGAGAAGGATTCTTTAAATACTCAATAATCTCATATCTCCAATCATCGGCATCAACAGAAGTAATCTCATCGGCTTGTAACCTGACACACCTTGGGCCAAATCATTGGCTTCAATATTCTGCTCTCTAGGAATATGCTTCATAGTAATAATCCTGAAATTCTTCATCAACTCTTGGCATTTCTCATTATATACTCTCAAGACATCATTTTTGCATTCATATTATCCAGACAACTTATTTATAACAAACAAAGAATCACCAATTATCTCTATGACATCGGCTTCAACTTCTTTCAAAAGTTGTAATCCTTTAAGTACTGCCTCATATTCTACCTGATTATTTGTGTAGTACGGCTTGATTGTAAAAGAAAATTCAAAACTTGACCCCCGAGGTGATATGATGACTAAGCTGATACCACATCCATGTGTGCAAATAGATCCATTAAAAAACAATATCCAAGGCATCATCTTAACATATTCAACTGAATTATCCCGATGTTGAACAATGAAATCGGCTATCTCTTGCCCTTTAAATGTCTTAGCAGATTCATATCGAAGATCAAATTCTGTTAAGATAAGAATCCACTTTCCAACTTTACTTTTTAAAACTGGAGCCGATAATATGTACCTTACTACATCGACTTTGCAAACCACTGTGCACTCGTTTGAAAGTAAATAATGCCTCAACTTTGTACATAAAAATATAAGCATAAACATCTGTCCAAAAGTCTTCTACTAAAATAAAAGATTGTTCTTTCCTTCATTCAACCTCTTGAACCAGAACTGAGCTGATAGATTTCTCATTAGCTGATAAGTACAATTTGAATGGAATTCCTTTATGTGGTGGCATCAATACTGGAGGAGAACTTAGATATTCTTTAATATTATCCAAAGCTTGTTGCTGCTTTTTTCCCTAAATAAACTCTTGATCGTCCTTCAACCTTAATAATGGAGTAAAATGTTCAATTCTTTCTAACAAGTTAGAAATAAACCTTCTTACAAAATTAATCTTGCCGATCAAATATTGCAACTTGGTCTTGTTTTGAGGAGGTTCAATTTCCTTAATAGTATTTATACTCCTTTGTGTTATCTCAATCCCTCTCTCATGAACCATAAAACCAAGAAACTATCCAGCTAATACACCAAAAGCACACTTGTTTGGGTTCATCTTTAAACCATATTTCCTTGTTCTCTCTAGTGCCCTTCGTAGATTGGCTATATGTCCATCAATCTCTTTAGATTTCACAACCACATCGTCTATGTATATCTCAACCAACAAGCTAATGAGATCATGAAATATATAGTTCATAGCTCTTTGATATGTAGCACCAACACTTTTCAAGCCAAAATTCATTACAACCCACTCATACAAGCCAATTGCACCAGGACATCTAAAAGCAGTCTTATGAATATCTTCTTCAGCCATAAAAATTTAATTATATCTTTCATTTCCATTCATAAAACTTATAAATTTGTGTCCAGAGGCTGCATCAACTAATAAATCAGCAATCGACATTAGGTATTCATCCTTGAGAGTAGCCTTATTCAAATCTCTGAAATCAACAGAAACTCTAAGCTTCTCGTTCTTCTTGATTGCTGGTACTTTGTTTGAAACCCACTCAACATATCGGCAAGGTCTTATAAAATTGACATCATAAAGTCTTGTAATCTCAGTCTTGATAGCATCATACATCTCAGGTTTGAATCGTCTTGGAGGCTGTTTGAATGGCCGATATCCTGGTTTGATAGGGAGCCAATATTCTACAAAGGATCGGCTAAGTCCTGGCATCTCATGATATTCCCAAGTAAAACAATCTTTGTACTCTCTTAATAATTCTATTAATTCCTTTTTGAACTCATTTGATAATTTAGCACTTACAAATATAGGCCTTGGCCTATCACCAGTTCCAATATCTACTTCTTCTAACTCAACCGACATAAAACCTTGCTCCAATTTACCCTCTAAATCATCCACAGTATCTTCAGCATACAAATTAGGGTCATCTACCATGCGTTCAAAGTAGAAGCTGGGGTTCTCTATCTCCGATTGATTGTACATCACAATCGGGGGGGGCCGACATTGCGAGGTGGGTAGTTTATCTGGGGCGGATGCCTTCTAAAGAGTAAAAAAGTTTCCTTCCCAAACTTTTCCAGAAAGACAATCAACTACTTCCATCTCTCAAATAGATAAATCGGCATTAGCAACATTTACTGACCTGTCGGCTTGAACGATTTCTACCTAGTCTCCCTGCCATTGAATCAAACTCTGATGCATTGTTGAAGGAATGCAACAATTAGCATGTATCCAATCTCTTCCCAACAACAAACTATATGATCCTTTTCCATCAATGACAAAGAATGTAGTTGGAATAGTCTTCCTGCCCACTGTTAACTCAATATTCAAAATTCCCTTAGTTTCAGAAGAATTACCTCCAAAATCCTTTTGCACCATTTTAGTCTTGATCAAATCTTTTGTAGTCTTGCCAAGCTTTCTAAATGTAGTGTAGGGCATCAAGTTCACTGCTGCTCTTCCATCGACTAGCATTTTGGACATCGGCTTCCCATCAACAAATCTCTTAACAAACAAAGGTCTAAGATGTCGATGTTACATATTTTCAGGTTTCTCGAAAATAGCTTGCTGAGGTGATAGTGTCAATTTTGCCAATAATTCCTCAATGATTTCCTCATCGGCTGTATGTATGCTGTATTCTGATGGTAGCACAAATACCATATTGATTGAAGATGAAGCTATAGCTTTTCCTTTAGTAGATGTTGGAATTCTAGTTTTATCAGCTTTAACCTCATCGGCTGACACAACTTTAGATTTAACTCGCCACTCTTTCCTTGTTCGTTTCAGCTGATGATTGATTTCTTCCTCAACTTCTTGCATCTGTTCTCTATTCCTCAACCGTTGAACGCTCCTTTTCTGATTCTTAGAAAAAATTCCAGTTGTGCACCATTAAGGATTCTAAACTTGCTCTCTTTGCTCTTCTTCTTCATCTTCAAAGAAATCTTGATGGATCAGCCCTAAACGTTGATGAACTGGTTTTTTTTTATCCAGCCGATCCTCATGTATCAAAGGATTTGATTGATGAGAATTACCACAATATCTAGAATTAGGATCACTGCACCCTGGGCAATCTTCAGCTGATGGCAATCTCATTCCTTCATTCCAACAGAATCTGAAAAACTCACAATCCCAGTGAGGATCAAAATGAGCTCTATTATCTTGATAATATTTCTGGATTTGCTTTTCATGCCTCTTCTGGTATTTGTTGATCAATCCTGTAGAATTAAACCTATTCTGTTGATTAGTCCGATAACTTCGCTTATCGGCTTCGTTTGCTGCAGTATGGACCATGTTCATAGGAAAAGGGTGGCCATCAATCTTCATTGGCTTTTTGCCATCATCAAACTTGATTCTACCTTGCTCAATAGCCGATTGAATCTGTTGCCTAAACACCTTGCACTCATTGGTATGATGAGATCCTGTGTTATGCCACTTGCAATATTTTCTTTTCCTTAATTCCTCAACTGATGGAATCACATGACAAACTGGAAGCTGAATCTGTTTTTCTTGAAGCAGCAAATCAAATATCCTATTGGTTTTGTTGATATCAAAATCATACCTCTCTTCTTTGCCAACATCTTTGACCTATTAACATACTCCTCTCTTCTTATTCCTTGACCACTCCGCCAAGTCAATTTTTTGGGTCTTCATCTTGATCTGAGTCAGAGGCATAATTATAAACATTGTTGATCTTGTTTGTGAATTTTTTGGACTCCAGGAACTGTTGTTCATGAGCCGATACTTTTTGAGCTAGATGAGCCAAACTCTCAAAATCTTGTGAAAAAAACCTTTCCCTTATCAGCCCAAGCAATCCCTGGAATGCCAAATCGGCTAGTTGTGAATCGGTCAGATTTATACTATAACACATGTTCCTCATATCTCTGAATCTTTGAATATAATCAAAAACCGATTAATCAGATTTTTGCTGAATTGATGTCAAATCCGACAGCTTCATCTCTTGAACCCCACTGAAAAAGTATATGAAACTGTTTCTCTAGATTGGCCCATCCCCTAACAGAATCATATGGCAATGATGAAAACCAAGTGAATGCCGATCGAGATAAAGACAAGGGAAAAAAATCTAACTCTCAGAGCTTCTACAGCCGATGCTACCCCACATTGTGCTAAGAATCGGCTAACATGTTCATATGTTGAATCATTGTCTTGACCTGAGAATTTTGTAAAATCTGGAATCTTGTATCGGTTAGGAAGTAGAACCATATCAAAATGTTCTGCTATGGATGCCGATACATAGTCTCACTATCCTTAGGCTTGAGACCAAACTGCTCCCTCATCACTTCTGCAATCATATCGGCCCATTGTTGCTGTCCTTGACCCCTGTTATTGTGGTGCTGACTCATATTGATTATAGGTTCAGACAAAAATTGATATTGAGGCACATTGTTCTCCTGTCGAAAACTCGGTCTTTATATGCATGTAACAACCTCTCAGAGAGGAGAACAAATAGAAGAGAAAACCCCAGAAAAGCTACGCAAGTTTTAAGTAGCACAAACACTCTGTTTCACTTTGTTTTTCGTTTCTCTGAATTTCAGTTTCGTCAGTGCACTGCTGCTGTTCGACAACCATCAGACTTAGTTGATTTCGTCTACAGATTGTGTGAGTGAGTGATTTTGCTAACAATTGGTATCGGAGCGGCATCACAACGATCCTGCGATGATGTCTGATGGCGGTGGGTGATACACACCGCCTGAACGCCGTGGTGGCGGCGGCGACAGTGGAAGCGGCAGCGGGCGCAGAGGTGCGGGTGGCAGTGGCGGCGCGGGGAGTGGCGCAAACGGTGCAAACCTTCCACTCGTGCCACAGGGGAGAGATGCTGGGCACACTGCTCGCCTCCCGGTGCTGTCGAGGACCAATTATCTAGATTGGGCGTTGTTGATGTGTGTCAACTTACAGGTGCAAGGGCTGTGGATGGTGATCAACCCCGGCTACGTGGAGTACCGCGATGATCGCGCAGCTCTCTCGGCAATTCTCCAGGCGGTGCCGCGCGAGATGCTGCGCGAGCTGGCGAAGCACGACACGGCAAAGACGGCGTGGGACGCCATCAAGACCATGCGGGTCGGTGTCGACTGCGTGCGTGAAGCCAAGGAACAGGGTTTTTTTACGGTAATTTGAATCGATGCGTTTCAAGGAGGGAGAGACGCTAGAGGAATTTGCGATGCGGCTCAATGCAGTCGTCGCGGACATTTTGCGACATGGGTGGAGTCATGGAGGATGAACACTTCAACAAGAAGCTGCTGCGTGTTGTACCCAAGAAGTACAAGCCGGTGGCAATTTCCCTCGAGCAGCTCCTCAATGTAAAGACCATGGCCCTAGAAGAACTTGTCGGGCGGCTGTCAACGATTGATTCGTACAGCGATGACGAGGAGGAGAGTGGTGGTGGCAAACTATACCTTACCGAAGAGCACTGGCAAGCACGCATGAAACAGAAGGAGCAGGAAGGCTCCGACTCCACCAACAAGGATCGGGGCAGCTCTGGCGTGCAAAACCATCGAGACAAGTCCGGCGGCTCGCCAAAAGGGAAGGAGACGACGACTAGCGGGACTGGTGGCCATGACATTTCCAAGGTAAAATGTTTTAATTGTGATGAATATGGGCATTACGCCAGGAAATGCCGGAAGCCACGGTGTCAACGTCAGGAGGAGGCGAACCTGACGCAAGCCGAGGAGGAGACGACTCTGTTGATGGCTCAAGTCATGGGGGTGTCGCTCACCGGGGAGACAACACTGGATCGAACACCTGATGTGCAACAGGTGCACCTCACCAAGAAAAAGGTGGTCTTGGACCACGATGGTGAAGGGGAGCAAGCCGACGAGTGGTTCCTAGACACGGGAGCCACGAACCACATGACCGGCATTCGTTCAGCATTTACCGAGCTAGACACCAGCGTCGTCGACATGGTGAAGTTTGGGGATGGATTGGTGATCGAGATTCAGGGGCATGGACGTTGATGTTTCAATGCAAGAATGGGTATCACCGTTCACTGGAAGCCGTCTACTACATTCCCAAACTGAGGAAGAACATCATCAGTGTGGGACGGCTCAACGCGCGTGGCTACGACGCTCACATCCATCATGGCGTCTTCACGCTACGGGATCCTACTGATCTTCTATTGGCCAAGGTAAAGAGGTCCCCCAACTACCTTTACATTCTGAATCTGAATTTGGCTAGCCTAATTTGCCTGGCGACGACGAGCATCGATGCGGCATGGCACTGGCACACCCGTTTCAGTCATCTCAATTTCCAGTCCCTTCGGAGGCTGGCACAATGTGATATGGTCCATGGACTCCCGTCCATTGATCACATCGATGGGCTTTGTGATGGGTGTGTCTCGCGGGCAAACAATGGCGAACGCCGTTTCCGGAGGAGGCCAAGTACAGAGCATAGGCGCCACTCGAGTTGGTGCATGGGGATTTGTGTGGCCCGATCACGCCAGCGACACCGGGCGGCAGGAAGTATTTTCTGCTGCTTGTCGACGACATGAGCTGCTACATGTGGATTCGTCTCCTCTCCGGCAAACATGAGGCCACGGCGGCGATCAAGCAATTCCAAGGTGGTGTGGAGGTGGAGTCCGGGAGGAAACTCCAAGCACTACGCACTGATCGCGGGGGAGAGTTCACATCCGTGGAGTTAACGGAATATTGCGTCAATCGTGGTGTTTGGCGTGATCTCACACTACAACGGTAACCCTCATCTGTGTCGGGCTGCAACCCACATCTGTGTCGGGTATGGCGCCCGACACAGCGCAAAGGTCAGTGATGTGAGAAATCATTTCAAACGGGCATAAGTCCGTCACGGATGAAGCTATCTCAATCAGGCCTCAACTAATGCCCGTCACCGATAGCTTTGACCCAGACGACCAGTCAAACTATAGCCCGTCACGGATGACCTATCTCAATCGGGCTACAACCAGTGCCCGTCACGGATGACACTCATCTCAATCAGACCTAAACTATAGCCCGTCACAGATGACCCTTATCTGTGACGGGCTATAGTTTAGGCCCGTCACAGATGAGACGGGCTATAGTTTAGGCCCGTCACAGATGAGTATAATTCCAAAAAAAATAAATTTTATTTTTTGGCTAGTCTCATGCCTTTGTTAGCCTCTCTCATATACTTCCCAGTCGGTCACCCATCTCAAAACTTCTCCGTCACAGATGAGTATAATTACAAAAAAAATAAATTTTATTTTTTGGCTAGTCTCATGCCTTTGTTAGCCTCTCCCATATACTTCCCAGTCGGTCACCCATCTCAAAACTTCTCTAGGCCAAGCACGCTTAACATCAAAGTTCTTTGGAGATCGGCTTTCGAAAAAGCAATTGTAACTTTTTGATATGAGTATTCTATTAATCTTATTAAGCCTTAGGCCAGAATGTCACACACAACAAAATTCTTGGCAATCCAAACAACAAAATTGGATTGATAGAATTGTATAACTCATCGATATTTACAACTATTATATTGGTCCTTTGTACAAATAAGTTCATTTGAACAATTCAAATTTTGAATTTTCAAAATTTGACAACTTCGAACAAAAATTGGGGTTAATAAATGATTTCAAATGGAAAAGTCACCAAAACCAAAGTTGTAGAACTCATCGAGGTGCAAAATTTTTATTTTGGTCATTTCTCCATCCGACTCTATTTGGATAATTTGAAATTTGAAATTCAAAGTTTGATAAATTCAAATAGAATTTTTTGTTAGTGAACGACTTCAACTGAAAAAGTCATCAACAACAAAGTTGTATAACTCATCAAGATCTATAATTTTTATTTTGGTCATTTTTCTATATAACATTTTTTGAACAGTTTGAATTTGAATTTGAAAATATGACAATTTCAAACAACATTTTCAAATACTAAATGATTTCAATTGAAAAAGTCATCAAAAACAAAATTGTCTAACTAATCAAGATCTAAAACTTTTATTTTGATTATTTCTTCATCCGACAAAGTGATAGTAACATTGTTCACAAAATTGACGTATCTCTTATCTGATTTTATAAACTATAACAAATATATGTAAAATTTATGAACAATGTTACTAACACTTTGTCGGATGAAGAAATAACAAAAATAAAAGTCTTAGATCTTGATGAGTTATACAATTTTGTTGTTGATGACTTTTTCAATTGAAATCATTTAGTATTTGAAAATGTTGTTTGAAGTTGTCATATTTTCAAATTCAAATTCAAACTGTTTAAAAAATATTATATAGAAAAATAACCAAACTAAAAGTTATAGATCATGATGAGTTATACAACTTTGTTGTTGATAATTTTTTCATTGAAATCATTTACTACCCGTAAAATTATTTTGACTCATAAAATGAATTATTATACTGCAGTTAATTATTTTGCTATAGTTCAACTTACAAATATAAACATTTCATATGAAAAATGGAAAAAATACTCATCTGTGACGGGCTATAGTTTAGACCCATCACAGATAAGGGTTATTGTAACGCCCGTTTTGTCGCGGCATTAGCGGGAAAACTAATCTGCTAAAAACCCTAATTGCGAAAATTTGCTCTTCGGTTGAGTCTTGTTGTGTGCCAAGGTCTCGTGTTTCCCCTCTCAGTTCAATCCCGGAGAAAACCGCGAAATCGGATTTCGAATCCGAGCCCTAATCCTCCCAAAACCAAACCCTCAGAAAAAGTCTGGTTTACCTCCCTTGTCCCGGGCCGTTTTCCCTTCCCGGCCTGTTTCCTACTCCCCTTTTCCCTCCTGGGCCGCTGCCGGCCCAGTCCTCTCTCCCCCTCGGGTTGATCCCCCTTCGGCCTCGCCCCTCCCTGCTGGGCCGCGCCAGGCCGCTCGGCACGCGCGCGCCCGGCACGTGCCCCGCACGCGTCGGGCCGAGAGAGCCAGCGCTCTCTCTCCCCGCGCGCGCGCCCTTGCCCAAATCGGCTAGGAGGCAAGCCTCCTTTTTCTTCCCCTTTTCCCCTTTTTCCCGACCGGCCGGCGTCACCGCTGCCGCCGTTGGCCGCTAGCGCCGGAGTGCGCCGGTCCCCTCTCCGCGCCCCAAACCGACCTCCGCGAACCGCCTCTCTCCCCCCCCCGACCAAACCGACCTAACCCCCCCTACAAATCCCCTCTCCGCCGGGCCGCCATTGCCGTTTCCACCCGAGCCCGCTCCACTCCGCCTCGCTGCCGCCGCCGTCCTTGCCGTCCGCCGCCGCCGCAGCCGAGGGCGCCCGAAGGAGCTCCGGGTGCCATCTCCGCCGCCCTCTTCCCCGGCCCGGAGCCGTGCCGCGCCCGCGCCCGCGCCGTCGGCCTCCATCCCGGCTTGCCGCCCCGCCGCGGTAAACCTCCTCTCCTCTCCCCCTCTCTTTTTCCCTCCGTCGGTTTAGGCCGATCAGCCAACCGTAGGACCCCCTCCGGCCACCGCCGTGGCCGCCGTCGCCCTCTCTCTGCCCCGGCGCCGTTACCCCCCCTCTTTTTTCTTTTCTCCCCCCGTCGGCGTCGGCTGTCGTCTCAATCCGCCGTGGTCGCGCCCCGTTCCGACCCGAGCCGTGGGCTCATTTTCTCTCTCTTCTCTCTCTCCACCGGCGCCTACCGACGCCGTCCGCCCCCTCCGGCTCGCCGCCCTCACCGGAGCACGCCGCCGCCGCCGCCGCTCGGGCCGAGCCCTGCGTCGTCGGCTGTCGTCTTAACCCGCCGCTCATCGGCTCCCGCCGTCGGCTTCGGCCGCCAGGCCTGCATCGGCCGCATTTTCTTCCCGTCGGCTCCCGCCGTCGGCTTCGGCCGCCAGCCTGCATCGGCCGCATTTTCTTCCCGTCGGCTCCCGTCGTCGGCTTCGGCCGCCAGCCTGCATCGGCCTATCGGCCTCCGGCCCATCGGCCGCTAGGCCCATCGGCCAACCCTCGCTCACCGATCGGCTGTGGGCCAATTCTTTGGGCCATCGGCCGGTCCATCAGTCCTCTTGGCCCAACGGCCTCCCTTGCTCGGCCTAGGCCGATTCCCTTCGGGCCGCCGGCCCAATTAATTCGGCCGCGCCCGTTCTATTCTTTTGGGCTGCCCTTAGCCGCCCAAAATAAAGTCTAATTTCAGTCCCTCCTTCCTTTTCTTTTTCCAGGGAATTATTAAATTAATTATTAATTCCTTTTCTTTATTCCAGAAAATCCTTTAATCTTCGGAAATTCATATCTTTTCAACCGTTCGTCCGATTAACTCCGTTCCACTCCTGTAAATCCGTAAAATCGAGATCTACCTAATGGCACGCTTAGTGGTCTTTAATAGGGCTTTTTTTTATCGTTTTGTTGAGTCGTCTCGTTTCGCGTGTAGTCTCGGAGCCCGAAGACCCGCAGTGCGCGGATTTCGAGGAAGAAGCTCAAGATCTCGAGCAAGGCAAGTCACCTTTGATCAATTGAACCTATAATTTAAATTAAGTATTTTAATTTCGCAAACTATGCATTACTTAGGTTACACTTGGCACTTGGCCTCGGTTTGCAATACAACCGGCAGGCCCTACCCATTTGCTGCATTCACCTTCCTTGATATTTGAATACCCTAACACCCTTGTCACCCCTCAGGTGATGCCTCGGTATTCGTACCTCGCGTACGAATATCGAGACTCCCCTCAAACTTATAAAATTGATCACCGGGTAAAACTTGAGTTTACAAAATGCTTGGAAAACCCGACACTTGGGTCGGTGTCTTGAAAACTAAAGTGAGTTTCTAAAACTCGCGGTACGGGAGACGTACTGGAGGTACGGTCTGCCCGTTCTCGCTCTAAGGACCGATTCCTTGGGAATTACATCCAAGCATATGTCAAGTACGACCACATGGGTGATATGGGACGCCCCTGGCTGAGTAATTAGCTAGGCCAGGGAAATCTTGATGCCAAGGGACAAGTGGATTCGCCGGGGTGGTGTCGGGGAGGACCCCTGGGCTTCCTGGCACAGTATGGTCTGGGACCTAACCTGGTGTTGGTCCGTGGGACCCCTCCCGTTGGCATAAGATGACCCTGAGTCGGCTTTCGAAATGCCTTGTCGTGAAAGCCTCAAGGTCGCCAGACGTGACCGAGGGTCGCGGGCTGGGTGATTCGGGGTTAGTAACGTCGTGTGGGTAAAGTGTACCCCCTCTGCAGAGGTTAACAACTGTTCGAACAGCCGTGCCCACGGTCATGGGCGGATGT
This sequence comes from Oryza officinalis, assembly GCA_008326285.1. Classification (NCBI taxonomy): domain Eukaryota; kingdom Viridiplantae; phylum Streptophyta; class Magnoliopsida; order Poales; family Poaceae; genus Oryza; species Oryza officinalis. The sequence goes on from BDMV01000007.1 coordinate 41,470,988, forward strand.
GAGGTGATTCCTTAGCGTAGTTTTATTGAACACCTTGTGAACTGCTGTCTGGTGTGAGGTTTTCCGTTCTGTGCTTGGTTTAAGGCTGTTGAAGCAGCCGGGTCGGTGACGATTGGCAGGGAGCCTCTCGTACCGATGTGTTGACTTGTGGCTGTTGAAGCAGCCGGAGTCGGTGACGATTGGCAGGGAGCCTCTCGTACCGAGGTGCGTGAGTTGTGGCTGTCGGTGCAGCCGGGTCGGTGACGATTGGCAGGGAGCCTCTCGTACCGAGGTGCGTGATTTGTGGCTGTTGGTGCAGCCGGGTCGGTGAACGATGGGCAGGGAGCCTCTCGTGCCGACAAGTTTCAATTGATACAAATTCACTGCTTCGGCCGGGTGAGACGCACTTTCTCATCCGTGCCGTCGAGAAGCACTCACTTAGATGTTCCTAAAGTCTTAAACTAAAATCAATTGTGAAAAATAACTGGCTTTCTCTTGAAGCTTGCATTAAACACTTAATTCCCCTGACTTGCTGAGTACTCCTGTACTCACCCTTGCTCTATATAATTAAACCCCCTCCCAGTTCTCGAAGATGAAGAGGTGGACCCTGCTGATGAAGAGTTCTTCCAGGAGCAAGCAGACTTCGAGCAGTAGTAGGGTTTCGGCCTTCCCCAAGGCTTTGCTTGTGGCTTAGGGCTAGTCTCCGCTTTCCGCTTCCGCCTTTTTGTAATGCTGTTGCGAACTCGGGTTCTGTCCGCAGTTCCAACCTTGGTTGTAATCCTACTCTTAAATAAAGAGACCGCTGTTGTTGTGATATTCTGTCTTCTGTTGTACCAGCGCTATTTCCTGGGACTGGTACAGGCATACAGGTCAATCTGGACCGCTCTATCCTGGTCTCCGCCCGGGGCCAGTTTGGGGCGTGACAGTTATCTGTGACGGGCTCAAGTTTAGGCCCGTCACAGATGATCCTTATTTGTGACAGATAAGGGTCATTCGTGACGGGCTATAGTTTAGGCCCGTCACAGATAAGGGTCATTCGTGACGGGCCTAGTTGTTATCTCAAACGGGCCTCAAATTGGTGCCCGTCACGGATGATGGTCATCTGTGACGGGCCCCAACTTGAGGCCCGTTTGAGATATGAAATGTTATCTCAATCGGGCTTCAAATTGGTGCCCGTCACGTATAGTGTCATCCGTGACGGGCCTAAGTTTTATGCCCATCTAATATGTCTGTGCGACCATATCTCAATCGGGCACTTTTTTGGCCCGATTGAGATGACTTCCTTGTGACGGCCTGCTATTTTCAGGCATGTTAGAGGCCGTCACAGATGGAAGGATCTGTACTAGTGTCACGGCCCCCTATTCGCTGTGGAGCTCCAGAACCAGACCGTGGTAGCTATGGCGCGCTCCATGCTCAAGGCAACAGGACTGCCGCACACTTCTGGGGCGAGACGGTCGTGGCAGCCGTATACCTGCTGAACCGTTCGCCCACCAAGAGCGTGGACGGCGTCACGCCGTATGAAGCCTGGCACGGTCGAAGGCCCTTGGTCGAACACCTGAGGGTGTTTGGCTGTGTCAGATATGTGAAGACGGTGAAACCAAACCTAAGAAAGCTTGATGATCGATGTACGCGCATGGTTTTCATTGGTTATGAACAGGGATCGAAGGCGTATCGCATGTATGACCCTATGGCACGCCGTGTCTGTGTGTCGCAGGATGTCGTATTTGATGAGGCGGCCACATGGGCGTGGCGCGATCCAGAGATCGCTCAAGCTGAAGGAGAGCAGGAGTTCACCGTGCAGTATTTCGTGGCTCCGATGACTATGGGGCGCGTTCCTGGTGTGGTGGATCAAGGGAGCACACGACAAGCAGAGACTGCACCAAGCTTGCCGGCCACGCCTGACACGACAACCGTGCTCGGTACACCTGTATCAAGCTCAGCCGTTGAGTTGAATTCTGTACTCCTCCAACTGATGCCAGCAGCGGCACCGACGAAGCTCCACGACGCTACCGAACGGTGGCGATCACGCTCGCCACAACGTAGCCTTTTTTTTTTATTTTGATTACAGTGAAGAGTGTTTGCTATTTGAAGAAGAACCAACAAGTTTTCTTGAGGTAGAGAAATAGAGTTGTTGGAGGAAGGCGATGCTCGAGGAGATGAAATCAATCGAAAATAACTCCACCTGGTGTTTCATTGGTCTGCCACCAAGACACAAACCAATTGGGCTGAAATGGGTGTTCAAGGTCAAGCGCGACGCATCTGGAGAAATACTGAAGCATAAGGCGAGGTTGGTGGCGAAGGGATACATGCAACAGCATGGTGTGAACTACGATGAGGTGTTTGCACCAGTGGCAAGGATGGAGATAGTGAGATTGCTGATTGCAATGGCTGCACAAAAAGGCTGGGAAATTCATCATATGGATGTTAAATCAGCCTTTCTGAATGGTGAACTGGAGGAAGATGTTTATATTGTTCAACCACCAGGTTTTGTCAATAAGGAGCACCCTGACAAAGTGCTCAAACTGCAGAAAGCCCTTTATGGGTTAAACAAGCTCCAAGGGCATGGAATGCCAAGCTCGATGATAGTCTAGTAAGTCTGGGTTTCAGGAGAAGTGTGACAGAGGGAGCAGTATACACTCGTGGAAGGGGAGATGCCAGACTGATTGTAGGTGTATATGTTGATGATCTGATAATCATAGGATCCAAGGTCAGTGAGATTTCTATGTTCAAAGAACAAATGAGGTCATTATTTAGTATGAGTGATCTTGGACTTCTATCTTATTATCTGGGTATGCAAGTGAGTCAGAGGGGTGACGGAGTCACAATGTCCCAAACAGCTTATGCAGCAAAGATACTTGAGAAGGCTGGGATGCAAGGTTGCAATTCTTCTCAGGTTCCTATGGAGAATAGACTTAAGTTGAGCAAGGAAAGCAAAGGGGAAGGTATTGATGCCACACAATTCAGGAGTAATGTGGGGAGCTTGAGATATCTAGTTAACACTAGACCTGACCTGTCTTATGCAGTGGGGTATGTGAGTAGGTTTATGGAGAAACCAACTGCTGAACACTGGGCAGCAGTAAAGCACATATTGCGCTATATTACAGGAGTAAAATTCAGAAGAGGGCGAGGTCAGGGATCCCTGCTGGTGGGCTATAGTGATAGTGAAATGACAGGGGATGTTGATGATAGGAAAAGCACAACTGGGGTTTTGTTCAAGTTTGGAGAAAATTTGATAAGTTGGCAGTCCCAGAAACAAAAGGTTGTGGCCCTCTCCTCATGTGAAGCTGAGTATATAGCTGCCACAACTGCAGCTTGTCAAGGTATTTGGTTGGCACGGTTGATTGGTGAGCTGCAAGACAAGGAACCAAGTTATGCAGTTCTGAAAGTTGACGACAAATCTGCTATAAATTTATGCAAGAATCCAGTTCTTCATGATAGGAGCAAACATATTGATAGAAGGTTCCATTTCATCCGAGAGTGTGTTGAACAAAAGAAGATGGAGGTGGAGCACATCTGTTCTGAAGAACAATTTGCAGACATCCTGACTAAGCCACTTGGGAGGATTCGGTTTCAAGAACTGAAGAACAAACTGGGTTTGGTTCAGACTTAAGATGCTTCAAGATTAGGGGGAGGATTGTTGACAAAGCTGATATAATCGTGAGCATTGATCCATTTTTATCTGATGCATGTTAGTTTGCATGTAATTTTGTGTTAGCCGTGCATGTAGGCAAGACTGGAAATAGTTCGGAGTACCGGAATTCAATTGAGCATTTGTCGTTATTTTCTTTTCTATTGCTGACAGGATCAGGAGCTAGATCATGGGATGGAGCGTTCGTTATGATCCTGAAAACTCAATCTTTAGATGCATGTAACAACCACTTAGAGAGGAGAACAAATAGAAGAGAAAAACCCTAGAAAAGTTGCGTAAGTTTTAAGCAGCACAAACACTATTTCACTCTGTTTTTCATTTCTCTGAATTTTAGTTTCGTCAGTGTACTGTTGCCGTTCGACAACCGCCAGACTTAGCTGATTTCTTCTACAGATTGTGTGAGTGAGTGATTTTGCTAACAGAGCTGTGTTGGAGAATCTGTTGGTGATATGCCCTAGAGGCAATCATAGAGATGATTATATCATATATTATATTTATATCTTTATTATACGTTGTTCCTTGAAATAGATAACTCATTATTAATTAATGAATATGTGATTTGTTCATTCAACTATTTATGTTGAATGTTACTATTTCTAAAGGATCCCTGATCAAATATCATATATGAAACAAATATGATTCAATGATCAGCACATTCATTGATTGATGATCATATGGATCATGGTATGGAGATACCAAATTAATAATGTGGACACATGTTGGGGAACATGTTGTTGGATAGACCCAACATGAGACACTGCGAGAGCTATATGTGATATGTCATCAGTGGTCTCATATTAGTGTTGGTGTAGAATCTTTAGACCTGAGATTGTCATGGTTCTCAACATGTGTAGTAGTTTGCTTAGGGGCTGCCAAACACTGCTCCGTAACTGGGTAGTTATAAAAGTAGTCTTCGGGCATGCTATGAAATATGTAGTGGGATATGAATAATTAAGATGAGATTTGCTCTTCCTTTGAAGAGATATCTCTGGCCCCTTGATGTTATAGATTATGAAAGTGTATGGCCATGCCAAAAGTGATTGAGGAGTCAATCGTGGGTTAAATAATCTATTACAGAATCAAGTGAATGATTGAGCTATTAAAGGATGACACATATCTAGCCTTGAGTTTAATCGATATCGTAAGGCAAAGGGGTTCATACAAGTATACACTAAAAGTTTAGTCAATATGATCTTTATGTATGCCCGGTAGGTCAATATGTTCTACTATGGACCGCTATTGACACGTGGACCGAAAAGGAGTTTTCGGGTTGCAGCTGAGTGTACATGAACCTATAGGGTCGCACACTTAACGGGCCGGGATAAATGGATTGGATGAAGATCCGATATATGCTCAATTCGGATAGAGATCCGAGTAGGACTCCTATGGGCCTCGGAGGCCCAATTATGGATCCTAGATATACTTCGGGTGATGAGGGTAGTCGCGAGAGAGAAACCCTAACCGTGACTCCCCTCCCGATCAAAACCCTAGGTGCGCACGGGCGCTAGCACGTCCGTGCAACATATTCCATCTCTGGACGTGTGGATACCGGTAGAGGCGCCGCTAGTCTGCGGTGCTGATCAGCGTGAAAGCACGGTGGGGCATGCTCACGAGGAGGAGAAGGTTGGGCTGCTACGATCTACTACTTCCTCTACACTGACGCGCGCTATGCCGCCAACGTTCGTTCGGCTTTTTAGCACCTACTTCCACTGCACAACGTGTCGAGTGGTAACGATCTATGATCTCATACTTACATGGTTCCTGGGATATCCGATTGAGAAATTTTGATTTTTACTATCGTAGCCTATGCGTAACCCAACAGAATCATACTTCTTACCGCTTCCTTCTTTGCCGGGGCATTGAGCCCTCTAACATTCCAGTTAAAGAGTTTGCAACGCTGTTGTGACATAATTAGTAAGCAGAAAATAACCAAGTGGAGTTTGGGAGGTAGCATGGGCAGCCATAAAAACATGAAAGCCTGCAAATAATAGTCTGTGGAGGCGCAGCATACATTGGAGCACATTTTTCTTTGACATTGATGGCCATTAAGTAACAGCTGCATAGTTGGAAAACACGTTTCTCCAAACAGCAGCCGATAGCAAAAGACATTAGGCAGTCACATGGATGGTAACTTGGTTCAGCATAGGAACTAAACATGAACATAACTAAGTTAGGGGCAGTAGCCTTGCAAGCTGGTTGGTGCACACAAGCAAAAAACATCCAGCACCAGAGGAGTTGAAGCACATGCTAAGCACCTTCCTGGCATCCCAACATCTCCACTTGGGGATCGGCACCCATTTATTTATGTAGAGGCCAGCCAGGTTCTGGACCTTGATTCTTCAAGATGGCTGCCTTTGCCTTCGCAGCCTTCAGCTTGATCTTTCTTCATCCTCCCTTCTACACTACACATAATGCCACAATATTCCCACTGGTTTGTACCCTTGAATGGTACATCGATGCTCCAGATTATCATATAGAGTGAAAAATACATAACTGATCCTTAAAGTTGTACAGTGGAATCACTAACATTCGTAAACTTACAAAATGCATATTTAGGTCAATTATCCTGATTTAATGTACCACAACAAGTTTAAACCTGGATTGACCTGGTACGATCGGTAAAGTGGCCCTCCATGCTAGCAAGCAATTTGCGTTCGCCTCCATGCTGCGGAGAGGGCCAAACACAAAATGCTTATCGTCATGGAGCGCCACGTCGTCAGTCATACCCGATCAATCTGTTTGGACTTGTTGTGATACATTAAACCAAGATAATAGATATCTGATCAGAGATATAGCCAAGTAGACGCTAGCTCTTAAGACACCAAACAGTAGAGCATCCATGGTTAGATATCTGATCAGCTAGTAGTTTGGCATAGTAATGTCGAGTGCGATAGCGACGACGAAGGTGGCACAGATGAGTACAGCAAAAAGTGTCCTCCTAATTTGGATCAAAGGGCCCGAGAACAGAAGAACAACAAAATCTAGTAGGCTCGACGGACGTTTGTGTATGTTGATGACACCCCTCCATCCAGCTCGGCACCATATCGCTCTTCCAAGCCCAAGACGGAACGGACCCCAAATGCCCGGGAAGGAGAAGAGGACTGCAGCTGAAGACACCACGTACACGAAGATTACGAGCCCACGATTCTTCGCGCCCAGCATGAGGTGAAACCCGAGGGCGAAGGCCCCGATCAGAAACTGAGCTGCCGATGGCACCAACCCAGATGCCAGTAAGCTGTACCACCTACGATGGCCGCGTGGAATGTGTCTTGCACTACCATATATAAGGAAGCCGGTTGCCACGACGGAGCAGAGGAGGGCCATGGTGTCTGTCACGACGAATGCTTTGAATGCAAACCGACTCGCCAGTATTGCTGTCCCGGCACGCGGGCGATCGTCGGCCACGAAGCCCCCCGGCACTGTAAAAGCTGCAGCGAATGCCACCGTGGCGATCAGAACTGATGCGATGGTTCCGTTCTTCCCCATGTAATCTTGCTGCTTGAACGTTTCCTCGTCTAAAGCAGGTTTGTTGTCCATATAAAGAGCGTGAACTCCATCTAAAGAAAATGGTGCTCTCACATACCATAGACAAGTGTGTATTACGACGCGCGGATCCTGTTAGCACAAATCAGATAAGGGTAATTAATCTCGGACAGTTACTTCCACTTTCAGGTGGGTCAAATACTCAAACCCCACTGGTGGTCGGCAACATAATGACAAAATGCTGCTTCTTTGATTTATCTTTGCATATATCAAGTTAAATACTCAAATCCCACTGGAGCATCGATATCTCTCAAAATTTAGTTTGGACACATGAAAATCATATATAAAGTCAAACTAACTTGAACATATATATCTTCTTCAAGGACGACTATAAACTGGTAGAAATGCTCTTAAGATAAACTTACCAGGAAATAACGCAATTGGCGCGGTGCTAATGCATGAAAAGCAAGATCTCTAGCAGTATGGCCATCCTTGTTGGTAATGCACATATCCACGCTTGTTGTCCCCATTAGCAGACCAAAGATCCGTGGATAACTGTATTTGACAGCTAGGTGGAGCGGGGTATTTCCATCATAATCGGTCGCATTTAACAGCATCGCGAACATATCATTTTGGCAAATGTGGTGAACCACCGTTTCCTTCTCATGTTCAACAGCGACATGCAGAAGATTTTTCCCTTTGTTGTCAACCAGTTCGTAGTAATTGGGGCATTTCTTTACGAGCTCATCAATAATCCTGGTTCTCCCAAACATAGCAGCAGCATGCACCGGATATGAGCCCTCGTTGTCAGAAATGCTAGCGAGCTCTAGAGAAGCATGACCATCTAGGAATAGCTGAACAATGTCAAGTGCTCCATAGATTACTGCAAAATGAAGAGGCGTTTTCCCTGAAGAATCAACTCTGGTTAGCAAACTTGGACCTTCTGGCTCCCAGCCCAGTATCGCGTCAGCTATTTCTGATTCACAGTTGAAAAAATTTACTGACCTCAGTCTCTGAATTTCAACGAAAAAGATAAAAAAATAAGTCCAAGAAGTAAACATGAGGCACCTTTGATACCAGTTGCTGCGACATGCAGAGCAGTCCGTCCCTCCGGGCCGGCAGCTGACGCCGGCGACGACCGTCCGTTCTGCGACGGACGTAGCAATGCTTGGACCATCTGCACCGAGCATCTCGTCGCCGCCATGTACAGTGGAGAGACACCGCCGTCTGTTGTTACGGAGGCGAGCAAGGGAGCGGTCGCCATCAGCAGATCGACCACCCCGAGACGGCCGTGCCGAACGGCTTCGTGCAGGGCGGTGGCGCCCGTCCGGTTCCTCGACTGCAGCGCGGTCTCCCCCTCCGTGGAAGCCTCCAGCATCGTCTGCAGGAGGCAGGCCGCTACGTCGAGGTGCCCGGCCTTCGCCGCACAATGCAGCGGCGTGTCGTGGCACCTGTTGCGCGTGGCGGCGAGCGAGGGCGCCCACTCGCAGATGAGCGCCGCGAGCTCGGCGTGGCCGTGGTTGGCGACGATATGCAGCGCCGTGCTCCCGTTGCTCGTCACGCCAAGAAGGCGGCTCGTTCCTCCCCGCGACAGAGCACTAGCAGCCGCGATAGGCACGGCGCCATGGAGGTTTATCGCGACCTGGCCATTTGTTTGCGGCTGTGCTTCTCCGCCGCTGCCAAAAAGCTCCTCCAAGCGGATCGTGTTGCCGGTGGCGAGCGTTTGCGCTAATTCATCGTCGAGGGTCAACTTTTGAGGCCCGAATTCTACTTCTGGTGGGTTAGCTTCGGCCATGAGTGATTAATTAGAAAGCCCAATGCGCAATGCCATTTATATACATTGCCGTGTGTGTTTCACTGTTTGTAGAACTATACGCGGATGGTTGATAGCGAAATTACTCCTTAAAAATAAGATGCCACATAGGATTTTGATGACGTAGAGGAAATAGGAGAGAGAAGATTGCTATCAGTCGATTAACAGGCGGTCTAATCAAATCATTAACTATACAGATCTATTTGAAATAACTAAACAACCAAACCTGTTGTGTGGGTTGTCTATATGGTGTATAGATATATAACATGAAAATATTATATCTAGATAGCAATCCACTAAACCATTATTCATGCTCTAGTTATATCTTTGCTTAAAAATAACTATATTCTAATATTGCTATCCTCTCCGTTTATGCCATACGAATGCTTTGCAATATCCTAGACCTATGGAATAAATGAAAAGAAAACACATATATAAGAAAAAAAACACATGAACAAGAAGAGTGTAGAGTTAAAAACAACATGTTTGTTTAGTGTACAGTTTCATCATTTCACCAATAACTGATTATAATCCATTAACCTTATTAGCAAACAAAAATAATCTATGTGTAAAACATTTTATATGTGTTGTTAGTGACTTAAAGGCTAATACTGAAAAATAAAAAACAATAAAAAACATGAAAATTAACTCCAAAATCAAAATTTAAAATTTACAACTAAGTAAAGTACATGGATGGTCTCTATACTTGTACGAGTGAGTCATTTACTTCCCTGAACTCTGAAAATATATTTTTGGGTTCTCAAACTTGTCATGGGTGTCATATAAGTCTAAACGAGTTCCAATCCGCTCCATGCACTAATATGACTTGCCAAGGTGGCGTCTACATGTCACTGGGACTCATATGTCAATCACATAGAAAAATTAAAATTTAAAAACATATTTTCTCTTTTTAGGTAGAGAGGAGAAAATATATTTTTTAAAATTATTTTTTCTATGTGACTGAAATGGGGGTTTCACTGACACTTAGGCACTACCGTATCATACCACATCAGTGCACAGAGTAGGTTAGAACCCGTTTGGATTTATATGGCACCTAAGATAAGTTCGGGGACCCAAAAATACATTATGAGAGTTTAAGGACCTAGATCACATACCCGCACAAGTTTAAGAACCACCCGTGTACTTCATTCTTTATGAGGCTGAAGAGCACACTACTATAGAAAAGATTTTTCCTTGTGGTCAAAACCAACTTTCGCATGCGAGTGGGTTGCCCGCCTACACCTAGGTGTCTGCGAAGATCGGATTTTCACATGCGAGCGCTTAAGCCATCTGACTGCGAAAAGGAAAAATAATAAAAAAATAAAAATTCTGAAAATCAAAACCCTAACCGGAGAATCTAGAAGCCACTGACGTCGTCGTCGTCGCTCTAAGCCGCCACCGCCAGCGTCATCACCGTCATCCTCGTCATTGCTCAAAGCCACCGACAGATCCTCGCGCGCACGGGGCGAAGAGGCGGCGTGAGGGGGAGGGGTGCTGGATCTACCCCTCCCGTCACCACTACCGGTGGATCCCCGCCCGTGGGGGACAGAGCGGTGGCCGGATCCGTGTAGGAGGGGGAGGGGGTGCCAGATCCACCCCTTCCATCGCCGCCACCAGAGGGATCCCTCTCGCTCGAGTTCACCGCTGTCGTCTGAGCCCGCCACTCTCGCCCCTTGCCCATCGCTGCCCTCATCGAAGCCCAAGCCTGCCGCCCTTGCCCAGGATCCCTTTCGTTGAGAGTAGAGGAGACGGGAGGAGTGGGGAACGGAGTAGGATTGGGGTGAGAGGAGTGTGAGTGGGAGTGGGAGTAGGGAGAGAGTGGATGGGAGGAGTGGGAGTAAGGAGAGAGTGGGCGGGACTTATTGTGAGAGAGAGAGGAGGGGAGAAAAAAAAGAGAAATTCCCTTGTATGCCCCTGAAATTATATCTACTCTCTTCTATGTCTATGAATTTTGCTTATTTCCTTGTGTACCCCAAAAAAATGATCTCTTCCATGCCCCTCCCGTTAGCTGACCGTCTAATTTCTATAAAAATGACCATTTTACCCTTACACATTGATGAACATACAAATTTATGAATTACATCGTTGAAAATATACAAGTTTGTCGCATGAGACTTTTGTAGTTATGAGTTTGCAGTGCGGCACATTATTTATGAAAAAATATTTTTAGATAATGAAAGAAAAAATATGTATTTATTATTTGTTAAAAAGTCATAAAAATGAGGAGCATTCATACAAAAATGAGGCTACTGCTCACTATATTTTTTATGCATGCTCCACATTTTTGTATGAATGCTGCCGATCACAAAAAATAATCCATTGTCCTATTAAAATTTCAAATAAAAATTCAGTTTATTACATTTGTTTTTTTAATTTATGTTAAAATTTTCTACACTAATTATTTAGTCTCATAAGTTTCATAAAATGCACATACTGTGCGCTCAAACAAAATTTTCAATCGTTTTTCAAGTTTATATTCAAACCTACATCGTCAAGGGCATAAAAGACAATTGCAACCAAATTTAACAGTGAAATGAAGAAAAATATAATAGCAGGGGCATAGAAAGGATCAAGTTGAAATTTCAAGGGTACATAAGGGATCGGGTAAATTTCAAGAGTATGAGAGGGATGGAGTGAGTTTTCAAAGGTACATAGGGAATTTACTCGAGAAAAAAAAAGAGCAGGAAGAGAGAGGGATATTTTCGCATGCGGGTCTCTTATGATATCCACATGCGAAAATAGACTGTGGGCCTGTTAAGATGTCTGTTTACGAAAATTGATTTTCGCATGCGGTTATTAAACCGTGCTTAGGGGATCGATTTTTTCATGTAGGAGCAAGTATGGTCCACCTGAAACCTAAGGGGGATTTTACCCAGAAAAATAAATTCTGTAGTAGTGGCAAACCATGAAATGGACCTAAGAATCCTTTGGAACACTTTCCCGAGTTTTCTCTGTTATAGTATTATTCTAATACCAAACATAGGAAAAGAATAATGATCTCAAATCTAAGGTAAAATTTCCGATGGAAGAGATAAAGAAACAATGAGATGAGCTTGAGCTAAAAGGATTGCATTACCTTGGTAGTTCAAGCAAGTCTAAAAATTCTGTAGGTGGTGGTGCCTCTATTTGAGAACCTAAGATACTAGAGTCTGACTCTATTCCAAACCTAAGACCTACCATATAACTCAAATTCCTTCTTTGTAATAGACCACATACATGTATTTGATATAAACTCTAACACTCATTAGAGCAGTGTAAAGTTGAGAATCCTCGATATTGTGTGAGGCATCTTATAAGGCCTAAGCATTCATATATTTATTCCGTGATAGGTTTTACCACACCACCTCCGTTGACCAATTTAATTAGCCATTTTAGACAGTAGGTTTTATGTTAGTTCAAGGTAGAGGACACCTAGTCCACCTTGAACCGACCATTTTAACTAGGTTGGGAACAATACCTGATATCTGATCAACCCTTTTTCTTCTTCAGTAGTAAAAGCTAGCGTATTAGGCCTCCTTTTAAACGAAAGAATTTTGATTTCCATGAAAATCCTATAAAACTCATGCATTTTAAAGGAGAGTCCTTAACCACAAATCCACAATGATCACCTTGGCGAGTACCTTTCAACCTTTGAAAATTCTTCCCGATAATGCTGTTTATTTTATTGGCCACACTTCTGATGGGGTCTATTAGAAATCATATTTTATTTATCTGATTCGTTGTTGCTGATATTACGTATTTATGCTAAACTATTAGAACTTGTCGTCAAGGCAATTATTAGGCAACTAGTCTTCTGGTCTGTCGTCGCTGGCATCAAGATTCTCGTTCATTTATGTTTTTCTTAGGACCATTGTTGTCGGCCGGCAATCAGTCAACAACCCACCTTTTTCTCTAATTTCTTTGCAGAAAAAACAACCCACCATTCTTTCTCCTGATTTTTCTTCATCTAAGCACATGCGGCCACCTAATTTCAAATGTGAGCACGTATTGTACGGAATTCCGTTGCTAATCAAACTAGCAGGCACAAAGCAAATGATCCACTATCATGTATGTATCGCTAGTATTACAATTACAGTTCCCTGTTAATCTTCCTCTCTTTGCTGATGCCGCGTTTATGTAAAATCAAAGCTTACAGATTATGAGTTTTACGATCCAAGCAAATGGATTAGATTTGAACTGACCGCTGCAATTTCGATTTCCAAATCAAAAACTAAATGGTAATAGGGTTTTCTTCTTCGACAGCAAGCAGTTAATTAGGCCTAGCTAGTGATTTGTCCTAATGATCAGTAGCCCATTAGTTTGTTATATTTTGTTGGACATCAAGTCGGATGGAACGACCACTGCACAAACGCGCGTGAGCGGCTTGATTAGAGACATAATTCCAACCGTTATGTGCTCACATTTGGAATTAGAGGGCTGCCGTGCCTAGATACGGAAAATTCGGTTCTTTCTCGGAGACGACTTTAAATCGGACGCTCCGCCTACTACTCTGCTACTTCATGCTCTAACTAGCTACTCTGCTAGACAGCCACTACTAGCTAGGCATGCAGAGAATCTGTACATCATGCATGCTTGCACGCTTGGCCATAGACAACATCATTTTATCTCCATGCTAACCTCCTCGTCTCCTCCAATGATTTCTTTTCTAAATAAATTATCCGATTTATGATCCGATTACATCATCGTATTTCTTATAATTAAATCTTTATAACGAGATCTTATGTCACATGAGTATGTTTTGATAAAAATTAAAAGTTGTTTCACTGCTAATAAAAATTTGTTTCATCTTTGATCAAATGTTTTAGTTCACTACATAAAATGTTTTAGAAAAATACTGACTGCAACAGTGACAACCTTTGTATGAAACATTAATTACCAATAAGTGAAGCATTAAAAAAATCACATGAGAGATACAATATATTTTTGAAACTTGATAATGTTCAAATATTTTTATATCATGTCCAAACCATTAAGTTGTACATATTGAAATATTATAAAATAATACGTACTGAAACATTCAAATAATACTACTGTTAACGCTAGATTTTCGTAATCTACTCGGAGAAGAAAGAGAAAACCGACGCAGAGAAGGATGCGCAGTTCGAGTCGGATCGGCTACGCTATCGGACCAAGCCGGGTATCGGACCAAAGTGCTGTACTGGACTCAGCGGTGCATTCAGATTAAGTGGAGCGCCAACAGAGGGACCGAATCGGCTGATGTGTGTTTAATACGGCTATTGGCCGATGGAAGCAGGAAGCCGATAGAGGCAGAGCGGGCTTGGTTTGGGCCTAAGTTAAGCTTCAAAAGAGATTGCCAAATAGGGATAAGGCCCGGTTTTAGACAATTGTATCTTGTAAATTAGGAAGTTGAGTTAGTTTAGATCTGATCTATGGCAAGAGTCTACCATAAGGACTTGTTTGTTAGTTATAGATAAAACCGTATCCTATATGGACAGTGTTGTAATTCACGGGTATAAATATCCCGGTAGTTTGTACTTAGAAACTATCTCAATCAATTCAACAACCAAAAACAATCTACTTTCGGCGCATCGCCACCCTCACAAGAGGTTGCTTCTCGACGAGTTCTTGCTTCCCCAGAGCAGAGGTAAGAACTCGTACCCGACGATCTATGTCGTCGGGGCTAGCGTGTCGCTTTAGACACGTTAAGCCCTGGCGACGTGATCGTCATCTATCATGTCTTGGATGATCTTGATATGGCATGTCAATTATATCTCGCCAGCGGCGAACTCGCTTTAGGGTTTGTTGCCGACGGTGATCGAATCGGTTTGCTTGTCAAGATCCTTCAAGGCATCTACCATCCCCAAAAGCAATTGACGGCTTGATTTTCTTCGTGTTAGTTCTCGATTCATACTTTGCGTTGCTATCGACCTTAGTCATGTCTCGAGATTTAACACAAAGCTTGTTTTCGATCGTAATTAAGGATAGCGCCGGGGTTTCAGCCGGTCTTACCTAATACATGTGATTACTTCATGTTTTTTATGTATTTGCCACTTATACAAGTGGGTCGACAGATATAAATGTGTTTGTCACAGATTGGTCTTAGGATTTCTCTGTGATCAGTGCATTTATATTGGCCGATCGGCTTATATAAGTTCACGCTAGAGTATTAGCTAGCGCATTTACCTCACACATCCCTCATCGGCCGATGCCATCAAATTGCCACAGACACATTAATGAAGGCCGATGAGATTAGATCTGTCTATTAATCTTATTTCTTTATAACCTCAAGTAGGCCGATTTAGCCTTGCCTTATCGGCTAGGCCCTCACGATGCAACATAGGCCTATCGGCCGATCGGCCATCGTTTACTAACTTGGTTTACTTGTTTATTCTTGTTGATTGCAGATCAAATCAACTGGCATGCCCTAAATGCACCTAGGCAAGCCATTGGACCTGCACTAGAGTTAAGCAGATCTCCTAGGCTGCCATGGTAACGTGGAACCCGTTTCGAAGTGAAGGCGGGTCGAAATTCTGCTCCAACACGCTTTTGGCACGCCCAGTGGGACAAAGAAGAACACAAGCTTCGCATCGTCAACAAGTTCACTTCCAGATGTCCAAGCAGAGTGAAATCTCAGAAGAAAACGTTGTCTCAGTGATCGCCGATCAGCTCAACGAGGAGCAACAGGCTGAGATGGCAAAGCTGGTCGAGCAGTTCCAGAACATGTACTTGCAAACGTACTCCAGGACTCGGCAAGGCACCATTATTCAAAAATCCAAGATGGTAATGCCGAGCCCTGGGGACGGAGCTAGCATGTCGGCGGCAGCCCAAGATCAAGCTGTCAAGACTGAAGATGATACTCGCTGCGCTACGCCGACGCTACAAGACCGCATCGACTCCGCGGTTCACTCAGCACTCATTAACCAATCCGGAGTCCTGGTGAACACGTTGACCAACGCAGTCAAATCAATACTAGACGGTTCCATTCACCAGCATCAGCCTCAAGGGCCGATTTTCTTGCCTGACAACAAATTCCCTCCATATCGGACCTTAAGGACTGACCTGAGCACGGCTCCACAGCCGACGGTGCCGATCCCACCTCCATCGGCCTAGCCAGTGTCAACTATGCCATTGGTCTTAACAAAACAAGCGGGAGGAAGCCCCCAACATATCACAGAAGACCAATTTGCGCAATGGACAAAGGGAAGACAAGCGCCAGCAGCCTTGCAGCAGCCGATGGTTGAGCCGATACAACAAGCCTCTGCCAATCCAACATCGGCTGGGCAAGCCCAACTCCCCCTGCCAAGCAACCCTCCACAGATAGCTGCTTACAACTGTTGATGTAAAAAAACACACACTGGCCTGGGAGATCTGCTTAACTCCAGTGCAGGTCCAAATATTTCTTTTGGGTTCTAAGCGTGCCAATTGGTTTGATCCTGCAACCAATAAGAAACAAAGAAAACACAGTTAAATCCACCAATGATAGCCGATCGGCTGGCTTGCCGATGACATATCATTGAGCATTGAGCCGATGCAAGATGCATTAAATCGGCTATAACAGATAAAGCAAGATAAAGCTAAATCTACTCAATCGGCTGTAGATATCAACAAAATATAATCTAAGTCTCAGAATATATTTAAACCAAGTGATTGGGATAGATCGGATAGGGCACCGAGACAGTATAAATCACTTATGTCTAAATATATTATAAAGCATAGATTATACATATTCATAGCATAGCCGATTGGGTAAATCTAACATGTATCGGCTAGTACTCCGATACTACTTTATACAGAGATATTATCATGAACAAAATACATCAAACAACTTGTCAAACTAATGTTAAGATGATCCTAACCAAATTTGACAACAAGCTCAATATATTTTACTAAGTTAATATCTCGATATAAAGGGCAGATTTAATATATCAAGATAACAAGATAATTAAACCAGGTAAGATCGGCTGAAACCCCGACGCTATCTCTATTAGCAATCATAGATAGGCTAGAAACTATAGTTCTAAACATGATTTAGTAGGTCAAACCTAACTGATGCAGCACTAAATATGTAAAGAAACGTAATGTCTAGATGATCAAGTCGATGAAAACCTTTTCGAGATGGTAGATATATTATATAATCTAGATCAATAGCAATATATAACCCTATCGGTTGCTTTTCTGTGAAACAGATATCAACTGATCTGAGTTATATATTGATATCATTCAGATTATACAATATATATGATAACTCGACGATTCACACAAACAGGATCAGAGTGTCATAAAGATGGAAGCACTAATCCCGAGAGCGCAAGCCGCCATAACAAGTTTTACCTCTTGTCGGAGATCGAAGCCGATGCAGCCCAACTCGAAAGCAAGAACTCGTCGAAAATAGTAAAAGAATAAAGGTGGCGATGCGCCGAAGTAGTTGTATTGATCTGTCTTTTTTTTACACAAGCCTGGGCTCAATTTATACCCAGAATTACACAATATGTCCTTGTTGGACATGACTCTTATCTCTATTACAACTCATATTGAAGATAATTCCCTAATACAAACTCTAACCGAGAATATCTATTAGGAAACTAACATTACACCCTAATTAAAAGATACAATTCCCTGTTTCGGACTCAATCCGTACGTGGGAACCTTCATGAAGCTCATCAACCGAATCCGACAATGATTCACATCTCTTCTCATCGGAATCAACTACATCGGCTAACCTTGTCTGACTCCGTCTCAGCCGATGGACACGATAGCCGACTCGGCCACTAGCCGACGCGCACCGTAGCCGATTTGGTTACCAACCGATCCTCGCTTTGTTTTAGCAACCGCCAGCTTCCTCCAAATCCGCTTCGATTCTATCTTCAAATCCAATACTTGATTTACCAAATTTGGTCGTTAACACATGCCCCCCAAGTCCGCGATATTTGGAATGTTGCGGATTTGCTCGAATCCTCTCCGAATCGATCTAGGGTTCTGTTTCCATTTCAACCGTTACCACACGCCTTTTTAAATAGCAACCACTGCTTGGAGATTTTCACGCCGTTACTCCCGTTTTCACCGCTTCAGTTGTAATCGCCTTCAACTCTTGCAATAGCCTCATCGGATTCTCCGGCGACCACATAGGCGATTCTCTCGTCAGCAACAACTCCATCTCCGACGATGTCATCTTCCGCAGCTCCTTCAAGCGCTCCGGTCATCGAGTTCCCTGAGGTAACCTCATCAGCCGAATTCCATCCTTACTCATAGATTAGTTTTCCTTCGCAATTTATTTCTTCTCCCCTTTCTTTTCTGTAGCATCTCTCCCACCAAGTTGCAATCCCAAGCCTGGTTCATCCCAATCGGTACTTCTTGGGCCCAATCGGCAACAAAGACCCCATAGAAATCATCAATGCCGAGACAAACAGGATCCCCTTTAAGTTAACCAACCCTAGTTTGAACCATTGGAGCAACACTTTTAAATCCTGGCCATCGGCTGCCAAGACCTGGTCTGATTGGTACAAAAGGATATCGGCTAGCAAACAAACTCATTGGGAAGAAATCGGTATTGCTCAGTGCTTAGCCCTAACCATAGCCGATTTAGCCAAAGATGAACCCATGTTATCGACTGCCAGCTATTTTTGGTCCAACACCTTGAATGCCTTCCTCTTCAACCAAGGACCAATGACCCCAACTCTTCTGGACATCACCATGATAACTGGGCTAGACAACACCTCATCGGCTAACCCTATCAGCTTGAACAGCAAAAACCAATTTATTTTCAAAACCAGAAGCATTGGAGGCTGGAGTGGATTCATCTCTCTGAATATGGGATCTGGCCCTGTCACTCCTAAAGAACACGCAGCCTTTCTCTTGATGTGGCTGGAAAAGTTTCTGTTTTGTGGTTCAAGCTGCGGTCCAACCACCAACTGGCAACATATAGCTGAAGCCTTAGTCAACAAAAAGCAATTCCCTCTAGGCAAATACCTCCTGGGTTATCTATACCAAGTTTTGAATAACGCATCGGCTAAGCTGTCCGTCAACTCAACAATCGGCACAGGTGGACCTTGGTGGCTATTGCAGTTATGGCTTAACCTCCAAACAATCAAAGTTGCCAAGAGACCAGCCTTGCCCGAAGCTGATTTTCCTTTGGTTGAGCCGACCAAAGATGACGACGGAGATGAAGTCACAACCAGAAGATGTATGTCCTTCGGAGAAGCGGCATCTTCATATCCCAGATCAGAATTATCAGCTGAACTCTTCGTTGACTGGTTTGGCAACTTTTATGATGGATTTCCAAAAGATTCTAGAAATTGGTTTGCATATGAATTCTCTGCAGATTTTGAACTGCCAGCCGATTTCAAATTTGATGAAATAAACTCTAAAAAATTTGAGAAATCCAGAGAAATCTTTACAACAGCTATCACCCCCTGTATCCTTCCTGTTGGCATCCATTAAGGCAGGAACATCCATATATCTTATGAATTCTACCACCCTGTGAGCGCTGCCAGACAACTGGGAATGGGACAGATGCCAATCGGCTTGTTCTTCTCAGGAAAAATCCAAGCCAGAGGAGAAATCTCATCGGCTCTGATGATGGATAGGCTATTGAGCATAGAAGGACCTCCCCTTGGAAGTTTGGAAAACATTGAGTTGGCTATGCTAAGGAGCTCCACTTTTGATCAATGGTGGATTGAATGGAAGAAACATCTTTTTCACCAATCGGCTTCCATGTATCTGACTGACATTATTCCAGACATGGTTCCACAGGTAAACATACTTCTTTTATTGATAGCCGATTTCCTTTAGAAAATAGCTTAACTCCTTTTCTTCTTGTATTCGCAGACCACAGAGTCTTCTCCTCCTCATGTCAGCAACAACGGAGCCATTATTAATTATGCTGCCGGAATTCTCCCCAATGGTGGTGGATTAGCCCCTTCAATCATCGGCTACAATGCTCCCAAAACATCTTCCCTACTCTAAGGGCAAACACGTGAGCCGATTCCCTCTGAAGCTGGCAAGAGGAAAAGGACCAAGTCATCGGCTATCGCTCCACCGGCTACAAAGAAGAAAGCCACCAAAAAGCAGAAAAACTATGATACAGATGAAGAAGATATATAAAAAGCCATCGATGAAGCAGCTGCCGAGCTAAGTGAAACAGTAGAAGAAACTCCAACAATCAGTATCCCTATTCCTCAGCAAACTTCACCAACGCCGATCCATAAGACATATCAACCTCGGGTATGTACTTTGTACTCTTAGTCCTTTCATAACTTTCTTTGCCGATCTCAGCGTTAACTCTTCTTTTGTAGAAAAAGAAATCGGCTGCCAAAAAGAAACCTGCACCGCCTCCATCGGTAACACTTCCTTCAAAACTTTGTTTAAATCTTATTTCATCAAGTATTAACTCATTTTATATTTCAGCCAATCCGCTCTCCAACTCCTATTCATCATGATTCAAGTGAACATACTCCATCGGCTAGAGACAGTCACCACATTGAAGACCAGCCGATTCCTCCTATTCCTGTAAGTATTTGTATCAAAAATATAAATTGGCCATTAATATTCTATTGACTAACAATCCTGTCTCTTTCAGGCCTTAGCCGACATGTTCTCTTTTGACATTAGGCAATTCATGGATGAAGAGGAAGAAACATCCAGCAAGGCTATTGCTCCTATAGCTGATGACTTAAAAGCTGCCCTCAAGGATATTGCTCATCGGCTTGAAGGTTCCCTTGATGCTTTGGTTGTCAACTGTGGATCAATTAGAGCAAGATTTGAAGACATTCAAGATCAGATCCCAGACGATGCAGCCGAAATCATCTCTCCAGCAGTTTTCCTTGAACAATATCGTCACAAGCTGGAAAGAGCAAAACAGAGGATAGCCGATAGGCGAGAGCGAAAAGATATTGAGACAACCATCCATGCCAATCGGTAATCCATAAACGAGGAAAAAGCCAAACTTGATCAGATGATATCTGGGCCAAGTTCTATCCAAAGCAATATAGATCGGCTAAAGAATAAGAAGATTGAACTACTGGCTGAATTAGAAGCCTGCAACGCTGAGTTATCACTGGAAGAACAGAAGCTTGCCGATTTACCAAGAGCCATTGAAGAACAAAAATCCAAGCTGAAGTCCTCGATCAGACACTTAGCCGATCTAAACAAATCCATGAAAGTCATCCCAGGAAGTGATGCAGCCAATGCCCAAGCCATAGAAGAAATAGAACAAATTAGGCAAAGGGCCATATCGGCTATCCAAAAACTTGTAACATGAATCCGTCGATGATAATATAAACTCCATACTTGTATTTTTGCTTTGAAATTTTGCTGTGAAACTCTCAATGATGTGATATATATATATATGCCCCCTAATTTTGTTATGGAGATCAAAACATCACAAAATTACAATCGGCGTAGAAAAATACCATGAAACAACCGATTATACTAAGAAAATTATACTAAGGGCGATATAACTTATATCGGCCATCTAAAGGCGATGTCACTACATCGGCTACCATGTATCGGCAAGATACAGCCGAATCATGAATTAATCCAAACACTTGGGTAATACTTTTTCAAATATTTTCCATTAAGAGCTCTTCCAAATATTTCTCCATCAAGTCCTTGTAACATGTAAGCTCCTTTAGAGACAGATTTGTAAATCCGAAAAGGTCCTTCCCAATTTGGTGACCACTTGCCGAACTTATTATCACGAGTTCCAATCGGTAGAATCAATTTCCAAACCAATTCTCCCTCCTCAAAAGATTTCGGTACAACCTTCTTATTATAATATCGCGCAACACGCTCCTTATCTTTTGTTATCTTCTGTAAAGCATACATTCTGGATTGAACCAAGTCTTCTAACTCATCTACCATAAGATTATGATAGTCATCGGCTGTCAATTCATCTTGTAAATCAATCCTCCTTGAGCCGATGACATACTCCCATGGCAACACTGCTTCATGCCCATAAACTAACTTATATGGAGGAACTTGAATTGATCCATGACAAGCCATCCGATAAGACCATAATGCCTCAGCCAATCGGTTATGCCACTGCTTTGGAAAATCGGCAATCTTTCTCTTAATTAACTTAATCAAGCTTTTGTTAGATACTTCTGCCTGCCCATTAGCTTGCGCATAATATGGTGAAGAATTCAACAATCTGATTCCCATACTCTCCATAGATTGAACAAACTCTTTTGACACAAAAATAGATCCTTGATCAGTTGTAATTGTTTGTGGAAGACCAAATCGGCATATAATATGCTCTTTAACGAACTGAATTGCATCCCCAGAATCAACTTTTTTCAATGGAACTGCTTCCACCCACTTTGTAAAATAATCGGTTGCCATCAATATATACTTATGTCCTTTGCTCGATGGTGGATTGATCTGGCCGATCATATCAATTCCCCAGCCTCTGAACGGCCATGGCTTGATTATTGGATTCATAGCCGATCCTGGTGCTCTCTGAATTGATCCAAATTACTGGCAATCTTGACATCCCTTGTAATACCTAAAGCAATCCTCCAACATTGTCGGCCAAAAATACCCAACTCTTCGAAGCAACCACTTCATTTTATGAGCCGATTGATGAGTACCACAAATACCTTCATGAACTTCTCCCATCACAACTTTGGCTTGATCAGCACTTAGACATTTGAGCAACACCCCATCAATCGTCCGATAATACAATTCATCATCTAACAAGACATATCTCAAAGCCTTATACCTCAATTTCCTTGAAACCGATTGAGAAGGATTCTTCAAATAATGAAACACATCATACCTCCAATCATCGGCTGCAATTGTAACAATCCCCATCTCAACATCTGTCACCATCGGCTTGTATCCCGATGCCCCCTGAGCCAAAGCATTAGCCTCTAAATTCTGCTCCCGAGGAACATATCTCAACGTCACCAGCCGAAACTCATCTATTAATGCCCGACACTTTTCATAATAAGCCATCAATACAGCACTCTTGCATTCATATTCCCCGGCCAGTTGACTAATTACCAACAATGAATCACCCATGACTTCAATAGCATCGGCTTCAAACTCCTTCAAAAGTTGCAAACCTTTGAGAACTGCCTCATACTCAGCTTGATTATTTGTAGCATATGGCTTGATAGTATAAGCAAATTCAAAACTCGCCCCTCTTGGTGATATGATAACCAAACCGATGCCACAACCATGAGTGCAAACCGATCCATCAAAAAATAATGTCCAAGGTAGAATATCCACTGAGCCGATCGAGTCATCTCGATGTTCGACAATAAAATCGGCTATAGCTTGCCCCTTAATAGCTTTAGGTGACTCATACTTGAGATCGAATTCTGTTAAGGCATAAATCCACTTTCCAACCCTTCCTTTCAATATTGGAGCCGATAGCATATATTTGACCACATCGGCTTTGCAAATTATAGTACATTCATTGGATAACAAATAATGCCTCAACTTTGTACATGAAAAATACAAGCATAAGCACAACTTCTCCACCGAAGAATACCTGGTCTCTACATCCAAAAGTCTTCTGCTTAAATAAAAGATTACCCTCTCTTTACCTTCGAACTCCTGGATTAAGATCAAGCCGATTGACCTCTCATCGGCTGACAAGTATAATTTGAAAGGCACCCCTTTCTGTGGAGAAACTAAAACTGGAGGAAAACTTAAATACTTCTTAATATCATCCAAAGCCTTCTGTTGCTTTGCCCCCCATGTAAACTCCTGATCGGCTTTAAGTCTGAGTAAAGGCGTGAAAGGCTCTAATCTCCCAGACAAATTAGAAATAAATCTTCTGATAAAATTTATCTTGCCGATCAAAGATTGCAACTGTTTCTTGTCCTCTGGAGGTTGGATTTTCTGTATTGCACTAATACTCCTCTGTGGCACTTCAATACCCCTCTCATGTACAAGAAAACCCAAAAATTGTCCAGCCGATACACCAAAAGCACACTTAGTAGGATTCATCTTCAAGCCATATTTCCTTGTTCTCTCAAATACTTTTCTTAGATCGGCTATATGATCAATAATCTCTTTAGATTTCACCACTACATCATCAATATAAATTTCAACCAATAAGCCGATCAGATCATGAAAGATATAATTCATGGCTCTCTGATATGTAGCTCCAGCACTTTTCAATCCAAAAGTCATGACAACCCACTCATACAAACTGATTGCACCAGGACACCTAAAAGCAGTCTTGTGAATGTCTTCTTCTGCCATCAAAATCTGATTATATCCAGCATTACCATCCATAAAACTTATAATTTTATGCCCTGAAGCAGCATCTACCAATTGATCAGCAATCGGCATGGGGTATTCATCCTTAGGGGTAGCCTTATTTAAATCTCTGAAATCGATGCAGACCCTAAGCTTGCCATTTTTCTTAATCACCGGAACTATATTAGAAACCCACTCAGCATATCGGCATGGACGAATAAAACCAGCATCATATAAACGAGTAATTTCAGCTTTAATCGCATCATACATATCGGCTTTACATCGCCTAGGTGGTTGTTTATATGGCCGATATCCCGGCTTGATAGGAAGCCGATGTTCAACAATCGATCGCCTAAGTCCTGGCATCTCAGAATACTCCCAAGCAAAGCAATCGCTGTATTCTTTCAAAAGCTTTAATAATGTAAGTTTGAATTCAGATGATAGATTCTTACTGATGAATGTCGGCCTAGGCTTATCTCCTGACCCAATGTCAACTTCTTCTAAGTCATCGGCCGACATGAAACCCTGACCAAGCTTACCATCAAGATTATCTACAGCATCTTTAGTATAGAAATTGAAACCCTTCACAGTACCCTCAAAGTAACAACTGGGGTTCTCCATCTCCAATTGGCTGTATACCACAATTAGTCACTTTTAGATAATCTCCTTGCCAAATTTTTCCTGATAAGCAATCAATTCCATCCATCTCCCAAACAGATAAATCGGCATTAGCAACATGTACTGACCTGTCGGCTGGAACAACCTCTATCTTGTCACCTTGCCATTGGATTAAGCTCTGATGCATGGTTGAAGGAATACAACAATTAGCATGAATCCAATCCCTTCCAAGCAGTAAGCTATATGAACCTTTCCCATCAATGACAAAAAATGTAGTAGGAACAGTCTTGCTGCCGATTGTCAATTCTACATTAAGAACTCCTTTGGCCTCTGAAGGATTGCCACCAAAATCTTTAAGAACCATATTAGTCTTGATGAGGTCATCTGAACTCCTTCCCAATTTCTTAAATGTTGCATATGGCATTAAATTCACTGTAGCCCCACCATCAACTAACATCTTGGATATCGGCTTACCGTTAACAAATCCTTTGACATACAATGGCTTGAGGTGCCGATTCTTTGTTCCCTCGGGTTTCTAAAAAACAGCCTGTTCTAGTGACAATATCAATCTAACACAAGATTCTTCCATGATATCTGCATTGTCTTGATTAGCCTCGAACTCCGCGGGTAGCACAAATACCATGTTGACCGATGAAGAAGCAATAGCCTTTCCTTTAATTACCCTTCTCGCTTCATCGGTTTCACTCTCATCGGCTGGTACTATTTTACTCTTAACACGCCATTCCTGTTTTGTTTTTGTTCTCTTCAGCCGATGATCGATTTCCTGTTCAACTTCATGAAATTGTTCCTTGCTCCTCATCCTCTGAACCCTTCTCTTCTGACTTTTAGAAAAAATCCCAGAAGGACACCATTGAGCTCTTGAAGTATCTTCAACATCCTCCTCCTGGAAATAATCTTGATGAACCGGGCCCAACCTCTGATGAACAGGCAACTTCCTTTGCATCAGCTGATCCTCTTTAGAATGAAATCGGCTAAAACTCCCACTATAGTTTCCATCGGCATTAGCACAACCTGGGCAGTCTTCTATCGATGGTAATCTCATGCCTTTATTCCAACAAAATATGAAAAATTCGCAGTTCCAATGTAGATCAAAGCTATCATCATCCTCATAATATTGCCTTTCTTGCCGATCATATCTCTTTTGATATTTATTAATCATACTCGTAGAGTCAAACTTATTGAGCCGACTATCCTTTCTGTCGGCTGTCCTCCCACTCGTACGGACCATGTTGATAGGAAAAGGATTACCATCAATCTTCATCGGCTTCTTGGAGTCATCAAATTTTATCCTGCCTTGTTCAATGGCCACCTGGATCTGTTGCCGAAATACTTTATATTCATTAGTACTATGAGACCCTGTATTGTGCCACTTGCAGTATTTCCTCCTCCCTAATTCCTCAGCCGATGGAATCACATGACCAGCAGACAATTGAATTTGTTTCTCCCGAAGCAAAAGATCAAAAATTTTATCAGCCTTATTGACATCAAAATCATACTTCTCCTCTTTTCCAGAGCTCTTAACCCATTGACATGGAATCACCTTCTTGTTCCTCGCCCATTCGGCTGCTGCTACTTCGGGAACATCCTCTTCCTCAGAATCAAAAACATAAGAATTAATGAAGTTCACCTTTTTGAATGCTCTATTGGCCTCTTGAAATCTTTGTTCGTGTGCTGTTATCTTCTGGGCCAAATGAGCCAAACTATCAAAGTCTTGAGCCGAAAACCTCTCTTTGATTGGTGTTAATAAACCTTGGAAGGCTAAATCGGCTAACTGAGAATCTGTCAACGCCAAGCTGTAACATCTGTTTCTGATTTCCCTAAACCTTTGAATATAATCTTGGACAGATTCTTCTCATTTTTGCCTAATGTTTGTCAAATCAGATAGTTTCATCTCATGAACTCCACTGTAGAAATATTTGTGAAACTATTTTTCCAGATCGGCCCAACTGTGAACAGAATTATAAGGTAAAGATGAAAACCATGTGAAAGCCGATCCAGACAGAGACAAAGGGAATAGCCTAACTCTTAAAGCGTCAGTAGCCGATGCTTCACCAGATTGAGCTAAAAATCGGCTAACATGTTCATAAGTTGATACATTATCTTGTCCTGAGAACTTTGAAAAGTCTGGGACCTTGTATCGGCTTGGTAATGACACTCTTTCAAAATACTCTGGATATGGATGCCGATACAGATTGTCACCATCCCTTGGTTTTAATCCAAACTGTTCTCTCATTACATCAGCTATCATATCGGCCCAAGGTTTCTGCCGAGCTCCATCTTGATGCTGTGGCTGTATCGGCTCATCTTGATAATACTGCGGTTGATGATATGGTTGAGATGTTCTCTGCCGATATTGCACCTGTGGTGAATGAGGTTGATATTGATAATTAAGATTGCCTTGTTGATAGGAACAAATTGAGTAGTGGCAGCTTGTTGCTGGAAGGTTGGCACTTGCTGTCTTGCTGGTGTATGCAGGATCGGCTGAGCAACTGGCTGATTGGGATTGAACATAGCTACAACTTGCTCAGCCGATATTTGAGGTATGTTTTGCCCTATATGCTGAGGTTGTTGTCGGACCAGTACATGAGGATTAAATTCTACTTGCTTCTGTACCGACGCTGGTATCTCTTGTTGATCTGTAGCCGATGTTGACGCCATCGACTGTCCTGGGGCTATATTTGTGACAGGTTTTGGCTGGCTGGTCATAAGCGGCGTATATTGCGGGAAAACCCCATCTGGTAAGAAAATTGGTCCTTTGGCTTGGTGTTCAGCAATAGTACCATCAACCACAGACTTGATCATATTTGTTAAAGTGTTGACAAGCACTCCTGACTGGTTGATCAAAGCATGATGCACAGCATCGTCAATTCGATCTTGCAAATTCCTGGGTTCTTCAGGAGATTCCTCTTGCTTAACCCCTTTTTCCTTCCCAGAACTTGACTCTGGCTCTTCATTGTTGGGCAAAGCTACTTTGTATCTCTGAACCACCGTTCCCGATCTAGTTTGAACAAAAGAATGCAAGTACTGGTTTTGAAGCTTGTTCACTATATCCTCTAGCTCTGCCTTTTGTTCCGACGTCAACTTGTCCACTGTCATTGGAATAATATTCTCTGGGTCAACGTCAGTTGTCTTGAAATCTACCATGATGAAAATTCTTCGGGTCCCACTGGGCATGCCAAAAGCGTGTTGATGTAAAAAAAACACACACTGGCCTGGGAGATCTGCTTAACTCCAGTGCAGGTCCAAATATTTCTTTCGGGTTCTAGGCGTGCCAATTGGTTTGATCCTGCAACCAATAAGAAACAAAGAAAACGCAGTTAAATCCACCAATGATAGCCGATCGGCTGGCTTGCCGATGACATATCATTGAGCATTGAGCCGATGCAAGATGCATTAAATCGGCTATAACAGATAAAGCAAGATAAAGCTAAATCTACTCAATCGGCTGTAGAAATCAACAAAATATAATCTAAGTCTCAGAATATATTTAAACCAAGTGATTGGGATAGATCGGATAGGGCACCGAGACAGTATAAATCACTTATGTCTAAATATATTATAAAGCATAGATTATACATATTCATAGCATAGCCGATTGGGTAAATCTAACATGTATCGGCTAGTACTCCGATACAACTTTATACAGAGATATTATCATGAACAAAATACATCAAACAACTTGTCAAACTAATGTTAAGATGATCCTAACCAAATTTGACAACAAGCTCAATATATTTTACTAAGTTAATATCTCGATATAAAGGGCAGATTTAATATATCAAGATAACAAGATAATTAAACCAGGTAAGATCGGCTGAAACCCTGACGCTATCTCTATTAGCAATCATAGACAGGCTAGAAACTATGGTTCTAAACATGATTTAGTAGGTCAAACCTAACTGATGCAGCACTAAATATGTAAAGAAACGTAATGTCTAGATGATCAAGTCGATGAAAACCTTTTCGAGATGGTAGATATATTATATAATCTAGATCAATAGCGATATATAACCCTATCGGTTGCTTTTCTGTGAAACAGATATCAACTGATCTGAGTTATATATTGATATCAATTCAGATTATACAATATATATGATAACTCGACGATTCACACAAATAGGATCAGAGTGTCATAAAGATGGAAGCACTAATCCCGAGAGCGCAAGCCGCCATAACAAGTTTTACCTCTTGTCGGAGATCGAAGCCGATGCAGCCCAACTCGAAAGCAAGAACTCGTCGAAAATAGTAAAAGAATAAAGGTGGCGATGCGCCGAAGTAGTTGTATTGATCTGTCTTTTTTTTACACAAGCCTGGGCTCAATTTATACCCAGAATTACACAATATGTCCTTGTCGGACACGACTCTTATCTCTATTACAACTCATATTGAAGATAATTCCCTAATACAAACTCTAACCGAGAATATCTATTAGGAAACTAACATTACACCCTAATTAAAAGATACAATTCCCTGTTTCGGACTCAATCCGTACGTGGGAACCTTCATGAAGCTCATCAACCGAATCCGACAATGATTCACATCTCTTCTCATCGGAATCAACTACATCGGCTAACCTTGTCTGACTCCGTCTCAGCCGATGGACACGATAGCCGACTCGGCCACTAGCCGACGCGCACCGTAGCCGATTTGGTTACCAACCGATCCTCGCTCTGTTTTAGCAACCGCCAGCTTCCTCCAAATCCGCTTCAATTCTATCTTCAAATCCAATACTTGATTTACCAAATTTGGTTGTTAACAACAACGCACCGCAAGGCTATCAGTAGTACTCCATGGGGCAGTATGATGCACCAAACTTGAATCATCACTTTCAGCCATACTCCCCTAGGCAATATCGGCCGAAAGGTTTTCAACAGCCTTATCATCTAGAGCTCCCACACCAGCCCGCAGGAATCACTCAAGGGCATTCGGCCGATATGATAGCCGAAGTGATGCGTGATCAATTCGGTTTGAAGCCCAAGGAGAGTGCAACAGTGTATCGGCACCCGTATCCAGAGGAGTTTGACAGAATGCCGTTGCCAAGCTGATACAAGATTCCAGACTTCTCTAAGTTTTCAGGGCAAGACAATGTCTCTACGTATGAGCATATTAGCTGATTTTTGGCTCAATGCGATGAAGCATCGGCTGTAGAGGCGTTGAGGGTGAGATTTTTCCCCTTATTCTTGTCAGGATCGGCATTCACTTGGTTTTTCTCTCTGCCCTGCAACTCTATCAGAGGATGGGTAGACCTAGAGAAACAGTTTCATTGGTACTTCTTCAATGGTGTACAAGAAACGAAGCTGTCCGATCTCACCGCCATTAGGCAGAGGATTGACGAATCGGTCCCGGACTATATTCAACGATTCAGGGATGTTAGAAATAGGTGTTATAGTCTCAGTTTGACCGATTCCCAGCTGGCCGATTTGGCGTTCCAGGGGCTACTTGGGCCGATACGAGAAAGGTTCTCGTCACAGGAGTTTGAAAGTCTAGCTCAGCTAGCATAGAGGGTATCGGCCCACGAACAAAGGTTCCAGGAGGCGAGGAAATTCACAAAGATGGTCAACTACGTTTATCAATACGCCTTCGATGAAGATGAAGATGTCAATGCTGAGGTTGATCTGGCAGAATGGGCCCGGATGAAGAAGCCAACCACGTGCCAATGGATCAAGAAGGGCGATAAGGAAGAAAAATTCGACTTCGACATCAACAAAGCCGACAAAATATTTGACTTACTATTGCAAGAGAAGCAGATACAGTTGCCATTAGGTCATGTGTTGCCGTCGGCTGAAGAGATAAAGAAAAGAAGATATTGCAAGTGGCACACACGTATTCTCACCATACAAATGAATGCAAAATCTTCCGACAACAGATACAATTGGCCATCGAACAGGGCAGGATCAAGTTTGATGAAGCCAAAAGGCCGATGAAGATTGAAGGACACCCGTTCCCAGTCAACATGGTGCGGGCTGACAGGGCCGATAGCGATGCCTATCGGACCAACAAGCGACCCCATCAAACTTCAGAAGGCCTTATTAAGAAATACCAGCGAAGGCGTGAAGAGCAAGCACAAGACTATTCTGACCAAGATAAATTCTATGATCCTCATTGGGAGTGCGAATTTTTTCAGTTTTGCTGGAACGAAGGGATGAGGTTGCCAACAATGCAAGAGTGTCCTACATGCAATGACACGGAGGAGTCTTACCAGGGCAGTTCAAGCAGACAGGCGCATCGGCTGACCAAGCAGAGAAAACCCATACACGAGAGGCTGGGGCCGATGCACCATGATCGTTAAACAGAAGATGATGAACAAATCCAAAACCCTCAATGGTGCCCAGGTGATTTATTTAGCAAAACCCAGAAGCGATGGGTTCAGAGATTAAGACAGAAAGAGAAGATCCAGGAGCAATAGGCAGCAATTGCTCATCGGCCTACTAAAACTAGGAAAGAATGAAAAATAAAGTCTACAGTAGAAAAGGCCGATGAGGATAATACGAAGTCAACTCAAGCTCCTGCATCTGCAAAAGGTAAAAGCATGGCATCGGCTTCTGTTAACATGGCCTTTCTATTGCCAGTAGTATATAGTATACAGATGGCCGATGGAGTAACAGCCGATGACGAGATGGAGCAATCTTCGGCTAAGCTACAGTTGTCACCAGAGCAAGCCGTGTTCGACAAGCCAGCCGACACCAGTTATAGGCACCTCCGGCCGTTGTACATGAAGGGATACGTTAATGGGCGGCTGATGACAAAGATGCTAGTCGATGGCGGCGCGGCAGTGAATTTGATGCCATATACAACTTTCAGCAAGCTTGGAAAAGTACCTGATGATCTAATCAAGACTAATATGGTGTTGAAAGATTTTGGCGACAATGCATCTGAAGCAAAGGGGGTGTTGAACGTGGAGCTTACAGTTGGCAACAAGACAATCCCTACCACTTTCTTTGTCTTCGATGGAAAGGGTTCCTACAGCCTGTTGTTGGGACGAGATTGGATCCATGTAAATTGTTGCGTTCCTTCTACAATGCATCAATGCCTTATTCAGTGACAAGGGGACCAGGTCGAGATCGTGCAGGCCGGCAGATCAGTGCATGTGGCCAGTGCCGATCTGCAGTTTGGGAGATGGAAGGAATCGATTGCCTGTCCGGACGAATTTGGGAGGTCGATTTCCTAAAGGTAACTGACTGTGATATCGAGTCGATCGAAGATGGAGACAAGCAGTTACTTTAACGAAGGTGTAACATCCACAAGCCAAGATGAACAAGTTAGTCCCTACACAGAAGATGCAGTGGATGAATTAGATGGGAAATTGGGACAAGGTTTTACGTCGGCCGATGAGCTTGAAGAAGTTGACATAGGGATAGGTGATAGACCTAGGCTGACGTATGTAAGTGCCAACCTACCAAAGGAATATAAGAATATATTGATACATCTTTTGAAAGAATTCATGGATTGTTTTGCATGGGAATATCATGAGATGCCAGGATTAAGCCGATCGATTGTAGAACATCGGCTACCCATAAAACCAGGCTATCGGCCGTTTAAACAAGCTCCCAGGAGATTTAAGGCCAATATGTATGAAGCTATCAAGGCAGAAATTATAAGGCTCTACGACGCCAATTTTATCAGACCCTGTCGATATGCAGAGTGGGTTTCCAATATAGTACCAGTGTTGAAGAAGAACGACAAGCTCAAGGTGTGCATCGATTTCAGAGATTTAAACAAAGCAACACCAAAAGATGAGTACCCTATGCCGATGGCCGATTTGCTAGTTGATGCTGCATCTAGACACAAGATCATCAGTTTTATGGATGGAAACGCAGGCTACAACCAAATTTTCATGGCTGAAGAGGATATTCACAAGACAGCTTTCAGGTGTCCGGGGGCAATCGGCCTGTATGAGTGGGTCGTTATGACATTTGGTCTCAAGAACGCTGGAGCCACCTATCAGAGGGTAATGAATTATATTTTTCACGACCTTATCGGTTCCTTGATTGAGGTATACATTGACGATGTGGTTGTAAAGTCAAAGGAGCACAATGATCATTTGGCCGATTTACGCAAAGTATTGGAAAGAGTAAGAAAATATGGTTTAAAGATGAATCATAACAAGTATACTTTTGGCGTATCGGCCGGTCAGTTTTTGGGTTTCTTGGTCCACGAAAGAGGAATCGAGATTACACAGAAGAACATTGATGCCATAAAAAAGATCCAGCCTCCTCAGAACAAGGCCAAGTTACAGTCTCTGATTGGGAAAATCAACTTCGTTCGACGTTTTATATCAAACCTGTCAGGCAGGATAGAGCCATTCACTTCATTATTGAAGTTGAAGGACGATCAGGAATTTATATGGGGTGATAAGCAGCAAAAGGCGTTGGACAATATCAAAGAGTATCTGAGTTCCCCACCAGTTCTAATTCCTCCACAGAAGGGAGTTTCGTTCAAATTGTACCTGTCGGCCGATGAGAGGTCTATTGGCTCTGTTTTAGTTCAAGACATTGATGACAAAGAAAGAGCTATTTTCTATCTCAGCAGAAGATTGTTGGATGCTGAAACAAGGTACACGCCAGTGGAGAAGTTATGTTGATGCTTATATTTTTCATGTATTAAATCGAGACATTATTTACTTTCCAATGAGTGCATTGTGGTAAGTAAGGCCGATGTGATGTAATATATGCCATCGGCCCCTATGTTAAAAGGGAGAATTGGAAAGTGGATTTTTGCTTTGTCAGAGTTTGACCTCAGGTATGAATCGGCCAAAGCGATCAAAGGACAAGCCCTGGCCGATTTCATTGTACAACATCGAGATGATTCAATCACATATTCAGATATTGTGCCATGGACACTGTACTTTGATGGATCTGTTTACAGACATGGATGCGGTATCGGCCTAGTCATCATATCCCCTCGAGGGGCAAGCTTCGAGTTTGCGTTTACTATCAAGCCCTATTATACTAACAACCAAGCAGAATATGAAGCTGTTCTCAAGGGTTTGCAGTTATTGCAAGAAGTCGAGGCCGATTCTGTAGAAATTATTGGTGATTCACAGTTGGTGATTAATCAGCTTTCTGGGGAGTATGAGTGCAGGAACGATATTCTAAGGATCTACAATGAAGAGTGCCTGGAGTTGTTAAAAGCTTTCAAAATTGTGACGATGAGACATATACCCCAGAAGCAAAACTTTGAAGCCAATGATTTAGCTCAGGGAACATCAGGATACAGGCCGATGGTGAAAGATGTTGAGGTTAAAATCGCTACCGTGGATGCCGATGACTGGAGGTTTGCTATCATTGAATATTTAAGAAATCCTTCTCAATCGGCATCACGAAAGATGAAGTATAAAGTCCTACATTATGTCTTGCTCGATGATCATCTATACTATCGAACGATTGATGGTGTCTTGCTAAGGTGTTTGGGTTTAGAAGAAGCTAAAGTTGTTATGAGCGAGGTTCACGAAGGAATTTGTGGAACACATCAATCGGCCCATAAAATGCGATGGCTTTTGAAGCGCGTTGGATATTTTTAGCCAACAATGCTAGAGGATTGTTTGAAGTACTATAAGGGGTGTCAAGATTGTCAGAAGTTTGGAGCAATTCAGAGAGCACCGGCATTGGCTATGCATCCAATCATAAAGCCGTGGCCGTTTCGTGGATGAGGTATAGACATGATCGGATAGATTAATCCACCATCAAGCAAAGGACACAAGTACATTTTAGCGGCTACAGATTACTTCACAAAGTGGGTTGAGGCCGTTCCCTATAAAAAGGTTGACTCCAAGGATGCCATCCAGTTTGTTAAGGAGCATATTATATATCGATTTGGACTTCCACAGACGTTGACCACAGATCAAGGATCAATTTTCGTGTCCGATGAGTTTGTTGAGTTTGCTAACAGCATGGGCATCAAACTGTTGAATTCTTCTCCATATTACGCGCAAGCTAATGGGCAGGCAAAAGCTTCTAACAAGAGTTTAATCAAGTTGATCAAGAGGAAGATTGATGAACAGCCGAGACAGTGGCATGCAACGCTGGCCGATTCCCTTTGGGCGTATCGGATGGCTTGTCATGGTGCAACTCAAGTGCCGCCTTATCAATTGGTTTATGGACATGAAGCTGTGCTGCCATGGGAGACCAACATCGGCTCAAGAAGGATTGCATTGCAAGACGACTTGATAGCCGATGAATACCACAATCTCATGGTTGATGGGTTAGATGACTTGGCACACGTCCGATTACGGGCCTTGGAGAAAATCAAGCGAGATAAAGATCGAGTTGCTTGTCATTATAACAAAAAGTTTGTAGCCAAATCATTTGAGGAAGGGGATCTTGTCTGGAAATTGATATTGCCGATTGGTTCTAGAGACAACAGATTCGACAAGTGGTCACCTAATTGGGAAGGTCCTTTTCAGATTCATCGATGTGTTTCTCACAATGCATATTTATTGAAAGGATTAGATGGAGAGGTTTTTGGCAGAGCGCTCAATGGCAAATACTTAAAGAAATAATACCCAAGCATTTGGATCGACTCATGATCGGCTTGCTAGCCGATTACTGATAATAGCCGATGTGCAATGCATCACCTTTAGATGGCCGATACATACTATCTCCCTTAGTTCAAATTTTACAACATGAGCCCTCATCTTCTAAAATTTGGGGGGCATATATATATACTCAGCAGTTCTTCAAAAGGATATTGGATGGGTTAAATTTGTGGACTTAAAAATTTTTCAGATGGATTTTTCAATTAAGCTTTCAAAAGGATTTTATCGACGATATGCTTATTGTTCTTAGTACATCCATTGGCTGATGCACTTCACTATTCATGATTTATCGGTCGGTGTATGTCATTGTTCATAATCAGTTGGTATTCTTGTGAGTTACAAGATTAAGATGAGATAGGTACCGAAATCAGTCTCATATTCGGTTGATTGGCCGATGAGATAAGTATCAATCAAAGACAAACTTAAACTTTTTACAAGGAAAAAATAGAAGTATATTACATCAGTCAGTTTATAAAATTTTGGATAGCTTCAATGGCCTTGCGACGAGTTTGATCAATGTCATCTATCACTTGCGCATCATCGGTCGATGACCCCGGAATTGGTTTCAATGATTTGCTCAGGGCTGCAAGATACTTGGCCGATGCTTTTAGCTTTGCTGTTTGGTCTTCAATCGCCTTTGGGGATGCAGCTATCTTCACTTCGACTTCCTGGATGTCTTCACGAGTAGCTTCTAGCTTCATCAGCAGATCTGCTTCAAGGCGACGGAGTTCTTCAAGTTTCTTGTTCAAGGCAATCGGCTCAGCAACCAGCTCGTCCAATCTAGTTTTATCAGAGTTTACTTGAGCTTTGTTGGCAGACACGGCCGATTCCAAGCCTTCACGTTCCCGCCTCTCTGCAATTCCTTCTTTGGCTTTGTGAAGCTTGAAGTGATACTGCTCCAGGAAGATGGCTGGTGTTAATATTTCCATCAGGTCTTCAGGCAATTGATCTTGGATTTCTTGGACTCTGCTCCTGATTGGATTGCAATTCTCCACCAGAGATTCTATGGATGCCTCCAGCCGTTTAGCAATGTCAGACAGTTGGCCCTTTAGTTCTTCAGAGATTGATGGCCTGGTTGCACTGGGTAGCTCCTTGTCTTCATCATCAAGAAATTGGCCAATGTCGAAGGCAAACATATCGGCTAAGGTCTGCAACATCAAGATAAGACACGGTTAACCCAGTCAGAGCAAAATCGGCAAGAGATTCAAAGTGGTCTAGGTTACCTGTGATGTGACATCGGCTGTGGTTACATCGGCCTCTTTTTCTGTTCTGCAGCAGCAGGCGAGGAGGTTGGCCGATGTGGTGTAGGCGATGGAGCTCGTGGCTGAAAAGAAAGGCAAAGATGAAATGATCAGGTAACATTATTGGCAAGAAAGATAAGGCAAGTATATCAATGCTTACTGAGGCAACTGGAGAAGGTGGTGGAGAAGGAGATGGAGTTCTCAATTGGGCCTTGAGCTGACTGCGTTTCTTCATAGTAGCTTTCTTGGTTCTTGGTAAAGTGGCCGATTGAGTTTTCTTCTTAATTATGGATGACGCAACGATAAAGTTATAATAGGCCAAGGAAATAGAATTGAAGAAATAGATGAGGAAGATTATACTAACCTTGCGGACTGCATGTCTAATTCTCTTGGGTTGGGCGGCGTCAGATTGGTCATCGGTCGGTCGTCCTGCAGTGGTTGCGGCCGATGGTTCTTCGGCTGGCATGGCCGATGGTTGTGCAGCAGTGATGGCCGATAGATGTTGATCTTCAGGTATACCGGTGGCTGCTTTATTGATTTCTTCCTCCATCATTTGATCATCAAGGAATTCTTCTAAGGAGGGGTCCAGCTTGTCGAGAACGGCCGGGTCATCGGTCTTAGGCTTTTTGCTGGTTCTTTGAGCTTTGTCTTCAGCTTGTCGAGAACGGCCGGGTCATCGGTCTTAGGCTTTTTGCTGCTTCTTTGAGCTTTGTCTTTGGCTAGCGCCTAACTCTTTGTGGTTTCTTTGACTATCGGCCCTTGGAGCAGTGATGACACCTTTGGGGTGGTAAGGCCGATAGTTGATTCTAGGACAGCTTTTCTTGATGGAGCTAGAACAAGAGCATAGGTTATTCTCTGCCCGCTATTGCTGACATTGGGAGCTGGGGCATCGGGGACTTAAGGGCTGATATCACTGATAAGCTCTGTTAGGTAAAACCTGACCGATTGATGGAAGATGTGAGTAGCCCACTCATGCCACCACGATTGAAAGTTGAAGTGAATGAAGGCATTCAAATGCAATCGGTCACAGGCGCCCAAGATGGGAATTTCGGTCTCTAGGACTTTGCTCATGATCAATGCCGATGAGAACGTACCCCTGCTCTCTAATAGCTGATGGAAGTGCAAGCTGATAGGAAGCTGTCCAAGTTCACATTGTCTGGCAGCCACCATTGGATGGTAGAATTCATACAACAAGCAGGTGCTTCTGCCTTGGAATAAACCTACTAGGAGCAGGCATGGAGATATGCCGATCATGAAGACTGCCCTTGAAATAATATCATCGTTTAGTAGACCCAAGTTCAGGTCGGAAGGGAGCTCAAAGTCGGAGTCTATTGGATAGACAAACATATCCATCCTGACCGATGGTGGACCGCTGTAGAATCGGATAAACCATTCAGACATCTCGTCGGCCGATTGATCAGCTCCAGGGTAAACTGAGGCTGCTTCTCCAAAGGACATGCACCTTCTAGTTGAGGGATCTTCATTGTCGTTGTAGTCCGATGGGAAGACTGAGTCCGATAGCGGAGGCCTATTGACCATGGTGTTGGTGTAGATGGTTAACCACAGCTGGATGAACCACCATGGACCTCCATGAGCCACTGTTCGATTCAACATTAAGTATTGGGTGGCAGAATGGAGTAGCCGATAAGCAGCTCCAAGAAGGTATCAGCCGAGTGGGAATTTTTTCTTTTCAACCAGGGCTTG
Source organism: Oryza officinalis (assembly GCA_008326285.1). Classification (NCBI taxonomy): domain Eukaryota; kingdom Viridiplantae; phylum Streptophyta; class Magnoliopsida; order Poales; family Poaceae; genus Oryza; species Oryza officinalis. Next base: position 41,509,201 of record BDMV01000007.1, read on the forward strand.
AGCTAGATGTTGGCGGTTCAAAGTTGGGCCACAGGTTGACCCGCAGAAAATATATCTTTTCAGCCATAGGGTCAAAAAGGCTACGTGTTCTCTATCCGAGACAGATCCTTGCTCCATATGCTCTGAGATGTATCCAGACCAGCCCCCAATCTTTTTGGTCTTTAATTTATGGCTGTTGTTGATAAGGAGATTGAAGGGATTGATTCGGTGAGGATATCCAGGCCTGTTAGCATCTTGACGTTTATCAGCGTAGGGGTCATCGGACCTTGCCGGAATAGGAGGGCATTCAGGGTGCTGGACCAGAAATAGGTGGCAGCCGACATGAGGGGTTCATTCTTCTTGGTGTTTGCTAGAGACAGAGCAAGGCATTGGCCGATTCCTATCTCGTCCCAGTGTACCTGTTTGGCTGCAGCAACTCTCTTGTATCAGGTCCTGTATCCATTGAGCTTTGACGGCCAGGATCTGAAGGTGTGTTTCCATGAGGGGACGCTGGGTTTTGCTTGCTTGAAAGGGACTCTATTTGACTCTGCGTTTATCAGCCAAGCGGGATCAGGGTTGCCTGAGGGACCCAGAAGGAATCGGTGTGATTTGTCGTTTGTGGGGATTAAAATCTGGTTCTTGAAGACCTACGGCATATGAAAAGTGATTGAAAGATAAGACACGGGGGGCAAGAGCAGGAACCCTAGTTTTGAAAAGCTTCGGCGGGAAAATGAAAATGCAAATTTGAGGAAGGATTAGTTTACCTCAGGGATCTCGGAGACATAGAAGGGGAAAGTTGCCATGAATGCTATCGAAGAGATTGCTGTTGAGGGAGTTGCTGACGAGGAGGCGCCGAGGGATCGCCGGAGTTGAAAGGCGTGGTGGCCATGAAGAGCTGCGCGCAGAGATTGGCGGCGGAAAGTTATGAATCTGAATCTGCGTGGATTTTGGACAAACCCTAGCGATGAGTTCGATGAGGTTCTTTGGAGCTAATTCCGCCACATTATATAATGAAGTGGAATTGGGGGGCATGTGTTAACGCTAGATTTTCGTAATCTACTCGGAGAAGAAAGAGAAAACCGACGCAGAGAAGGAGGCGCAGTTTGAGTCGAATCGGCTACGCTATCGGACCAAGCCGGGTATCGGACCAAGTACTTGTTGACGACGGATTTTGGTAATCGACTTGGAAAGGAAAGAGGAAACCGAAGCAGAGAAGAAGGATCGAGTTGGAGTCGGACCAGGTTTCGTATCGGACCCGGTAACCGTATCGGACTGGGGAGGTGTTGCTATAAAGAGTGTATCGGCCGATACGGATTTGGCTTGGTCATGGGCCGATGCGGGTTGTGAGTTGACAGTGTCAACGTGGGCTTGGTTTGGGCTCGAAGTAAGCTTCAAGGAAGTTGCCAAATAGAGGTAAAGCTCGGTTTTAGGCAATGGTATCTTGTAAATTAAGTAGTATAGATCTAATCTGTGGCTTAAGTCTGCCGCAAGGATTTGTTTGTTGTAGATAAGATCGTGCCCTACGAGGGTTCTGTTGTAACCTCGGGTATAAATATCCCGATAGTTGGTACATGTAAACTCTCTCGAATCAATCACACAAAAACCAGTTCAATCTACTTTCGGCGCATCGCCAACCCTCGCAAGAGGTCTTCCTCAACGAGTTCTTGCTTCCTCGGAGCAGAGGTAAGAACTCATCCTCGACGATCTGCATCGTCGGGGCTAATGTGTCGTTTTAGACACATTAAGCCTCGATGATGTGATCGTCGATTATCATGTTTTGAATAGTTTTGACAGGTATTTTAATTAAGCCTTGCCAGCGGTTTACTCGTTTTAGGGTTTATTGTTGACGATGGTTTAATTCTTATGCTTGGCTAAATTGTTCAATGCATTTATCATCCCCAAAAGCGATCGAAGACTTGATTTTCTTTATGTTAGCTCTCGATCTACACTTTGAGTTGCTATCGACCTTAGTCGTGTTTCGAGGTTTAACCTAAAGCCTGTTTTTGATCGTAATTAAGGATAGCGCCGGGGTTTCAGCCGGTCTTACCTAATGCATGTGATTATTTTATGTTCTTGCATGTGTTTGCCACTTATGCAGGCGGATTGGTAAATATAAATACATTGATTACAGGGTATTCTCAGGATCTCTCTGTGGTTGGTATGTTTATATTGGCCGATTGGCTTGTATAAGTTTACACTAGAGTATTAGCTAGTGTATTTATCTTCATGCTACCCTCATCGGCCGATTCCAGTAATTTGTTATAAACATGATCGCATGGACCAAGGAGATTAGATCTGCTTTATTAGCTCTATCTTATTACTACCTCAAGTAAGCCGATATAGGTTTGCCCTATCGGCCAGGCCTTCACGATGCAATATCGGCCTATCGGCCGATCGGCCATCGGTTCTCACATGGTTTATTTGTTTAATCTTGTTGATTGCAGATCAAATCAACTGGCACGCTCTACTTACGACTAGGTAAGCCATTTGGACCTGCACTGGAGTTAAGCAGATCTCCCAGGCCGCCGTGGTAACGCGGAACCCGTTTGGTTGCTGGACGGGTCGAAATTCTGCGCCAACAGTACTGTATTGGACTCAGCGGTGCATTCAGATTAACTGGAGCGCCAACAGAGGGACCGGATCGGCCGATGTGGGTTCAATACGGCTATCGGCCGATGAAAGCAGGAAGCCGGTGGAGGCAGAGCGGGCTCGGTTTGGGCCTGAGTTAAGCTTCAAAGGAGATTGCCAAATAGGGACAAGGCCCGGTTTTAGGCAATTGTATCTTGTAAATTAGGAAGTTGAGTTAGTTTAGATCTGATCTATGGCAAGAGTCCGCCATAAGGACTTGTTTGTTAGTTATAGATAAAACTGTGTCCTATATGGACAGTGTTGTAATTCACGGGTATAAATATCCCGGTAGTTTGTACATAGAAACTCTCTCAATCAATTCAACAACCAAAAACAATCTACTTTCGGCACATCGCCACCTTCGCAAGAGGTTGCTTCTCGACGAGTTCTTGCTTCCCTAGAGCAGAGGTAAGAACTCGCACCCGACGATCTACGTCGTCGGGGCTAGCATGTCGTTTTAGACACGTTAAGCCCTGGCAATGTGATCGTCGTCTATCATGTCTTGGATGATCTTGATATGGCATGTCAATTCTATCTTGCCAGCGGCGAACTCGCTTTAGGGTTTGTTGCCGATGGTGATCGAATCGGTTTGCTTGTCAAGATCCTTCAAGGCATCTACCATCCCCAAAAGCGATCGACAGCTTGATTTTCTTCGTGTTAGTTCTCGATTCATACTTTCGGTTGCTATCGACCTTAGTCATGTCTCGAGATTTAACACAAAGCCTATTTTCGATCGTAATTAAGGATAGCGCCGGGGTTTCAGCCGGTCTTACCTAATACATGTGATTACTTCATGTTTTTTATGTATTTGCCACTTATACGAGTGGGTCGACAGATATAAATGTGTTTGTCACGGATTGGTCTTAGGATTTCTCTGTGATCAGTGCATTTATATTGGCCGATCGGCTCATATAAGTTCACGCTAGAGTATTATCTAGCGCATTTACCTCACACATCCCTCATTGGCTGATGCCATCAAATTGCCACAGACACATTAATGAAGGCCGATGAGATTAGATCTGTCTATTAATCTTATTTCCTTATAATCTCAAGTAGGCCGATTTAGCCTTGCCTTATTGGCTAGGCCCTCACGATGCAACATCGGCCTATCGGCCGATCGGCCATCGTTTACTAACTTGGTTTACTTGTTTATTCTTATTGATTGTAGATCAAATCAACTGGCACACCCTAAACGCACCTAGGCAAGCCATTAGACCTGCACTGGAGTTAAGCAGATCTCCTAGGCCACCGTGGTAACGTGGGACCCGTTTCGAAGTGAAGGCGGGTCGAAATTCTGCGCCAACAACTACGTGCAACATTTACTATTAATGAAACATCATAAGATATTAGTTGAAACATTCAAATAAAACCATGTGCAACATTTAAAGGAAGTCAATTAAAAAAGCTATTTTTTTCACCGGAATATAACCATGTGTGATCTTATTATAAAGATTTAATTACAAGAAATTTAATGGTGTAATCGGATCATAAAGTAGATAACTAATTTGAAAAAAAAACATTTAAAGATTATACTCCATAATAGTTTAGCTATAAGGTTAGCTCTATATTTTTCTCCTTTCCCTCTCTCTCACTATGAATTTAATATGTATTTCTTGGAGCATGTGTAGGGCTAGCTTTTGCATGAGAGCCAACACTCTCCACTTTTCTTTCTCTCTTCCACATAAGCATATAACTTGCTTATAGCTCACTATTATTCTGGCTCTCAGTACTGCATGCATCATGAGGTTTTTTTCATCCGTTGAAGGATCTACAAACTAAAATCACAAATTCAATGTGTACAACAAAGCAATAAACAACTTGAGCCACCGATTTTCAATTTGCCAAATCAATTGGAGGTGAAGAGAGTAGAAATCTACTGTAGATTGTTGAATACTGACCTTCCTCTTAGATTGTCACGCCCCAAACTAGCCTCGAATGGGAACCAGAGTATGGCTATGCAAATTAACATGTAAACATGTACCAGTCCCAGGAAACAGTGCTGGTGCAACAGGAAAAATGAATATCACAGCGACAGAGATATCTTTATTAAGAGTAGAGATACAATCATTGTTGGAACCTCGGACAGACCCTGAGTTTGCAACTGCATTACAAAAAGGCAGAAGTGGAGACTAGCCCAAAGCCACAAGCATGACTTGGGAACTAAATCGAACTTTACTACAGCTCGAAGTCTACTTGCTCCTAGAAGAATTCCTCATCAGCTTAATCCATCTCCTTTTCTTCGAAAGCTGGGGGAGGGGATATTTATATAGAGCAAGGGTGAGTATGAGAGTACTTAGCAAGCCATGGGAATTAAGTGTTTAATGCAAGTTTCAAAGGAAGGCTAGTGATTTTCGCATTCAGTTTTCATTTAAAGCATTTAGAATCAACTAAGTGAGTGTTTCTCAATGATATGGATGCGAAAGTGTGTCTCATCTGATCGGAGTAGTGAAATGTATTTGTTGATTTCATCTGCATGAGTGGCTCATTGCCAATAGGTACACGAACTTCCAGAGTCCTGCTGTTCTCGACAGCCACAAGACAAGCATTGAAAGGATTCCCTTACCCAACAACAATTCACAAAGCAGTAGTCAAGCAAAACTACACTAAGGAATCACCTCACATCCACCCATGACCATGGGCATGGCTGTTCGAACAGTTTGTTAACATCTGCAGAGGGGGTACACTTTACCCACACGATGTTACTAACCCGAATCACCCGGCCCGTGCAAAACAGCCACGTCTGGTGACCTTGAGGCTTTCACGATAAAGCATTGTGAAAGCCGACTCAGGGTCACCTTATGCCAACGGGAGGGATCCCTCAGACCAACACCATGTTAGGTCCCAGACCATAATGTGCCAGGAAGCCTAGGGGTCCTCCCGGACAGCACCCCGGCGAATCCACTTGTCCCTTGGCATCAAGATTTCCCTGGCCTAGCTAATTACTCAGTCAGAGGTGTCCCATTTCACCCATGTGGTCGCACTAGTTATGTTTGGATGAAATTCCGAAGGAATCGGTCCTTAAGGCGAGAACGGAAAAACCATACCTTCAGTACGTCTCCCGCACCGTGAGTTTTGGACAATCATTTTATTTTCAAGGCACCGACCCAAGTGTTGGGTTTTACAAGGATTTTGTGAACCCTAGTTTTACCCAGTTGATCATTTTAAATTTGAGGAGAGCCAAATGTACTCATACCTGAGGGCACGAATACCGAGGCTTAACATAACAAGCGACAAAGGTAGTTTAGGTAATTCAATACTCAAGGAGGTCAATTGCAACAAGAAGGTATGGTCCGCCGGCTATATCGCAAGCTGTGCCCAATAAGTCAAGTGTAACCTAGACATGATAATTTGAGAAATGAATTACTTAATTTCAAATTATGGGTTCAATTGATCAAAGGTGACTTGCCTTGCTCGAGATCATGAGCTTCCTCCTCGAAATCCGCGCACTGCGAGTCTTTGGGCTCCAAAGCTACAAGCGAAACGAGGCAACTCAACAGAACAGTTCAAGAAAGCCCTAATAATGACCACTAAGCGTTCCATTAGATAGATGTTGATTTTTGAGGGATTTTGGAAGTTGAATGGTGTCGATCGGACGAATGGTTGAAAAGATATGGATTTCGTAAGATTAATTGATTTTCTGTCTAAAGGAAAAGGAGGGACGCGATTTGGACTTTTTGGCCAGGAACAAGACGCGGCCTAGTGCAAAGCACAGGCGCGATCGAGCGAAGCGGGCTGGCGCGCGAGCAAGGATGACCCACGGCCGAGTGAGACGCGCGCGGGGGTGATTGGGCCGACAGTGAGGCGTGGCCTAGAGGGTTGGCGCGAGCGTGGCCGAGCGAATAGGCCGGCGCGCGAAGAAGGCGGCCCACGGACGGCACGGCGCTGGGAGAGGCCGAACGGGCCGGAGGGGAGAGGAAGCCGAGTGAGCCGGATCGTGGTGCGGCCCACGCGGGCGTGGTGCACGCGAGGCGGATTGGTGGACCATGGTCTACCGCGCGGGGTCCCGAGTTGGGGTCCACCTGTCAATCGGCATGGGTTCACGAAAACCCAGAGCACGAAGAGGGTGACCCTAGGGTTGGTGGACTTGGTCCGGAGTTGGTGCATCGGGTAGGCGGGGGATGGCGGGTCCACGCACAACCTCACGGCTCCTGTGGATCACGCGCACTGAGCGAGCGAGAGGGAGGCGACGTGGTGTCAACGTGGTTGCCACGATAGAGGGTGAAAGGAAGAAGATGGAGGCGATGGCATCCGAAGACGTTCGGCGGCGGTGGGCGCCGGGACTGCGTGGCGTGACTCCGATGAGGGGAGGGCACCGGAGCGAAGGGTGGCGCAAGAGGAGATGAGCCAATGACTCAGATTCGCTGGAGAGGGGCCGGAGGCGGCGGATTGCAACGGCGGCCATCGCCGGCAAAGAGAAGGGGAAACCTCGCCGGAGCGGCTAGAAGTCAATTCCTTGGAGGGGGATCACCTACACACGTCCATGATCTCGTTCCAAGCGACGAGAGAGGCAGCGCGGCATCGGTGTGCGGGGGTGATGACGTGCGGAGCTCAGCACTGAGCGGCGGCATACAAACGGCGGCGCTAACTTCCACTACGAGAATGGGTGCACGGCGGCGAGCTCGTCTACGGCCAAGGAGAGGAAGGAGACAAAGAGAGAGAGACAAAGGGAGTACCGCGACGAGGAGGTGCCGTGAAGAGCGGCCGACGACGCAGGACATGATCGTCTCGGCCTCGGGCCGAGGAAGAGGGGGAAGATGGCGCCCGTAGTCCGTGTCTCGCGTCCACGAGCGTCGGCGGCAAACGACGACGGCGACGGCAATGGCGCAGCAACGGAGCGGGTGTTTATGGCGGTGGAGGAGGAGACCGAGTAAAGGGGGTGGCAAGGGGAATTTAAAGGGCTCCAGTCTTGGCTTCGAGGAGAAGAAGCTCGATGCGGTCTAGCGAGCAGGCGCGCTGTCTCTGGCGCTAGGCCCGAGCGATGGCAGAGGAGCTGGTCTGGGAATGAAAAAAGGGAGAGAAGAGGGGGAGAAAGAGGGAGTGGACTTTTCCATCCCGGGGCGGAGTGAGAGAGAGAGTGCATGCTCCGCTTCTCCAGCTTGCAGGCTAGCGGCTTGGAGCGGCATAGGCACGAGGTCCCATGGCGGCGGCATCGCTGGAGAGAGAGGGAGAGAAGGACGCGCGCGTGAGAGAGAGAGAGCGAGCCACGCGGTAGGTGGAAATGACACAGACCCAACCTGAGGAAGAGAAGGGCTGAGGGGAAGGGCGGTGGAAATGGGCCGGACGAGAGGAGACGGCCCATGAAAAGCAAAGGGATGCTAACTAGACTTTTTCCTAGGAATTGATTTGGAAGGGTTTGGAGTTTGAATTTGAATTTTGAGTTGGGACTTTTTCTCCGGGATTTGAGCAGGGAGCACAGAGAGAGAGAGAGAGAGAGACGAGACCTTGGCACACATGAAGCAGGACAGAAGAACAAATTTCGTAATTAGGGTTTTTAATAAATAGGTTTTCCTGCAAACGCCACGACGTTACATAGATGATCCATCTCCATGGTAGGGCTGTCAAAAAAGCTCGAGGCTCGCAAGTAGCTTGAGCTTGCCTCATCCTAGGCCCAATTCAAGCTTAGCTCGAGCTCCAAACGAATCGAACCTGAGCCTGACCAAAAGCTCGCGAGCTTTACCGAGTCGAGCTCAAGCTTCTATCGAGCTTGACTATGTATAGTTTACATTGTTTGTACACCTTATTGATTTAATAAACTAATAGATAAATATATATTAGTATCTAGTTAGATAACAAATTAACATGTGTTAGCATTGTATATTTATCTTAGTCCTTTTTTACTCTTTTATAAGTATGATTAACTAGACGATAATTATACTTATCAAAAGAATATCATTAAAATATATATTATACTACTTATGGTCGAGCTCGGCTACCGAGCTCGAGCTCGAACCGAGCTTGCTTAACAGTTCGAAGGTGCAATAGGCTCGGCTCGAGCTTGAGATGAGCTCAAACCTGGGCAGACGAGCTCTCTCGAGCTCGACTTGTTGACAGTCCTGTGCCATGGCCATAAGAGATGGGAGGGCGTCCCTCATCACTGGGCCTGCGGAGGCCGAAGGCATGGATGTGTGGATAGAGTGCAGAGCTAGGGGGATGGCCGTGCCGCCGCACCGAGGAGCGGCGCTAGCTGCCGCGTTGCTTGTTGGTGTCGCCCCGTTGGCCCCGTCGCCAATCCCAACTAGAGAGCAAGTCGTGAGAGATGAGACATTCACGAGCTGATAGACTTATGAGCCATGGGTTGGATTGATGTTTTCAAGGTCTAAGTAGCACTTTTGACCCAACTGTGGCCCATGTTCTTATATTACCTTCCTCAACTATGGCCCAAGTTCTTAGTATAGATGGCACTGCAGAAGTTGGGGTGCAAACTTGGCTTCCGAATGATATTTTTTTTATTTTTTGGACTTTTTAATTTTTAATTTTAAAAATAATTTCTTTCAAAACATATTTTTAAGATCTAAATCTTTTGCTCATGCTAACTGGACTGACGTGACAGCGTTATTTGGCCACACTGGTCTGACTGGCGTGGCAGTGTTATTTGATCACGCCGGTCTGTCTGGTGTGGCTAGATAACACTATCATGCCCGCCGTGTGTAGTGTATCAGTATAGTTTTACCACGTCAAACGAGCGAGCGTGATAAGGTTCAGATTTTGGAAATAAGTTTTGAAAGGGTTTATTTTTAAAATTAAAAATAAAAAAAATAAAAAAAATAAAAAAACTCCTTCCCAATTGATCTCCATCTTGGTGGACTCTCTCTGTAGCCAGGGAATACAAGATGACGCTCAACGAGGAGCTGATGAAAGTGCTCATCGCCGGAGACAAGGTCCGCTTGGAGGAGCTTCGGAGAGGAGACAGAGGAGAGGCCGCCGGTGGTGGTGGGGGCGATAATCACCCACACACAAACGTGTTGGGTTGCGCATAGGCTACGATAGCACAAATCAAAATTTTCTATCACGTAAACCAGGAACCATATAAGTATGAGATCATAGATCATTACTACTCGACGCGCTATGCAGCGGAAGAAGGTGCTAAGAAGCCGAAGGAACGTTGGCGACGTAGTGCGCGTCGATGTAGAGGAAGTAGTAGATCACAGCAACCCGACCTTCTCCTCCTCGTACGCACGTCTCGCCGTGCTCTCACGCCAAACAGCGCCATAGACCAGTGGTGCCTCTACTAGTATCCACACGTCCAGGGATGGAACACCTTGCACAGACGTGCTAGCGCCCGTGCGCGGCTAGGGTTTTGTTCGGGAGGAAAGTGACGGCTAGGGTTTCTTACTCGTGACTAGCCTCATCACTCGAAGAATATATAGGATCCATAATTGGGCCTCTGAGGCCCATAGGAGTCCTACTTGGATCTCTATCCGAATTGAGCATATATTGGATCTCCATCCAATCCCTTTATTCCGGTCCGTTAAGTGTGCGACCCTGTAGGTTCATGTATACTCGGCTGCAATCCGAAAACTCCTTTTCAGTCCACGTGTCAATATTGGCCCCTAGCAGAACATATTGACCCACCGGGCATACATAAAAATCATATTAGCTGAACCATTAGTGTATACTTGTATAAACCTCTTTACCTCACGATATCGATTAAGCTCAAGGATTGATATGTGCAATCCTTTAATAGCTCAATCACTCACTTGATTCTGTAATAGATTATTTAACCTGTGATTGACTCCTCAATCACTTTTGGCATGGCCATGTACTTTCATAATCTATAACATCGAGGGGCCCAGAGATATCTCTCCAAAGGAGGGACAAATCCCATCTTGATTACTCATATCCTACTACATGTTTCATAGCATGCCCGAAGACTATTTTTATAACTACCCAGTTACGGAGCAGTGTTTGGCAGCCCCTAAGCAAGCTACTACACATGTTGGGAACCATGACAATCTCAGGTCTAAGGATTCTACACCAACACTAATATGAGACCATTGATGGGACATCACATATAGCTCTCGCAGTGTCTCATGTTGGGTCTATCCAACAATATGTTCCTCAACATGTGTCCACATTATTAATTTGGTATCTCCATACCATGATCCATAAGACATGATCATCAATCAATGAATGTGCTGATCAATTAACCATATTTGTTCCATATATGATATGTGATCAGGGATCCTTTAGAAATAGTAACATTCAACATAAATAGTATCATGAACGAATCACATATTCATTAATCAATAATGAGTTATCTATTTAAAGAAACAACATATAATAAAGATGTAAACATAGTATGTGATACAATCATCTCTATGATTGCCTCTAGGGCATATCACCAACAGTCTCCCACTTGCACTAGAGTCAATTATGCACGTATCTAATACCCATTGCTCTAATGTGTGCCTCATGCTTAGGCTGATGGAGTGGCTTTGTCAACGGATCTGCAATATTCAAATCCATATGTATTTTGCATATCTTCACATCTCCTCTATCCACTATCTCGCGAATGAGATGATACTGCCGAAAAATGTGTTTGGACTTTTAATGCGATCTAGGCTCCTTGGCTTGCGCAATGACGCCACTATTATCGCAATAGAGGTCCACAGGACTGAGAGCACTAGACATCACACCCAATTGAGAAATAAATTTCTTTATCCAAACAGCCTCCTTTGCTACTTCAGAAGCAGCAATGTACTCGACTTCTGTTGTAGAGTCGGTGACTGAATCTTGCTTGAAACTCTTCCAACTGACAGCGCTGCCATTTAGGCAGAACACAAATCCAGACTGCGATCTAAAATCGTCTTTGTCAGTTTGGAAGGTTGCATTGATGTAACCATTTACAATGAGCTCTTCCTCTCCTTCATAGACTAGGAACATATCCTTAGTTCTTCTCAAGTACTTTAGGATATTATTTACAGCTATCCAGTGACTCTCACTTGGATCTGATTGGTATCGGCTTGTTGCACTAAGTGCATATGAAACATCTGGACGTGTACATAGCATGGCATACATTATAGACCGAATAGCTGAAGCATATGGAATCACATTCATCTTGTTTCGCTCATCAGTCGTTTGAGGACACTGATTCTTGCCAAGATTAATGCCATGTGACATTGGCAAAAAAACCTTTCTTGGAGTCTTGCATGTTGAACCTTTTCAATACTTTGTCAATATATGTACTCTGGCTTAATCCAATTAGTCTCTTTGATCTATCTCTATAGATCCTTATGCCTAGAATATATGCTGCCTCCCCTAAGTCCTTCATTGAAAAACTTTTCTTCAATGATGTCTTAACGGATTCAAGCATAGGAATGTCATTCCCAATCAACAATATGTCATCTACATATAAGATTAGAAACACCAGTGCGCTCCCACTATTCTTTTTGTATATACAAGACTTTTCTTCGTTTTTGACAAAGCCCAATGCCTTGACTACATCGTCAAAACGAATATTTCAACTCCGAGATGCTTGCTTCAATCCATAAATGGATTTAAGCAACTTGCATATCTTTCTAGCTGATTGTGGATCGACAAATCCCTTGGGTTGTGTCATGTACACATCCTCTTTCAGATTTTCATTGAGGAAAGCTGTTTTGACATCCATTTGTCATATCTCATAATCGAAATAGGCAGCAATCGCTAGAATAATCCGAATAGACTTTAGCATGGCGACAGGTGAGAAAGTCTCATCATAGTCAACACCTTGAATTTGTTTGAAACCTTTCGCCACCAATCGTGCCTTGTAGATGTGAACATTTTCATCGTACCTTGAATTTGCACTTGATGGCTTTTACACCATCAGGTGGATCAACCAAGTTCCAAACTTGGTTGTCATGCATGGACTCTATTTCAAATCTCATAGCTCCAAGCCATTTCTCATAGTCTGGTCCCACCATCGCTTCCTCATAGGTTGTAGGTTCATCATTGTCTAACAACAATATATCACGTTGTCCTGTGGTTACCAATAGGTACCTTGCAGGTGTACGTCGTATCCTTTCAGACCTTCGTGAAACCGGTGTTTGTATAACTGGTTCAACAACAGCTCGTTCAACTTGTTGAACAACATCTTGCTCAATCTGTTGTGGTTGTGTGGAAGTTGAAACATTTTCTGGTGATTCCTGAATTTCTTCAAGTCGCACCGTGCATCCACTATCTTTTCTTGAAAGAAACTCTTTCTCCAAGAAAACACCATGTCGGGTGACAAACACTTTGCCTTCTTCCTGATTATAGAAATAATATCCTTTCGTTTCCTCAGGATATCCCACAAAGAAGCATTTATTTGATTTAGGCGTGAGTTTGTCTGATTGTAAACATTTTACAAAAGCCTCACATCCCCAAATCTTCAGAAAAGACAAGATGGGACGCTTCCCTGTCCATATCTTATATGGTGTCTTGTCCACAGATTTTGATGGAACCCTATTTAGTGTGAACGTTGCTGTCTCTAGAGCGTAACCCCAAAAGCTTAACGATTCCTTCCAACAATGTACGATTGATCGCACCATCATTGATCGCACCATGTCCAACAATGTACGATTCCTTCGTTCAGACACCCCATTCCATTGAGGTGTTCCTGACGGAGTGAGTTGTGAAAAAATTCCACACTCCTTTAGATGATTGTCAAATTCAAGGCTCAAGTATTCTCTTCCACGATCAGATCGTAGAAACTTGATTGTCTTGTCTAAATGATTCTGTACCTCGTTCTGAAATTCCTTGAACTTTTGAAAGGATTCAGACTTATGCCTCATTAAGTAGATATATCCATATCTACTAAAGTCATCAATGAATGTAATGAAGTACCCAAAACCACCTCTGGCCGTTAAGCTCATTGGTCCACATACATCAGTATGTACTAGTGCCAATAGCTCACTTGCCCTTTCACTTTGAACCGTGAAAGGCGCCTTTGTCATTTTGCCAAGTAAATAAGATTTACATGTCTCAAATGATTCAAAATCAAAAGAGTGTAGAAGTCCATATCTATGGAGCTTCTCCATGCGTCTCTCATTTATATGGCCCAAGCGACAATGCCAAATAAAGGTGGGATTCAAATCATTAGGACGTTGCCTTTTCGCATTAATGTTATAGATTGGACTTTCATTAAGATTCACAATGTGCAAACCATTCATCATGGGTGCATGGAAATAGAAATGTCATTATAATAGACTAAACAACCATTGTCCACTAATCTAAAACCATAACCCTCTGCTTGCAAACAGGAAGCAGAGATAACGTTTTTACACAAAGTTGGAACACAATAACAATTATTCAATTCCAAAACTAATCCTGATGGTAAAGATAATGGCATAGTGTCGACCGCAACAGCAACAACTCTTGCTCCATTGCCCACGCGAATGTCCACTTCACTTCTTGCCAAGTTCCTACTTATTTTCAGCCCTTGCAACGACTTGCATATGTGAGCAACTAATCGGTATCAAATACCCAAGAATCAGTAGAGAAAGTAGCAAGATTAATTTCTATAACATTAATACCTGAGGTGGAACTCTTTCCATCCTACTGCTTCTGCTTGAGCTGCTCTAGGTATTTCTTACAGTTTCTCTTCCAATGACCTGTCTCCTTGCAAAAGAAACACTCTGCATCCTTAGCGGGCCCAGGTTTTTGAGCCTTGGTCTTAGAGTTGCTAGTACTCGTGATCTCATCGAAGTTTAGCTTTCTCTTTTAACCAACCTTCTTGTTCATGGGCTTGCACTTATGCATAACCATCACATGGTTAGAGTTTTTCTTGATGCTCTCCTCGGCACCCTTTAGCATCCCATGCAGTTCAGCCAAGGTCCTGACCATGTTATTCATATTGAAGTTTAATATGAATGGTTCAAAACTGAGAGGGGGCGACTGGAGAATCAAGTCAGTAGCCAACTCTTGGCTAAGGGAAAAACCAAGCTTTTTCAAACTCTCAATGTAACCAATCATTTTGATCACATGTGGGCTAACTGGATTACCCTCTGCAAGCCTGCACGCAAACAAGGACTTTGAGGTGTTGAACCTCTCAGCTCTTGCTTGGTTCTCAAACATGCTACGTAGTCCCGTGATTATACTATGAGCATCCAATGTCTCATATTGCCTCTGAAGGTCAGGGGACATAGTAGCAAGCATGAGACAGCTCACATCCAGATAGTCATTTTGTCGCTTTTCATTCTCCCTACGCTGAGCAGCAGGAGCATTGTTTGGCAGGTCTTCTAGAAAAAGGTTCTTCAAGCACAAACTCTTTGTGCTTCTGCCTGAGAACAATTCTCAGGTTGCGATACCAATTCATGAAGTTTGTTCCATTCAACTTTTCTTTCTCAAGAATAGATCGCAAGTTAAAACTGGATGATGCAGAAGCTACCATGATCTACAATAGGAAATATATATATGCAAAATCAGGACCATGTTTACATTTAATCTTCATCAAACAATTTAACAAAAGATACTCCCACTATGTACTTTGCAACAAAGTTCCCTCTAGCAACATAGTGAATCAAGATCCTCATTTTATTCGTATCTAGTGAGCTTTGGCATCACAGCTAGACAACTAGCAAAACAGGTAAGCAACGTCTTGCTAATCACATCCTATGTGACTCTCGTGCCATCGGGTAACATCTCCATGTACCAACCCAACCTATGCCCCAAGGTCCAAAACTGTTTTGATAACCTTGTCAAGTAAACCAACAATCTCCACATATAGATGTCTGACATCCATCCTATCTCATCATGATAACCAGTGACACTCTGCTATGGCAGACCCATCACCATCTTGGTGGACTCTCTCTGTAGCCAGGGAATACAAGATGATGCTCAACGAGGAGCTGATGAAAGTGCTTATCGCCGGAGACAAGGTCCGCTTGGAGGAGCTTCGGAGAGGAGACAAAGGAGAGGCCGTCAGTGGTGGTGGGGGCGATAATCACCCACACACAAATGCCCATCAGGTCGCGATAAACTTCCATGGCACGGCACCCGTCACATGCAACAGCTGCACCACCGGAGCTGAGCTACCGAACGAGCCGCCTCCTCAGCGTGACGAGCAACGGGAACACGGCGCTGCATATCATCGCCATCCACAGCCATGCCGACCTCGCGAGGCTCTTCTATGCGAGGGCGCCTTCATCGCTCGCCGCCATGTCCAACAGGTTCCTCGACACGCCACCACATTGCGCGGCGAAGGCCGAGCACACCGAGGTGGCGACCTGCCTCCTGCAGATGATGCAGACGACTTCCACGTCGGAGGGGGAGACCGCGCTGCAGTCGAGGAACCAGACGGGCGCCACCGCGCTGCACGAAGCCGTTCGGCACGGCCGTGTCGGGGTGGTCAATCTGCTGATGGCGACGGCTTCCTTGCTCACCTCCGTAACCACAGACGGTGGCGTCTCTCCACTGTACATGGTGGCAATGAGATGCTCGGTGCAGATGGTCCAGGCATTGCTACGTCCCTCATAGAACGGACGATCGTCATCGGCGTCAACTACTGGTCCGGAGGGACGTACTGCTCTGCATGTCTCAGCAACTGGTAGTGTTGATTGATGTCACTTCAATTCTTAGGAGAAAGAAAGAAGGAGATTACTTTGTCCCAGCCACCCGGCACAAGAGAAACTAAATCGACACTTCAACTTCTCTCTCCTTCCTTTTTGATATGGACTAGTACCACTGCTACATAAACATTTTTCCTAAACAAGACTCTCTTTGGATTGCAAACGGACCGTAACTGATCGCATCTACAAAAATTGACCTCCATTTTCGCATGCAGCTCGTTAAGAGGTCCGCATGCAAAAATTAATTTTCGCAGACGGGCCTCTTAAGTAGCCGCATGCAAAAATGAGGGTATTTTCGCATGCGGTCCTCTTAAGGGGCCGCATGGAAAAATACCCTTCCTCTTCTCAGAGATATTTTCTCACCACCTCAAATTTTTTAACTCCTCTTCACTGTGTCAACCCCTGTTTTCACAACAGGAATCATTCGCGTAAACTGTACCATTTCCCTGGATCAAGTAGTCTGGTACACACGAACTCATAGTTGAAATACCAAGTGCGTATACATATGCGTCTAGCGCGAATTATTACAGCGGCCCGAAGGCAATAATCATAGAACGTGGGACCAACCGATCCGAAATACAATCAAAAGCAAAAATAGATAAGGCAGCGAATTCAAGGCGGCGGCAACGCCATTGCCACAGGCAACGACCGTATCTAAGACCAACTGAGCGCAATCGTCATCAGCAACCTCCTGATAGTAAGCATATAGATCCTCCGAAGCGTCATCGCCGACTTCTGGTTGAGTTGTAAATTGCAAAAGTACCAACCGTACTCAGCAAGCCACCACAACAACAATGCATATGATAGAGGGTATTTCAAGGAATGGCTTTAGGTTCTTTTTGCGTAAAGCAAGTTTTGTAAATCCTTTCACCAGCTTAAGACCTAACACAGACTGATCAAATTTTAATATCATAATTCATTAACCAACGATGGTTCAGTCCCTCGATGAATTTGTCAATCTTTTCTTCTTCGTTAGCAAGGTCCCTGGTTGCGTAACGGGCCAGTTGGGTAAACCGGTTTAAGTATTCCTGCACCGTTGTATTCCCCTGGCGCAGCCTTCTGAACTTGTTCTTCTTCATGCGCATCACAGCCGCAGGCACGAAGTTATCACGAAAGGCTTTGGTGAACTCTCCCTAGGTAGGTTCTCCAGCATCCTCTTCCCGAGCTTCCTTGTATGCATCCCACCAGTCAGCTTCGCGCACCCGAATAAGGGTCAGCTTCTTCTCGACGATGCGTAGCCAATCTTCAGCGTCCATAGGCTCATCAGCTGTAGCAAAAGTGGGAGGCTTCATCCTGATGAATTCTCCAAAGGTTGAGCCACCACGACCTCCTTGGTTATTGGCAATGGCCTGCAGGAGTTGGGTTTGTGCAGCCATAACTCCAACCAGGGTGGTTAGGTCGGGTTCTGGGGATTCCTCATTGTTAGTCGATGCCCGACGTCAGCTGGCCATCTGTGTAGAACATCTGGGTAAGTACCCCAATACCTAACTAACCTTATGGTTTTATCCCATTTATGGGATTTGGTCTGACGTGAACTTTGTATGGTAAGCATGGTGGAATAAACTCATTTTCAACACAACAATAATAATATCATAAAAACATCACAGAGTTTCACAAATAGTACATAAATCATGATGCAATCAACTGCACATTTACGCAATCCAAATAGAGTACAAACCAAAAGCTAACATTGAACTAATGCCATCCTACTCGTCAACTACATAAAGGGGGGGTGTGTGTGTCGCTATCCAAAAACCATCCAAGGCGAGATCGAAGTTGTAGTAGACCTCCTGTCTAGTCGTCCAGCCATCCACAAGAACCTAGTGCGGGAAGTGGGTAGTCACTGACGGGTGCAAATCTGAGTCCCCACGGCTCTGAAGTAGTAGTCTCCGGGTCTGGCTTGGGCTTCTTGCCCGGGGGTCATGTACGCTTGCGGGAAGTGCTGAGGGTGCGAGGGCCTCCAGTGAAGGTGATGTGATAGGTAGGTGCCTCGTCCTCCGAAGGGTCGGTGATGTCTGGCTTTGTCTCCTCTGGCTCGGTCTCGTCCTCTGCTCCCGAGTCAACCTGAATCGAGGTCTCCACACTAGAACCTGGCTGAGGTGAAGGGACAGGGATCAGCGGAGTGGGCACGGTCTCTGTAGCTGTCAGCTGTGGCGCGATAGGATCCACCAGGTAGGGTCCTGACTCGGTGCCCAGCATATCAACCTCCTTCAGTAGGGCGTGGAACATTGGCGGGTACGGCGGAGTGAGGAAGAAGTAGCGGTCGCGCACTGCAGTTGTGGAAGTGGAAGCACCAGCAGTAGTGACCGAAGTGGCATGAAGCTGCTCCTCAAGCTATCTGACCTGCTGTTGGCTCTCTCTCAGTTGCTCATCAAGGGTGTTCAACATCCCACGGCGGTCATTGTACTGATTCGAGAACTGCTGGAACTGCTCGCCGTGGACCTGAAGCTGAGCCTTCAATGAGTTTATCTCGCTACCCCAAGCCTGATGCTCCTCCTCAAGCTGTAACTGGTGCACGGTGAGGTTGGTGACCTCGGTCTCCAACTCGATCAGACGTCTCTGCTGCTCATCGATCTCCAGTAGTGCCTTCTCATAGCAGTCGTCTACTGCCTTCGTCCACCGGGACAGTCGAGTCACCATGGGGTTGTAGCACCAAGGGGTGTCCAGAACTGTGCAGATAGAGTTACCCTCCACCTGGTACGGGTGGTGAGCAAACTCGGTACCCGCCAACTCTGCTCGGTGTACAGAGCTGAGTCGAAGGAACGTCTCCCGAGCAACATCGTGCATCGCAGCCTCAGATGAGTCGCGACGGTAGCACGTCCTGAAACGGAAGTCTGGCTTCGAAACAATGCGTGACTCCACCATTGCGCGAGCCTCCCATCCAACTCCGAACCTCTTCACTCGGTAAATGGGAAAGCTCGGGTATCTCAGGCATCTCATCATACGGTGCAGCTGTAAGACATACCCGTCTGCACGGGGAACCTCAATCTCCCAAGACGCGAACGAACCTGCATCTGACATCTATTTTTCAGAACAAAATCAAAGTCAGAAAAAAAAATAAAACTCATTTTATAGAGAAGGTAGAAAAGAGTAAGGTGAGAAACATATTTGGTTTTATAAACATAGTGTTTTTATTTTAAAAGTATTTCTAACTGGGAATTTTTCCCTTGACCAACTACAATGGGGTGGGGCGCTATTTGGTATTTTCCTACAATCGTATGGCTCTGATACCAACTTTTGTCAAACCCTGTTTTCGCAATAGAAATCATTCACGTAAACTGTACTATTTCCCTTGATCAAGTAGTCTGGTACACACGAACTCATAGTTGAAATACCAAGTGCACATACATATGCGTCTAGCGCGAATTATTACATCAATAGGCCCGAAGGCAATAATCAAAGAACGTGGGATCAACCAGTCCGAAATACAACCAAAAGCAGAAATAGATAAGGCAGCGGATTCAAGGCAGCGGCAACACCATTGCCATAGGCAACGACCGTATGTAAGACTTACTGAGCGCCATCGTCATCAACAACCTCCTGGTAGTAAGCATATAGATCCTCCGAAGCATCATCTCCAACTTCTGGTTGAGTTGTAAATTGCAAGGGTGAGTACCAACCATACTCAGCAAGCCACCACAAACAACAATGCATATGATAGAGCATATTTCAAGGAATGGCTTCAGGTTCTTTTTGCGTAAAGCAAGTTTTGTAAATCCTTTCACCAGCCTAAGACCTAGCACAGACTGATCAAATTTTAATATCATAATTCATTAACCAACGACGGTTCTGTCCACCATCCATTGTGATCCCAATGATAGCTTCCCGCCATTGGGTCGTCATGGCTTTCTGGGGTCTACCCCTTCTCGGCTCCCGAGAAGTGGATCCACTAGCATAAAAATCATCATGCAATATCCCATCCCAATCAGTTTAAGAATTTAGAGTCTAGCCAAGTGTAATACACGTCTCGGTGCTCAATAACCGCGAGCACGGCTATTCAAATAGATTGGATTTACTCACACTGTAGTGGATGTATACTTTACCCATACTCCGTGACAGCCCAACACATGAGCCTCGTCCCAACACATGAGACGCGTCACGGCAAAGCATTTCAATAACCTCACGGCAAAGCTCCATGAACTTACATCCTCATGCACTATAGGCGTCATAAGTTTCTAGCAGTGAGAGGAGTTATGGCGCTCCCGAGGAGGAAAGACTTACACATGCTACTATCCTCTAGGAATTTCCAAAAATAATCTATGATTAATTCCCCAACTATTTTTTTTATTCCTAATTTTCCCTTCTTTTCCTAAATTTCTCCCTTTTTCTCTTTTTCTGTTCTTTTCATTCTCTCTCTCTTTCTTCTTCTCTCTTCTTCTTCCCTGCTCTTTCCTCCTCTCCTCTCTCGGTCCCTACCAAGCCTAGGCGGCGGCGGCGGCGCAAAGACGGTGAGGGGGGTGGTGCTTACCCGGCGCCGGTGGCGGTCGACGACGCAGCGGCGGGGCTCGGGGCGCGACGGCGGCGTCTTGGGTGGAAAAAGGGGAAGAGGGAGTAGGGGTGGGGCGGGGAAGAAGGGGAGGTTTCGGGGGGGTTTGTAGGAGTGTAGGGACGCAGTGGTCGGCGCGGTATGAGCCGACGGGACGCATGCGGCGCACAGGGCTCGAGGCAGCTCGGCGACAACGACGCAACGCGACGGCTATGGCGCAACAACAGCGCGCGAGGCGCGAGGCGGCGCGGCGACACGATGGGCGGCGATGGCGATGGCGCGCAGCGCGGGGCTCGAGGCGACGGCGACGGCGCGGCAGCACGCGGGGCGCGAGGTGGCGCGCAATGGCGACAGCGCGCGACGGGGCAACGTGTGGGGCACGAGGCGACGCGGCGACGCGACTGGCGGCGATGGGACGGCGCGGCAGCGGCGGCCGGTGTTGCGGCGCTGAGCGTTTGACCGGGCTAGACCAGCGTCGAACGCTTGGCGTGCAATGAATAATGCCGCCAGGTTTCCCTAGTGTTTTCTTGATAAAACAATAAATAAATAAATAAATAAAATTGCGATTTAAATTTATGTTTTCATCTAATTATTTGAATGACAATATTTTGCTTTCAAATGCGAATTTGCCCAACTTTAATTATGTTTAAATATTCAATATTTATCTAAGTCCTTTTTAATAATTGCTATGCTTAGGGGTCATATATATATATATATATATTCACCCTAATTTAATTTATTAACCATATTTTCATTTGTTGGCACATTACAAAAAATAAAAGATCAAAGAACCACGCCATGATGCAAATTTTAATTAAAAGTTTTGAAAGTACAAGTTTTAGGGTTTTCGATTTCGTTAGTCGAATTTTCAGGATGTTACACACTATCTCTTTCTTTCCTCTCCTCTCTCTTCCTTCCTTCCTCCTTCTCTCCTTTGCTCTCTCTTTTTCTTTTCTCTTCGCCTCCTCACCGAGCGCGATGATGACCGCAGGAGCAGCGGTGGGAGCGGGCGGTGGCAACGGCCGGCAGGCGGGGGCGACAGGACCGGGCGACGGGTAGGCGGATCCACCACCCCAGACCACAAGAGCAGCAACTACGGGCGGTGGCGGCGGGAGAGGGCGGCCAGTACGTGGATCCTTCGCCCTCGCCCTCAAGAGTGACGGCGGAGCACGGATCCGCCACCTCCAACCTCGGGAGCGGCGGTGGCGGCGGGTAGTGGCGGCGGCAGCGGGCGACCGGCAGGTGGATCCACCGCCCCCGACCTCGGGAGCGGCGGCGGTGCGCAGATCCACCGCCCCCAACCTCGGTAGCGGCAGGCGGTGGCGACAGGAGCGAGCGGCGACGGCGGGTGACGGATCCGGTGACGCCGTCCTCGGGAGGGCTAGATCCGTCATCCTCGGGAGCGACTATGGCTGCGGCGACGGTGCACGACGACTACGGCGATATCGATGTCGGTGGCTGCGGCGAGCTCACGGATCCCGTCTCCTCTTCTCCCTCTCTCCCTCATCTTCTTTGATCCCGGCGGCCGGAGGTCATGGGGCGGCGGATCCGTCGGCCGTGGATCCGGCCGGGGCGGTTCTACCGATGGTTGGCGATGGCAACGACTGAAGCAGTGGCGGCGGTTGCGGCGGGGCTAGAGGGTTTTTTTGGGAATTTTTTTTTTTTTGCGATTTTTGTTTTCGCATGCAGTTGACTTAAGTAACTGCATACGAAAATCCGATTTTACAGAACTTTTGATGCATGTGGTTGCGCTGGCCACATATAAAAATTAGTTTTAGCCGCATGGAAAAACCACTTTTGTAGTAGTGCTAGTACTAGTAGTTAGCGTGTGGTCCCCCCTCCATCTTTTGCATGCATGCTTTGAGCACCATTGTACGTCTATCCACACATACGTCTTTCTTACTACTACATGTTAGCTCTATAGCTCTATAGTAGATTTATACTCCTTCCATTCTGGGAAACTATTTTGATCTTTCGAGGGAATGTTTCCTCATTATTTACATGTCATTCAAATAGTTATAAAAAAATTTATAAAAATTTAAGAAGATGTATTAACATGTGATATATCACTTCATATACATGCAAGTTCAAATTCAACTTTTACATCTCGTAACGAAAAATAAATTAAACTACAACTAGTTAACGTATATTCATAGTCAAATTTGTTTTTTCGTTGCAAAATGTAGAAGTTAAATTTGAACTTGTATGTTTGTGGAGTGATATATCACATGTTAATACATATTCTTAATTTTTTTAAATTTTATAATAACTATTTGAGTGACATGCAAACAACGAGGGGACATTCTCTCGAGGATCAAAATTTATTCCCCTTCATTTCTAATTGATCAGCGCATTACCGAAAACAAAAAATTCCTATTTGATCATCGCATAACATCGGGAGCTGGCTGAAATATCGGGCGGCACGATCAGGTCGCTTCATATGGATGCATGCATGCATGCGAAGGCAACAACTAATCCTATTCTCCTGGAGTGATTGGAGCAACGGGCGGCGCGGCCGGCATGCACGGCATGCGCGCATACGTAACGGTGTTGCGTAATGATCGATGATGATTAAGTGCAGGACGAGTTTGTATTGGTATTAGGCCAGTCTCAATGTTTAGTTTCACTACACGGTTTCCAAAAAATCACATCAGCTAGAGTGGGATGAAACAATGAATGAAACTAGTCTTCACAATGTATCATTTCACTTCACCATTTCCAAAACCAAGTAAAGCATTTAATTGTTGTTGAATGAAGGGATCATATGCACCGATTAATTGTGTAGTCATTCACACACAGATACACACAGATAAATACGATTGTTTAGATAACTCGAGTATAGCATCATTCAACCTTCATGATTGCTCAGATAAGGGAATAGATAACAGGAGTAGCAACATACGACTGGAGCTTAGAAAGTAAACTAAGATAGATTAAAAAAAATTCAGATTTCCTTCAGCCTTGCACACGGTCACTGGTTCTTCTCTGCACCCATAGGTTCAGTACTGCAGGATCACATTGCTTTCAGCCTTGCTTTCATCCTGCAAAAACAGAAAAAAAACGGTTCAGCCTTCAAGAAAAAAGTGTAGGATCATAACACAGATGAAGGAGTTTAATTCTTAAGGTAGATAACTACAGTAGATAACCAATAATGCAAAAGATAGTCACAAAGTACCAGATGTATGTAGGTGACCACCAAACTTATTCCAAATATGTTCTACCAAATCATCCTTTAGTCGGCGATGAGCCGATCGATCTCGAATAGTAGTATCTTTTTCTAAAGTTCTCTGTAACGGAACATCCTGATCCGGAGAGAATTCCGGTTCTTGAACGGTTGATGAACTAGGAGGCACATTTAGATCTAGATTTTCTTCAATAATGTCTGGTTCCTTCTCATCTTCAACTATCATATTGTGAAGTATGATGCAAGCTAGCACGACATCACGGAGTACAGCTCTGTCATATAGACGAGCTGGTCGATTTAAGATGCAAAAGCGACGCAGCAATACACCAAAGGCTCTCTCGATATCCTTTCTTGCCCCTTCTTGTTCCTGTGCATACAACTTCTCCTTCTCAGTGATAGGGAGTCGTATTGACTTAACAAACACTGCCCATTCAGGGTATATTCCATCAGCAAGAAAATACCCAATGTTGTGTTGATTTCCATTTACCATGTACTGGACTCTAGGAGCTTGTCCTTTTAGCTCATTGATGAATACAGTAGACTGGTTCAATACATTAATATCATTGTTAGAGCCAGCTACTCCGAAGAACGCATGCCAAATCCAAAGATCATGTGATGCCACAGCCTCAAGAATCAGCGTCGGCACTTTCTGATCACCCCGAGTGAACTGACCCTTCCATGCAGTTGGGCATCTTTCCCATTGCCAATGCATGCAGTCAATGCTGCCAAACATACCAGGAAAACCTCGTCTCTAACCAAGTGCGAGTAGACGTTCAGTATCTGTTGGCGCAGAATTTCGACCCGTCCAGCAACCAAACGGGTTCCGCGTTACCACGGCGGCCTGGGAGATCTGCTTAACTCCAGTGCAGGTCCAAATGTCTTGCCTAGTCGTAAGTAGAGCGTGCCAGTTGATTTGATCTGCAATCAACAAGAAACAAGTAAACCAAGTCAGAGAACAACGGCCGATCGGTCGATAGACCGATGACACATTGTCATAGCCCAGCCGATAGGGCAAAGCTATATCGGCTCACTTAGAAAATAAGTAAAACATGAATCTAATCTTATCAGCCTTCATTGATATGTAGACCTCAACTAATAATATCGGCCGATAAGGATAACGAAGGTAACTACACCAGCTAGTACTCTAGTGCAAACTTATACGAGCCAATCGGCCAATATAAACACATCAACCATAAAGAAATCTTAAGATTACTTCACAATCGACATATCCGTACTTATCGATCCGTACATATAAGTGGCAAACACATGCAAGAAACATAAAGTAATCACATATGTTAGATAAGACCGGCTAAAACCCCGGCACTATCCTTAATTACAACCGAAAACAGGCTTCGTGTTAGATCTCAAAACAGGACTAAGGTCGATGGCAACTCGAAGTGTGAATTGAGACTTAACACAAAGAAAATCAAGTCGTCGATTGCTTTTGGGGATGGTAGCTGCATTGAACAATCTAGCCAAGCATAAGAATTAAACCATCGTCGGCAATAAACCCTAAAGCGAGTAAACCGCTGGCAAGGCTTAATTAAGATACCTGTCAAAACTATTCAAGACATGATAATCGACGATCACATCATCGAGGCTTAACGTGTCTAAAGCGACACGTTAGCCCCGACGATGCAGATCGTCGGGGACAAGTTCTTACCTCTGCTCTGAGGAAGCAAGAACTCGTCGAAGAAGACCTCTTGCGAGGGTTGGCGATGCGCCGAAAGTAGATTGATTTGATTATGTGATTGATTGAGAGAGATTACATGTACAAACTATCGGGATATTTATACCCGAGGTCACAACAGAACCCTTGTAGGGCACGATCTTATCTACAACTAACAAACAAGTCCTTGCGGCAGACTTAAGCCACAGATTAGATCTACACTACTTAATTTACAAGATACAATTGCCTAAAACTGAGCTTTATCTCTATTTGGCAACTTTCTTGAAGCTTATTTCGAGACCAGACCAAGCCCACGTTGACACTGTCAACTCACAACCCGTATCGGCCCACGACCAAACCAAATCCGTATCGGCCGATACGCTCTTTCAGGCAAGCCAAGCCCACTGTCTCGGCGTGGAAGCACACCTTCAGGTCATGGCCATCAAAGCTAAACGGATACAGGACCTGGCACAAAAGGATTGCTGCCGTCAAACAAGTCCACTGGGACGAGATTGGAATCGGCCAATGCATAACTCTGTCCCTGGCCGATACCAAGAAAAATGAACCACTAATGTCAGCTGCCAGCTACTTCTGGTCAAGTACCTTGAACGCCTTCATGTTCAAGCAAGGTCCGATGACCCCAACCCTCATAGATATCAAGGTACTCACAGGACTAGACATCGACTCTGAGATTAATCCTTTCAGCCTCCTGATAAACAACAGCCACAAACTGAAAACCATGAAAATTGGAGGCTGGTCTGGGTACATCTCTGAGCACATGGAACAAGGATCGGTCTCAGAGCGAGAACATGTAGCGTTCCTGACATTATGGTTGGAAAGATTCGTCTTCTGCGGATCGACCTGTGGCCCCACAACAAACTGTCAGCACCTGGCTCAGGCCCTGGTCAGCAAAAAACGAATACCCCTCGGCCGATACCTCTTAGGAGCTGTATATCGGCTACTCCACATTGCCACACAAGACTTGATGCTGAAACAAACCGTGGCACACGGGGGACCATGGTGGTTCATCCAACTGTGGTTAACAATTCATACCAACACCATGGTTGATCGGCCACCTCTATCGGACTCACGCTTCCCATCGAAGTATGCCGATCACGAAGATCCCAGAAGCAGACGATGCATGTCTTATGGAGAAGCAGCCTCCGTCTACCCTGGCACAGATCAATCGGCCGATGACATGGCTACATGGTTCATCCGTTTCTTCACCGGCCCTCCATCAGCCAAGATGAACATGTTTATCTATACATCGGACCAAGATTATGAGCTCCCAGATGATCTGCAACTGAGCTTGGTAAACGATGACATGGAGTCCAGAGAGGTGTTTATGATCGGCCTGACTCCATGCCTGCTCCCAGTAGGCATTTTTCAGGGAAGAAGCACCAGCCTGTCCTATGAATTTTATAACCCAATGACAGCTGCTAGGCAATGCGGGCTCGGGCAACTTCCCATCAGTTTATACCTTCATAAACTCCTGGAGAGCAGAGGCACAGTCTCATCGGCTCTAGTCATGAGCAAGGCGATGGAATTCGAGCTCCCAAATCTTGGTGACTGTGATCGACTGCACCTGAATACCTTTGTCCACATCAATTTCCAAACCTGGTGGCAAGAGTGGGCCGCTCATATTTTCCACCAATCGGCCAGGTTCTATGTAACGGAGCTTATCCAAGGTATCAGTCCCCAAGTACCAGATGAGCCGATTCCTTCTGTGAGCAACAGTGGACGGAAGATTTTCTATGCTCAAGCCGTAGCTCCATCGGGGTCGACCATCCTGGAGTCCATCATCGGCCTCACTGCCCCAAAGATACCATCACTGCTCCAGGGGCCGATGATCAAGGAGAACTCCAAGAGGAAAGCGCCATTTAAAGGCAAAGCCCAAAAATCCAGCAAAAAAGCCAAAGTTGACGACCAAGAAGATCTCGAAGAACTGGATCCCTCCATAGAAGAGTTTCTCACAGAACAAGTAATGGAGGAAGAAGTCGATGCAGCTGCTGCCGATACACATGAAGAAAATACATCGGCTGAAGCTACCAAGGAACCATCAGCCGAAACCACTGAGATCCCACCGACCGATGACCAAAGTGATGCCCCCCAACCGAAAAAGACCAAACATGCAATCCGCAAGGTAAACACGATTTCTTCTCCGTGCTCTCATAACCCCTTCCAATTGCTTGGCTCTAATTTGATATCCTTTTCAGGCTGTGGCATCATCTATTCTGAAGGAAAGAACTCAATCGGCCCCTCTGCCAAGGACTAAGAAAGCAACCCTACAACGGCGTGAGCGGGCTAAAGCACGATTGAGGACTCCGTCTCCTTCTCCAGTACCCTCTCCGGTCGCCTCGGTAAAAGTTGATTTATATATTATCATGCCAATCTCACAACCCTACTTATCAATCCCTTGCTTTTCAGCCTAGGGCCCCAGCGCCTTCGCCACATCGGCCAACCCCATCGCCTACTGCCTCAACACAGCAAAGGGAGGCCGATGCAAACATCACCGATATTCCAACTCTGGTAATGAGACCTAGCCTGATCCCCTTTCGTCAGCTCCCAATTGACAAGACTGACCTTGACCTATGTTGCTGTTTACAGAGCCTAGCCGATATGTTTTCATTTGACATCGGCCAGTTTCTTGATGACGAGGACAAGGAACTGCCCAGCACCACCAAGGTGTCGATCTCTGACGAATTAAAGAACCGACTGTCCGATATTGGGAATCGGCTAGAAGCCTCGCTGGAGTGTTTGGTAGAAGACTGCTCCTCCATCAGAGCCAGGGTACAAGAAATCCAAGACGAACTGCCAATGGAGATCCTCACACCGGCCATCTTCCTGGAACAATACCGATTCAAGCTTTTCAGAGCAAAAGAAAGACTTGCAGAGCGACGAGAGCGCGAACAACTGGAATCGGCCCTGACCGCTAGCAAAGCTCAAGTGAACGCCGATAAGACCAGGTTGGACGAGCTAGCGGTGGAGCCGATTGTGCTGAAAAATAGGCTTGAAGAACTCCGTCGCCTCGAGGCAGAGCTAGAATCGAAGCTGGCCACTACACGCCGAGAAATCCAAGAAGTCGAAGCCGGGATAGCTGCATCACCCAAGGTCATAGAAGATTAGACGACAAATCTCAAGGCATCGGCCAAGTACCTCGCGACCCTAAGCAAATCACTGAAACCGATCCCAGGGACGATGGCCGATGATGCCCACGCTATTGAAGACGTTGAGCAGATTCGCCGTAAAGCCATTGCTGCTATTGCGGACTTCATAGGGTGATGTAGCATATGTTATTTTTATAACGTATAAACATACACCTTATCGGCCATGCAGCCGAATTTGTCTTGAAAATTCCAGCCTAACGAATTTGTACACCTTATCGGCCATGCAGCCGAATTTGTCTTGAAAATTCCAGCCTAATTTATTGCTTCTGAAATCCTCTCACACCTTATCGGCCGTGCAGCCGAATTTGTCTTGAAAATTCCAGCCGCATATATCTTTAATATGAACAATCTCATTATAAACAATCTCATCGGCCAGAGAGCCGAAGTCAATTGCCAACTGAAAAATCCAATGCGAGAACTCCTGTATATATATATGCCCTCCAAATTTTGGAAGATGAGGGCTCATATTCTGAAATTTTGAACTAAGGGCGATAGTATTTACCGACCATCTAAAGACGATGCTTAACTACATCGGCTGTAATCATAAATCGGCTAGAGGGCCGATCATGAGTCAATCCAGATACTGGGATAATATTGTTTCAAGTATTTGCCATTGAGAGCTCGTCCATAAATCTCGCCATCTAATCCCTTGAGCAGATAGGCATTGTGAGGAACACATCGATGAATTCGAAAGGGGCCTTCCCAATTAGGTGACCATTTGCCGAATTTATTATCTCTGGAACCAATCGGCATTATTAATTTCCATACAAGGTCTCCTTCCTCAAACGACTTGGCAATGACTTTTTTATTATAATGACGGGCTACTCTATCTTTATCACGCTTGATTTTCTCTAAGGCCCGTAATCGAACATGTGCCAAATCATCCAATTCATCAACCATAAGATTATGGTACTCATCGGCTGTCAAGTCGTCTTGCAAAGCAATCCTTCTTGAGCCGATGGCGGTTTCCCATGGCAGTACAGCTTCATGCCCGTAGACCAGCTGATAGGGTGGCACTTGGATTGCACCATGGCAAGCCATCCGATACGCCCAAAGGGCATCGGCCAGCGTTGTATGCCATTGCCTCGGCTGCTCGTCAATTTTCCTCTTGATTAATTTGATTAAAGACTTATTAGAAGCCTCTGCCTGCCCATTAGCCTGCGCGTAGTAAGGAGAAGAATTGAGTAATCTGATGCCCATGCTGTCAGCAAATTGGACAAACTCATCGGACACGAAGATTGATCCCTGATCGGTAGTTATTGTCTGAGGTAACCCAAACCGATATATGATGTGCTCCTTGACGAACTGAATAGCGTCTTTGGAATCAACCTTCTTAAGAGGAATGGCCTCAACCCACTTTGTGAAGTAATCTGTAGCCACTAATATATACTTGTGTCCCCTACTTGATGGTGGGTTAATCTGGCTGATCATATCTATTCCCCATCCACGAAACGGCCACGGCTTTATGATTGGATGCATAGCCGATGCCGGTGCTCTCTAAATTGCTCCAAATTTCTGACAATCCTGACATCCTTTATAATACTTGAAGCAATCCTCTAGCATTGTTGGCCAAAAATATCCGACGCGCTTCATCAGCCATTTCATTTTATGGGCCGATTGATGGGTACCGCAAATCCCTTCGTGTACTTCGCTCATAACGGTTTTAGCCTCCTCAGGACCTAGGCATTTGAGTAGGACACCATCAACCGTCCGATAATATAGGGTATCGTCCAATAAGACATAGTGTAAAACTTTATATTTCATTCTGCGTGACGCCGATTGGGAAGGATTTCTCAAATACTCAATGATATCAAACCTCCAGTCATCGGTGTGCACGAGAGCAATCTGAATCTGAACGTCTTTAGCCATCGGCCTGTATCCCGATGCCCCCTGAGCTAAATCATTGGCTTCGAAATTCTGCTTCCTGGGTATATGCCTCATCGTTACGATCCGGAAACCGTGTAATAACTCTTTGCACTCCTCATTGTAGACTTTGAGAATATCGTCTCTACACTCATACTCCCCGGAAAGTTGACTAATTACTAGCTGTGAATCACCAATGATTTCCACGGCATCGGCCTCGACTTCTTGTAATAACTGCAAGCCTTTAAGCACCGCTTCATATTCTGCTTGATTGTTGGTATAGTAAGGCTTGATGGTGAAAGCGAACTCAAAATTTGCCCCCCGAGGGGATATGATGACTAGGCCGATACCGCAACCGTGTCTGCAGACGGATCCATCGAAATATAATGTCCATGGCACAATGTCTGCATATGCGACTGAGTCATCTCTATGTTGAACGATGAAATCGGCCAGGGCTTGTCCTTTGATTGCTTTGGCCGATTCATATCGAAGATCAAACTCTGTTAAAGCAAAGATCCACTTCCCGACTCGTCCTTTCAACACAGGGGCCGATAACATGTATTTTATCACATCGGCCTTGCTCACCACGATGCACTCGTTGGAAAGCAGGTAATGCCTCAATTTAGTACATGAAAAATATAAACAAAGGCGTAATTTCTCCACCGGCGTGTACCTTGTCTCAGCGTCTAACATTCTCCTGCTGAGATAAAAAATAGCTCTTTCCTTGCCGTTAACATCTTGAACCAAGACCGAGCCGATGGATTTCTCATCGGCTGATAAGTACAATTTGAATGGGACTCCTTTTTGTGGAGAAATTAAGACCGGCGGAGAAGTTAAATACTCTTTGATATCGTCTAGCGCTTTCTGTTGCTTGTCACCCCATATGAACTCTTCGTCGTCCTTTATTTTCAATAGTGGAGTGAATGGCTCTATACGGCCCGATAGATTTGATATAAAACGCCGGACGAAGTTGATCTTGCCAAGCAGAGATTGTAACTTGGTCTTGTTTTCTGGAGGCTTGATTTTCTTAATGGCATCGATGTTCTTCTGTGTGATTTCAATCCCCCTCTCATAGACCAAGAAACCCAAAAACTGACCGGCCGATACGCCAAAGGCACATTTGTTAGGGTTCAACTTCAAACCATATTTCCTTGCCCTTTCTAGTACCTTGCGTAAGTCGGCCAAGTGCATATCATGTTCTCTTGACTTTACGACGACATCATCTATATAAACTTCAATCAGAGAGCCAATAAGATCATGAAAAATGTAATTCATAGCCCTCTGATACGTAGCTCCAGCATTCTTCAAACCAAATGTCATGACGACCCATTCATATAGGCCGATTGTCCCTGGGCATCTGAAGGCTGTCTTATGAATGTCCTCTTTAGCCATAAAGATCTGGTTGTAACCCGCGTTTCCGTCCATGAAACTAATGATCTTATGCCCAGAAGCAGCATCGACTAGCAAATCGGCCAACGGCATAGGGTACTCGTCTTTGGGCGTCACCTTATTTAGATCTCTGAAATCGACGCATACCCTTAGCTTGCCGTTCTTTTTCAATACCGGAACTATGTTGGAGACCCACTCTGCGTATCGGCAGGGCCTGATAAAGTTGGCGTCGTAAAGTCTTATGATCTCTGCTTTTAAGGCTTCGTGCATATCGGCCTTAAACCTCCAAGAAGCTTGCTTAAAAGGCCGATAGCCTTGTTTGATTGGTAGCCGATGTTCTACAATCGATCGGCTTAATCCTGGCATCTCATGATATTCCCATGCAAAACAATCTCTGAATTCTTTCAAAAGATCTATCAAATTATTCTTGTATCCCTTTGGCAAATTAGCGCTTACAGACGTCGGCCTAGGCCTATCACCTATTCCTATATCAATTTCTTCCAATTCATCGGCCGACGTAAAACCTTGTCCCAACTTGCCGTCTAACTCATCCACCGCGTCATCCGTGTAGGGGTCATTGTCAACGGCGGATGGTGCATCTTCGCTAAAGTAACCGCTTGTCTTGGTCTTCAATTGTCTCGATGTCGCAGTCGGTTACCTTGAGGAAATCGGCGTCCCAGACTCGCCCGGACAAGCAGTCGATTCCCTCCATCTCCCAAACTGCGAGATCGGCATTGGCGATATGTACTGACCGATCTGCCTGCACGATCTCGACTTGGTCCCCTTGCCATTGCATGAGGCATTGGTGCATTGTTGAAGGGACACAGCAATTTGCATGGATCCAATCTCGTCCCAACAACAAGCTGTAGGAACCCTTTCCATCGAAGACGAAGAAGGTGGTGGGAATTGTTTTGCTGCCCACGGTGAGTTCCACGTTCAGGACCCCCTCCGCCTCGGATGCGTTGCCACCAAAGTCCTTTAATACCATATTTGTCTTGATAAGATCTTCAGGTACTTTTCCAAGCTTCCTGAAGGTTGGATATGGCATTAAATTGACCGCTGCGCCACCATCGACCAGCATCTTCGTCATCGGCCGCCCGTTGATGAATCCTTTGATGTACAACGGCCGTAAATGTCTGTAGCTGGCGTCAACTGGCTTGTCGAAGATGGCTTGGTCTGGTGACAACCGTAACCTGGCTGAACCTTGTTCATCATCGGCCATCGCTTCATCGGCCACCTGCACACTGTATTCTGCTGGCAATATAAACACCATGTTAACAGGCGCCGATGCCATTTTTTTACCTTTTGAAGCTGAGTAGCTCTGAGCTGTATTGGAGGTGCCCTCATCGGCCTTGGCCACCGTGGATTTTATCCTCCACTCTTTTTTGGTCTTGGTTGGCTGATGGGGTATTTCAGCCTGTTGCTCTTGGATTTGCTCTTTCCTCCTTAACCTCTGAACCCGCCGCTTTTGTGTCTTGGTGAATACATCGCTTGGGCACCATTGGGGGTTCTGGACTTGCTCCTCATCTTCATCGTGTTGATCTCGGTGCATCGGCCCTAGCCTTTCATGCACAGATTTCCGTTGCTTGGCCGGCCGATGCGTTTGTCTGCTTGAGCTGCCCTGATAAGAATCTTTTGCACCACTGCATGCAAGGCACTCCTGGATAGATGGCAACCTCATCCCTTCATTCCAGCAGAAGCGAAAAAACTCGCACTCCCAGTGTGGGTCGTAGGAGTTGTCTTGATCGGCTTGGTCTTGAGCTTGTTCCTCCCGCCTCCGCTGATATTTTCTGATCAGGCCCTCAGAGGTCTGATGAGGCCGCTTGCCAGTCCGATGGCCACCGCCATCGGCCCTGTCCGCCCGCACCATGTTGACTGGGAACGGGTGGCCTTCAATCTTCATCGGCCGCTTGGCATCATCGATTTTAATTCTGCCCTGCTCGATGGCCGATTGAATTTGTTGCCGGAAGATCTTGCATTCATTTGTATGGTGTGAATAGGAATTGTGCCACTTGCAATATCTCCTTTTCTTGATGTCTTCGGCCGATGGCAATACGTGACCTAGTGGCAGTTGGATCTGCTTTTCTTGCAACAGCAGGTCAAATATCTTATCGGCCTTGTTGATGTCGAAATCATATTTATCTTCTTTATCTCCTTTCTTGGCCCACTGGCAAGTTGTTGATTTCCTCATCCGGGCCCACTCGGCTAGGTCGACATCACCATCTTCATCGTCGTCATCGTCGGAGGCGTACTGATAAACAGTGTTAATCTTTTTCGCGAACTTCTTTGCCTCCTGGAATCGCTGCTCGTGGGCCGATACTCGTTGTGCCAGCTGAGCGAGGCTGTCAAATTCCTGCGAGGAGAACCTCTCGCGTATCGGCCCTAGCAATCCCTGAAATGCCAAATCGGCCAACTGGGAATCGGTCAGACTGAGGCTATAACATCTGTTTCGTATGTCTCTGAACCTTTGTATGTACTCAGGGACCGATTCATCCACTCGCTGCCTGATGGCAGTCAGATCTGACAGTTTCATTTCTTGTACGCCATTGTAGAAGTATCTATGAAACTGTTTCTCCAGATCTATCCATCCTCTGATGGAATTGCAGGGCAAGGAAGAGAACAATGTGAATGCAGACCCTGATAAGGACAGAGGGAAAAACCTCACCCTCAACGCCTCGATAGCCGATGCCTCCCCGCACTGTGCTAAGAATCGGCTGACATGCTCATATGTCGAGACGTTGTCCTATCCCGAAAACTTGGAGAAATCCGGGATCTTGTATCGGCCCGGCAATGGTACCCTGTCAAATTCCTCGGGATACGGGTGCCGATACACTGTAGAGTTCTCCTTGGGCTTCAAGCCGAATTGATCCCGCATCACTTCGGCTATCATATCGGCCCAATATCCTGCGGGCCGATGTGGGAGGTCTTGCTGAAACGATTGTTGCAAACCCTCTGCTTGATACTGCCTAGGGGAGTATGGCTGGTAATGATGATCCGAGTTCGGTACGCCATACTGTCCTGCGGGGTGCTGCTGATAGCCTTGTGGCACGTTGTATGCAGCTTGAAGTGGAGGACTATTGAACACTGGGGCTTGCGGTTGTCCGGCCGATGGCTGGTTGACGGGGACTTGCTGCATCGGCTCAACCACTGGTTGCTTCCCCTTGGCCCATTGAGCGTATTGTTCCTCGGTGATGAGCTGAGGGCTGCCCCCAGTCTGCCTGGTGAGGACCAGTGGCAATGTTGTTGTCGGCTGCGCCGATGGGGGTGGCATCGGCGCTGTTGGCTGAGACGTGCTCAGATCATTCCTCAGGGTCCGATAGGCAGGGAACTTATTTTCTGGCAAGAAAATCGGCCCCTGAGGCTTGAACTGGTGAATTGACCCGTCTAAGATAGATTTGACCGTATTGGTCAAGGTGTTCACCAAAATCCCCGATTGGTTGACTAGCGCAGAGTGGACTGCGGAGTCAATCCTGTCTTGCAACGTCGGCGCTGCAGTGTCCTCAGTTTTGACGGCGTGATCGTGCGCCGCCACCGACGTTCCAGCTCCATCTCCGGAACCCGGCATGACCACCTTGGACTTTTGAATCAAGGTGCCCTGCCGAGTCCTAGAATATGTTTGCAGGTACATATTCTGGAACTGCTCGACCAGACTATCCATCTCAGCTTTTTGTTCTGCGCTGAGCTGGTCGGCGGTCACGGGAATGACGTTCTCCTTGATGATCTCGGCCTGCTTCGACATCTCGAGGTGTTTTTGTTGCTGGTGAGAAGCTTGTGTTCTTGTGGTCCCACTGGGCGTGCCAAAAGCGTGTTGGCACAGAATTTCGACCCGTCCAGCAACCAAACGGGTTCCGCGTTACCACGGCGGCCTGGGAGATCTGCTTAACTCCAGTGCAGGTCCAAATGGCTTGCCTAGTCGTAAGTAGAGCGTGCCAGTTGATTTGATCTGCAATCAACAAGAAACAAGTAAACCAAGTCAGAGAACAACGGCCGATCGGTCGATAGACCGATGACACATTGTCATAGCCCAGCCGATAGGGCAAAGCTATATCGGCTCACTTAGAAAATAAGTAAAACATGAATCTAATCTTATCAGCCTTCATTGATATGTAGACCTCAACTAATAATATCGGCCGATAAGGATAACGAAGGTAACTACACCAGTTAGTACTCTAGTGCAAACTTATACGAGCCAATCGGCCAATATAAACACATCAACCATAAAGAAATCTTAAGATTACTTCACGATCGACATATCCATACTTATCGATCCGTACATATAAGTGGCAAACACATGCAAGAAACATAAAGTAATCACATATGTTAGATAAGACCGGCTAAAACCCCGGCACTATCCTTAATTACAACCGAAAACAGGCTTCGTGTTAGATCTCAAAACAGGACTAAGGTCGATGGCAACTCGAAGTGTGAATTGAGACTTAACACAAAGAAAATCAAGTCGTCGATTGCTTTTGGGGATGGTAGCTGCATTGAACAATCTAGCCAAGCATAAGAATTAAACCATCGTCGGCAATAAACCCTAAAGCGAGTAAACCGCTGGCAAGGCTTAATTAAGATACCTGTCAAAACTATTCAAGACATGATAATCGACGATCACATCATCGAGGCTTAACGTGTCTAAAGCGACACGTTAGCCCCGACGATGCAGATCGTCGGGGACAAGTTCTTACCTCTGCTCTGAGGAAGCAAGAACTCGTCGAAGAAGACCTCTTGCGAGGGTTGGCGATGCGCCGAAAGTAGATTGATTTGATTATGTGATTGATTGAGAGAGATTACATGTACAAACTATCGGGATATTTATACCCGAGGTCACAACAGAACCCTTGTAGGGCACGATCTTATCTACAACTAACAAACAAGTCCTTGCGGCAGACTTAAGCCACAGATTAGATCTACACTACTTAATTTACAAGATACAATTGCCTAAAACTGAGCTTTATCTCTATTTGGCAACTTTCTTGAAGCTTATTTCGAGACCAGACCAAGCCCACGTTGACACTGTCAACTCACAACCCGTATCGGCCCACGACCAAACCAAATCCGTATCGGCCGATACGCTCTTTATAGCAACACCTCCCTAGTCCGATACGGTTACCGGGTCCGATACGAAGCCTGGTCCGACTCCAACTCAATCCTTCCTCTCTGCTTCGGTTTCCTCTTTTCTTTCCAAGTCGATTACCAAAATCTGTCGTTAACAGTATCTTCCATAGTGGGGCGCCTCAGATATCTCTCACCAAATACTTCTCTAACACCTTTGACAAAATTCTTCAATGCCTCCATTGCAGTAGTCTCTCCTATCTTCAAGTATTCATCTAGTTCATCTGTAGAACTACCATAAGCCAATTGGCGAATAGCAGCAGTACACTTCTGTAGTGGACTAAGCCCTTGCCGATTAACAGCATCGACCCTCTGCGTAAAGTAATCAGACCATTGGCCCAAGGCATCAACGATGCGTTGAAAAAGTGGCCTAGACATACGAAACCTTCGGCAAAAAATATTGGAAGGGTAAAGAGGGTTTTCTGAGAAATAATCATTGACTAGTTTTTGATGTGCTTCTTCTCGTGGCCTCTTGATGTACCTCCTCGGATTGAATCGATGGTCAGAAGCCTCTTCTTCAAGACCTTGGATGGTGGACTGTATGACCACCGTGGCTTGATTCAGAACATCATCTATGATCTGATCCTCAGCGGGGAACTCATCCAACAAATTCAGACGATTTTGACTTCCATC
Organism: Oryza officinalis; assembly: GCA_008326285.1. Lineage (NCBI taxonomy): Eukaryota > Viridiplantae > Streptophyta > Magnoliopsida > Poales > Poaceae > Oryza > Oryza officinalis. Next base: position 41,546,840 of record BDMV01000007.1, read on the forward strand.
AGTGTTGTCATTTTCCTCAGACATCTTCGCAGATGAGAAAATAGAAAAGGTGAGGAGAAAACCAATTGATGAATAAGAAATACAAAATAAGAAAATATGAACAAATCAATTATGTACCAAGCACTGGCCTCTAAAATGCAAAATAAGAAAATTAATCAGTGATTACCAGTCTCTCTTCCTCTTCATGAGTCCAATATTTTTTCTTTACTGTTCTATATGCCCCATCTTCATCACTGTCAATGTTCACTGTCTCTTTTGTGGAAGTACCTTGTTTTGCTGCTTGGGGTGTTGCTGATCCATAGGCACTTGCTGGTGGTGGTGGAGATATTTGACCAACCAAATGAAAATTTTGTCCGTGCATCTGTGGTTGCGGCGGATATTGCGGTTGTTGAAAAAAATTGAGAAAACCACCTGGTGGATAGACCCTGAAAGTCTCACACAATTAACAACAAAAAATAGATAATGGACTGTTCATTGACTATGATATTGCTTGGAAAGAAACGCATGATTAACTAACACATCGACTGATCATCAACTATGATATTTGTCTAGTATTCCCAGACCAATATACAGACCCTGAAAAATTCTTACTATAATACGGTACAGTTTACAACAATGCTCTATCATCTAACTCCAAGAATCTAATGCGTTGAACAACTTGCACAGATCGAAATCAAGAAGAACTACTTGCAGCCATCAAAATAAGAACTACTTGAATCCATCAAAATCACTTACTTGTACAGATCAAAATCAAGTGCTTACCCATGTTCAGAAGGAAAAATTGGGGGTATGGCCCCCCATCCTGCTCCTTGCGGCAGAACAGGGAACGAGCTTGGCACAGCAGGGCAGGAACTCGGCACACCAGGGGAGGAAGAACTCGGCACACCAGGGGACGAAGTTGGCGCAGAGGGCGGCGGATCTGCTGGTGGAGTTGGAAAGGAAACCGCTGGGGGCGCTGCGAGGGAAGCCGTCGTCGCCGCCGACACAGGTGAGGAAGTTGGAGTCGACGATGGCGCAGCCAAGGCCGCGGTCTTCAGTCCGAGCTGACTGCCCCCACGTCCCTTGCCTCCTGTGCCAGACGAGCGCCGCCGGGTGCTCCCAACCGGATCCATCGAGGACGCTGCTTGCCTCTGCAAACAAAAACTGGTGTACGGGAAGGAAAAGGAGTGATGGCAGGCAGGAACGACTAGGGCGGGAAGGATTGCGGCACGGGGCGGGAGAGATTGGAGTTGCGCGCGCTGGAGCACGGGATCGGTGGGATGAAATTTTCCCCCTCAACGCTAGTTTCATCCGCTTTCCAACGAGTTGGAAATCGTGCACACTCATTTCGTGGGGATGAAACCTTTCCCCTCTCTCTCCTCCTCAAATCATGCAATGGGACCATTTTTGCTGAGGTGTCACCCTATTTAATGTGCATGAAACCCCCATGAAATGCCCATTGAGACTGGCCTTACTGCACATGCTAAATACGCTGATCAATTAGAAATGAAGAGAGTAGTAAGTAGTGAGCTTCATTATTAAACTTGCTCCAAAGGTCACTGTACAAGCTATGAAAATGGAGAAACCAACTGACCTTACTTAGTTTCAATAACAGGAGGAATGCTCCCCTTCTTGAGATGCTTGTTCTTTACCTAGATCCTAGGTAAAATCACAAGTAAGCGCAAATAAAGAAATGCCTCTCCTTCTCGTGTGGACATTTTAGTGGCGACAGTTCACAAGGAAAAGGGGCAGAGAAAGATGCAGGCAATAGCCCAGGGAGCTTACAACGAGATGGCTAGGCTCCGATTACCGATGAAAACGGACGGAAACGGTCGGAAAAACCCTATTTCTATTTTCGTTTCTATATTTTTTGGCGGAAACGGGATCGGGTTCGGAAAATGCCGGTTCGGAAAACGGAATCGGGATATGCGAATGCACGGAAACGAACCAATGCGGTCGAAAAATCAACGGAAACGGTCGGAAATCGAAAACTTAAGCCGGAATAACGCACATGTTTACACTCACGATCACACAAATGTTTGACAAAAAAAATAGCTAGAACATGGATTCAAATATGACAGTTGACAGACTTAGTTCAAATTACATGATAGATGACACAATCAGTTCAATTCACAACTAACAAATAAAATGAACTGGCATAAACACTAAACACAGTACTACAGTAGTAGTATAGTACAATACATAACACAGTGTAATAATAGATGGGTCATTGTTGTGTTGGGCCTTTGGGACTGATAGAATAGGCCTACTGAAATCCGGGTAACATCCGGGTATAATCCGGTAAAATTCCGATAAAATACGGAATTCCGAGAAAACGGATGGAAAAACACCGTTTCTACTTCCGATCCGATTCCGATGCCTTCCGACCCGAGATCCATCCCGATTCCGGATTTTTCCAACAATATGGAAATGGTCGGGTGAAATATAGAAAAACGGACGGGTCGGGGCGGGAAAAATTCCGTCCGTTTTCAACGTTAGCTCCGATGGCACGTAGGCTAGAATGTTGAAACACGCATTACACTAGTACAAGTATAGCAAGTCTTATAAATGCCGGTTCGAAAGGTCACATAGGCATCGGTAGTCATTAGTGTCGGCCCCAAACCGACACCTATGTGACAATAGGTGCCGATTCTACACTATAGGTGGTGTCGGTTCTAGTTCTAACTTTTGTGTGTTCTAAAAAGACCCAAAAAATATATTTGGTATTTTATTTGGTACCTATACATTCACATTTCACTACCCACAAGTCCAATGATTTTTTCAATCCATATACATAAATATGACTCAAGAAAGATTCAAACTCAAAACTTTTCACTCTGTCCAAAGCATTCTTACCATCTCACCTACAAACACTTGTAATCTTAAAAACAAATGTTATTCTTTTGAGACTATTATTATCCAAACTTATAATTCATATTTAACATCATAGATGAGCTCAAATAAAATTTTATCAACTACAAAATAGTAGATCTCATCTAGATCTATAACTTTTATATATGTTTTGTCTTCATCCAAGATCATTTAGAAATTTTAAATATTCACTTATGCAAAATAGATCTGAGATATTATAACATATTTTCAGACATCCAAACGACCTTAAATCAAAAAGTCATCAACTACAAAGTTGAAGATCTTGTCGAGCTCTACAAATTTGATACAAAATTTATATTCATCCGACTTCATATAAAAAAGTTATATGAAAAGCCGATAGAAGAGAACCGACACCTATTTATCACATAGGTGTCGATCCTTGTTATGAACCGATACCTATTTATCATATAGGTGCCGGTTCTTAATAAGAACCGACACCTATAACATAGGTGTCGATTTTAATCAAAAGTTGGCACCGATAAAGTTCGAAGAATCATTGATGGGAGGTCTTTGGTGTTGTTTTTTAAGTAAAACCGACACCAATACCCTTCTCTCGAAGAACCAACATCTATTTGACTTAATAGGTGTCAGTTTTTAATTTGGTGGGCGAAAAACGTCTTATAGGTATCGATTTTTGTCGAATCGGCACCTATGTGACCGGTCTCTGTAGGTTTCTGTAGTAGTTGTATCCTGCTGATAAAGAAACAAATGCAATCCTGATTTTTTCAGCGTAAAAGAAAAGGAGTAAATTGCATGGCTGATCCTTAAACTTATCCGGTTGTATCATCCAGGTCCCCATATTCTCAAAATGCACATTTAAATCTCAAAAATTTGTTAAAATGTGTCATTTCGGTCGTGAATTGTCACCTCATCTCCGAAATTCTGCCTGGCATTGACATAGCATACCACATTGCCTTTGATGTGGTATCATCATTGACTGACAAATGGAACCCACATAGATATTTTCCTTTTCACTTTTTCTTCTTTTCCTTTTTTTTCTCTCCTTGTTTTTCCCTTACCACAACTACCACCGCCGAGGTCGTCGTGGCCGCCGGGCTAGCTCCAACTGCTACCGGCCGCTCCCGGGTTCCCGGCGTCGAGATCGCGCAGGAGACCGGCCTCCGTCCCCGAATCGGCGTTGTCGCGTCGAGGTCGCCATGGCCATCGCCATGCGCTCGCGCGCTCGAGCCACCGTGGCCAAATCGGCGGAGCAGGAGGCCACGATGTGTCGCGGTCTGGCGTCGATTTCTCTGCACTGCCTGCGTCGTCCGCGGTCCCCCGGCGAGAGCGAAGCATCGTCGAGGAGTTGGCGACCTCCTGCTCCGTCACTGTGACTGTCTGTGCAACATAGGTGACAAGCACTGTATGCAAACAATGGAAATATGCGTGGCAATCCATCGTCTCAAACAAAATGTTGCGGAATTAGTTTACATCAAAATGTTGCCGAAATCCATGGAAAGGATGGGTTCGAATCGATGGTTGGTTGACGCCGTGCCACCGCAGCGTGCCGTCCTTGGGCAGCAGCAGGTGGGCTCGGCGGCGGCTACTGCTGCGGGCGGCGGCTGTTGATGGCGCCCGGCGACGGCCGCGTCGACGGCGGAGGACGCACGACCGCGGCACGGCCACCTCCACCGTCCCGTCCGTTGTGCCCGGATAGACATACTCTGCCACCGCTCTGCCATCCTCCATCTCCACCTCCCGATTCCCGAACATCAGCGCCACCCTCGACGGCGGCAGCGGGCCATCGGTCCTCTCCTACACATGTTCCTTCAGCCCCACCACGGTGTACGCCACCGCGTCGACCTCGACGCGGCCGGTGTCCTGCTCGAGCTTAACGGCGCGGCCACAACGACCTTGATGGCGGTATTTGCAGTGGAATATAAGAAAAAAAAAGGAAATAAAGGGAACGAAAAGAAAGAAAAAAAGAGAGGAGAAGGAAAAAAAAAGTAAACAATATCTAAGTGGGTCCCATTTGTCAATCAGTGATGACACCACCTTAGCAATCACGTGGCATGCCACGTAGGATCTGGAGGGTGTGTGTCAATTTAGGACCTAAATGACATAATTTAACAAGTTTTGAGGCTTAGAAGTATATTTTAAGAATTTGGGGAGCTAAATGATATAGTTTTAAGGAACCGAAAATACACTTCATTCAAAAAAAGAAACAAAAGCAATCCTAATTTGCGCCGCCAACCTGCCCAGGGTCAGTCTTGGCATTTTAAGCGGCCAGGGAGAGATAAAATTAGTTCTCAAAAATGACTTTTTATTGTAACGGTTACACTAATATACTCTCTGGTCATAAATAAATATTTTTATGTTTAAGGTAATATTTGGTTAAAAATTTTAAGTTCCTGCAATCAATAATTTCTCAAATGCCTTAATAAAATAAAATAAATGATACAAGTAGAATTGCCTTAAAAAAGTAACATTAGATTTTATAAACTTGTTAGATTTGATGGTTCAAAGCGTTTAACCAAATCTTATCATAAAAGTTAAATATTTATGACCAAAGGGATTATTAGTTACAACTTGGAAACATAAAATCTTTAATTCTTTTGTTGTTGGTGCTACGAATAGAAAATCATTGATAGCAGTGTTAAATATTTTTTTAGCATTTGTGGTCACAAAATCCCATAATCAAGTGATAGTAAAATTTTGATAATCAATCAACTTGTCCTCTTGGGGATACATAGAGGGGCATGCGTATGGAACAAATAAGTACTTCGTAATTTACTTTCCACGTTCATGCATGCATGCTTAGGTCCGTTTGTCATGTTATACATAAGCTAGCAAAGTAGCAATGAAAACTCGACAACTATGAGTCGGGCATCCAATTTAACAAAAAAATTAGAGACCCACACTAGCAGCCACAAGCATTAGTTATCTCTTCTATCAATAAAGAAATTATTTATCACACTTTATACCATTTTTTTTAAATTAATCATCTGATCTATGAATCTAATTATACCGTTGTATTCATTGCAATCAAATCTTTATGATAAGATCTAATATAATTATATTCTGATTAAAAATATATACCTAACTATATTCCCAAATTAAAATTGGACATGAAACATAGAGTTATAGCGGTTGAAACATCACAAAACACTTGCTGAAACATCCATAGTACCCCATAAAAAACATTTGTAGATGAACTAGTGAAACATTATAAAATATTTATTGGAACATCCAAATAACGCCACATGCAACATTAAAGAAATATCCATTCTCCAAAAATAATCATATGTGAAACATCGAGCTGCAATTGTTGAAACATATAAAATATTTGATGAAACACCCAAATAAACCATGTGAAATATTTACAAATAAATTAATAAAACATCATAAAATACTTATTAAAATATCCAAATAATATCATGTGCAACATTTAAAAATTTCATTGCAACAAAAAAGCTAAAAAACCGTCGGACTATAATCACGTGAGGTCTTATTCTAAAATTTAATTACAACAAATATAATGATGAATTGGATCATTGATTAGATAGGTAATTTAGAAAAAATATTTTAAAGTTTGTTAAATACATGCTAAGAGTAAATGAAAGGCATGCAGCATGGGAGATCAAAGATAGAGTTATGCATAGGTGACCGCTCATGCATACACCCATGGCAGATGCAGGCGTCTCGTGTCTGATGGATGCAGAGCATCAGCTGACCGATTTGAAGCATTTTTCAATGAAATATAATTGTTATGAAGTAAACCACATAAGTATACAAAGCCATCGATAGTGACGAAGGGCGCGCAGAGGCTTGGTCAATCCCAACAAATTTAATTTCCTTAAGTACTACAAATACAAATAATTACATGTTTATCTAAGACGTTCAGTGTATTGGCCCCCCTCTAAACAAACCATATGCATGGATAGCATGCTTTGGCCTTTGTAATTAGGGTTAGTCCTTTGGTCATAGTGTCTGTGTTGGCTGCTTAGCTTTGCATGCAGTACAGCAGTAAATTGCTGACTAACGAAGTTAAATTCCGAAATATATGCAATTTTACATCTTCCTTTTAATTTGTCATGATGTTTGTTATGTATTTTCTACAAGGGGCAATATAATAAGGCTAAAATTAAATATCTCATGTACATATTATCCGTGTGAGGTTTTTGGAAAATATGAATATTAATTGTCATTTTTTTGCGATAATTATCACTTAGTAAGTTGGCCACCTCATGTTCAAATCTTGGCTCCCCTATTGGCCATGGCCATAGGGCCCTCATCTTTGCTGGGCCAGGGTAGTGACATATTATATATTAATCTATCTCGTTAATTTTTTAAAAAAAAATTATAACCATTTAGTTCATATGCAATAGATGGGTAGGTGTTCATCTAGATGATTAAAAGAGTTCCCCGAAGGAATTGATGTGATGCGTTGGACGGTTGGGGGTAGGGATCGTTGTGATGCCCGACCGCTTAACCCAAGGGAAGGGATCGGAAGGCATGCATGGGTCAGAAGCTAGATACCGTCCATACAGGAAAAAAACAGTTGTAAAAACCTTGTTCTGGTGTCTTTACTTAGCTAACTGTATCTGCAAACCCATTTTATTCTGGGCAAAGGGAGGAGAACACACCCCCGCTTCATTAAAAAGAACTGATAAAAACATCCTCTGCATTATAATTCAATCAAAAGGAAACACCCTTCCGGGGCAGAACGTTCTGCAAATTAAGTATCTGGCAGGCTGAAGCTAAATCAATTCTCTACAATACACACAAAACCTCAGCTAGAAACAGAATGCAACTAATATGCCAGATCACCTGAGAAATCAAAAGACCATCGCACTCAAGTCAATTATACAGACAAAGACACAAATATCCACGAACGACAAGAAACTTCTCCTCTTTGTACCCCTTATCCATTGCCCGTGCATGTTTGCAAATGCCTATAGCATAGTAAGTCATAGCACTCGTTGTCTTGTACGTCCTAAAAATTATTCAGTTCAGTAGTTGGGCAAAGCAACATCAAGTACGATGGCAACAATGAAGGTAGCAGGGATGAGCACAGCAAAAAACGGCCTTCTGATATTTGTGAACAAAAAACTGTAGATGAAACGACGGGACAGACGTCTAGGACTAGTCGGCTGCTGTCTTATGTTGGTTAGTCCTCTCCATCCAGCTCGCCGCCATATTGCTTTTCCAATCCCAAGATGCAATGGCATCCAAATACCTGGGAAGCAGAAGAGGACTGAAGCTGAAGACACCAAGTACACAAATATTACAAGCCCACGATTGGCCGGGCCGAGCATGAGATGAAACCCGAAGGCGAATGCGGCGATCATGAACTGTGCTCCCAATGGCACCAGCCCGGATGCAATCAGGCCGTACCAGCGGCGATGGCCGGTTGGAATCTCTGTGGCACCCGCATATATGAGAAAACAGGTGGCGATGATGGAGAAGGCGAAAGCCATGGTGTTCGACAGAATGAATGCCCGGAATGCAAATCGCCTCGCCATCGTTGCTGTCCCTGCGTGTGGGTGGTCATCGGCGACAAGACCCCCTGGCAGGGTGAATGCTGCTGCAAATGCCACTGTAGCGATCAAAACCGATGCTACTGTCCCACTCTTGTTCATATCATTCTGCTCATTGGGCACTTCTTTGGTCTCGGATTTGTAGTCGATATGGACATGATACGAATCTCCTGGTGTGTGGGGTGCTCTCACCCAGTACAGACAATTCAACACTATGATGAGCGGATCCTGTGAATAAAACAAAAATTGGAAGTAATATCGTGTAGTCCTGAAGTTAGCTAGGGTAAATCATTTGTACCAAATAACTGCCAATATTTGTAAACTGATCCAGCCTCCAGTGCACCTAGACGATCTAGTTACACTTACAGACTACAGGGAGGGGACTAACACAATACCGAAGAGTGACAGACTCAAGAGTCAACACTCCCAATCACAACACTAAAAATGAAGGAAATATTACCACTCCCTGCATTTTTTATTACACACCTTGCATTTTGTTTACTTGGTCATTTTAGAATGTGTCTACCCAATGTTCTAAATCTTTGGAAGCAAATCTATGTGAAGGTGTTCAAATTTGTCACGCGGAAAGTTTCATTAGATGGTTTCTAATGTGTAATGAGATTTACTTCCATGTCATCAATCCTCTAACATTACTACATTTTCATTTTACCTTTTCTTGTGAGGTAATATTATCATGTGTCTTTTAATATTACCCCATAAGAAAAAGTAAAACGAAAATGCACTAATCAAGTAGTAACATGTATTATATATACTTCTACATCATAGTAGCAGTTATAAATTATTGAAGTAAACACAATTTGGTTGTCCTAAGAGTTTAGAGCGAAAATTTTAATTAATGTTGAAAAAAAAAGTTTCAGAAAAGAATAAGTAAACACATAGAAAACAAAGGATAACTTTACCAGGAAATAGTATGACTTGCCGGGTATAAATGCACGGTGAGCAAGATCTGCAGCAGTTAGACCATCCTTATTGACAATGTTTATTTCCACGCTCGCCGTCTGCAGCAGTAAACTGACAGCCCATGGAAATGCATATTTGACAGCTAAATGGAACGGTGTATTTCCTTCAGAGTCCGTCGCATTCAACAGAATAGCAAACCTGCCATCTTTGCAAATGTATCGAATCACAGTGCCCTGGTTATGCTCGACAGCACAATGAAGAAAATTCCTTCCTTTGTTGTCAACCATTTCATAGTAATTTGGACAGCTTTTTATGAGCTCATCAATGATCCTTGTACTCCCAACGATGGCAGCAGCATGTAGAGGAAATAAACCATCATTATCAGAAATGTGAGCTATGGAAGGTTCAGATTTTAGAAACAGCTGGATGACATCTAGTTTTTGATCTAGCACTGCAAAATGAAGGGGGCTCCTCCCAGCCGAATCAACTTTGGTCAGCAAAGTTGGTCCCTCCGGTTCCCATGCCAATATTTCTTCAGCTAGCTCTAAAGGATCATTGCAAGTTCGTTACAGGGCGAGGCATGGACTATGGGGCATCATTTATTAATTAGGAACAAAAAAAAACTATACATGAATCAAACAATTAAATGAACTCAATAAGAAAATGGATAAAATAGATCGTGCATCCAACTCAATAAAAACTATATAGAAAATTAAGTAAGGTATGGTGCCAAACAGCCAATGGATAAATTCATAAATTAGAAGCAAACTATATGAATGGGGAATAAAGCAAACTAATGGTTTGAATTTAATTATCTTCATAATGAAGGCTTGCTGCTCTTTACGGTCCATAGTTTTAGCTACGCATGCTAAAATAAAAATAAGATAATCTTACTATATGTCATTGAGTTTATATTAGTTCAATAATTTGCCATCGATTTTACCCCCTTCTATATATATGCCATCAAGTTTATCAATTATGTCAGTGTTACGAATAAGTTAAATCTCCTATACTTATATTTGTGACTGCCCGTAATACCGTATACCTAGTCTTATAAATACAAAGACCCTTAGGAGAAAAGAGCATCAAATCATAAGTGAAATAGACACAAGCCTCATCGAGAGCCTACAAGGAAGAAGCCCTTCATCTAGCTGCCGACTTCAAGTCATCTGATCCATCTCGTCGAAAGTAGTTGGTAGGCTAGACTAGCTAGCTTCCTCCCTCTTTGTAATCGGTGTGACTAGTCCCAATATCTATACATATAAATTAGACTAGAGCTATTACCCACCTTGTGGTCTGAACTAGTATAAAAATCTTTGTCTCCCGTTCTCTAACTTCTAACCCCACGTATACCCTGGTATCAACGTACTCTATGTCTCTAAAATACCGTTGTCAGATCTAATCCTTCGTGTATGCCATTGTGTGGGTACCTTCTCAAAAATACCTAACAGAATAACATATTATAGAAATAATTGATAAGCATATTACATAAATAGATAATATCATTGACAAATGACAAAATTGCTTAAACCAACCCAATTGTCACCCTTGTATTGAAATTCTACCCCATAACACATTTTGTTGTAAAAGCCCATCAACCCCAACATTGCTAGGTTGAAATTGCTCCATTCACACACATAAGTAGCCATTAATTTTGCCTATTTCTTCCAACGTGGATTTGCAGTGGGCCATATCAGCAAGTTTGGTCTTGTCCTTAGGCTATTTCTTACTCAAGATCGGGTAAAAAGTTTTTGCTGTGAGCTATAAGGCACCACCTGGTTGATATGGCCCGTCGCGGATTCAAGTTGAGAAAAAGGGCCAAATCAACTACTCATACGCGCACAGGGGGCAATTTCATCACGGGAGTGTTCGTTGGCAGCTAGGTTTGTGCAACAAAATTGATTATGGGGTGGAATCTTAAACTTAAAATGGGAGCAACAATTGAGATAGTTTATGCTGTTTTGCCTTGACAAATCGTAACTTAGAGTAGATTTTTTCAATAATAGTATGGCCTATATACATATATACAATTATGAAATATTGTTTTATACAACTAAGAAGGTAGCCCGCACACATACGTGGGCACCTTATTTAATATGCTTAAAATTTTATTACGAATATTTATGTGTGGGTGAATCCTAAACATGTTTTTTTGTCAATAATTTGTTTCGGATTGCTTTGAATGTTGGTTATGATTTTTTTTCTATTACCCTTGCAGCATATAAATTCTAAACTAAAATTACTTGCAATTGTATACTTTTGAATTTATGAAAAAATGTTGTGTCGCAACAATGGAGTTGGTTCCTATGAAACTATATATCGTTTGCATTTGCACTATGTAGATTTCTTTTTTGGAATGTTTATCTTACTTCTAGAGATTCTAAGATTTAAATAATATTTTTTCTTGTATATGGATTTAAGGAAATATGGCTCACAGGATTGTTTGATATTATTAAAGATAGACTTATATTCTACTCCCCCGTCCATAAATCTAAAGATTATTTTTCCAAAATAGAAGGGATTCTAGAGTATTCTGCTTGTCCTATCCAACCACCCTCTCCCTTATTGACATGAAATCCTTACCAAACTATATGGAATTTATGTGTTTCAGGCTAGTCTTTAATAAAAATTTTCTATTGCTAGCATGAGAAGCAATGGGCATGGAGTTCATTTAGGAAACAACACATTTTCTTGCCATTATTTGTCAATGGAATAATTCATGTCTTTTTTGGAAGGCTAGAATTTGTTTATTAAGGAAACAATTGGATTAGTTAATTTCAAGAAGCTCATTAGTAGACTATAACTTAGACTCTGTGATATCGTTAGGATTTAGGTTTACCTTGTTTGTTCAAGGTCTTGTATGCTACATGCCTTTTGTTTCTTTTTTTTCACACTACATGGGCTCATATTGTTTGAATTGGTACGTACAAAAAGTCAAATGAATTGATGGTTGGATGATTTGTATCTTTTTAGTAATTAAGCATGTTTATTTTTTTTCTTAGCACATATAGATGCCTTCAATCGACTTTTAACATATAAGAAGCATATTTGTAAGCAACTAAAAAAATCCATGCATTTTTATGATTTTTTGGATGGTGTGCATATTGTGAGGGCATATATAAGCCCCACATGACATATTGTTTTGTGAAAATATAATTAATGTGGGCAATGAAATGTCAAACTAATTGAAACAATTACAATGGTTTAGACGAATCTAAAAATTGAATAAGTTGTATAAGAAATATTGTGGTTTGAAGATTGATCTTTTAACAAATAATAAGTAAATAAGTCATTTAGTCAATGCATACAGTTGTGCACATGATGTATATAAATTATGTTGATTTAGACTAAAGAAGGCAAAATTTGCTATAGTACGTCGTAAATTTATGGTATTTGTCGTATATCACTCTATAAATATGTCTCTGCAATGGAACAATATGGTTAATATTTTTGGCTTAATCAAAGAGAGAATCTTAGAAATGGAGCCTTTTCCCCGCTCTGGCTGTTTCACTGCTAAGATTTCTTGGTGCAACCTACATACTTGATACTATCTGATATATGTTCCTGATAATATTTTTTTTATTTTCAATCTCTTGTCTATAAAATATAGATTCTAGATGGGTACATGTTATGACGTAAAAAGACGACATGAGTAAGTACGTATAGCCCTAAAATATAGTCAATATAAATATTAAATTATTGATTTAATTAAAAATATAATAGTTCAAACTGATCATAAATTAAATATAGTCTAATTTATATTGTTCTTAAGTGCTAGAGAAAGTGAACAAAAGGGACAGAGCAAGAGCTACTTAAACCTAGTAGGTGGAGAACTTAAGTACTCATCAACCCATGTCTTTATTGGTGGGCTTCTTTTGTACCGGTAAAGATAATTTCAATTTTAATTATTATGGAGATAAAAATGGATGGAGTCATGAGTACGTATGTATAAGTGTGTGCACGCCGCACGACGATGGGGCGAGAGGGAGGTTTTGAATGTTTTTTCTTGATAGATTTATCCACCTAAAATAATGGACTCGTCAATTAAGTTAAGATAGATCAAATCCCCTAAAATAATAAGTCAACCGATTTAAGTGAAAATCAACGGTTAGATTTTTTCTCAGATTTTTTAGTATTTTTTTTAATTTATTAGAGTGCCACATGATAACTTACGATTGTTTGTAGGATGCCACGTAATAGTTTATGAGTATTTTTAAAAAGTTTAATGGAATTTTATTATATAATACATACCTTTGCTAATAGCTGCCGCAACATGCAAGGCCGTACGTCCCTCTGGGCCAGCAAACGATGCCGGCGACGGTATCCCGTCACGTGACGGACGTAGCAGCGCTGCGACCAAACGAACCGAACCAGTCGTCGCCGCTAAGTACAACGGCGAGACACCATCGCCGGATGTTACTGCGGCCATCTCGGGAGCCTCGCCCATGAAGAGATCCACCACCTCAGCACGGCCGTGCCGGACGGCTTCGTGCAGCGCCGTGGCGCCCAGCTGGTTCATCGCCCGCAGAGGCGCCGTCTCCTCCTCCTCCTCCCCTCCACCGGCGGCGGCGCGCGTCATCGGCAAGAGACAGGCTGCTACATCCCGGTGCCCGGCCTTCGCCGCACAGTGCAACGGCGTGTCGAGGCACTTGTTCCTCGTGGCGACCAGCGACGGCGCCATCTCGCTGATGAGCTTCACGAGCTCGACGTGGTCGCGGCTGGCGGCCAGATGCAACGCCGTGTTCCCGTTGCTCGTCACCGCAAGGAGGGAGCTCGTGCCTCTACTCCGCGTCGCCGCGTCACGCAGGGCCGCGTCGCCGACGTTGATTGAGACCTGCAGTTGCCGCAGGCCATCTGTTCGACGACAGCAATCGTCGCCGCCACGGCCTTCTCTCCCCATCAATAGCTCCTGCAAGCGGACCACGTCGCCGGCGGTGAGCACTTGTACCAACTCCGCATCGAGCGTCATCTTTTGGTGAGGACCGAATTCCGCAGCGGCTGCGAGAGCATTCACCATGGTTGGTTGAATATGACACACACCTCAGTCTCACTGAGCAATCCCTCTTTTTCTTTTGAGATGCTGACACACTGCTTTTGGTAGAGATAAAGGACATTTTGTGACCACTGCTCGAGGTCAATAGAATACTTCGTTTAATATTGTTTTTTTCCTATGGCGGCTTGGCCTCCCTTGGATCTTGAAGCAAGCCCATCGGCCATCGCATAATTTTCCCCTGATTCCTTATACGGATTTGCTATAATAGATTTGTGGCCTTTATGTTTTACCTCTTTCGTCTATAGGATCTTACATCAATATTTATGTTCTTATTTATCTTTATTTATCTAAATTACAGTTACATTCAATTACATTGCATTTAAGTTATATAACACTTGTACTCAATTACAGTACACTTACACTTACACTCAGTTACATGACATCACACTCAGTTACACCAAAAATAGATTTTACAACATTTTTTTCTTTAGATTTATGATTTTTGCCATGTTTATATTTTTTATCTATTATATACTAAAAGTCCATTAAACTTCTATAATCGCTCTCAAACTATCATGTGACCTCCTACAAACGCTCCTAAATCATCATATGGCATTCTAATAAATTAATAAAAATCATAAAAATTTAAATAAACATCTAACCATTGATTTTCCTTTAAATCGATAGACCTACTAATTTTAACCATTAGATCTCCATCTCAAATACAAAAATCCGGTATCCCCACCAACACCACGGTAAGTATGCACATACTCCCTCCACACCATCCGAACTCTCCCCTTCTCTCCTATTTTTTAGCTAACTTCTCGTATTTTATAGCTAACACTCAATATATATGAAAATAATAATCGAACAACTAAATGATCATAATTCTCAAGTTACATACTTTTTTCTCATTTTTTCAATTATTATGTTATTTATCAATTAAACATATAATTCAAGATCCATATTATCCATATTTGTTATCCAAAAATTGAGATCTTCTTCTATGCTTGGAATTAATTAGGACCCTTGATCACTAATGATCTAACGCATAGAGAGAGAAGGTACCAGGAAAAAGGTATTAAAAGGGTGGGCCAGGTATGGAAGGTGGAAGGTTAAAATGGTAACTGAGTTTCATTTTTTTTGCGGTAAAGGGCAAATGCGTCTTCTCTACTCCCGATCCGTTCTATCTTCCGATCCCGATCCGTTCCAACTCCCGATCCGTTCCAGGTGTCAGTGGAGGTGCCTGAGACAGTAGTGAGGCGGAGGGGGAGAAGCGGAGGCGCACGGGCTCGCCGACCATCGGAGCGTGGCGTCGACGACCGCGAGCACAGCGCCCAGGATCGCGAGCTCGCGGCGGCTGTCCCCACCGTCGACGCTTTGGGCGCTCTTCCCCCGATCTGTTCCAGGCATCGGTGGGATTGAAGGTGAAGGTGGCTGAGGCGGAGTGGGAGAGGCGGTGGCTCATGGGATCCTCGTCCTTCGGAGCGTGCATCGACGACTGCGACCTCGGCGCCTAGGACCGCGAGCTCGCGCCGGCCAGCCTTGCCGTCTTCGCTTTGGGACGCTCCTCCCCCTATCTGTTCCAAGCGTCGGTGGGATTGGAGGTGGAGGTGGAGGTGACTGATGCAGAGGGGGAGAGGTGGAGGCGCACGGGCTCCCCTTCCTTCGGAGCGTGGCGTCAATGACAACGAGATCGTCGTCCAGGACCGCGAGCTCACGGCGGCCGCCCCTGCCATCGCCGCTTTCGAGCGCTCCATCCCGATCCGTTCTAGGCGGAGGTGGAATTGGAGCTGGTGGTGGCTGAGGCGAAGCGCATGGGGTCCCCTTCCTTCGCAGTGTGTCGTCGATGACCGTGAGCTCGCGTCGGCCGCGGCCGCGGCCGCCGGCGATTTCGAGCGCGCCTCCCGGCTCTAAGTAGACGTGAGTTAACTTGATCTGATATTTCGAGGTCCAATCATCTAGTAGTTGATTTCGATCTTGCTGTTTGTGAATTTGTGTTATATTTGGGAGAATTGTCCAATTTAGATTCAGCTTGTTTTGGATCCTTTTGTCAGAGTTGGGTAGAATTTTGGTAGAGTGAATTGCACTTTGTGCCTCTTTTAGAATGAATTGCAGTAGAGAAGAATGTTACAGGTATGATAGAATTGTCGATTTTTGCAGTACAGAAGAATGTTACAGGTATGATAGAATTGTCGATTTTTCTTCCATTCACTAGAGTTGAAGGTATGATAGAATTGTCGATTTTTCTTCCATTCACTAGAGTTGAAGGTTGCTGGTATGTTAGAGTAGTATACTACCATGGTTGGTTTATTTTGGTAAGATTGGTTGTTTTGTGTGACTTGCAAAACTGGGTTGCAATCGTTGCTGATTTGAGCGGAGAAATTGATTTTTAGAATGACCACGACAGCAAGTTTAGATGGTGTGAAATGCAAACTTTAGGAAACCCTAGTCCAATATGCATACATGGTAAGAAAAATGGGTGGAAAGTGGAATTCTCTCTATTTTTTTAATAAGTAACCATGCCTAAGCTTGATAAGATTGCCACTTCTGGAAACAGAGTTAGGTTGGCTGGCTTAGCTCGTTGGAATGACTTTGAATAAATGGAATGTGAGATATGCCAAAAAATAATCCATATTAGATATTACAAAATATGATCCAAATCAATAAACAGAGAATTCGATAACTCTAATGTTGTTGGTAGGGGCTCAACTGATATTGACTAGGAGTGCGCATCCTTCGATTTGCCGAACACACTCTTTGTGCAATTGTTTTACTTTCTAGGGTTACTTCCTTGGTGTTAGACTTTGCAGTACTTGCCTCTTTAGTTTGCGTTTGTGCACTCTTCTTTGTACCTTGGCTTACTATATGCAGGTCTTTTGTGTTAGCATCTTGTAGCACACTGCCATGTGAATTTTTTTTTGAAACCTTCCTTGCCCTCTTTCTTTTTGCAGTGCCTATTATTTTGACATCGTCATCCATAGCATGCCCTTCTCCCTCAATGTCTCTTTCAAATTCGGAGAAAAATTCAGCTTGCTGAATAACATAAAAGATTAAATAGTGTTATTGAAAGTGGCAATGACACAAAGGATAAATCATCACCATATCAATTTCACAAACCGTGATAGGATGTCTGTAGGATGGTCTCCGAACTTTGTTACATTCTGAGAGCAACAATCTGCAACATATCTTCTTTCTAAAAATATCAATTTGTTTATGCATGTTAAACCAAAGATACAATTAGTTAAGATAAAAATATCGTATTATGTCATAAGATAGAATATGTACCTGTGTGAATTGATGAAGTATCTTATCCCCATCCCATTCCATCATATATTTAATCATGTAGACACTGCATGATTGACTGTAAGTTGTAGGCAATATATTAATTTGTTATTAGGTACGAATGCTAGCAAGTATTAAGAATTTTTCTTACCAGTCCATTTGTTGTGGTATATCGGTGTAGTACTGTTTGTTTCTTCCACACAGTAATGTTTGTAGGCTCGATAAGTGTGACCAAACCACCTTCAACTGCACGCTCTATACATAATTGCAAGTTTGTTACCTGCCATACAAGAAATTTCGAATGGTCATCATTAGCGAAAACATTTGCTATATTTTTTGCCAAGTTTTTATGGTAAAAGATTATATTACTATTCTTTTTTTTCCTTTTCCTCATCACGCAACCTCGTCATTGAGACAGTAGAGTTAAGAATTTGGATCTCCTTCTTGAGTGAATTCACCACTAATAAACTCCAATGGCTTCCCATCACGTTGAATGGAACAAATACCTAATATTGACATAGTTGTTTTAAATATGAACCAGAGTCTAGCATGTCTTTGCAATTGTAGACATACTAGTTAATTCATAAGGTGTGTGAAATGTACCATGTGTCGCATAACACAAATCTTGCCAACTTGTGAAACCCAACGATGATCAAGTCTTGAATCGAAGTCTTCAAATTCATCAAATAACAAGTTACTTTGGAAGGTTGTGACGACTCCTACATTATCATTTGCTATGTTGGTGATGTAACCATACGCATCGATCACCTGCAATAAAATTTTGTATGTGTTTGGTTAGACACAAATATCAGTATTTTTTTGTACGAATGTAAAATTGCCTAACTCACTGTGTCATATAACCATCCTTCATTCACATTTGGGAGTAGGAAATTAATCGCGAGTGGAATATCAGCTATGTCAGCAACTGTGGCCCAAATGTAGCTATTCCTCACAAAATGTAGGACCTCTTCATCTTCTTTTGTTAGAATATAATCATCTGTATAGTCTGAGAAAAAAAATGTTCAAATTGTGCACAGAGACTAAAAAACGCAAGGCAAAAACTAAAGCGGAAGAATGAAAAATGAATGGAATTTCTCACCAAGATACCGTGTTGAGGCATTATGGCATTTGTCATCCTCATACAAATATTCCACAGGGTCAGTAGCATATATATCACGACCACATGTCCTTTTTAGTAATTGTTTTGTAGCTAAAATTGAACGCTCAGAATCCATAGTGCCATTTTTTTCTATAGTTGTACTGAGTTTGTGAAATGTTTGTATGCAATGCTCATGCAAGGGCTTTTCTAATAGAGCAGTAATATTTGGCGATAATTCTTGTATCTTTTCAACATGCTTGACTGGTATTTTATTGGAACAATTAGTTTGAAAACATTTTGGATGAACGTTGGTACACCCTTGTAATGTTTCATCATTTTCTACAAAAGTTTTGTTCCAATCATCCTGGGCATGCAAAGTGTTCATTGGAGAGGTTTGTTCCTACAAAAGGGAGAGTTACCACTAAAAATATTAATTTTTAGTTGGACTAAGAATATTTATGTAGCTGAAGGCTTATATATTACAATTAGTATGTAATAAAATAGTGTTGTACACGTTATACCTTACAGTCTGGTTCGCCAAATGGAGAAGAATTGTATGTGGGAACTGCCTTGCGGATTTCCTGGAAAAGAGAATAGTCGTAATACAGGTAAACAAGATCTAGGGAGCCATGGTAGTGATAAACAAACCATACCTTCAAATCGTTTGTACACTGAAATAATCCTGCTTCTAGATTGCACACCCTAGTTGCTAGGGTGTCATTCATTTTAATCCCAGTTAATTCCTGTTGTATATTAAGAATCTTTGAAAGAAGTTTATGTTCCATATCATGGATTACTCTTTCAAGTGAGAGGCGCTCCTTCGCCATAGCTTGAAGTATTAGGTTAACCTTCAAACAACAGTGAAAATCTTTTTTATTCCTTTATACGAAAAAATATGAGAAAATTAAAGCTAGACAGTATAGTTATCGTGAGCTTAAACTATATGAACCTGGTTATTTGTGATAGAATGATGGACTGAGTGAGAAAGGTGTTCTGCCGAGTGAGATGGTTCACTTGTAACTTTGTGCGCATGGTCTCCATGTAGCTGGTGAGAAGGTTGGCGTGTTTGTGTTTGCATAGGGTCTCCATGTAGCTGGTGAGAAGTTGGCTTTTTATTGGCAATATTGGCTATGCACTGATCAGGTAAATTCATGATAACCTATATAAAATGATTTAGCTACTAGATATAAAAGGGTTTCATATACAAAAAAAAACTGAAGTTCTTGTGAGTTACCACGCCTCCATGAATGCCTTCTTTTTCGTAAGCGATGGTTCTTAGTTTTGCATTTTTCTCGTCTCAACGTGCCATCAACGGATGAACTGAAGGAGAATAGGAAACACCATATTTACAGTATGCTTGAATCTTTTCCCAGTACCAAAATTACAAAAGGTAGACTTTCTGAGATTTGATGGTAAGTGAGGGTAAAACAATTTATACACTGATTATATATTATTTTTACAGGAACTGATTATATTATATGCCAATTACCTGGAGCAGAGCTAAATTTCCTTGTAGATTGACTAGGTCTTCTTCAACAAAAGTATGGATGCAACCCAGTAGGTGAGACAGAGAGAAAGTTCCCTAGTTGAGCTTTGGAATATCCGAAACATTTTCAAGAAGGGATAAATACTTTGAATCAACATGGTAATCTGTTGTGGGAGCTAAAATAACACCAATAGTATACAAAACAATCTGACGGATAAAATCTTCATCAGCCTTCTTAGATCTTAAAATATTGTCCCTCAACCCCTGCAAAGAAATGTGTCCTTTTCCTGCTGTTTTGTATCGGTTGAACAACTCACCATTGATTTTTGCTTTGTTGTCTACAGATATTTCTACCCCTTTGATTGGCAGATGCATTATTTTGTAGACATCAGTTGCTAGCAATGGAATTTCTTTACCACCTAGTACAAAACATTGTGATTCTAGGTTGAATGTCTTGGCAATCTTAACTAGCATGATACGGTGGAGAGTTACCACCTTCATATTTAACAAGCCACCTAGCCCTAGCAACTTCATTGTTTGATGTTGTTCTTTGGACAATTGTTGTACTGTCTCTGCATATTGCTTTGGCGAGCAAATAATGGTCATATCTCCATGCCTCATAGCAATTTGCTGGAAATTGTGGTAATCAAACATGATTATGTAATGAATAATTTGGTGCACAAATGATGTACATATGGTAAAGCAAATGTATATAGTGCTGTACTATGTAACTGACCTCATCCTCGGTGAATTCGTGATCTGTAGATTGACTTTGCGGAAGTGGCACCCCTTGTGCAAACTGCTGCTGGTTGGATGCACTGCCGCTACTGAAGCTGGGAGGTCTTCCTCCCATCTTTGACACCATCCCAGTTGATCGCCCACCGTCGGCCGCCTCTCGTGGCTTGTTACTGCTCTCTCGAAAAACTAGCGAAATGATCTGATTTTTCGGGGGCACGAACTGACGTGAGTATTGGAGGCTGCAACTGATTAAATGGATGACTGGACCATAACTGGACCATGCACTATGTACTGAGTTGGGCCATAACTGGACCATGCACTATGTACTGATGTCACGTTTAGGTAATACGCCTTCGTGTTTGGAAAACATACTCGTAGCAGTACGCTATAGTTATTTAAGATGTATATCGACCAAAGTTCCGCGTATAACCATCGGTTAGCCAGTTGCTGATAATACGCAAAAAGGCGTACATGCGATAAAAAAATAATTTATGGTTAAAACTTTAACATATATATATTCTTCATGACTTATATGCCAATGTTGAAGAAGAAACTACGAAATCATGAGCTATGGGTCTTTCAAGTAGCTATGATCTCAAATATTTGCATATATATTGTGTTTTAAGATTCAAATTTTGTCATCGGCACATACATTATATGGCAATTGATGTGACCTGGATCTTTAGTGCACACAATCGCGTATACATCATCATTATGAGCTATGGGTCTTTGAGGCGGCTATAGTTTTTATCAAACACCTATGAGAGAAAAAAAGAACAAGCCTATTATAAGTAGATTGTGAAGCAGAAATATGTTTTTTTTAAAAAAAGAAGATAGGGATGTACTTAAACACATTGGAACTAGGCATGTAGAAAATTAAATTTCAATTAATTTGAGATGTTTTTGACATATTAAATTTCAATCAAATTTAAAATCATTGGAAATTTTATATAAATAATGTGATATTTTCAATACTTGTTCACAAATTTTTTAAAAAATTATTTAATTTTTAGAATGGAAAAAGTGAAAATTCTAGTCAAACGGTTCTTAGGAATTGTTTTTTAAGCCCATTCTTAGGAATTAGAATAAATGGCCAAAATAAGATGGAGCTGGGAATCGATCACTAGTGGCTGTTTTGAAATATCCACTACTCAACCACCAGCACAATAGGCTTCCTATGACATGGTATGAATATAACGTACATTTGAGCAAATCATACAATATTTCAAGAGGAAATTGCACGGGAGGAATATCATTGAGCAAATCGATTCACAAATAATAACATGTAACATTCACATGGTAAATATAGAAGTTTCAAGTAGTAGTGACAAAAGCAAAAAATAACACGTTTGTACAAGCAATATGAAAATTATATAAATGATGTTCCAATAAGGTTTGACGGCCCTATAATGCGCCCAAGATATTCATACGCCAAGTGAGAATACGGTCCTTTAGGGTCTTGTAGTACTCCATGCATTATAAGATCAGTGCAAGGTTCCTGAAAGTGAACAAATACCACGCTGTAAAGTTCTTTTTTTCAGAGCAAAGTGACACAAACTGAACCTATGTTAGCAAAGCAATTATTCAGATCTAACATGAAGTCACCATATAATACACATATAAAATTAGGCTTCTAAAATTATGCTATAACTTCAGTGCAAGAGGTATCTGAACCTAAAACAAGATCTAATACTCCATGCACTAAGTTCTTTTTTTAAAAAAAGCAAGGTCACTGCTATAGAAACCTGTGTTACCAAAGTACAGATTCAGAGCTAACATACAGTCACCATACACTAGACTTATGAAATCAGGCATATGAATAAAAAAATGGTTGACTCCATGAACTATTCATTGGCAGCACTAATAAAAAAATGTCCTGAAAATGAAACATGGTTTACTCCATGAACTATTCATTGGCAGCACTAATAAAAAAATCATATCAATGACAGCATGAATCCCAAGATCAAGACATATATATCTACCTAATTAAGTTGTTCGCTTTGGACATGTTTGTCTTGTGTAGTTAGGCTTTTTGCAAAAGCTACATGTGATCTTTCTCTTTTTTTCAGGAAAGGTCTTTATCCTTGATCCTCTTGTATGATTTTTAGGAGCACCTCTGGGAACAATTTTAACCGGATCTTGAACCATTGCCTCCATGAATGATTCAGCTTCCAAGCTTTGTGGTATTATAGGTCCATGCCTATTAGACTTCTTTTTAACATTAGCTGCACTATTTTCCGTAATTACTTTCCGCAATGCATGCTTCATCTTGTCATACGAATCTTTTGATTCAGATGCTTTGAAACATGCTGAATTGCTCAAATTGCGTAACTCATGGTACCTCTCTAGGCTTTTTGTCCAATCATACATGCTACTCTTTCTTATGGATGGGAAAGCAGACTTCGCACTCATGGTCCACCGTTTAGCGATGCAACAGCAACCCCTGGGGAGTTCTTCTATATGTAATATAGAAAACACATAAAATATGTGACTACATGGTATGGCTTCAGATTGCAGTTTACAACAGGAGCAAGAAACTCTTTCCAATGAGGTCTCTGAAAATGAACAATCAACGTGAAACTTCAACTCTCTTTTTTCCCGCAGAGATATCACATATGTCCTCAAATCTCCTCCGTCTAGTATTTCATTGATCGTAAGCTTCCTTGCACCACATATCTCTTCTTTCACCAATACAAAAACAGTAGGTGTATACAGATGTGCTGCATCTTTCTCAATGTTAGAAGCATCCAACTCCGTGAATGGCACAGATTGGGATGACTCACTATCTAACTTCGCCTCATTTCACCGTAAATTGGATAAGCATTCCTCATAATGATGCATCATGCGGAATAATGTCATCTGCCCATCAAGATGAGCATGTAATGTTGAGTTCAAACTCTCACTTCGTTGGTTACTCTTCAAGCCTAAAAAACATAGTCCTTTTTGATATGCTGCAGCCCATAACATCCTCATCTCATACATTTGATGCAACCAAGTATCAGCACTGGTAATTTCATGCTTTTCCCTAAAAAGGATCCATTTGCTCTCAAACTCATGCGTTGAACAGTAATCATATAAGAATTTCCTAAAATCATGGCTGACTTCAGAATCGTGCAAATGTCGTATTGTATTCTGCTCAATGTGCCATGTGCACAACCTGTGGTTACAATTAGGCAATATTGCTTTAATAGCTCTTTGCATTGCAAGGTCTCCATCAGTGATAACAGATATGGGATATTTTTGAGCCATACAAGTCAAAAAGGTGGTCAACAACCATTCGTATGCTTCTCCTGATTCATCAGAAACAATGCTGCATCCAAATATGATAGTGCTTCTATGGTGGTTCAATCCAACAAACGGTACAAATGGTAAGTTATATCTGTTTGTCCTTTATGTGCTATCGAATACCACAACTTGACCAAACGCTTCATAATCCAGATGAGACTATGAATCTGACCAGAATAAATGTTTCAAATGGCCTTGCTTATCAATCTCATATTTGAAAAAGAAATCAGGATCCCTCTCTTGTCGTGCCCTTAGGTGACTCAACACCGTTTGAGCATCACCAGCAACTATGGTTTCTTGCTTATATCGATAGCAATAATTATATATATCCCTTGATACAAATCCAACATTGTCATAACCATCAAATTGTTTTTCCATTATATTCATAATTTGGTGTTTTCGCACTCCTGCTATTTCCATTTCAAGGATGTCTGCCTTCTATGCATCACTAATTTTACGGTGTGAACGTAGAAAACAAACTTGATCAACAGGTGCTAAACAATGGTTGTGTTCATCCATAAAATCTTTCACGAACCACTGCCCTATTTCCTGGTTAAGCATAATGACTAGTTTTGCTTCACGCCCACAATGAGTCAGGTTCCGAGCTCTTCTTTTTCTATCCGTTCTCTTCATATGCTTACCTTCACGGAAACCTTGTCGACTGCACACCAACTTTCTTAGGCACACCTGCTCCATGCCTTTGATTCTTTCCAAGTAGCATTTTCTGACGCTAAAACCTTTTCCAAGAGCATATTTGTTGTAAAAATCAACGCCTTCTTCCTTGCTACCAAATGTCTGGGTGATAACATATTCATAAGCTGATAGAGCCTCCGCACTATACCTCACAACAACCATATTGTTCTGCAAAACAAGTAATTAATTCAGAAAATATATCATATGGCCATACATTTTTTACAAGGTAATTTTAAAAGCTACCTCAACTAATTTGCATCTACATCTCAGTACTACCTAACTGATGTATATTTCACATTTATTTTTATACATTCCAAACTAACAGACCCAAGCAAAATTGTATTACTGTCTGATAGAGGGGCCTAAGTTTAGTCAACTGGTTCTAAAACAAAGCTGACAACTAAGCAAGTATTTAATAGAAATCTGTTATTATTACAAAATACAACTAAGTTGACATAATTATCACTCACAGCTAACTAATAGATATATAACAGATCATATCACAACCGAGTAAATCAATTGCCTTCAATTGGTTCCAACCCGTGTATAGACTTCATAGGGCACCTATGCTAAATATCCCAGAAAACTTCATTGCACTAGTACAGATAAGTTTTCATAGAGATTTGTAACTCTAGAACCATTAGCAGAGGACTAAACTTGCAATCATTAAATCTGAACCGGTGGATATCACAACAAACTACATGAAGTACCTGCTCAGTGCTCACAAACATTTCAGAACAAGCTACTGTTATCAGGTGTTGTGTAGTGTACTCTAAAAAAATTCAGAACCTTTCAGAGAAGCTACAAACGTTTCATGAGAAACTAAATTCATGCAGTAAGGGAGGAAGAACGTTGTGCATTTTTCTGTTGTTAGACGCTTATGTAATTCTCTACTGATATGTATGTATACATCCACAACCAATTGGCCTACCTGCTGGTCGCCGCTGCTGTACAAGCCCGCCGCTCGCCGAGGCCGCACGCGCCCGCCGGTCACAGCCGCCGCAAGCAGCCTGAGGTCGCCGCCGCCGTACGCGTCCTCCGGACACAGCGTACGAAAGCAGCAGCCGGTCACCGTCGCCGCCGCTGCTGCCGCACAAGCCAGTCGCGCCCATAGCGCCCGCAGGTCGCAGCCGACGTACGCGGCAGCCAGTCACCGTCACCGCTACCGCACGCGCCCGTTGCGCCCGCTGGACACAGCCACAGCACGCGGCAGCCGGTCGCCGCCGTCGCACGCGCTACACCTGCTCAGCCTCATTCGATTGGGATTGATTAGGGTTAATCTTGAAAAGAAAATCGTCAACGTTAGGAAGTGGATGGGAAATTAGGAATTGAGCAATTACTAAGCTACCCTTGTTAATAATAATTTTTGTTCCTAAATTACCCTTTATAAATTAACGATGGATATCAATTGGTTATGGAGGTACCTCAGGTACCTTCCAAGCACCGTAAAAGACCTCCCAAAAATTAGATCATGTGGATGTTCTAACTACAAGTGTCTGGGAGCTATCTAATTATTGAATTTTTATATGATTTTGTCAGTTAAAAAAAAGAGAGGAGCGGGGGGAGAGGACAGATAGGTACGTACATACATGCACATTTCACGATGGGAAGCAGAACTTTTGCCTTTTTTATATTCCTACAAATACATATGGGGATATATTGTTCTTTAACAATACATATGGGTTTAGTGATGGGAACCATCGACCATTGTATATATTGGTCGATAGTGGTGATTGGTCCTACAATATATATCTGCCCATATATATTGTTCTTACACTCCTACAAATACATCTAAGTTGTCATGTGACACTCTAATAAATTAATTTTTTTATAAATATAAAAAATAAAATAAAACATTTGATCATTGGTTTTCACTTAAATCGGTTGACCTATTAACTTCAGTGGTTACATCTATCTTGAAAAAAATTCCCCAAACTAACCTCCCTCCCTCCCCTTCCCCCATGCGGCATGCACACGCACGTACGACCCATCCTCCTGTTCCTCTCTCCATGTCCTTCTTTCTCTGTTTTTTTATCTCCACAACAAATAAAATCAAAATTATATTTATGAAAAAAAAGCCCACAAATGGACCTTCGCTTAACACGTCTAGCTGGCTCTCCCTCAGTCACATGCTTTTCTTCTCTTTCACCTCTAGCAAGGACTTATAGAAACAAAATAAATTAGGCTTCAAAATAATCATAATTTTTAAAATCATATATTCAATTTATGATATGTCCAAACTATTGTAATTTTTAATTAAATTAATATTTTAATATGTGTATTGACTTACATTGTGGACCACATCTATCCACCTTGAGGCCTCTGCTAAATTGTCAACGGATTATACACTGACCAAGGTATTTGTAGAGTATGGGGATCGTCGGAACCAGGGTATATGCGAGAGTTGATCAAACAAACAAAAGACAAAGATTTATACTGGTTCAGACCCTCGAAGTGAGTAATAACCCTACCAGTTTATATGGATTAATATCAAAAAATACTCTCAGAATACAATAAGGGATAGAACAGCTGACTAATTTCGTTGACTAGAAACTGCCGAGAACGGCCCAGCGAGATCTATTCGGCGAATATGACGAAGACTTTCTTTGGATTGCTTCTGGACGTAGATTTTGGCTTGGTTTGTCACTAATTACCCCTCCACGACTATAGGGTCTTGTTTATATAGCAGAGGTCACCTACTTCTCTAAGTAGAACTCAGGGAAATAGAACAAAATACGGCTCAAGGAAACCTTATCTTTTTCAACTAAGACTCTGACACCTTCTATTCTGGAAAGATAATTTCCTTCTCTTTTAACCGTATTACTTTGATTAAAGGATACCTTATCGTATATTATCGGGTATATAGTTTTACCGTATTTCACTAATCCGTGTATAGGAGGTATGCTTTATTCTTGACTCTGACATAAATAAAATAAAATAAAGTACTAAAATTTCTCCTTGAAAATTAAAATATCCCACCTTCTAGGGTTTATTTAATATGCATATTGACTTACATTGTTTTTGATTATATCATTATTTACGTCATAGCATGTACCCCGTCTAGGGTTTATTTTTCATAGACAATGGATTGAAAATAAGCAACATGGTGCATTGAACATCATACAACATCCTAGCAAGCATGCGGGTTGTACCAAGAAATCTTAGCAGCGAAACGGGCCATAACTGGCCTCTACAATATATCAAATCAATTTCAGATGGGAATTAAAGACCATGCCCAATTATTTATTTATATGGAAAAACTTGGTACAGTGCATTGTAAACTTAGAAACACTCCAGTTTAGTGGTAATTTACTTTAAAAAATATAACTATTATTTTAACATTTCTTACTTAATTGGAGAGATAAATTTGGAAAGGATGGCATTAACTATGCCAAGTTGTATGGCCTTAACCCACTTATATTTTCATTCCAAATTGCAGAGATCAAAATTTAAAATTACATGAAAACAATCATTGAAAACTGAACTTTTTTTTGTTGAATTTGACCTATTATAAATAGCAAAGTTCAAACATTTTACAGTACTGACATAATGAAAATATCTAAAATTTCAAATAAAATTTAATAGAAAATTTGACCTTTTTGGCTTTATTTTGGAAATGAAATCTAACATAATTTCAGTTTGAAGTGTACAACCCTAAACTACAACTTGAGAGCAGCAAAAGTCTCCTTTTCTATGATATTCTCTCATTGAGCAAAACCATTTACTGTTAAACCGTAGTTTCTTAATGCAATACTACATTCATACAATTAAATCAAATAGTTCAACATATCCACCTCATGCAATTAGATGATGTATTAATGTTGTGCTATTAGCCATAAATTTAATAGAAAATATCTTCAATTAATATATAGTATACAGGAAAAAATGTTACTTAGAGTTTAGAAACTCTAAAAATAACATATGCTAAATATTAAAAAAAGAAATACATTGCGTACAAATATATGTAGTTTGATAGGTAGAAACTCCATTAAGAAAAAAATATTACTAGCATTCAAAGAAACCCCAAACAAATTATTAAAAAACATGAGTAAGTATAAACATTCATAATAAAATTCCAAACACATTAAATAAGATGTCCGCGTATGTGCGCGGACTGCCTTTCTAGTTTTATTTAAAATGGGCTATATTCATTAGTTAAAAATTATGCAAGATTCAAAGTTATAAATATATCAAAAAATTAATAGAGAGTTCCTTCCTTCTACCTCTAGTCCTTGACTTGGAGCACCCTGTCAATGGCGGCACCAGTGAACAACCCTCCTTTTCTTCCGAAGGGCGAGCACCATGGCTTCTCCTTGGCCACTTGCGTTTCGTTGCGTTCGCGGACGTCAGATGCACGCGGCAGTGCCGGCAGGTGCCGCTACGGCTGCGAGATTCTCTCTTGGTGAAGAGGAGACTGATAGTCTGATAGGAATGTTTAATTATGGGCCGGCCGGGCCGACTCTCCCGAATGATAGGGACAAATATGCAGCGCAGTAAGTTTATTTTGCCTACCTCATCGCTTACCCTTGATCGAATCATCTCCATCAACTGTACAACGAGCTATAACGTCTCTTCCATCTCTAAGAATGAAAACAAATAGACTTCTACGATGATTTAAAAACGGTTTCTATGAGTGAGACCCACATGTAATGAGATATGGTAAAATATATGCGATGGGCTGTCATTTCCTTTCTACTTTCCCCCACCTCTCCCTCTCTCTCCTCGTAGGCAGCGACGGAGGCGAGACAAGCCGGACCGCCGGAGGATGTGGCTGGCAGTGGGAGAATTTTTAGCATTTTTAATTTTTATTTTTTAAAGATTTGCAAAAATAATTTTAGGTTTGAAAAATTTGTAAAACTAATCTCCAATCGCCCTCTCAGAGGGCGATTTTTTCTACTTTCCCCCACCTCTCCCTCTCTCTCCTCGTAGGCAGCGACGGAGGCGAGACAAGCCGGACCGCCGGAGGATGTGGCTGGCAGTGGGAGAATTTTTAGCATTTTTAATTTTTATTTTTTAAAGATTTGCAAAAATAATTTTAGGTTTGAAAAATTTGCAAAACTAATCTCCAATCGCCCTCTCAGAGGGCGATTTTTAAAAATCGCCCTCCCAGAGGGCGACAAGGGGCCTAACTGTAAATTTTTAAACCCTTTGCATCGGTTTAATTGCTTAAAAACTAATAATACTTATTCGACACTCAAAACGATCTTAAATGAAAAAGTTGTTAACTATAAAGTTGTAGATCTCTGTGAGATCTACAACTTTATAGTTAACAACTTTTTCATTTCAGATCGTTTAGATATCCAAATATTTGTTACAAAATCAAAAACCTATTTAAAACAATCTCAGATCTACATTTTAAACGACATCGAATGAAGATAAATTTTATATGAAATTTATAGATCTCACAAAGATCTACAACTTTGTTATTAACAACTTTTTTATTTAAGATTATTTAAAGTATCAAATAAGCATTATTAGTTTTTAATCAATTAAAACCGATGCAAAGGGTTTGAAAATTTGCAGTTAGGCCCCTTGTCGCCCTCTGGAAGGACGATTTTTAAAAATCGCTCTCTGGGAGGGCGATTGGGGATTAGTTTTGCAAATTTTTCAAACCTAAAATTATTTTTGCAAATCTTTAAAAAATAAAAATTAAAAATGATAAAAATTCGGCGGTGGGAAGCGGAGCGCGGAAAGAAAAGCGCCAAATGTGACAGCCTTCGGTCCGGTGGTTGGGCCATTACTGTTGAGACTGTGACATAAAGTGTGGCCTCTTCAAATTGGGCCAGAAAGGGATTCCAAATGGGCCGAGAGCCTGGGATGCTGCCAATTACTGTGTGTAAGGCTATATATTATGTAGCTCGCGTGAGCTTTGCCATGGTGATTTTTGCTAATTTATCCTGCTGAGTCACAAGGTGGCCGGGCCTGATGTTTCTTCGCTCTCCAGTCTCCACGTGTATGCCCACACGACACAGGTTAACGGTGGTCTCTGTCTCCAGCGAAAGGGGAGTCGCCATGGCTGAAGGAGACGCCGACGGATGACCGGGACAGAGACCCAATCAGGTTTTACCAGCGCCCGCAATTTGTTTGTTGCAGTGAGATTGATAATGGCAGGTGTGCAGAAGTGATCCGTGGGATGGCTTTTATTTGAATGGAGAATTGCTCTGAATATACTACTAGTAGTCTCCAAAACAGAACGACACAGATTCGGGCAGACATGCATCGCTCTACTGGCCAATTAATGGAAAGACTTGATAAAAACAATTCTCGTAAGACACCAAACAGTAAAACATATATTGTGGTGAGATCTTACTATCTTAGTTCAGTAGTAGTTTGGCTTAACAATGTCGAGTACGATCGCGACGACGAAGGTGACACAAATGAGTACAGCGGGCAGTCCTGCGAACAGAAGAATATAGAATTCTAGCAGGCACGAGTACTTGTTTATGTTCACGAGATCTCTCCATCCGGTTCGTCGCCATATCGCTCTTCCAAGCCCAAGTCCAAACGGACCCCAAATTTTGGGGAAGCAGAAGAGGATTGCTGCTGAAGACGCCACGTACACGAAGAGGGCAAGCCCACGGTTCAACCCGAGGGCGAATGCGCCAATAAGAAACATACCACCCGATGGCACCAACCAAGATGCCTGTATGCTGTACCAACTACGATGTTTGCGTGGAATTTCTCTTGTGACAGCACATATAAGGAAGCCGGTTGCCACAATGGAGCAGAGAAAGGCCATGGTGTCTGTTACGACGAATGCTTTGAATGCAAATCGGCTTTGCCAGTATTGCCGTCCCGGCATGCGGGTGGTCATCGCCGATGAATTATCCCCCGCAAATGCCACTGTAGCAATCAGAACCGATGCGATTGTTACGTTTTTTGATATCTTAGCTTGTTGCTCGTATGCTTCCTCGTCTGAAGTAGATTTGTTGTCCATAAGAAAAGCTTGATCTCCATCTAGAGAAAGTGGTGCTCCCACATACTGCAGACAATCATACACAATGACGTGTGGATCCTGCGAACAAAAACAAGAAAACACTAGTATTGTTCTTGAAAGTTGTGGGTAACATCGCCCCAGTAGCGGCACACATGATGACTAACAATGTGTAACTGTACTAATTGGCTAATTGGGTACTACGAGAGCTTAACGTTAACGAGAAAAATCCGACTGTTTATTAGACAGATTATATTATCGTGACCGTCGATCATATATATAATGAAAATCTATGTTAATTAAAATAGTTTTGGAATAAACAAACATGAAGGTGTAACCATCATGGACTCCAAATAAATAATTTAATTATAAAGTTCAAAATAAATAATTAGCAAGTTGACAGTGACGTGAACTAATTTAACCTAAACTGCTATAATACAGAAAGTAACCAACACATTTAACGTATAATTAAATTTTAATATTTATCATGTCAGTATATAATAATAGTGCGTGCATTGCACGGGTTGGCTACTAGTGTTATTCACCTCGTTCTGTCATATCTCTAGTTAAACTTGCTTAACTGAAATTATTAATATCTTTTAAAGCTTTTAATTTACATACATGAAAGTCATATATATAAATTTCTCTAGAACACTAATTACATGACATGGATGATTTTAAAATTTTATGGAATTTTTGAAATATATTACAATATAATTTAATTAGGACTGAAACTTATATCTTTAGAGTAATTTTATAGTGGTTTCTACTGGTTTTATTCAACAAGTACTATCATCGTATCGGTAGAAGTGACCTAATTAAGCCATTGATCTATGATTTCAACCATTTATGGGTTCTATTATTAGAAACATTAATTTACTAGTATCAGTAGTTGAGTTGCTAATATAATAAATATGATTCATCATATAAGAAAAAAGTGAAAAATCTAGATTAATTAATTGTACTATCAATAGAGAGGTCCATAAAAAATATCATATTATTTTTGAAAGTTGTCATCTTAATATTGTAAATGTTAAATGCGGTGGAGGAGGTACAATACAATAATAAAAGAGAGGGATCGCACTGTCAATGTTATAGATAAGACATACATAATAATATTTTTATGTTAGACTCGGCGGGGCTTACCATATACCATGTTTTATATAGAATCATGTCTTATATATGAAAGGTGTTCCGAATAAAGAAGAAGAAGCAAAGTCTTACTTAGACACGACAAAGACTACTTGAATCATATCCATACTTGGTTCCCTAGTTCTAATTGGACAAGGGGTTACCCGAGGGTATAAATACAAGACTCTCTAGGAGGAGACAGAACACGTCAAGACAGAAGACAAGTCAATATAGATCTAGACAAACCCAATGTAGGAGTCACAGAGACCGACAAGAGGGATCTAGAGTTATCTTCAATCTCGTCGAGTTCATATTCGAGAAAGAAGACTACACTAGCCGTCGACTACGTATGAGAGCTCCATGACGCCAAGCAGACAGATACTATATTAAATCATCCCAAATATTGTACTTATGAGATACTGATATATAAAGGCAATACCGGTTTCAGCCAACAGGAGTAGGGCTATTACCTGTCAGTTAAGAGGTCTGAACCTGTATAAAAATCTCTGTCTCACGTATCTTTTACCTCAATCTCGCATATACCCTAGTACCAATAACTTTCATACTCTGCAAATATCATAGGCAAGTATAGCCCATCGACAATGACACGTCGGGTAGAGAACTTGGTGCTTCAAGGTTTTGACGAGATAGGTTCAAGATGTGGACTCTCCGATAAAAAAAATTCTTCAACGACTTTGGACTTAGGTGATATGACTCGATCGAAGTGCGTCCTCCTCTAAATCAAAACCGTCACCGCCGATAATTTAATCTATCAAGATTGACAAAGCTTCGAGATATTGCTTGCGTGAATTACATCAGATCAAGGTTGTCGACCAAAAGGCTTTGATCTGGGCCAACCCATTCCAAACCAATAGACCAAGAATTCCTTAATCGACTACGCGAGGCTTCTCCGGAATCGGATACACGTACAAGGCCAAATAGAGACCTTCTCGGTCACCGTTCCTACCAATCAAGCCTGTATCTCCTGTCAGTGGTTGCATGCATGGATCTATAGACATTAGTACACAACCCCTTATTGGTACCGGTTGGGAACCGGTTATAGGTATCGGTTTTTCAGCCGGTACCAATTTGATGGTACTAATACCTAACTGCATAGGTACCGGTTTTAGAATCGACGCCTATAGATATTATAGGTACCGGTTCTCACCCCACAACCAGAACCTATAGTATTCACCAAAAAAAGCATGCCGTCATCGCCTCTTCCTCCGTCGTCGTCCTCTTCACGGGCCTTCTCCGCCACTGTTGCCAGATTTGTCGGCCGCCGTGTCGACGCCACTGCCTGAGCCTTCTCATCGGAACGACTTCCCGGACACGGCGCGACACAGGATGTCGTTGGTGAAGGAGCCGAGTAGCTCCCTCATGTCGATGGCGGCGCCCTCGGTCACCGCCTCCTCAAGCTTGGCAACAACGAGGCCCACCTCCCGCAGCCGTGGCGAAACGACTGGACCTTCTTGGGGATGAGTAGGTCGCAAGGATGTCGCAATGGTGAAGCGCGGGTGTCGACCACTCGATCTTCGACATCTCCTATGCGACGTCGGCCCACCACCCGCCGCCGCTAGCCATGGCCTCTGCCTCCTTCCACACCCTCATAACCTCCTTCAGCTCCGCCGCCACCGCCTCGCCTCCCGCCTTATCCTTCCCGGCCACCTCCGTCCCATCCACAGCCAACGCAGGCGCCTCCTACTGCTCTTGTTCCTACCCCTTCTTGCTGCTGCCCTTGGACTTGGAGGCCGCGCGGGCAAGGCGGCCACGGCCAGTGGCGGTGGGGGGGGGGGGGGGTNGATGCATAGGAGGAGGGTGGAGAGGAGGTTGAGAGAGGGATGGAGTGGAAGAAGGGGGCGGCACCGAGAACGAAGTGGAGGAGTGAAGACTCGCGTGTGGATAAGGTCAACTAGGTTTTATGGGTACCAGTTAAAAAAACCTGGTACCTACCAGTTAATTTAATTATAGGTGACAATTTTAAATTAACCGATACCTATAATTATCTGTTCTTTTAAAAAAACGATACTAATAATATAGGCATCGGTTTTTCTTTAGAACGGTGCCTATAGTTCCATAAAGGTACCGGTTCTATATTTTTCATCCTACAAAGATGACAAAATGATTCATAGATACCGATTTTTAAATGAATCAGTACTCATGAGCCGGTCCCTATGAAAGGTTTTGTGGTAGTAGTGAGACCAATGGTTTGAACGCATATAGCATGACAGGAAAAATCAATACGTACAGCTCCACCACGCTTGTAGCTCAGATTGCTACGTACACATGACCCACGCACCTGGAGAGGAATAGATACATCGGTGTAAGATTGATTTTTAAATTAATCTACATCCAGGATGTATCTACGAAAGTACATAATATTTAATATATAATTTATCGTACTTATTTTTAGACTAATAATTTATTATGTTTACATAGAATATGCTTTTCATACAATATCTATTGTACGAGTGTTTTCTATGTTAGGACGACTATGGTTTTATACTGGGGGCTTGCTCTATTTTTCTATGTAAATCATGTATATTTATGGTATACATAGTGCCCAATAATTAATCTAAATTTGTTTATTATATCCTGACAATATTAGAAGATTTATACAATTTTTTGAGTATGTACTCGGTATTCTCTGCTATATATCTTGCCTTATAAAAAATATTTTCTAGGAATAATCGAGCACACTAGTAGGCAGCGATCGAGTACACCCCATTGTCCAGAACATTCTCGAATAAATATAGAGTTGTTGGACCAAACCTACCAACAAAGACCGACAACCTTCTCATATCTAGTACTGGTCACGATCTGGTCTATTTGTGAAAAGGTTGCTATGTACAATCTTCTCGTGAACATTGTCGATTTTATCACCCGGCATGATTGCGAACGGATGTCCAATATCCTTATAAGTTAAGTATGTAAAGTCATACTGGTCACATGAGATGCACATGTAATAACCAACTCAAACGCCTCTACGAGTGGACGAGGTAGGACTACACACTTGGTTCTCGACCAATGTGGTAGCGATCCTACCACCTGTATGAGTGGTCAAGGTATAACTAAACACCTAATCCTCGACCAGCATGGTAGCAATCCTCCCACCACCTCTATGAGTGGTTGAGGTACAACTACAAACCTAGTCCTCGACCAGCGTGGTAGCAATCCTCCCATCATCTCTGTCGGTGACATGGGACCGGGGGTATCATGACTAGAGGCTTGAGTAGCCGCGGTCACCCACGTGGCCCGACCCCCTCGGGGGGGTCGGGCCCGAGGGTGACGTGGCCACCCCTCCCTCTGTCTCCCCGAGGGGTCGGGCCGCTCCCGTTTCGGCCTCGAGGGCTGGGGCGCCCCGACCCCCTGTGATTTTGGCGCCACGTGTGTGGGTTAGGTGAGCACAGCAGCGCTCACCTAACCGCATTTATAGCGGACCAGACGAGCGCGCCACGCCGCATTTAATGCGACGCAGTGCACGCTTATCCGGTCCGTGACCGGTCGCGGTGTGTGACCGGTCACAGACCGGTCAGATCGCGGGTTAGGTGGCGACAGGCGGCCTGTCGCACGCCTCGCCCCGTCCCGTCAGAATGATGAGAGCCTCCTGGCTCTCGTCCCTTGCCGGAGCCGGCGTGCTAACTCCTGGAGTTGGTATGTCAGTCCCGGTCAGATCCATTCCAGACTTCAGCGCAAGCATGGCAAGGAAGTCGCTTGCCGTTTAATGAAGGTTGAAACGGGCGTCCACCGGGAGAGCTGGCGAGCGGGGCAGAAGGCGTGTACCGTGCCTGTCAGAGGTCACTTTCGGCTGTAGACTAGCCCTCATTGTAAAAAGAATGTTTCCTTTCTTAGGCAGCTTGAGGCCCATGTGGTGACCCCTGGCCAGATAAAAGGAGGCCCAGGCCTAGGAAAGAAGGGGGGATTCCGGCGAATACGCTCTGGAGACCGAACTCTCTTTGTATTGTTGGAGACCCTCAGATCCACCAGAACACAGGAGTAGGGTGTTACGCTTCTCAGCGGCCCGAACCTGTCTACGTCGCCCGCGTCTTGTGCTTTTCCTCTCTCGCTGACGTTCCTCAGATCGAGGGCGAAGAACCTCACTTAGCGCCCCCGGCCGAACCGGCAAAGGGGGGCCCGCGCGGTCTCCCGGTGAGGAGCCCCTCGCTCCGTCATCTGGCGCGCCAGGTAGGGGGCGCGCGTGTCTTTCTAAGCCCTCATCCTCTTTCGTGCGTGCCAAGCTTCTCCGGGTCAGCCCTATGGCCGAACGGGCAGTGGCGCACAGCCTCTCTTCGAGCGCTAGCGGTGACGGCAGGGAGCAGAACCCGCGCCGTCGGGCTCGCACCCCGCCGTCCCCTTCTCGCCGAAGTCTTGAGCGGGGGAAGGCGCTCGAGGAGGTCGAAGGATCCGTGACCTCGCCGCTCGCGGGCAACGGGGGAGGAGGGCGAGACGGGGAGCGTCGCCGCCTCGTCTACGGCGATGGCGGCACGCCCCAGGGCGCGCTCCAGGCTGCGGGCGCGCTCCTGCGTCACCCGCCCGTCGTCCCCGATCCAGAGACTCCAGCCCGACGTGGCTGGATGACGTGGCCAACTTGGTCATGACGGCGCAGCAGCGCCTAGGCGCCGGCGGGCGGTCCTCCGCCGCCGGGGCCTCTGGCGCTGCCGCCGCCGGCTCCATGTCGTCGAGGCGGAGGGCGCGGCGAACGACGACCGTTACACGCCGTTCGTCCGCCGTTCCCTCGTCAACGCCTCCGACCCAAGAAGATGTGCGTGGGGGGCCGGATGCCTGGCTCGATATCGAGCGCCGGCGCGACGCTCGTCGCGCCGCCCACGCAACGGAGGGTGCTTCCTCGTCCGGAGCGCCACTTCGGTCCGGTCACGGGGGCCGGCCCCCCGTGTCCCCGGTCGGCGGTGCCGGCTGTCGAGCCTTTGTGGCGAGCCTTCGGAACGTCCGTTGGCCCCCAAGGTTCCGGCCCACCATCACCGAAAAATACGACGGAAGCGTCAACCCCGCCGAGTTTCTCCAGATCTACACGACCGGGATCGAGGCCGCGGGGGGTGACGACAGGGTCATGGCGAATTTCTTCCCCATGGCCCTGAAGGGTCAGGCGCGGGGTTGGCTAATGAACTTGCCACCCGCGTCGGTCCACTCTTGGGAGGATTTGTGCCAGCAGTTCACCACGAACTTTCAGGGCACATATCCGCGCCCAGGCGAAGAAGCGGACTTGCATGCGGTACAGCGAAGGGACGATGAGTCTCTTCGCTCGTACATTCAGCGGTTCTGTCAAGTCCGCAACACCATACCATGCATCCCCACACACGCGGTGATCTACGCGTTCAGGGGGGGCGTGCGGCACAACCGCATGCTCGAGAAGATCGCCTCCAAGGAGCCCCAGACCACCGCGCAGCTTTTTGAGCTCGCGGACCGTGTGGCTCACAAGGAGGAGGCCTGGACCTGGAACTCCTCCGGTTCTGGCGTGGCAGCTCCGACCGCCCCCGGGTCCGCCGCTCGGTCAGGGCGGCGGGACAGGAGGAGGAAGAAGAGGTCGGCCCATTCCGACGACGAGGGTCATGTCCTCGCCGTCGAGGGCGCTTCGCGGGCCCCCCGAAAGGGGAGGCCTGCGAGCGACAAAAAGAAGGAGGCCGGCGTTCCCAGCAGGGAGCGCCCGACCGGCAAGTGGTGCACCGTGCACAACACCTCCCTCCACGACCTCGCGGACTGCCGCGCGGTCAAAAGTTTGGCTGAGCGGACGAGGAAGTGGGAGGAGGAGAAGAGGCAGGAGCGCCGTGAGGGCAAGGCCCCGGCGGCTCCCGCCGGCAACCGGCGAGGTGAGGCCAAGCAGAAGGCCCCCGCCGAGGACATCGACGATGGCGACGATGACCTGGGGTTTCAGGAGCCTGAGGCCACCGTCGCCACCATCGATGGGGGAGCGTACGCTCACGCTTCTCGCCGGAGCCTCAAGGCCATGAAGCGCGAGCTTCTGGCCGCGGCCCCTACCCATGAGGCGACGCGGCGGGCGCGGTGGTCGGAGGTTGCCCTCACCTTCGACCAGACCGACCACCCGCCGTGCGTTGCCCGGGGAGGACAGATCGCGATGGTGGTTTCCCCCACCGTTTGCAATGTGAAGTTGGGGCGTGTCCTCGTAGACGGGGATGCAGCCCTCAACATCCTTTCCCCCGCAGCCTTTGATGCCATCAAGGCCCCGGGGATGGTGCTCCGACCATCGCAGCCGATCATTGGCGTGACGCCAGGGCACGCCTGGCCGCTGGGTCATATCGACCTCCCGGTCACCTTCGGTGGTTCCGCCAACTTCCGCACGGAGCGGGTGGACTTCGATGTGGCGGACCTCAGTCTGCCCTACAACGCGGTCCTGGGGAGGCCCGCGTTGGTGAAGTTCATGGCGGCGGTCCACTACGCCTATCTCCAGATGAAGATGCCGGGCCCCGGTGGCCCCATCATCGTCCATGGCGACCTCAAAGTCGCGCTTGCTTGTATGGAGCAGCGCGCGGACCACCTCGTCGCGGCGTCCAAGCCCGCGGGTGGCGACGAGAGGCTCAGCACCTCCGTCCCGCCCGCCCCAAGGTAGCGGATGGTCACGTGCGACGAGGTCCCGGTCAAGGAGGTTGCCCTGGGCGACGGCCCGTCCAAGACCACACGAATCGGTGGCCTTCTGGACGACAAATAGGAAGGCGCGCTCGTCTCCTTCCTGCGGGCAAACGCCGACGTCTTCGCCTGGAGACCGGCGGACATGCCCGGGGTCCCCAGGGAGGTGATTGAGCACCGTCTCGCCGTGCGGCCGGGCGCAAGGCTGGTCCGGCAGAAAGTGCAGCGGCAGGCCCCGGAACGTCAAGCCTTCATCCGCGAGGAGGTGACGCGACTTCTAGAGGCCGGATTCATCCGTGAGGTCATCCATCCGGAGTGGCTGGCGAACCCGGTCGTCGTTCCCAAGGCGAACGGCAAGCTTCGGATGTGCATCGACTACACCGACCTCAACAAGGCATGTCCTAAGGACCCTTACCCCTTGCCACGCATAGATCAGATTGTCGACTCCACCGCGGGGTGCGACCTTTTGTGTTTTCTAGATGCATACTCTGGTTATCATCAGATTCGCATGGCTAGGGAGGATGAGGAGAAAACTGCATTCATTACCCCCATAGGAACTTATTGTTATACGACAATGCCTTTCGGGTTAAAGAATGCAGGTCCTACTTTTCAACGTACTACTCGAATTTCTTTGGGTAGCCAGATAGGACGCAATGTTGAGGCCTATGTTGATGACTTGGTTGTGAAGACACGCAACCAAGAGACCTTGCTCTCGGATTTAGCGGAAACTTTCGAAAGTCTCCGCTCTGCCCGCATAAAGCTGAACCCCGATAAGTGCGTGTTCGGCGTGCCTGCGGGCAAGCTTCTCGGGTTCTTGATCTCTGCCCGAGGCATCGAGGCCAACCCCGAGAAGATACGAGCTATAGAGCGGATGCGCCCCCCCAGCAAGCTTAGGGATGTGCAGTGCGTCACCGGCTGCATGGCCGCCTTAAGTCGGTTCATATCGAGGCTGGGAGAGAAGGCGCTACCCCTATTTAAGCTCCTCAAACGCTCCAGGCCGTTTACCTGGACGGAGGAGGCTGAGCGGGCCTTCACTCAGTTGAAGGCGTACCTCAGTTCTCCCCCAGTCCTGGTCGCCCCGGAGCCAGATGAGCCGTTGCTACTCTACCTGGCGGCAACCCCGCAGGTGGTCAGCGCGGCGTTGGTCGTGGAGCGCGACGAGGACAACCCTCACTCCGCGCGCCCCCACCCTGTGTCGACTCGACCCGGGAGAGAGCAGGGAGGAGAGGCCCCCGAGCCGAACGGCGGCCTAAGGCCCCCGACGGCCGGAGCTGGCCCTCCGCCTGCTTGTCCGACTGTGCCAGGCGCCCCCGACCCCCAGGATGGCCCCGGGGCCACTGCGGGAAGGCCGCGCCTGTCGCCCTCTGACCCCGAGGTCGTCAGCACAGAAACCGAGTGCGCCCCGCACGGCCTCTCAGACGAAGAGCGCCCTGGAGACGCGGCCCCTGGCAAAGAGGATAGGCCCTACCGAAAGGTGCAGCGGCCTGTCTACTTCGTTAGCGAAGCCCTCCGGGACGCCAAGACCCGATACCCTCAGGCCCAGAAGATGCTTTACGCTATTCTGATGGCTTCGAGGAAGTTGCGCCATTATTTCCAGGCGCATCGGGTCACGGTGGTTACGTCTTACCCCCTCGGCCAAATCTTGCTTAACCGAGAGGGTACTGGACGGGTGGTGAGATGGGCAATTGAACTCTCTGAATTCGATTTGCGCTTTGAACCACGCCACGCGATCAAGAGCCAGGCCCTCGCCGACTTTGTAGCGGAGTGGACCCCAGCTCCCGAGCCCGTCTCCGCCCCCGAGGCCAGCCCGGGCCCCTCGCAGCTGCCTCACACCGCCCACTGGGTGATGCAGTTCGACGGCTCCCTGTCTCTTCAGGGCGCCGGTGTGGGGGTCACTTTGACCTCGCCGAGCGGAGACGTCCTCAGATACCTGGTCCGCCTCGACTTTCGGGCGACCAACAATATGGCGGAGTACGAGGGACTCCTTGCAGGACTCAGAGTGGCGGCTGGACTGGGGATCCGCCGCCTCCTGGTGTTAGGCGACTCCCAGTTGGTCGTTAACCAGGTCTGTAAGGAGTACCAGTGCTCTGACCCGCAGATGGACGCCTACGTCCGCCAGGTGCGGCGTATGGAGCGCCATTTCGACGGGATAGAGCTTCGGCACGTGCCCAGGCGGGATAACGCGGTCGCCGACGAATTCTCAAGGCTCGCTTCCTCGCGAGCCCAGACCCCACTGGGCGCCTTTGAAGAAAGGCTTGCCCAGCCGTCGGCGCGACCCGACCCCCTAGGGGAGACGGACGCGCCTGGACGGCCCCCGAGGCCCGTCGGAGTCTAGGCCTCGGGACCCGAGGGGAGCGCTCCCAGCTCCCCTATATTGATTGCTTGGATCACTGAGATCCAGGCGTACCTCGCAGATAAGACTCTACCCGAGGACCGCGAAGGGAGTGAACACGTCCGTCGCATCTCCAAGCGCTACGTGCTGGTGGAAGGGACCCTCTATCGGCGCGGGGCTAACGGAGTCCTCCTGAAGTGCATTCCTCGGGAACAAGGCGTCGAGTTTCTCGCCGATGTCCATGAAGGCGAGTGCGGAGCCCACTCCGCCTCACGCACCTTGGTTGGCTAGGCCTTTCGCCAGGGTTTCTATTGGCCGACGGCTCTCAACGATGCGGTTGACCTGGTCCGGCGGTGCAGGGCGTGCCAGTTCCACGCCAAGCAGACCCATCAGCCGGCCCAGGCCCTGCAGACCATACCTCTTTCGTGGCTGTTTGCTGTCTGGGGGCTCGATATCCTGGGTCCGTTCAGGCGGGCCCCGGGCGGGTTCGAGTATCTGTATGTCGCTGTCGACAAGTTCACTAAGTGGCCCGAGGCTTATCCGGTCATCAAGATCGATAAGCACTCCGCGCTTAAATTCATCAGGGGCATCACTGCTCGGTTCGGGGTGCCTAACCGTATCATTACGGATAACGGCACCCAGTTCACTAGTGAGCTCTTCGGCGACTACTGCGAAGACATGGGCATCAAGCTCTGCTTCGCCTCGCTCGCCCACCCCAGAAGCAACGGCCAGGTGGAGCGCGCCAACGCGGAAATCCTCAAGGGCCTCAAAACCAAGACCTTCAACATCCTCAAGAAGCACGGCGACTCGTGGATCGAGGAGCTGCCAGCGGTGCTCTGGGCGAACCGAACCACGCCAAGCCGAGCAACCGGGGAAACGCCTTTCTTCCTCGTCTACGGCGCGGAGGCGGTCCTCCCATCTGAGCTCACCCTGAGGTCCCCTCGGGTCACCATGTATTGCGAGGCTGACCAAGATCAGCTTTGCCGAGACGACCTCGACTATCTGGAAGAGCGAAGGCGGTGCGCGGCCCTCCGAGCCGCGCACTACCAACAGAGCCTGCGGCGCTACCATCAGCGCCACGTCCGGGCCCGATCACTCTGCGTCGACGACCTCGTCCTACGCCGCGTCCAAACGCGTGCTGGACTGAGCAAGCTCTCACCAATGTGGGAGGGTCCGTATCGAGTGATCGGCGTCCCCCGGCCGGGCTCGGTTCGGTTGGCCACGGGCGACGGCACAGAGCTGCCTAACCCGTGGAGCATCGAGCATCTTCGTCGCTTCTACCCCTTATGGGGGTCGGGTGTCATGTCTCGGGCTCGGGCCAACCCCGCACCTCCCCGGGCGTGCAGGGTTGGCCGGGGGCTACCACATGCATATACTTATCTTTTTTCTCTTCCGTATTTCAATAAAAGCACTTTCGATTTCCTGAGGACCGTGTCTGTGCCATCATCTCCTTTTGAAGAATCTTGGCTTGAATTAGTACGCTCGTGCTCGACCCTGCCCTCGGTGGCCCGGGCCGGCTAAAACCGCCAAATGGGGCCCAGAACTGAGCCGTGCCCCGGGGCGTGGTGAACTCTGGGGGGGAATCGGCAAAGGCCCACAATCGGGTCCCCCTAACCCTCGGTCACCGTGCTCCCGGCCTGGCCAGTCTCGACACGCGGATCTCCCCAGGCACTAGCTCCGACCCGCGCCGTTTGAGGCTGGGACCTGGGCACGAGCCCTTGTTCAAGCCAAGACACAGAAGGACCGCGGCACAGACCATCCTCGTCTCATACGCACAACAAACATGACTGACATAGAAATTTCCTCTTTATTTGATTGCAGATTAAACCAGTCTATACAAGAAGGGGGCTCGAAGGCCTCGGAAGAAGAAGGAAAAATTATTAAGATTGGCGGGGGCCTGGGGGCTCACTCCGACGCGCCCGGGTCGCCGGCCTCGTCGTCGCTGTCGTCCGCATCGTCGTCGCCGTCCTCCTCGTCGGAGTCGAGGGCGAACGCGAGCCGAGGGGCCGTACCCTCGAAGCTGTGGACGATGTGGTCGGCGGCGTCCCGGACCTGCGCGCGCGCGCCGTCCTCGGTTCCGGGAGGGAACTCTTCCAGCGCTGCCCACGGGGAGAAGTCAGGGTCCCTGGCCTGGTAGCTTGCCAGTACGAGCTCCACCGCCCCCCGGGCGAGGTCCCTCGAGGATGACTTGATCGTCTCCTCGAGCTCCTCAGGGAGCTGTTCGAGGGCCCCGGCCATCTCCGAGAGGCGCTGGGTGAGGCCCCCCTGGTTGGCGGCGTACTTCGCGTACCGCCCG
This sequence comes from Oryza officinalis, assembly GCA_008326285.1. Lineage (NCBI taxonomy): Eukaryota > Viridiplantae > Streptophyta > Magnoliopsida > Poales > Poaceae > Oryza > Oryza officinalis. The sequence goes on from BDMV01000007.1 coordinate 41,590,984, forward strand.
CCCCAGAGGCCCGCCTGCCGCCCGGCGCGGTCTAGACGGGAGACGGCGTCCCGAAGCATGCCGGGCCCTACCTCGCTCGCCAAGCGGAGGGCCTCGACCTCCCCGGCGGACGAGTCCAGCGCGCCCTGCAGCTCGGCGACGGTGTGTTCGGCGACTGCGAGGCGGGCGGCTAGGTCGCCGTGGCCCGCGGCCGCCCCACCGCTGTGCGCTCTCGCGTCCAGCTCCTTCGCCCGCGCCTCGAGCTCAGCGGCCCGCTGGTCCAGCGCGGCCCTCTCGGCGCGGGCGCCTTCCAGATTGCGGCGCGCCTGCTCCTCCCGCGTCGCCTCGCGGAGGAACAGGCTGTCCGCCAGCCGCTGCGCCGCGGCCTCAGCCTCCTCGAGAGCTCGCCCCCGCTCGGTGGGCGCGTCCTCGCGGAGGCGGAGTGCGGACTCCTCTTCGGCGGAGGCGGCCTCGTGTGCCGCCAGCGTTGCCTCCCGGGTGGCGACGGCGGCCTCACAGTCCGCCAGGGCGCTCTCCTTCGCGTCCAGGGCGCGGGCGCGCTCCTCCAGCGCTGTGACGCGAGCCTCAAGGGCCTCTTCGCGCTGGCGGGACGCCGCCTCGTTCTCCGCCGCCCACCGTTCCCGGGCAGCGGCGGCGTCGAGGACTCCCCGGGCGGCGTCGAGCTTCTCCTCTAGCTCCGCCGCCCGGCTCCCGTATTGGAGGCGGAGGTAGTCCCGCGCCTCGCCGAGCACGGCGGTGGCGATGAGGGCGGTCTCCCGCTCCTCCTCCACCTCCCTGGCAATCTCCGCCAGGTCCCTACGACGGGCCTCGAGCTGTGAGGCGTGCCGGCGGTGTGCCTTGCGGCCCGCCTCCACCATGGCCTCCACCGAGCGCCGCCCCTCCTCGACGCGCGCCCACGCCGCGTCGAGCTCCGCCCGCTCCGCCTGCAGGGGCACCATCTGGGCACTTAACCCGTCCAACACCGTGCTGTTCGCGGCGGCCAGGGCCTGTAGGAGGGGCTCCGCGCTCAGTGGGGCAGCGGAAGGCAGAGGGGAGAGCCGCCTCGGTGTGGGTGCCACGTGGCTCGGCCCGCCGATCGGCGTGCCGGACTCGGGGGCGTCCCCCAAAGCTGGCTCGTCCCGAGCGTCGCCCGGGGCATCGGGCCCGAGCGGTGCGCCCGCGGCCTCGTCGTGGGTGGCCTCGGAAGTCGTCGTCGCCTCGGGCGGAGTCGGGTCTGGGGCTTGGCAGGCCGCCTGGCGTGCACGCGCCGCCTCTGCCTCCCGGGCGGACTCCCCGGCCCGGTGGAGTCTGGCCTCCTCCCGAGCGGCCTCCTCGGCCTGGCGAACCCGGGCGGCCTCCTGGGCAGCCTCCTCGGCTTCCCGGAGGCGGTCCGCGGCTTCCCGCCGGTCAGCGTGCCGCCTCCGGGCCTCCGCGGTCGCCGTCTCCTCGGCCTCGGACCGGCCGGACTTGGAATGGCGTGGGGGGCGCGACGGGATCTCGCTGAGGCAGAAGAAAAACCAGAGACAAAAAGAAACGGGTGAGTAAAAACTCGCCTTGGGAGATGGGGGTGTGAATACGGCCGCAGTGGGCGCGGGAACGAACCTGCGGGGAGGTCGGCTGAACGACCACCTCGGGGGCAAGATGAGGCTCCCCCGGCATGGCTCGCTCTCCCCCATTTTGCGGAGCCGTTTCTTCCTTCGCTCCCCCTCGGGCTGCGGCGTCGGCACGGCACCCTCTGGGCGCCTGCTGCTGGCATGCACTGCCCCGCCCCCTCGGGGAGGAGATGGGGGAGGAGTACCTTCCTGCTTCGTCTTCCCCCTAGCGTCGGCAGGGCGGCTGCCCCCCGGGCCCCCGTCGCGGGACCCAGAAGCACGACCCCCTCCCGGGGTAGATTGTTCCCCCCTGCGGCTCCCGCCCGCGCCGTCGTGGCCTCGGGGGGCCCGCTCCCCCGACGCCCCGACCACCTGCATGATGGCCAGGATGTTGGCGCGCTCTGGGTCGCAGCAGAGGGGGAGGACCCCTTGGGGGATGAGGGATGCCTCCACGGAGCTGAGATTCAGCACCCGTTGGACCACCATCCTGAAGTCCTCAGGGTCCCAGTCCCATTTGCGCCCCTGGTGGGTCCTTAGGTGGTCCTCGGGCCCGGTGTACTCCCAGGCGCCCCGGGCGCGCGCTGGAGCGGCGCGATCCGGCGACGGAGGTAATCGCCGAACACCATGGCCCCCGTGAGCCCCTGGGATCGCAGACCCGCCAGGCGGTCAAGAACGGCGTCGTAGCCGTCCCCCAGATCCACCGCCGCCCGCCAGCTGGAGGCCTGCGCCGGGGGCTGGCTCGGAAGTCGGAGGCGCGCTTCGCGGCGAGGGGGGTGTAGAACCAATCGCTCTTCCAGTCGTCCCACTTCTTGCGGAGGACGCAGGGAATGTAGCGGTTCAGCACCTGCCCCCGCGGCTGGAAGTAGCAGCCACCGACTGCCGTCGGCGGCGACACCGGCTGCACGGTGAAGAACCACCGGAACAGCCGGAGAGACGGGCGCACCCCGATGAACATCTCGCACAGGTGCGCGAAGATGGCCAACGTCATTATCGCGTTGGGGGTGAGGTGCGCCATCTGGAGATCGTAGAACTCCAAAATATCCATGAAGAAAGTAGAGAATGGCGGGACCAGCCCCGCCATTGCGAAAGAGAGGAAGAAGACGGACCGCCCCGGGTAGTGTGGCGCCGGGCGTCCCTCGCCCAGCGCGACCACCTCCCGGCCGGTGGCAGATTCCGGCATGAATCGGCGCGGCAGCCCGGCCTGCCTCTCGCTCGTGATGCGGGAAGGCGGCAGCACGCTACCGTCGAGCGGTGCGGAGCCCCGTGCCATGGCGCCGGCGGAGGAGGAGCTTGAGAGCGAGCGCGTGCGGCAAGGGTAGGGCACAGGAAACGAAGAGTTAGGGCACAAGTGGCGAAGGCAAGGGGAAGAGTGGCGAGAGGAAGGAAACGAATCCCTTCCTCGGCGTCTTTATACCCTTGCCAACGCTATGCCCGGCTCCTCGCTTCCTGCGCCCACTACCTCGCCCCCTCGTTTCTCGCGCCCACGCCTCCACTAACCCCACTCGCCCGTTTGCGGCGCACGCGGCAGACGTGCGGCCGTGGCGGTTGAGATGGGGCAGATCGTGCGCGCATTAACTGCGCTCGCCGACCGTGAAAAACGCCATCATCATATCCCCAGGCGAAACGAACCGGCTCGTCCCGATTCCACGCGCTGCTCGAGTAATGTAGCGGTCTTAAAGAGGCCGCTCATTATTATCGGTCGGTTTTCTCTTGCCGATGCGCGCGATTCGCGACCGTTGGGTTTCTGCCCGCCTGTAGGGACCGGCCCCACCTGTCACCGGGCCTAAGGAGTGGCGTCACGCCCGAGCGCTTCCCTCGAGGGGGGCGGTCGCCCTGGCGTAACGCCGGGGGCTACTGTCGGTGACATGGGACCGGGGGTATCATGACTAGAGGCTTGAGTAGCCGCGGTCACCCACGTGGCCCGACCCCCTCGGGGGGTCGGGCCCGAGGGTGACGTGGCCACCCCTCCCTCTGTCTCCCCGAGGGGTCGGGCCGCTCCCGTTTCGGCCCCGAGGGCTGGGGCGCCCCGACCCCCTGTGATTTTGGCGCCACGTGTGTGGGTTAGGTGAGCACAGCAGGGCTCACCTAACCGCATTTATAGCGGATCAGACGAGCGCGCCACGCCGCATTTAATGCGGCGCAGCGCACGCTTATCCGGTCCGTGACCGGTCGCGGTGTGTGACCGGTCACAGACCGGTCAGATCGCGGGTTAGGTGGCGACAGGCGGCCTGTGGCACGCCTCGCCCCGTCCCGTCAGAATGATGAGAGCCTCCTGGCTCTCGTCCCTAGCCGGAGCCGGCGTGCTAACTCCTGGAGTTGGTATGTCAGTCCCGGTCAGATCCATTCCAGACTTCAGCGCAAGCATGGCAAGGAAGTCGCTTGCCGTTTAATGAAGGTTGAAACGGGCGTCCACCGGGAGAGCTGGCGAGCGGGGCAGAAGGCGTGTACCGTGCCTGTCAGAGGTCACTTCTGGCTGTAGACTAGCCCTCATTGTAAAAAGAATGTTTCCTTTCTTAGGCAGCTTGAGGCCCATGTGGTGACCCCTGGCCAGATAAAAGGAGGCCCAGGCCTAGGAAAGAAGGGAGGGACTCCGGCGAATACGCTCTGGAGACCGAACTCTCTTTGTATTGTTGGAGACCCTCAGATCCACCAGAACACAGGAGTAGGGTGTTATGCTTCTCAGCGGCCCGAACCTGTCTACGTCGCCCGCGTCTTGTGCGTTTCCTCTCTCGCTGACGTTCCTCAGATCGAGGGCGAAGAACCTCACTTAGCGCCCCCGGCCGAACCGGCAAAGGGGGGCCCGCGCGGTCTCCCGGTGAGGAGCCCCTCGCTCCGTCAATCTCTATGAGTGGTCGAGGTACTACTACAAACCTGGTCCTCGACCAGCGTGGTAGCAATCCTCCCATCATCTCTATGAGTGGTCGAGGTACTACTACACACCTGGTCCTCGATTAGCGTAGTAGCGATCCCACCACGTCTATGAGTCCTCTACGAGTGGTCGTGATACGACTACATATTTGGTCCCCTCGACCAGTGTGGTAGCGATTTTCCCACCACCTCTATGAGTGGTCAAGGTATGACTACACACCTGGTCCTTGACCAACACGGTAGCGATCCCACCACCTCTACGAGTCCTTTACGAGTGGTTGAGATACACCTACACACTTGGTCCTCGATCAGCGTGGTAGCAATGCTCCCACCACCTCTACGAGTGGTCAGGTACGACTACACATCTGGTACTCGATTAGCGTGGTAGCGATCCCATCACCTCTACGAGTCCTCTACGAGTTATCGGGGTACGACTACACACCTGGTCCTTGACTAGCATGATAGCAATCCTCCTACCATCTCTACGAGTGGTCGAGGTATGACTGCACACTTGGTCCTCGCTCGACCAGTATGTGCAGCAATCCTACTATTCCCATGAATTAATCTGTGTAAGTTTTTATACATATCAAATGAGCAATATTGTCTGTTTATCCTCTTTTCTCACATCACAACTGGTTAGAGTCATTTCTTATCGTCCTATTACGTTATGCATAACTAATCATCGAGTCTCAAAACCTTGGCTGAGGACGCCTGGTACTATTGGATTAGTCAGGTGCTAAGGGTCGAACGACCATGTCAAAATTAGTCATGTCAGAGTATCCAATATAACGTATTAACTAGCCGTGTATCAGGGAATTGGTTTTCCTAACTTCACGGTGGGGGCTAGGAATTTACTTTTTCACCTTAGTTTATTATGAGATTCAAGCTGCTTTTGTGGAAAATATTCCATAAAACCAACTGGGGGGCTAGGAAGAGTACATGACTCCGTTCAGCTGAGGGCAACTCTAGTGATAGTACTCATTTATTGTCACACATAGATATACTTTATTTTTCATATTTTCAATTCATATCATATTACTTCCGAGCGTTCGCTTGGGGGCTTTCTATCTAACAATTCATTCTAAATAACTGATTTCAGGAAGGTCAGATAACAGAGCAAAAGACAATACTGGTCTCAAGGTGCATAGTAGTTAGGAATTTATTCCGACTAGATGAACGTAGGATTAGTGATTTCAAGTCTAAAGTACATATAAGAAAAGGTCCCATGACAAAGCAGAGTCGAAGAGTTGTCTTGTGGTTGCACTTTGTGCCGACTACAAGAAACTCATAATGACAATGCTATAGCATGGTAGCATATCTTGTATGGATATGAGAACCTATATAAGTGGAAAAAAAGATTGAACAAAGCGATGGTTTACTCGCCGAGATGATATTTTTTTACCTTAATCCAAATTCAAATAATGGTCATGTCTCTATCATGTCCAGGAAACATGACTTATCGAGAATTTCATCCCTACTTGGTATTCCGAGAATGGCTAGATGGTTTTGACAATGATGGATCTTCGGGCTACACGGTCAAGAACGCTAGTGTTGACGGTTCTTAAGTGTCAAATCTGACTGTTAATTCCTACATAAAAGCAAACGAAGGAATACAAAATGAAATACAACACTTAGAGGTAGTGTTTATTACTAATCATTCTATAAGTCTTGGTGAATATTTGTATGCAGGTAGATTATGGACGAAAAACAACCTGTCATGTGAAGAAACACACCACCGGCCAATCAGACATGAGTACACGGATTGGAGGACCCACAAACCATAGCAAAATCAATAAATTTGAGGCCAATCATCATGCACCATCATGAGGGCTCACAAGACAGGGACTCATGCGAAAATGGGAATGAAAGGCGATGAAAGTGGTTTGGCCAAACCACTAGTTCAGTCGAACCACCAACGTGGTCGATCACCCCCGGCTTCCACGTGTCGCTTTCTTAGGCCTCCCCAATGTTGGTTATGTCTGGTTCGCTAGCAGTTACCGACTTAAACTACTGTCATTGGGAGCTATAAAAGAAGGAGAACCTCTCACTCTCAAAAGACACAACAAAGTGGAGTACAACTCACTTTCATACTTAGGCATTGCTGTAGTAGAGTAGGAATAGAGTGAGGGCAAGCTTCGAAAGGAATGCCCCAAATGTCGGAGTTCTCTCTGGGGGAGTTTTGGAGGAGTGCCAGAGATATCGGCATTCTTCCACGGGAGTTCCGCAGGAGTGCCAGAGATATTGGCACTCTCCGATCTTGTACCTCGATGGATGCTTCTTTTATATAAGTAAGTATTTATGATTCTTTTGCTTTTTACTTTTCTTATTTACATAAGATATATTCTCATCGTTGTGGGTTTATCGTGCTCCTTAGGCAGAGTACCTTAATTTTCTATAAACATGATGTCGAGATTAGGGTAGTAATCAATAGTATAGACACGGTGTCTAGGCTGGAGGTTACCTTTGTTTGTTGTGTGCTCCACGGGTTGTAGAGGTAGGCGGCAGGTGGTGACAGCCCTGTTCATCCTTTGTAATCCTTCATGTTCGGGTAGATCGTAGAGCTGTAGGCCGGAGTCTTCTTTGCAAACCAAAGATAAGCTAGTGCCTGAAGCAATCGATAGAGTTTTACCTTAACTTAATTAGGATAAGTAACCCGTAGGAGTCCTCTCTATCCCAAGCCTACCATCTAGTTGTTGTCTTTGGATAAATCATGTTCTTAGATTATACACACACGTTCCCTGTGGATGCGATGCCCTGGAATATTCTTGAGTGAAAGTTACAACGGTATCTGTGTGCTTACATATTATTCTGTGCTCATAATAAATACCAACAGCTAGTCCGATCATTTGCATTGAGGTCGGAGGCTACTGCCAGTGCTATAGATAAGACATACCTAATACTTTTGTGTTAGGTTCGACGGGGCCCACCATATACCAAGTTTTATACGAAATTATGCCTTATATACAGAAGGTGTTCCGGATAAGGAAGAGAAGCAAAGTTCTACTTGGGCACGATAAGGACTACTCGGATCATATCCATACTTGGCTCCCTAGTTCTACTTGTATAAAGGGCCACCCAATGGTATAAATACATGACTCTCTAGGAGGAGAAGGGACACGCCAAGACAAAACACAAGCCAATACAGATCTAGACAAACCCAATCTGTGAGCCACAGAGGCCAACATGAGGGATCTAGAGTTACCTCTAATCTCGCCAAGTTCATATTCAAGAAAGAAGACTACACTAGCTGTCAATTACGTATGAGAGCTCCATGCCGCCAAGCCGACAGAGACTAGATTAGATCATCCCAAATGTTGTACTCATGAGATACTTATATATAAAGGCAATACCGGCTTCAGCCAATAGAAGTATGGCTATTACCTGTCAGTTAAAGGGCCCGAGCCTATATAAAAATCCCTGTTTTTCATCTCTTTTAAATCAATCTCGCGTATATCTTGGCACCAATGATCCCCATACTCTACAAATATAGTAGCACGGGTATAGCCCGTCGACACACACAAGTATGGACTCAAAAATAAAAGATTTTATACAGTTCTTGAGGGAAAAAATGATATCATTTTTTTCAATGTTAATATTGGGTATCCTTGCGCAATTCTACTGTGGTGAGATACCAGAGGTACCACACATTAACAATAAAACCTTGGAATCTCTCAAATTTCTTAAAGACTATAAAATCAAATAAGAGTTCTTTATAACTTGAGGAGGTGTTAAGAGCAACTATGAACCTCATCGTTTGCCAAAAAAGAATCAGTCGTTGCCAAAATTTGAATTTAGAACTTGATTTTGGAGTTGATTTTGAGGTATTTTCGATGTAGTTTCTTTTTCAGCATTTGCTTTTAAATTTCTAACAACACATATATAAATTCTTTGTCTTAATTTGTTGATCGTTAATTTATTGATCGCTAATAAGCCATTATGGCTTATAATCAGCTGAGGCCAACCGATGAGGCTCTAAACTTGCAACCTGAACTATATAATAATGGTATCCTTGGGTATCTCGGAACTGAAAAAAAATTACTAAGAGATAGCATAAACTAGCACTAGAAAGAATATGATTTATCGGTTATAGAGTATATAGCAATACCGATAATCCGGATGATCTTGTTTATCGGTGAGTGCCGATAAAATTAGGTTTTGACAAATAATTTCATTGTTTTTTTAATTTTACTATATATTAAATAGAACATGTTGAGTTTGTGTTATAAAAGTGTGATATCATCTTATTTATAGATTATATATGTGTTATTTTTATGCCAAACTAGCTGGGTGGCCCACGTAATTGAGTAGCTAACACCCATAGAAAATTATTTAAGCTTTTTTACACATGATTTTCTCAAAATATGTTAAATAGTCATCTCATTGTCTTATGATATTAAAAGAAATCGAATATTGGCTTTCCAGTTTTTATAACTTTTAAGAGTCATACCAGCCGCCACCTCTTACTTCTTTGTTACCCCTTTATTTACTTGTCCGGCATGTCATGGTTTCTATTCATTCTCCTTTGAGACCTTTAAAAATCATACCTTATAGGTTTTATAGTCATTGTCTCGTCGGGTTTCCTTTTTATTGTTTTTACAAGTCCCGTCAAACGCTGCCACTATACTTCTTTATGGTCAGCCCGCTGCCCCCTCTTTATTGTCATTGTGATTTTAAAAATCGAACTTGATCATCATTGGGTTTTTTTTACTTTTTAAAACCACCATGAGCCTATTGCTTCATAGCCTGCCCCCCTACCACCGCCTTTCCTCTTAATCATCATTAGGATTCTAAAATTCAAACCTAATCGTCATTGAGGGGTTTATTTATAGTTTTTAGATGTTCCATCAACCGCCACGACACTCTCTTTTATGGCTCACCCACTATTGCCTTCCCTTTTTGGCATTCACTCCCATTGTATTTTAGATGAACTACTTTCAATACTCCTTATTTTTATTCCTTTTTTTGTTATTCGTAGATTGTATTCTATTTGAACTCTCATTTTTATTTTCTAATTACGGAATTTATTTTATTTTTTATTTCAAATTTTAATTAATTCGGTATTGGGTTCTAAATGGACTATTTTTTCAATATTTTTTATTTTTATTCTGAATTTCAGTTATTTATAAATTTTATTTCCACTTGAATTCTTTTTTTCTAATTTTTGATTTTTTTATACTTCTATTTCAAATTTTAATTAATCCTCTGTTGTGTGCTAGTCTTCTAGAAGTTCTCTCTTTTAGTATTTCTTTTTTATTTTGAATTTTAGTTATTTCTAGATTGTATTTTTACTTGAACTCTTTTTTTTTATTATTTTCTGAATTTATGGAATGAACCCGTTTGGTGATTTAAACAGCTCACATAGCACATGGCCAGTTCTTCTCACAATGTATAATCTTCCAACATGGATATGTCAGAAACAAAAGTATATTCTTCTCACTATCCTCATACAAGGTCCAAAACAACCTAGAATCGATATAGATGTTTTTCTTGAGCCTTTGATGGAGGACATGGAGGAGCTATGGAAAGAGGGGTTACGGCTGTGGGATGAGTTTAAGCGGGAGCACTTCAATCTATGTGCAATTATATTCGTTACCATCAATAATCTACCTGCAAACTTTTCATTATCCGGACAGATTAAAGGGAAGACTGGATGTCTGATATGTTTGGATAAAACTTCGTACAAATACCTGACGTCGTCTAAGAAGACAGTGTACATGCGACATCGACAGTTCCTACCACGAAAACACAAGTATCGTAAGATGGCCAGATTGTTCGACAAGACAGTGGAGGACGAGACTGCCCCTGAAACACGAAGTGGTACTTACGTGTATGAGATAACAAAGAAGATTAAGGTTGTATTTGGCAAGAGAAAGAAGAAGACAGCAAAGAGGAAGAAAGTTGATGATGACAAAGATACTACATTGCCATTCAAGAAGCACTCAATTTTCTTCAGATACTTAGATTACTAGAAGGACCTAGAGATTCATCATGCAATTGATGTTATACACCTCGAGAAGAACGTGTTTGATAGCACCATCGGCACCTTGCTGGACATCTCGAGTAAAACGAAAGATGGACTGAAGTCACGTAATGATCTTATAAATTTGGACATAAGGCATGACCTTCACCCAATAGAGTTGGCAAGTGGAAAGACCAAGACTCCTCCTGCTTGTTGCTCGTTGACACTTGAAGAGAAAAAAGCATTCTGTAAATGCTTGCAAGGGGTGAGAGTGCCTACTGGTTTCTCATCGAACATCAGGAAGCTAGTCTCAACGAAAGATTTGACCATTTCCGGATACAATGCGCACGACTGCCATAGGATGCTAACGGTATTCCTACCAATTGCTATAAGGGCAGTCAAACCTGTCCATTCTAAGGTGGTTATAACAAAGTTGTGCTACTTTTTCAATCGAATATCACAAAAGGTATTTGATCCTCTCGAATTAGGTCCCCTTCAGACATTTGCTGTGGAGACCGTATGCCAGCTTGAGATGTATTTCCCACCATCATATTTAGATATGATGGAGCATTTGATCGTTCACATCGTCCCTCAGATTATTGAACTTGGTCCCTTATACTTACACCAGATGTGGGTGTATGAGCGTTACATGTCGATCCTCAAAGGCTATGTGCGCAATCGCGCTCACCCCGCAGGATCAATGATAGAGGGATACACAACTGAAGAGGCAGTCGAGTGTTGTATGGATTACATAAAGGATGGTAATGCCATTGGGATTCCTATGCATCGACATGAAGGGAGATTATCTAGAAGGGGTACTGTTGGTAGGAAGCAGTTCTTCGATAATGATTACAAAACGGTGGCCGTGGCACACAGCAGCGTTCTACAACAGCTCGCTATCGTTGAGCCATTCATTGAGCGACATATTGAAGAAATTAAAGCCTGCTTCCTAGGACGATCCGCCGATTGGGTTTCAAGAGAGCACAGGCGTCGATTTCCTCAATGGTTCAAAGATCTAAACCTGCTAGTCGGTGATTCTATGGAGCAACTTACTTTACAAAGATTGGCACGTAGGCCTTCAAGTATTGTCAACTCATGGCAAGGGTACGACATCAATGGATTTACCTTGTACACGACTACGAAGGACAAGAAAAGCACAACCCAAAACAGTGGGATTCGTGTCGAAGCGATTGACACGACTGGTGAAAAGAAGTTGTATTACGGGACCATAAAGGAAATACAGGAACTCGACTACGGCCTGAATATCCAGATCCCTATGCTCCGTTGTCAATGGATGAAAGACACAACAGGGGTTTCCGTGGATGACTATGGGCTAACGATAGTCGGCATCGACAACATCGAAGACCCCGTTGATTACAACCAGTTTGACAATGTACCATTGTTTACTAATCTTCTTATGCGAATTAAGAAGGTTGAGCGAACCATCGACGAAGCTAATATGTCGTACATTCGATCAGATGGTGTTGCAAAGATAATTAAGCCCTAGTTCTTTTGTAATCTTTAGTTGTCATGGTGTTCCAAATTTACTGGGATGAATTAAAGTCGCTCTTCTTTTCTACTCATTAGCATGTTAAGGGTGTGTTCGGCAGACCGTTTTCCCAGCTCCTCTCCATCGTATTCCGCGCGCACGTATTTCAAACTGCTAAATGGTGCGTTTTTTGCAAAAAGTTTTTATGCGAAAGTTGCTTTAAAAAATCATATTAATCTATTTTTTAAAAAAAATTAGTAAATATTTAATTAATCATGTGTTAATGAGTCGCTCCGTTTTCCGTGCGGAGAAAATGAGTTCCCAACTCACAACAACAAACTCAGCCTAAATTTGGTAATGAGTTTATTTATTGCCAAAATATATGAAATTTTAGTTGTACCAATATATTGGAAAAATTATCTGCAATAAAAAATTTTAGTTGTACCAATGAAATTTTAGTTTACTTAGATGAAAAAAAATGTTTAACTTATTATATGTAGTAAAATAAAAAATTATTTTTGCATGCGGGCCCTTAAGCCGGCCGCATGGAAAGATCATTTTTGCATGCAGCCGTCGTAACCGGCCGCTTGGCGAAGATCATTTTCCCATGCGGCCGTCTAAGCCGGCCACATGGAAAGATCATTTTTCCATGCGGCCGCTTAAGCCGGTCGCATGCGATGATTTGGGTCTATATATAGGGAGCGCGGGGTGCCGAAATTTTCTAAGTCCCAGCGCCGTCGAACCCTAGCCGCTAGGCTACCAAATTTTCGTCGCCGCCGTCGAACTCTAGCCACCGCCGGTCGCATCCACACCGCCGACGCCGTCGCCCTCGTCGTCGGCCTCCTCTCCTCCCCCCTAGCCGCCGGCTCCTCTTCCCCCCTCGCCGCCGCCGGCTCTGGCCTCCTCCTCCTCCACGCGCACCGACGCCGCCGGCTCCTCCTCCTCCGCCTCAACGCCGACGCTGCCGGGTCCTCCTCGTCTTCCTCCACGCCGACACCGCCAGCTCCTCCTCCTCCTCCTCCAGCCTGACACCGTCGGCTCCTCCTCCTCCTCCTCCACGCCGACGCCGCCCGACTCCAAGTCCAAGACCTCCCCCTCGTCGCCGCCGACCGCCGCCAAGTCTCCTCCCCCGATGCCTCCGGCCTCCAAGTCCTCCCCCTCCCCGCCGGTAACATTTTTTTTACACATAAATTGTGCAATGTGACATATGTATATATAAATTTGTGAAATGTGAGATATATATGGGCAATGTGAAATGTGAGATATGTATATATAAATTTGTGAAATGTGTGATATATATGTGCAATGTGAAATGTGAGATATGTATATATATGTGCAATGTGAAACAGTGAGATATATATGTGTGAATATGTGTGGGATTTTGTGAAATTCTCTATGGGTTGCAGCATGGGAGCGAAATTACAGTGAATTGTACATGGTAGATAGTATTTTGTTGGAATTTTTCATGATTTTATATTGCCCCATTTATTTTTAGAAATTCACCAAGCATAACTTTATGTATATATGTTCCTACTATTTGTGTGAATTAAGGTGAATCGAAATTAAATTGATTGTGTGAATTAATGTGTTTACACATCTTTGTGTGACAATTAAGGTGAATCAAAATATTTGTGTGAATTAATGTGTTATTATACCTTTGTGTGTCATTTTAGGTTAGTAAGGAAAAAGTTTTTAGATTGTTCCCAAAATATTTGTGTGAATTAATGTGTTTACCCTATGTTTTATTTTCATTTTACATTAGTAAGAAAAAAAATTTTAGATTGTTCGCAAATTTTTTAAAAAAAATTAGTAACATATTTACTTATAGTTATATGAATTTGTAAAGTATACTCATATGTATATGGTAGAGACATGGTAGATAGTATTTTGTTTTATTTTCATTTTAGGTTAGTAATGAAAAAGTTTTTAGATTGTTCCCAAAATTTTATAAATAAATTAGTAACATATTTACTTATGGTTATATGAATTTATAAAGTATACTCATATTATCCTACATATTTATATACTCATATGTATGTGTATATATATATATATATGTATGTATGTATATATATACATATATATAAATATATCTTCGAAGCTTGCTACATCGATTAGATAACCATTTCTGAGCTAATTGTTAGCTTTATAAAATTTATTTCATACATAAATTTCTATGACCAATAAAATCCTAAAAGAAACGACACATGCTACAAACATACTATCTGATCGAAAAAGTGTTATCATCTGGTATCAATATTTCTTTTGTAAAAGATAGTAAGACAGATTAATCACTTCACAAGCATATCATGTTTGATGAGAAATAATATTCGGGTTTACGTACTCATTTGTTTTTACGTCAATGTGAAGGATGTCGAACGACAAGGTTCCATCGAACGCACCAGTAGCACCTGAAGAAGGCAAAGCTCCTCAAATTTCCGGTAGCAACAATCAGGCTGACGCTTCTAGTGAAGAAACGTGGCGCACAACAAGTGACCCGATGGAAATAACACAAGTCGTCCCTCGCGATGATGATCCGGACTACATACCTATGGAACAGGCCGTAAGTGTTGAACATCGTTAGCCATATATTATTTCGTACCTAAATACCAAATCCGCTAATGGTATAGAGAGTTCCTTATATTGTGCAGATGGTAGTCCAACGCTGCTTGAAACGTAAAGCCGCGAGGACTCGCAGAGCGGAAGAAGTTGAAATGGACACTGCTACGTCTGCCTCGGATCGTACGGATACATCTGGGAGTGCAGGCGGGAGTGGGAAAAGATGACGTGGTGAGAGAAGCAAGAACAAATTACCAAAGGAAATTTACAATGTGATTGCTCTCGATCAGGATGGGAAGCTCGTCGAGCCATTGATTGTGAGGTCCAGGTTTAGCAACACCTGTGGCACTCTAGTTAGGACACGTTGTCCAATCAATGTCAAGTTGTGGGAAAAGGTGGACGACAACATCAAGACACTCCTCTGGAATGATTTGCAGAGGTATTTCGTGTACCCTCCTGGAGCGGAGGTCAGAGGCAGAGAGTACGCACTGAAAAAGATGGGAGATCGATGGCGACAGTGGAAGTCCGATCTAAATCGGGATTACGTTCAGAAGAATATCCCCTCGATCAACGACTATGGACATATATCGCAGGCTGACTGGGATACGTTCGTTGCGGATCATACCACAGCTGAAGCATTGACGTTGAGGAAAAAAATGTCAGATCTAGCGAAGAAGAACAAATATCCCCATCGATTGGGGTCGAGCGAATAAGCTGGGCACGTCGATCAATGGCGAGAAACCAAGCAAAAGTTTGCAACCGCTGGCAAACCTTTGCTGGTAGACCCCATGGTGGAACGAAGCAAGAACTGGGTTTGGGCATGCAGCACAGGTCAGGTCTCGGAGGAGGGAGATATACTATTCGAGACTCCAAACATAGAACAGGTGACAACTAATTTGCAGAAGATCGCCGAGAAAGAAAGATCAGGATAGTTCGTCCCATGGAGGGAGAATGACCAACTAACTGCGGCGTTGGGGACCGTCGAACACTCCGGACGTGTAAGGGGTTTGTCCTCAAAGACAATGTCACACCCCGCCCCTGCGCCACTGTACAAATGGCACCGAGGAGGGCGTGCCGCAGGAGAACGGCGAACCGCTTTCCCACGGAACCGCAAAACAGGTACCAGTCCCAGGATAACGATGCTGGTACCAGCGGTAACATGATGAATCAATGCAAGATTTAAATAAATACAATATACCTTTACGTTGCAGCTTCGGGGAATCCCTGAGTTGCAACCACCAATCAGAGTCAGCAGCAGCGAAACTTAGCGAAGCTAGGACACCAAATCCACCGGAGTAGTTTGGGTTTAGGGACGAAACTCCAACCTTCAATTTCTCCCTGAACTCAAGCCAAGAGAAGAAAAACAACAACAATGGGGGATTGAGTACTTTCGTACTCAGCAAGCCACTAGAAATGTGTACATGCAAGCATCAAAGACAGGCTGAGTTTGTTTAGCAAATCATTTTTAAAACACTTTTCCTTTTAAATGTCTAAGTGTAGGTTTTCAAAGTAACTTTCCCTTCGGAGGAGAGACATCTCACCTCAATCCGTCCACGAGTTGCTTTGCAACGACTCGAGCGGGAAAGTCAAATTTTAGCATTCATAGCACTTCCTTCTTTATTAGCTTCTTTTCACTTTCAAAACATAAACCAACATTCTCTTCAACAATCATCCGTTAACCAAGTCTCAAGGTTAACAACTCCGGGTCCGGTCCTCTCGACCTGCCAACCCAAACTCGGCCATCTCGGCCCCTGAACCGGCCCTCTCGGCCCTATGGTGCCAGACGACACCCCAGGTCACACAGGCCTGTTCCCAACCACGAAGGCTGGCCGTCCGTCACAAAGAAGGACTCTGGTAACGGTTCCCATTCCACGAACCAATTTATTAAATGAGTTTTAAAAACAAATCTACGCTATGGGCATCACCTCACATTCGCCCTTGACCGTGGGCACGGCTGTTCGAACAGTTCAATTAAACCTCTGCAGAGACTGTACGCTTTTCCCACAAGACACGAAGCTTACACCGATACTGGCCGGTATCGGAAGTTCGTGACAAAGCCTTTCTCTAACCAAACCATAAATGTCCCGTGTCCCACAGATGGGTGGAATCTCTCCACCAAGCATCAGGCCAACTTTCAAGCCCTCATCTACTCAGGCCCCACCGTATGGACCCCCGACACATCCCCACTACAGGAGATTGCCGTAAACTCCACCATACCGGTGCTCCTCACCTGCTAACCTGCTAGACATCTATGTTTCAGCTAGTTACTCATCTAGGGGCATCCCATTCTACCCATGTGGTCGTACTGTGAGATGCTCGGATGTAAAACCCAAAGGAATCGGTCCTTATGCGCGACTACGAAACCAAACCACACAGGAGAGGATTCGCACCGCAAGTTTTCTCCCATAAAACCTTTTTATTTTTCAAAGTCACCGACTCCCCGAGTCGGGTTTTATAAACCTTTCACAACCCAAGTTTTTCCACATCGATAACCATATATAAACCTGACATAAACAAAAGGTGCAAAAGGATACCTACGCCCAGAGAGCGTAAGTATTGAGGTACTGCTGTGGTGGAGCGACAAGGGTTAAGTTTAACAAGTTCCTACGGAAAATAATGCAACTACATAGGTTGGTCCGTCGGTCGTGTGCTCGTAGACCGATGGCCGATCAAAATAATTGTGTACGCTAAACATGCAAATTTGCAATCAACACATTTTATAAACTAGGAGCAATATGATCGAAGAGTGGCTTGCCTTATTGTTGGTCTTCAAATCTTCGAGAAAATCCGCGTCAGCTGCACCTCCGAAACGTCCACTACGCGCTCGAAAAAAGAAAAACATCCAAAACCCTATAGAGTAGATAATAAATATTATAAACTAATCATGCCATTGGATAGATCCCATTTTTAGAAAGATCGAGGAAGTTGAACGGAGTCAATTGGACTTACGGTTGGGGAGATACGGATTTTGGAAGATTACTGGATTTTCTGAAATGTGGAAGTGAACTTATTAAATTGGAAAGGAATATTCCCAAGAATATTTCTTGGCTGCGGTGCTAAGGGGGAGGAATCATGGACTTCATTTTGGGAAGGCTTGGGCCTTAGCCCAGAGATGAAGGAGGGATTCAATATAGACTTCCAGTTTGAGGTGTAGAGGGATACAAACTGAACTTTTATGGAGAAGGGGCTGGTGGATGGGTTTCGGCCCGAAGGATGTAACATGGACTTTTAGGGGTCCATTCTTGGGCTTGGCCCGAGGAACAAAAGGGGTGTTTTACGGACTTGTGGATAGAGTATTAGGCCGGTTGGCCCAATGAAGTGGAGGGGCAAGATGTAGACTTCGTAGGGATTTTCATGGGGCTTAGCCCGATAACGAGAGGGAGGAATTGTAGACTTTTTGGCGGACTTTATGGGCTTTGGCCCGACAAAGAAGAGGGACTGATATAGACTTTTCCTGAGTCTTTGGGTCCGCAAGGAGAGAGTCAACCTAGTGGGGCCCACCGGTGGGTCCCACCTTCTTTTCCTTTTTCTTTTCTTCTTTTCCCTTCTCCTTCTCTCTCCTTATCTCTTTGTTCTCTCTCTCCTTCTTATCCTTCTTTCTCTCTCTCTTTTCTCTTCTTCTCGCTACTGTTTCCCGAGCAGGGAGAAGGCGGAGCGCCGGGGAAGGCGGGGCGGCGGCGGTTGGGACCGGCGGTGCCGGCTCGGGGCGGCGGCAGGAGCGCGCGGCGGCAGCGAGCGGCGCCGGCCGGGGCGGGCTTGGCCGGGGCGCGGCATGAGCGCGCGGCAGCGCGGCGGCTACAGCGCGCGGCGGCGCGGCGGTTGCAGCCGGCTGGGCTGGCGGCTGCGGCTGGCCGGCGCGGCTGCTGGCCGGCGGCAGCACGCGGGCGCGGCGCGGTGGCTGGGAGGGGCGGCGGTCGGCTCGGCAGCATGCCACCAGGTGGCGGCCGGGCAGGAAGAGGCCGGGGTGACGGCGCGCGACACGGCCGGGTGGCGCGTGCTGCAGCCTCGGGCTCGGCCGGGGCGGCGCGGCGCGGCTGGTGCACGGCAGCGCGTGTTGCCGGCCACGGCGCTCGGCCGGGAGGCGGCCGGGCATGGCGGCTCCCTGGCGTTGGCTCGGCCTGGGCGACGCCCGTCAAGACGGCTCGGGGAGGGTGCAGGCCGGGCGGCGGCTGCGGCCAGGGTTGGCCTCGGCTGGGAGGCGTGCGCGGCAGGGAAGATTAAGGGGGTTGGTCGCGACGGATTCGGGACTTCGGTGACTCGGCTCCAGAGCGGTAAAAATGGAGTGGTGAATCGGCTGAGGAACTTCACGGTAAGTTTTCTCCGGTATTTATACTGTCAAGGTGATTCTGGAGGAAGGATTTGGCGACGAGAACAGCCATCGATGCACCTGTGCATGTTTGTCCTTCTACAGGTTCTCCTGGCGTTAGCTGGCGCGGAGCGGTGCCTAACTCCAGCGGAGAAGACGGAGACGACGCCAAACTCTCACTGTGTACTGCCAGGACAGTGCCTAACCGTCGGTTTTACAGGGAGCTTAGAAAAGTAAATGGGGCAAAGAAATGTATTTGAACGGGTGTTGGGTGAACCTAATTAACTTTCCTGACTTAAGGAAAATGTAAATAACTACAGGTGCAGGAAAAAGGACAGATAATCGCCGGGCGGTAGAATTCCAAAAATATTTCAGAATATTTGAATGAGAAGGAAATGACTGTTGATACGTGCGCAGAAATATTGATTTTAATATGCACACGTATAGGAAATATTGGTCCGGTGGTCGATGTCTAAAAATAGATATTTTTAGACTCTCTGGATGGAAATGAGACTATTTGACGACACGGTTAAAATCTCGAAATTGAAATTTCAACCGTACGAATTTTTTGAAAGGTTAAGGAGTGAAAATTCGAACTGCAAAATTCGAATAATGGAAAATTAATTTTGGGAGATGATATCACGATCAAGATTCTGGGTTCACAAGGGAAAGAATCAATTGAGATCTTTGGCACAAAAATTCTAAATACACTCAAAGAACCAAATTTTTGAAAATAGGATTTTTAATAAAATAGAATTTTTGACGGGCGAAAATCAGGGTGTTACAGACGAGTTGGAGGATAGGGTTCCCACAGGACGCATCAAGTTATAATAAGAGAGACAAATACAAAGAACAACTATCAGACAAAATCTATGCGCAAATGAAGGAACACTTCTACTCATTGACAACTGAAAACCCCACGGCCTTTCCAAGGCTATTCCCTGATAGCAAGCAAACCATCCAATCTCCACAGCAAACAACTCAAGTACGTAGTAGTGCAGGCTCAGTGGACACAACTCCTTGCGTTGTGGATGATATAACTGAACCAACTCCGTGCTCACTCGTAGTACCTATCGGCCACGCTGGAAAGACTAAAGAGGTTGCAACGGGTTTAGCGATACCCGGCCGGCAATTCCACAACACGGCAATCCCTGAGGATTATGCAAGGGTACAAGTCGCTAAGGTACATAGCGAGCACACTTCTATGGAACTAGACATCCCTGCACCGGAGGGGATTGAACTTATCGGCGATGCAGTAAATCAGTTTATATTGTGGCATCGTCGAGACATAATCCTGACAGCTGCTGCTCCAGCACCAACATCTTCAACTCCATCCTCAACGCAAGCAAAGACAACTGCCGCTCCAGCACCACCGTCGCCTCCTGGACCACCTTCCCCTCCAGATCCAGCGTCACCACCACCGATTAGGTCCCCGCCACGCCTACCTACTCCACCGCCCTCCCCAGCTCAAGAGGCAGCTCCTCCAGCTCCCCCCTCTCCGCGAACAGTTCAACCCTCTCCACCCACACCCCAATCTGCTATGGTGAAACAAGTGCCCATACTTGAAGGAACTAAATCCGGACCGAGGTCTAATCCCTTGGAACCTCGTCGTCTAATTCCAAAGTTGATACCAACATACGACCCAAAGGAGATTGACAAGGATAAGGAGAAATTCATGTTTTCAGCTTTCAGTAATTCTGATAAGTCAAAAGAACTTGCTCATGTTATGTCAGACTGTCAGAAGTCAGTACTAAGAGCCCAACATGAAGTGCAATCTTGGGTATCTGCAGATGTGCCTGAAAATTACGAATATGGCAAGCCATTTTTATCAACTTATCTTCTGAACAACCTACCCTGGGAAATTAGGGTAATACATGAATGGTACATCAAGGCAGCTAGGAAGGGTCTCGGTTTCATAAGCGTCGCCGTCCCGGAAGGCGCTTTCATGAGTGGTCCTAATGGGATATTATTTATCTCTTTCCGGGACCTGTACGCCATCTACAAGCTAGACAAAATGGACGTGAATCTCGTTGCCGCGTTCTGCCTGTAAGTCTGAACTTTTATATGTTACACGTATCATTCCAAACATAAAAACCATATCTCCTTACTTCAATTTACATTGTACAGGATGTAATTCCACGAAGCTGATAGAACTAGATCACCGGTTGGATACGTCGATCCAACAAAGATATGCAAAACGCAACACACCGTACAGATGAGAGCCGACTGCCCGAAATTGGTTGACAAGACCCCTGAAGAAAAAAAAGAATATATCAAGAAATTGCACAAGACCAAGAAGCTAGAGGGAGCAACATACTTGGTAATAGCAATGTTGGCGCACACTGACAAAAATGTCTTAATGGTCCCCTACGCATTGAAGTAAGCTTTCTCTTCTATGTGTTAAATTAATTTATCATTTTTGGAATTCTCTGTCTCTAATTAGTCTTTCTTAATTGCAGCGACCACTACATATTATTTCTCGTATATCCAAAAGACCAATTGATTGTATCGTTGGACCCCGCACACTATGACAAGGAGACGTTTATGGAATTCCTCACTATTTTGAATTTGTAAGTGATAAACATTTTAATATACATTTTTTGCAACTTTCAGTGTTCTAAGTACTGAAGAAACAATTGTTTTGTTCAAACAGAGCACACAAGTACTACCGCAAAAGAGGTGGACCAATACATGATCCGGCTAAGAAAAAGTTATCCGTCAAGACTGGCTGGCCGGTACGAACATATATATGCCAATACAACAAACTATCGTACATTAGTTCCTGAATTATGTCTAATGATTGATCCCTTGTAATTATACCGTAGTGTTACAAACAACCAGCGGGAACCAACTTGTTCAGATATTACGTGTGCGAGATGCTCAGAGTCAACAGGAGGTACCAAACAACCAGTGACCGAGTAAGTCAGCATATTCTTCTTTACAAAGAAACCCAACTAGAACAGATATTTCACTTAGTAACCTTTTATTGACTTTTCTGTGCACAGATCCCGGAAATCCCTTATATTGCACAACGATTCGACGACGGGACTATCTGGAATGTGTGCGCTGACCTCTGCCGATTCATCCGTTGTGATGTCTGCAACGTAAGAGGTCTCTTCTACGACAACCAGAGTGAACTCGCATTGAAAGACAAATTTCAACCTCTCAGAGAGTGGGAGAAGGAACATATGCAATGACATGTACACTACTTATATATGTGATGAAACAATTGTGGCATTTGTAATATATGCTTTGTATGTAAACAACGTTTGAATTTATGGTTATGTATTTGATATTTGTTATAGTAATAACATCAATCCGACTATCTCATATGCGTACTATTCGAAAATATGATAATAAATTATACAAAATATAATATTAAATACGATAGAATATTAATTTTGCTGTTGAAAAATTTATTTTCCCAAGCGGTCCACTTAATAAGCGGCTGCTTAAATCGGCCACATGCGAAGATCGGTTTTCGCATGCGGCCGTCTTAAGTGACCGCATGCGAAGATCGATCTTCGCATGCGGCTGGGCCGGCCGCATGCGCAAATGGTGATCTTCGCAGATCATTTCGCGCATGCGGGCCGGCCAACCGCATGCGAAGATCGATTCCGCTCGTCTGCAAAAATCATTTCTGTAGTAGTGACATACACTTACCAGGAAATAACGAATTTTGCCTTTTGCTGATGCACGAAAAGCAATATCTCTAGCAGTATGGCCATCCTTGTTTGTGATGTGCGCATCCACACTTGATGTCCCCAATAGCAGACCGACAATACGTGGATAGCCATGTTTGACAGCTAGGTGGAGCGGGGTATTTCCATCAGAATCCGTTGCATTTAACAACATCGCGAACCTTTCATCTCCGCAAATGTGGCGAACTACCATTTCCTTCTCATGCTCAACAGCAATATGCAGAAGATTTCTCCCTTTGTCGTCAATCAGTTCATAGTAATTGGGGCATTTCTTTACGAGCTCATCCATAATCCTGGTTCTCCCAAACATAGCAGCAGCATGCACCGGATATGAGCCCTCGTTGTCAGAAATGCTAGCAAGCTCTAGAGAAGCATGACCATCTAGGAATAGCTGAACAGTATCAAGTTTCTCATACATTACTGCAAAATGAAGAGGCGTTTTCCCTGAAGAATCAACTCTGGTTAGCAAACTTGGACCTTCTGGCTCCCATCCCAGTATAACTTCAGCTATTTCTGGCTCATATTAGCATTAATTTTGATTTTTAGCAAAAGGTTCATATTAGCAATTTACCGAGCTTAATCTCGGAATTTCAATGGAAAAGACCAAAATATAAATCAAAGCGCAGTTCAGAGAAGTAAACTTGAGGTACCTTTTCTATAAAGTGTTGCTGCGACATGCAAAGCCGTCCGTCCCTCCGGACCGGCAGCTGACGCCGGCGACGGCTCTCCGTTTTGCAAGGGACGTAGTAGCGCCTGGATCATCTCGAGCGAGTCATCAACCGCCACTGCCACTGCCGCCGCCGACGCCATGTACAGCGGCGAAACACCACCCTCAGTTGTAACGGAGGCCAGCCAGGGAGCCATCGTCATCAGCAGATCGATCACCTCGACACGGCTGTGCCGAACGGCTTCGTGCAGGGCGGTGGCGCCCGTCTTGTTCCTCGCCCCCGTTATTCCTCCCTGCATCGTCCGTAGGAGGCAGGCCGCCACATCTCGGTGCCCGGCCCTCGCCGCGCAGTGCAGCGGCGTGTCGAGGCACCTGTTGCACGTGGCGGCGAGCGAGGGCGCCCTTTCGCAGATGAGCGCCGCGAGCTCGGCGTGGCCGTGCTTGGCGACAATATGCAGCGCCGTGCTCCCGTTGTTCGTCACGCCGAGGAGGCGGCACGTTCCACGCGGCGCCGGAGCAGGCGCCGTAACAGTTGCCTCAGCGGAGTGAGCTTCCGCCATGATTAATTGGGAAGTCACTTATGTGTTATATATTGTGTTGTGACACTCTATCGACGAGCCGACTAGTATGCGAACGCGTTCGTTGACGCACGCACTCCGCGCCCCAGCAGTGGCCCCTCCGAAACTTCCTGTAGGAAACTGTTTGGAACTTTATATAATAAGACTATAAAATGTTTTCCATGTGAATTTCTTTTAAGAAACTTCCTACAAGAATTATATAGGATAAAAATTAGAAATTTTAAAAAGTCTTTCAGAAAACTTCGATCCTCTTTAAAACTATAACTTTTCTGTTAAAAGTTTTCTATTGAAAAATGTTCACCAGTATATATTTGTGGTTGAATTCGAAAACTATTCAAAACATAGCTTTCAGTCAAATTGCTGAAAACAACAGGGAAAGAATTATTCTATCCTGATAGATCAGTGAACTTGCCAGGTAGCTTGCTATCCTTTATAAACTCAGGTCAGTGTACCTCACTATTAACAACCCGCTTATCTCAACTCAAATCATAGCAAAGTGTAGTACAAATAATAAGAGTTGGTGGGGTGAAAGAAGAAGGAGGAATAATCATCCAGAATGTTCTAGAGTAGTAGCAGAACCAAGAGGATACAAATAGAAAGAAGTAAGGAGAAGAGAGAGATTGACAAGGAGGCAAGCCCGCCTCCAGGTTGTCGCGGCCGCCATACCGCCTTTTGGCCAATGATATGTTCGATACCCCTGCTCCTGCTATTGTTGTTCTCATCTTTTGTATTCATCACCTTGGATTGATTGGGCTCTGTTGGATAGCAGCTGAAACCAGCCCATGGATTCCTAACAATTCCATCTTCTTGAAATTCGACTTGTCCGTAAGGAGATGTTAGGTAATCTTCTGAAATTGCAAACCTGTCTCCAGCATTCTTGTACTATACAAAAAATTACATATATGTGCCCTTAGTTTTTAGCTTGCCGACAGGAATTTTCATCACCAAAAGGGAAACTCATGTTCATCCCAATACTTGGCTTGTGAATGAATAAAGAACTATCTCTCAACAATAATATGATGGCCTGAAACTTAAGCAAACACAAACCACCAGGATCCCATGGTATTGTCAATGAACTCTTAATTAGTTAACAATCCTGATGAAGTAAAACGCTTCAAAAGTTGCAAGACTGAATCTTCAAAAGTTAACAAGATTAACCAGAATGACCAAAGACAAATCCCAAGGCCTACAAATTATCTGTTCCTGCCCACTGATATGCTCCTGCAAGCTAAAATTTCCAACAATTATGCAACCTCCATGATTCACCAATTTTCACCACTCCATCCAAGCAAATAGACTCACTTCCACTCTAATTTTTCAATGCTTGCGTTGCCCAAAATGGACCATAATACTTCTAAAATTTTGATTTGGCTTCAACTAATCCCAATGCAATACTTCAGCGATCATATCAGTAAGAGGTACTCCAATTTCAGAAAACATCCATGCAAGACAACTTAATTCAATTGGCGATGGCCAAGGTTGCAAGATATGTACTATTGTACCATAGGAGTTGAATGTTGGATACTATTGGAACAAAATCCAATAGGGATCAAGCACAGAGGGAAATAAAGATGGTGTTTGTATTACTTCTGTTGTCCTGCCCCCTCATGAGGGGCGAGTTACATTTATATACCCCTTACAGCCCTATGAAAAGTTACAATGGTGCCCCTCTAGTCCTCGCCCGTGGGGCAGAGATTGACAGGTGACTCGAGACCTGAGGACAATACAGTAAAACCCTAGGGGACTGTGGATGGGATGACCTCCATTAAACCAGCATCTCCCGGGGATCCCATGATTCCCGGGGTGAGCGGCTCAATGCCGAGGCGTGATACCAATGCGCCTTGGCATAAGCCCGGCCTGCTACCACCGTGGGCGTCAGTGGTAGTTGAGGGCCTTGAATGTGCCATAAATGTCTCGCTCCCCCTGGTCACGTGGGTCGGCTCTATCTTTGGAGTCTCTTCAGAGGCTTCCTTCTGAGGTAATCCTCCTATTGGAGTCATTGAGTCTGGGGGCCCTCCGAAGTGCCCTTCAAGGTCCTTGCCGAAGGCTCCTTCCGGAGCCATTCTGAAGTCCCTCCGAGGGACCCCCCACGAAGCCTCACTGAGACGGGGAGGAGGGGGGCAACTATTTTAGTAGGCGAGGGCGAAGCCACTCCCCCAGCAGATAATGTACTGGCTATAGCTCACATTGTGCCATTGTCTCAATTAAAGTAAAAGGCGCCCAAATAACAATGTATATTGTCAAACACCTTTGGGGCATCAGTTTGTACTGCTTGATCATGTCAACAAATAATCTTGTTGCCAAGTTGCCCATGGGCTGGACGTATACTGGAACGTCCTTGGACACCACTGTCTTGGTCTGGAATGCAACCATAGCTTGATCAACATCACCCTTGACGTCAAGGCCCAAAGCTGAACACTTGGCGTGCGCTTCCTTGGAACAGCCAGGGTGTCAATCCAAGGTGCGTAAGCCTTGTCCTCATTGTCTCCTAGCTCCAACATGACCTTTGGAGTAGAATCCTTGTTGAAGTGGCTTGAGCTTGCCGTCATGCACATGATGTCACTATTGGGGCACACCGTGGAACACCTGGTGGGCATTAAAGAAGGAGATTCATGGGGTGGTGGAGATGTAGCAGCCTCGATGGTGGGGGTGAACTCTCGGGTGATGGTACTTGTTGACGGGATATATGCCGACCACGGTATTTGTATAGTATGAGGATAATTAGAATAAGTGTATTTGCGAGAATCTATGAAGCAGATAGGGGACAAAGATTTATACTGGTTTGGGCCCTTAGGATGAGTAATTACCCTACTCCAATTTATATGTATTATGAATAGAAAAAACACTCAGAGTACAATAAAGGATAGAACAACTGATGGATTTCGCTGACTAGAAGCTGCCGAGAACAGCCCAACGAGATCTATTCGATGAATATGGCGCTGATTTCCTTTGGATTGCTTCTGGGCGTGGGTTTGGCTAAGGCTTGTAACTCAATGCCCCGATCTGAACACCGGGACCTCCTTAAATAGTAGAGATTATCTTTTTCTCCAAGTAGAACTCGAGGAAATAGAATGAAATACGGTTCAAGGACACCTTATCTTTTCCGACTAGGACTCTGACACCTTCTATTTCGAGAAGATAATTTCCTTCTTTATTCTCTATATTTTATTAATTAAAGGTTACATTCTCGTATACTATCGGGTATATGGTTTTACCTTATTTCATTAACTCATTTGTAGAAAGTATGTCTTATCCTTGACACTGACAGTACTGAATTCCTCATATTCCTTGCTCATCTTGTCTCCTATCAAGCCGAACACCTCCAATAATAAACGATCTAGCTTCTCATTGATTCTACATTGGGCATCTCTCAACTCCTCTTGTATCAGATGCAACGCTTTATCCTGAGTTACCTTCTCCTCGTTCTTGACGAGAAGAATGTTTTCCTCGAACACCTCCAATGGGTTTGGCATTGTGTCGAACAGGTGGTGGGCATTGATCGATTCTCCCTCCATCTTGTTGTACTGGATGATGCAAGTGCTCCCCAATGCCTCCATGCTAAGAATCCTGGGGAATCAAGTAGCTCTAATACCGCTTGTTAAGAACCCACTTCTCTCAACTCAAATCACAGCAAGGTGTAGTACAGATAATAAGAGTTGGTGGGGTGGAAGAAGAAGAAGGAAGAAGGAACAATCTTCTAAAACGTTGTAGAGTAGTAGCAAAACCAAGAGGATACAAATAGGAAGAAGTAAGGAGAAGAAGAGAGATCAACAGGGAAGCAAGGCCGCCTCCAGGTTGTCGCCGCTTTTTGGCCAATGATCTGTTCGATACTCCTGCTCCTGCTGTTGTTGTTGTCTTTTGTATTTATCTCCTAGGATTGATTGGGCTCTGGTTTGGATAACAGCTAAAATCGGCCCATGTGCAGTCCATGGATTCCTAACACTCACACATCGCAAATTTGTTTATTGCAGTGAGATTGATAATGACTGGTGTACAGAAGTGATCCATGAGATTTTTTTTTTTGACGTGAACTACGGCGGGCTTATGCCAACCTGAACTTTATTACTTTGACATTGAACAGTTGGTTTTTATTTAATTGGAGAATTTGTTCCGAACACAAATCAAAGCATGATACAGATTCGAGTAGTCATTGTCTAGAGACACCAAACAGTGGTGATCTTAGCTCAGTAGTTTGGCATATAAATGTCGAGTACGATCACGACAATGAAGGTAGCGGAGATGAGTACAGCAACCAACGTCCTCCTAATTTCGATCAGAGGGCCCGTGAACAGAAGAGTAAATAATTCTATCAGGCTTGATGGGCGCTTGTGTATGTTGACGATACCTCTCCATCCAGATCTCCGCCATATGGCTCTTCCAAGCCCAAGACAGAAAGGACCCCAAATTCCTGGGAAGCAGAAGAGGACTGCAGCTGAAGACACCGTGTACACAAAGATCACGAGCCAACGGTTGGACCCTCCCATCACAGGGTGAAACCCAAGTGGGAAAGTGCCGATCAGAAACTGAGCTCCCCACGGCACCAACCCAGATGCCAGTAGACTGTAGATCCGACGATGTCTACGTGGAATTTCTCTTGCGTTACCATATATGAGGAAGCATGTTGCCACGATGGAGCAGAGGAAGGCCATCGTGTCTGCCACGACGAATGCTCTAAACGCGAACCGTCTTGCCAATATTGCCGTCCCGGCATGTGGGTGGTCGTCGGTGACGAAGCCCCCCGGCACGGTGAAAGCTGCCGCGAATGCCACCGTAGCGATAAGAACCGATGCAATCGTTCCATTTTTTGTCATGTTATCTTGTTGCTGGGATGCTTCATCACCTAAAGCAGGTGTATCGTCATCCATGTGAAGAGCACGATGATCTAGAGAAGATGGTGCTCTCACCCAACACAGACACGCGGACACTATGATGCGCGGATCCTGTGGAGAAAAAAAAAGAATACACTAATCTCAGTCTTTGTCAGGTGGAGAGAAAAAAATACTCTCTTCCTTAGGACTATACGTTCTTACACAGTCTTCAATATATATTACGATCTATTAGTTTCTTTGATAATATGTTATTAACAGCTACAAAATTAATATCAAATAAAATTATTTCAAAATATGAATATAATAATATGATATGTATGACATTAAGTATAGCTATTGTTAGTCAAAAGTTAAAGATTTTTTTCTAAAGATAGTGTGCTTTATAATTTGGGACTGTGGATTAGAAAAAAAAGGTAACCTCAGACAAGTCACCAAATAAGACCAAAGAAAAGAATTTAATATGACCAACATATCTTGGAAATTGGCAATCGGTGGGCTTCATATATTGTTGAACAGTGAAAATGCTAATTTGTGAACACTCGTTAATTAGCATCTAACGAACCCATTTCCAGTTTTAAGGTTACAGTTTTATTTCCTCTTTTAAGAGATGTTTTATGGTGTTTGCGAGGTACGTAGAGGTACTAAGAGGTGGAGCAATATGATCCGTTGATCAAGAGAAGGGCAAGGTACGGAATAATATTATTGTAACCGATGGCATTGGAGTAATTAACTAATAAATTAGAGGTAATTTTGTTTTATGTGAATACCTTTCTTGGTTGAATTGGTACCTTTTGCATCTATTTGGTTATATGATCATCGCTAGGGAGAAATATCAAGATCCGCTTTTTTCTCTTCGTTCATTTTGTTTATAGGGTTTAAACTGTTGTACCATAAGTAGACAAAGGGAGACAAGCCGCCACGGTCAAGTGACTGAATTGGAGGCAAAACATAGTTGATGCCTATAGGCTTAAACGCATGGGTAAGATCTCTGCCTATTTACATGGTTGATTGTTTATTTACGTAGTTCATGAATCTCTCAGATAGGTAACCGACTGCAAAGTTCATGAACCACGCAATAATTTGGTAATATTTTGATCGATGATTTTCATAGAAATAATATGTAAAATCACAAAAAGGCACGCAAATAACGTAATTGAGAATTAGAGTATCTGATGGTAATGAACTACCGATGCAGTACCAATGTACCTACTACTAATATTATGACAGTTTTGTCCTTTTTCATCCCTTAAAAAAATTATCTTTTTACCCTTCCTACCTAAATATCTATAACNATATATATATATATATATATATATATATATATATATATATATATATATATTTATATATATATATATATATATATATATGTTAATACTTAAATACCTTTTATATGATACCTTTAATTATGAAGCATTGGATTTTTTTTACTATTTTTGGAATGCAAACCTCATAAAACTTCACTTTTTATGTATCCACTGATTCCCTTTCCATTTCTAGCTACCAAGCGAACTATGCTTTGCACACGGGCACACGGCACACCCGTACGCTGCTGGGCATGCAGAAGGCATGGCCCCAAGCCCCCAACCAAATCTTTCAGCAATTTTGATTAGAAGTGATGGTAAATAGATTTACATAGAAAATCAAACTTTTAAATGGTTTTGGATTTAAAGTGATTCTGAATAGGAATCTATATATATTATTTATATAGGTAGAGATGTTTTAACAGGAAGTTCTTGGTACAAAGTTATGGTCTTCAACAGAAAGTTTATTCTAGTTCCCCTCACGAAAAAAGTATTTTTAGTTCGATATGAAAGTTTTTTTAATCTCATCTATAAAGTTTTGTGATGGGAAGTTTTTCTAAAGAAAATTTTCAAGTTTATAGCGAAAGTTTATATCCATAACTCATATATTTTTGTCTTAGCTTCAACTACCCTCCCATCTTCAACTCACTACAAGAAACCAGAAGTATTTCTTATTTAATGAGGGGTATAATAGATTTTTCTCTATATTCTTAATCTCTCCAAAAACACCATAAATCGCTTATATTTGTGAACGAATGAAGAACAGTAGAAATGATAAATTAATGGATATATGATGAAATATTATGGGAATGATGTGTGGTGATAATTTCATATGCTTATATATTGAGCTTTAAAATATAGATGATGTGGTATACTTATATGTCACGATGAGCTGTTCGATCTGTAGAGTACTAAGTGGTGCAATTTAGATAATTACGTGCTAATTAAGGATCACATTTTTTTTCTAGACAAAAAAAATCAAAACGGGTCGGCTCGGTGGATCGGGTAAGGAGCTTCATCGGGCTGGCTGTCATGGACGGTAGATGGAACTGGGAGTACGTACTCCTAGAGTATAGAACTATTTTTCTTGTGTATATATATTGATTGACCAGAATTGGTTTGAGACAACACCTTAAGATGCTAAATTTAAACAGATGCGCGCTTTGTATACAGAAATATATTGGCAATAAACTTGTATTTTGAGAATGTGTTAATGTGTAAAACATATATATGCTATGTTCTCTTATGAAAGAAGTGATTAATAATATATATGCAATACGAATGTGGTTGTGTGAGAAATGAAGAACACAGTGATGTGGGGAAATACAAGAGAAAAATTACCAGGAAATATCGGATTCCGCCAGGCGCTAGTGCAGAGCAAGAAAGATCTCTAGGAGTATGACCATCGTTGTTGGTAATGCACATATCCACTCTTGCTGTCCCCAGCAGCAGACCGACAATACGTGGATATCCGTTTTTGACAGCTAGGTGAAGTGGGGTATTTCCATCAGAATCTGGCGCATTCAACAGCATCACGAACGTATCATTTTGACAAATGTGGCGAACCACGGTCTCCCACTCATTCTCAACAGCAAGATGTAGAAGATTTCTCCCTCTGTCGTCGACTTGTTCATAGTAGTGGGGGCATTTCTTTACGAGCTCATCAATAATCCTGGTTCTCCCATACATAGCAGCAGCATGCACCGGATATGAACCATCATTGTCAGAAATGCTAGTCAAAATTAGACTTAGAGAAGCATGACCACTTAGGAATAGCTGAACAATATGAAGCCTTCCATAGGATACTGCAAAATGAAGAGGAGTTCTCCCTGACGCATCCACTCTGGTTAGCAAAGTTGGACCTTCTGGCTCCCAGTTAAGTATCTCTCGTGCTATTTCTGGTTCACAGTTGCAATTTTATTGAGAGTTCAGGATATCAGAATTTCAGTGAAAGAAAAGGTTTCCTATTTGGTTGTCAACCCCCTTGCTTATGTTTTCAGTCCATAAGTAGTAGTAACACTTCAAAAAACTGTGATCACTCAAAAGAACGTTCAAAACCGGAAAAAATCACTCTTAATATACTAACCTAGTCTCAGTACTACTATGTAATAGGCCATTGATGATGACTATATTGGTATAGACTCTGGAGTGGACGACTTTTCAAACAAGGAAGTAAACAATTGTGTCACTAAAGCATATTGACTATTAAGGAAGGTATAGTGAGACTATTTATTGTCACTTTTAGGTCAAAATTTGGCGTCAGTATTAATTCTTGCCTCAAGCGTGTACGTAAATCTGCAATAAAGCAACATGCTTAATTGTCATATTAGTGTGGTTTGCTATCTTGTATACATGACAATCATAGGGATTATTATATCACGTACTATTTCATATGTTTGGGTACTTAGGTCCCTAATATATGTCTTGCTTTGTACACGTCCAAATGATTCATTCACACTAAGTGCAACAAGTAGATACCAATCAGATCCAGATGAGACTCACTGGATAGTTGTAAATAAGATCCTAAAATACATGAGAACGACAAAGGGTGTATTCCTAGTCTATTAAGGAGAGGTTGAGCTAGTTTTAAATGGTTACACCGAAGCAAGGTTCCAACCGACAAAGATGATTTTAGCTCGTAATTTGAATTTGTGTTTTGTCTAAATATTGGAACGATGAGCCGAAAGAATTCTAAGCTAGATACAACTATTGGTTCTACAACGGTGGCTGACTATATAGCAGCTTTTGAAACTGCTAAGGAGGTTGTTTAGGTTAAGAAATTTGTTTTTTAGCTAGGTGTGATGACTAGTGTGTAAAGTCCAATGGACCTCTACAGTGACAATAGCATGGGGCCATTGCGCAAACCAAGGGACCTAAATTATATCGTAAGTCCAAACACATTTTGTGGTAGTATCACCTCTTTTGTAAGATAGTGAAAATAGATGATATGAAGATATGCAAGGTACAAACGGATCTGAATGTTGGAGATCCATTGATGAAACCACTTCCTCAGCCAAGGCATGAGGTGCACGTTAGGGCAATGTGTATTAGATAGTTATATGATTGACTCTACTATAAGTTTCAGTGATATGCGCCCTATAGGAAAAGATAGAGGTGATCGTATCATATACGATATTTATAGATTTATAATAAAGTATTTCTTTAAGATAGATAGTTGATCAATGAGTATACAATTTATTCACTAGAGACTATTTATGTTATGTTATAATTTCTAAATGATTCCCAATTATAATATCATATGTGAAACAAAGATGATATATAATATCAACAAATATATTGATCGATGATAATGTCTCATGTATCACGGTGTGAAGATAATAAATTAATAATGTGAACGTATGTTGAAGAATATGTAATTGAATACACTGAGCATGAGACACTATAAGGATTGTAATATAACATTAGTTGAGTTTGAGTAGTATTGGTGTAGAATCTTTGTAAGAATATTATGGTTTCCTAATATGTGCAGAGGTTTACTTTGAGACTACCAAAATGCTACCTTTATATCAAACTATATAAAACCATAATATCATGGATTATATGCCATATGATAAAACGTATGTGGTTTTGGATAACTTGAACTACAAATATCCATGGTTTTATGAAATTTACTCTTAAATATTTATCTTTTAATCTATTATATGCTAAAAGTCCATTGAATTTCCTATAAATGTTCCTAAACCGTCACATGGCACCTCTACAAACATTCCCTAGGCCGCCACCTGGCACTCTAATAAATTAAAAAAATTACTAAAAATTCTAAGAAAAAAAGCAGAATATCTAGCCGTTAGTTTTTATTTAATCCAATGAACCCATTATTTTCAACCATTAGATATATCTTAAAAAATTACCAATTAGATTTATCTCTAGAACGTCCCACATCTATGTCGCCCCCGTGTACTTACATACGTGCCTACGCTGGCCCCAATCCCTATTTTCCTTTTTTTTCTTTTTGACTTACATGAGATGAAAAACAAATCAATAATTCAAGTCCATACTAAATATGCTTTAAGTTTAAAAAATGTATGTTGTTTCAAGTTATATTCTAACTAGGTGCATGTCATCGAAACATCCATGAAAAATCTAAATAAATTATATAATATAGATTATATAATTGTATATCACTTAAGAACATGCATAGTTAAATAAGATTTGCATTTTAAAAACTAAAAACAACTCCAAATACGAGTAGCATTCTCAAAATTTTATATATAAAAAAATTTTATATACAAAATATTTGTAGAACATGCGTTGTTTATTAGTTCGAAAACATGCTCATGATAAACAAAGGAATAGCCAATCTGATAAACACTTTAGAACTCAGCCTTAAATTTATTATTTAAACATTAAACACTAAGACACTTAATATGTAGTATACAATATGCTTAATCAATTAGGAATGACTAAAATATCAATCGCATGTCTCCACTTATCTTAATGTATATAAGTTCTATATACAAACCAATTGTTAACAGCGGATTTTGGTAATCGGCTCGGAGAGGAAAGAGGAAACCGAAGCAGAGAGGAAGGATTGAGTTGGAGTCAGACCAGGTCTCGTATCGGACCCGATAACCGTATCGGACTGAGAGAGGCGCTATCAGGAAGAGCGTATCGGCCGATACGGATTCGATGTGGTCATCGGCCGATACGGGTTGCAAGTTGACAGAGTCAGCGTGGGCTTAGTATGGGCTCAAGATAAGCTTCAAGGAAGTTGCCAAATAGAGATAAAGCTCGGTTTTAGGCAATTGTATGTTGTAAATCAAGTAGGTTTAGATCTGATCTGTGACAAGAGTCTGCCGCAAAGACTTGTTTGTTAAGTTAGAGATAAGATCGTGTCCTACAAGGACCCTGTTGTAATCTCGGGTATAAATATCCCGATAGTTTGTACATAGAAACACTCTCGAATCAATCACATAACAACCAGTTCAATCTACTTTCGGCGCATCGCCAACCCTCGCAAGAGGTTGACTCCCGACGAGTTCTTACTTCCCCAGAGCAGAGGTAAGAACTCGTCCCCGACGATCTACGTCGTCGGGGCTAGCGTGTCGCTTTAGGCACGTTAAGCCCTGACGATGTGATCGTCGTTTACCGTGTGTTAGCTAATCTTGATGCGGTTTTCTAATTCTGTCTTGCCAGCGGCTAACTCGTTTTAGGGTTTACTGCCGACGATGATCGAATTGGTTTGCTCGTTTAGATTATCTAAGGCATTTACCATCGTCAAAAGCGATCAACGACTTGATTCTCTTTATGTTAATTCTCGATCTACACTTTGAGTTGCCATCGACCTTAGTCGTGTTTCGAGGTTTAACCTAAAGCCTGTTTTTGATCGTAACTAAGGATAGCGCCGAGGTTTCAGCCGGTCTTACCTAATGCATGTGATTACTTTATGTTTTTTGCATGTGTTTGCCACATATGCAGGCGGATTGGTGAATATAAATATATTGATTACAGGGTATTCTCAGGATCTCTCTGTGGTTGCTATATTTATATTGGCCGATCGGCTCGTATAAGTTTGCACTAGAGTATTAGCTAGTGTGTTTATCTTCATGCTACCCTCATCGGCCGATTCCAGTAATTTGCTATAAACATGATAACATGGGCCGATGAGATTAGATCTACTTTATCAGTTCTATCATATTATTACATCAAGTAAGCCGATATAGGTTTGCCCTATCGGCCAGGCCTCCACGATGCAACATCGGCCTATCGGCCGATCGGCCATCGGTTCTCACATGGTTTACTTGTTTAATCTTGTTGAATGCAGATCAAATCAACTGGCACGCCCTACACGCACCTAGGCAAGCCATTGGACCTGCACTGGAGTTAAGCAGACCTCCCAGGCCGCCGTGGAAACGCGGAACCCGTTTTCTTGTTGGGCGGGTCTAAATTCTACGCCAACACGCTTTTGGCACGCCCAGTGGGACCCAAGAGCACAAGCTTCGCAACAACAAGAGCACCACTTCGAGATGTTGAAGCAGGCCGAGATCTCCGAGGAGAACGTCATCTCCATGACCGTCGACCAGCTCAACGCAGAGCAGAAAGCCGAGATGGAGAAGCTGGTCGAGCAGTTCCAGAATATGTACCTGCAGACATATTCTAGGACTCGGCAAGGCACCCTGATTCAGAAGTCTAAGGTGATAATGCCAAGTACTGGAGATGGAGCTAGCACGGCGGCGGCGGCACACGACCACACCGTCAAGACCGAAGACACCGCGGCGCCGACGTTGCAAGACAGAATTGACTCCGCAGTTCACTCTGCGCTAGTCAACCAGTCGGGGATCCTGGTGAACACATTGACCAATACGGTCAAGTCGATCCTAGATGGGTCAATCCACCAGTACAAGCCTCAAGGCCCGATTTACCTGCCAGAAAACAAGTTCCCTGCCTATCGGACCCTGAGGAACGACCTGAGTACGGCTCAGCCGACGGCGCCGATGCCACCCCCATCGGCGCAACCAACGACAACCCTGCCGCTGGTCCTCACCAAGCAGGCGGGAGGAAGCCCTCAGCATATCACGGAGGAGCAATATGCGCAATGGACGAAGGGGAAGTAACCAGTGATCGAGCCGATGCAGCAAATTCCTGTCAACCCGCCATCGGCCAGACAACCTCATATCCCCATGACCGGCAACCCTCCGCAACCAGCTGCATACAACGTGCCGCAAGGCTACCAGCAGTACACCGCGGGGCAGTACGACACGTAGAACCTAGATCATCACTACCAACCGTACTCCCCCAGGCACTATCAAGCAGAGGGCCTCCAACAATCCTACCAGCAAGACCTCCTGCATCGGCCCGAAGGATACTGGGCTGACATGATAGCCGAGGTGATGCGAGATCAGTTCGGCTTGAAGTCCAAGGAAAGTTCTATAGTGTATCGGCATCCATATCCCGAGGAGTTTGACAGAGTGCCACTGCCAAGCCGATACAAGATCCCGGACTTCTCCAAGTTTTCGGGGCAGGACAACGTCTCGACATACGAGCACGTGAGCCGATTCCTAGCACAGTGCGGGAAGGCATCGGCCATTGAGGCGTTGAGGGTGAGGTTTTTCCCTCTGTCCTTGTTAGGGTCTGCGTTCACATGGTTTTCATCTTTACCCTGCAATTCCATCAGAGGATGGATAGATCTTGAAAAGCAGTTTCACAGATATTTCTATAACGGCGTGCAAGAGATGAAACTGTCTGATCTTACTGCCATCAGGCAACGAGTGGATGAATCGGTCCCTGAGTATATTCAAAGATTTAGGAATATAAGGAACAGGTGTTACAGCCTCAGCCTGACCGATTCACAGCTCGCCGATTTGGCGTTCCAAGGATTATTGGGGCCGATACGAGAGAGGTTCTCCTCTCAGGAATTCGACAGCCTAGCACAGCTAGCTTAACGAGTATTGGCCCACGAGCAACGATTCCAGGAGGCAAAAAAGTTCGCAAAAAAGATCAATACACTCTATTAGTAT
Source organism: Oryza officinalis (assembly GCA_008326285.1). NCBI lineage: Eukaryota > Viridiplantae > Streptophyta > Magnoliopsida > Poales > Poaceae > Oryza > Oryza officinalis. Next base: position 41,628,293 of record BDMV01000007.1, read on the forward strand.
GCCTCCGACGACGATGATGAAGAAGACGCTGATGTCGACCTTGCCGAGTAGGCCCGGATGAAGAAGCCAACAGCATGCCAATGGGCTACGAAGGGCGACAAGGAGGACAAATACGACTTCGACATCAATAAGGCCGACAAGATATTTGACCTACTCCTGCAAGAGAAGCAGATCCAGCTGCCAATGGGTCATGTACTGCCATCGGCTGAAGAAATCAAAAAGAGAAGGTATTGCAAATGGCATAACACATATTCCCATCACACTAATGAATGCAAGATCTTCCGACAACAGATCCAATCGGCCATCGAGCAAGGCAGAATTAAGATCGATGATGCCAACAGGCCGATGAAGATAGAAGGACACCCGTTCCCAGTCAACATGGTGCGAGCGGACAGGGCCGACGGCGGTGGCCATCGGACCGGCAAGCGACCTCATCAGACCTCCGAGGGTCTGATTAAAAAATACCAGCAAAGGCGGGAAGAACAAGCACAGGACCAAGCCGATCAAGACAACTCCTATGACCCTCATTGGGAGTGCAAATTTTTCCGTTTCTGCTGGAACGAAGGGATGAGGTTGCCATCCATCCAAGAGTGCCCTGCGTGTAACGATGTGGAAGACTCCCATAAGGGCAGCTCCAGCAAGCAAGTCCATCGGCCAAACAAGCAGAGAAAGTCTGTACACGAGAGGTTGGGGCCGATGCACCATGATCGCCAGATCGAGGACAAGGAGCAAGTCCAGAACCCCCAATGGTGCCCAAGCGACGTATTCAGCAAGACACAAAAACGGCGGGTTCAGAGGTTAAGAAGGAAAGAACAGATCCAAGAGCAGATCCAAGAGCAGCGAGCGACGACAGCCCATCGGCCGGCCAAGACCAAGAAAGAGTGGAGAATCAAATCTACAGTGGCCAAGGCCGATGAGGGCACCTCCAACTCAGCTCAAGCTCCGGCGTCCGCGAAAGGTAAAGGCGTAGCATCGGCTTCTGTTAACATGGTTTTCATATTGCCAGCAGAGTACAGCGTGCAGACGGCCGATGAAGCAGTAGCCGACAATGAGCAGTCCTCGGCTAGACTACAGTTGTCACCCGATCAAGCCGTGTTCGACAAGCCAGTCGACGCCAGCTACAGGCACCTCCGGCCGTTATACATCAAAGGGTTCGTTAATGGGCTGCCGATGACGAAGATGCTGGTCGATGGCGGCGCAGCGGTCAACTTGATGCCATACACGACCTTCAGGAAGCTTGAAAAAGTACCTGAAGACCTTATCAAGATCAACATGGTGCTCAAGGACATCGGTGGCAACGCGTCCGAGGCGAAGGGGGTGCTAAACGTGGAGCTCACCGTGGGCAGCAAAATGATACCCACCACCTTCTTCGTCTTCGACGGTAAGGGTTCCTACAGCTTGTTGTTGGGATGGGATTGGATCCATGCAAACTGTTGCGTCCCTTCAACGATGCACCAATGCCTTATACAATGGCAAGGGGACCAGGTTGAGATCGTGCAGGCCGATCGGTCAGTGCACGTGGCCAATGCCGATCTCGCAGTTTGGGAGATGGAGGGAATCGACTGCTTGTCCGGGCGAGTCTGGGACGCCGATTTCCTCAAGGTAACTGATTGTGATATCGAGACGATTGAAGATCAAGACAAACAGTTGCTTTAGCAACGATGTGCCATCCACTGTTCAAGATGAGCAAGCTAGTCCCTACACAGACGACGCGGTGGATGAGCTAGATGGCAAATTGGGACAAGGCTTTACGTCGGCTGATGAACTTGAAGAGGTTGATATAGGAATAGGTGATAGGCCTAGGCCGACGTATGTAAGTGCTAACCTGCCAAAGGAATATAAGAATAATTTGATAAATCTTTTGAAAGAATTTATGGATTGTTTTGCATGGGAATATCATGAGATGCCAGGATTAAGCCGATCGATTGTAGAACATCGGCTACCTATCAAACTAGGCTATCGGCCATTTAAACAAGCTCCTAGGAGATTTAAGGCCGATATGCACGAAGCTATCAAGGTAGAGATCACAAGACTTTACGATGCCAACTTTATCAGGCACTGCCGATACGCGGAGTGGGTCTCCAACATAGTTCCAGTGATGAAGAAAAACGGCAGGCTCAGGGTGTGTATCGATTTCAGAGATCTAAACAAAGCAACACCAAAGGACGAGTACCCTATGCCGTTGGCCGATTTGCTAGTAGATGCTGCGTCTGGACACAAGGTTATCAGCTTCATGGATGGAAACGCAGGCTACAACCAGATTTTCATGGACGAGGAAGATATCCACAAGACAGCCTTCCGGTGTCCGGGGGCAATCGGCCTGTACGAGTGGCTTGTTATGACCTTCGGCTTGAAGAACGCTGGAGCTACTTATCAGAGAGCCATGAATTATATTTTTCATGATCTTATCGGCTCTTTGATTGAAGTCTACATTGATGACGTCGTCGTGAAGTCAAGGGAATATGATATGCACCTGGCCGATTTACGCAAGGTACTTGAAAGAGCAAGGAAGTATGGTCTCAAGATGAATCCTAACAAGTGTGCCTTTGGCGTATCGGCCGGTCAGTTTTTGGGTTTCTTGGTCCATGAAAGAGGAATTGAGATTACGCAGAAGAGCATCGATGCTATCAAGAAGATCAAGCCTCCGACGAACAAGACCAAGTTACAATCTCTGCTCAGCAAGATCAACTTTGTCCAGCGCTTTATATCAAACCTGTCAGGAAGAATAGAGCCGTTCACTCCGTTGCTAAAGATAAAAGACGATGAAGAGTTTACATGGGGTGATAAGTAGCAGAAGGCGCTGGACAACATCAAAGAATATTTGAGCTCCCCACCAGTTCTAATTCCTCCACAGAAGGGAGTTTCGTTTAGGCTGTACCTATCGGCCAATGAGAAGTCTATCGGCTCAGTCTTGGTTCAGGATATTGACGGTAAAGAGCAAGTTATTTTCTATCTCAGCAGGAGGTTCCTGGACGCCGAAACAAGGTACACGCCAGTGGAGAAACTCTTTTTGTGCTTATATTTTTCATGTACTAAGTTGATGCATTATTTACTTTCCAATGAGTGCATTGTGGTAAGTAAGGCCGATGTGATGAAATACATGTTATCGGCCCCCGTATTGAAAGGGAGAATTGGGAAGTGGATTTTTGCCTTAACAGAGTTTGACTTGCGATATGAATCGGCCAAAGCGATCAAGGGACAAACCCTGGCCGATTTTATTGTTCAGCATAGAGATGATTCAACTGCATATTCAGATATTGTGCCATAGACATTGTATTTTGATGGATCTGTATGCAGACATGGATGCGGTATCGGCCTCGTCATCATATCCCCTCGGGGGGCAAGCTTCGAGTTTGCTTTTACTATCAAGCCTTATTATACAAACAATCAAGCAGAGTATGAGGTTGTTCTCAAAGGCTTGCAATTATTACAAGAGGTTGAGGCCGATTCCGTAGAGATCATTGGTGATTCACAGTTGATCATTAATCAACTTTCTGGGGATTATGAGTGCAAGAATGATATTCTCAGAGTTTACAACGAGGAGTGCAAGGAGTTGTTACAAGCCTTCAGGATTGTGACGATGAGGCATATACCCAGGAAGCAGAATTTCGAGACCAATGATTTAGCTCAGGGGGCATCGGGATACAGGCCGATGGCTAAAGATGTTCAGATTCAGGTTGCTACCGTGGATGCTGATGACTGGAGGTTTGATATCATCGAGTATTTGCGAAACCCTTCTCAATCGGCGCCACGAAGAATGAAGTATAAAGTTTTACGTTATGTCTTACTGGATGATGATCTGTATTATCGGACGATTGATGGTGTCTTGCTCAAATGCTTAAGTCTTGAGGAAGCCAAAGTTGTCATGAGTGAGGTCCATGAAGGGATTTGTGGAACACATCAATTGGCCCATAAAATGAGATGGCTTTTAAAGCGCGTCGGATATTTTTGGCCAACAATGCTAGAGGATTATTTCAAGTACTATAAAGGATGTCAAGATTGTCAGAAATTTGGAGCAATTCAGAGAGCACCGGCATCGGCTATGCATCCAATCATAAAGCCGTGGCCGTTTCGTGGATGGGGAATAGACATGATCGGCCAGATAAACCCGCCATCAAGCAACGGACACAAAAATATACTGGTGGCTACAGATTACTTTACAAAGTGGGTTGAGGCCGTTCCTCTCAAGAAGGTTGATTCCAAGGACGCAATTCAGTTTGTCAAAGAACATATAATATATCGGTTTGGACTTCCATAGACATTGACTACAGATCAGGGATCAATCTTTGTGTCCGATGAGTTTGGGCAGTTTGCTGAGAGCATGGGTATTAAGCTATTGAATTCTTCTCCATATTATGCGCAGGCTAATGGGCAGACAGAAGCTTCTAACAAGACTTTAATCAAGTTGATCAAGCGGAAAATTGACGACCAGCCGAGACGGTGGCATACCACGCTGGCCGATTCCCTTTGGGCGTATCAGATGGCTTGTCATGGTGCAACTCAAGTGCCACCCTATCAGTTGGTTTATGGACATGAAGCTGTGCTGCCATGGGAGACCAATATCGGCTCAAGGAGGATTGCCTTGCAAGACGACTTAACAGCCGATGAGTATCATAATCTTATGGTTGATGAGCTGGATGACTTGGCACATGTCCGACTGCGGGCATTGGAGAAAATAAAGCGTGATAAAGATCGAGTTGCTCATCATTATAATAAAAAAGTTGTTGCCAGGTCGTTTGAGGAAGGGGATCTTGTCTGGAAATTAATAATGCCGATTGGTTCTAGATATAACAAATTCGACAAGTGGTCACCTAATTGGGAAGGTCCTTTTCAGATTCATCGGTGTGTTCCTCATAATGCTTATCTGCTCAAAGGATTAGATGGAGAAGTTTATGGCAAAGCTCTCAACGGCAAGTACTTAAAGAGATATTATCCAAGCCTATGGATCGATTCATGATCGGCCCTCCAGCCGATTTATGATTACAGCCGATGTGCGATGCATCGACTTTAGATGGCCGATATATACTATCGTCCTTAGTTCAAATTTTACAACATGAGCCCTCATCTTCTAAAATTTGGGGGGCATATATATATACAAGCGCGGAATTTTTTTTTCAGGGGATTTTTCAAAGAGTTTTTCAAGTTTCCAGTCTTATTCTTCATGAAGGATTCAAGTTTATGGGATTCAATTTTTCAGACTTGGACCTTTTCAGATTGAGATCGAATTCGGCTGATTGGCCGATGAGATTAATTATAGTAAGAGGATATCTGTTTACAAGATGGACTTCAAAAACAATTTTCAAGCTGGAGTTTCCTCCGATTCATTCAGATCAAACTCGGCTGCTTGGCCGATGAGATTTGTGTTTACAAAGTATGAAGACAAAATATGTTACATCACTCTATAAATTCTGCAATAGCTGTGATGGCTCTACGGCGAATTTGCTCAATATCTTCTATAGCTTGGGCGTCATCGGCCGTCGACCCTGGGATTGGCTTCAATGATTTGCTCAGGGTTGCAAGGTACTTGGTCGATGCCTTTAGCTTTGTCGTCTGGTCTTCTATAGCCTTGGGTGATGCAGCTATCCCGGCTTCCACTTCTTGGATTTCTTGGCACGTGGCTTCCAGCTTTGATTCTAGATCTGCTTCAAGGCGACGGAGTTCTTCGAGTCTGTTCTTCAAGACAATCGGCTCCACAGCTAGCTCATCCAACCTGGTTTTGTCAGCATTAACTTGAGCCTTGCTAGCAGACAGGGCCGATTCTAGTTGTTCACATTCTCGTCGCTCCGCAAGTCTTTCTTTCACCTTGTTAAGCTTGAATCGATATTGCTCCAAGAAGATGGCCGGTGTTAAGATCTCCATCAGGTCTTCGGGTAGTTGATCTTGAATTTCTTGTACCCTGGCCCTGATGGGAGTGCAATCTTCCACCAAGAACTCCAGTGAGGACTCCAGCCGATTGGCAATGTCGATCAGCCGGTTCTTCAGATCATCAGAGATTGATGCCTTGGCTGTGGTGGGTGGCTCCTTGTCCTCATCATCAAGAAACTGGCTGATATCAAAAGAGAACATATCGGCTAGGTTCTGCAAATATCAGTATAGGTCAAGGTTAGCCTAGTCAAGCAAGAATCGGCAAAGAGGATCAAAGTAATCTTGATTACCTGTGATGGGGCATCGGTGGTGCTTGCATCGGCTTCCTTTTACTGCGTTGAAACAGTAGGCGAGGGGGTTGGCCGATGTGGTGCAGGCAATGGAGCCCTTGGCTGGAGAAAAGCAAGAAATTGGTGAACAGATCTATGTTACTAGAGACACAATGTAAAATTGACTCTTACCGAAGCAATCGGCGAGGGTGGTGGAGAAGGAGAAGGAGTCTTCAATCGGGCCTTAGCTCGTTCGCGCCTTTGTAAAGTTGTCTTTTTGGTTCTTGGTAAAGGGGCCGATTGAGTCCGTTCCTTCAACAAAGACGACGCAAGTACCTACAAGGGATTGAAGTGTAACATACCAATAGAAGGAGATTGCATTAATTCAAGACAGGAAACATGTTACCTTGTGGATTGCGTGCCTGGTTTTCTTCGGCTGAGTGGTATCGGCGTGGTCATCGGCCGGTTGGACTGTGGTGGTCTTGGCCGATGGTTCTTCAGTGGTCTCGGCTGATGGATTTTCTTCTTCAGGCGCATCGGCAGCTGTTGCATCGACCTCTTCCTCCATCACTTGTTCATCAAGGAATTCTTCTATGGAGGGGTCTAGCTCTTCAAGATCAGCCTGATCATCAGTCTTAGCCTTCTTGCTGGATTTTTGAGATTTTCCTTTGGCTGGCGCCTTCCTCTTGGGATTTTCTTTAATCATCGGCCCTTGGAGCAATGATGATGCCTTTGGGGCAGTAAGGCCGATGATGGATTCCAGGATAGTTGATTCTGATGGAGCTACAGCCTGAGCATAACAGATTTTCTGTCCACTGTTGCTCACAGATGGAATCGGCCCGTCTGGGACTTGAGGGCTGACACCCTGGAACCCTGGATAAGCTCTGTCACATAGAATCTGGCCGATTGATGGAAAATATGAGCAGCCCACTCTTGCCACCATGTTTGGAAGCTGATATGAACAAAGGCGCTCAGGTGCAATCGGTCGCAGTCACCCAGGTTCGAGGTTCTAATCTCCAGTGCCTTGCTCATGATCAACCCTGATGTCACTATGCCCCTGCTCTCTAGGAGTCTATTTAAGTATAAATTAATGGAGAGTTGTCCAAGCCCGCACTGTCTGGCAGCCACCATGGGATTGTAGAATCATAAGACAGGCTGGTGCTTCTTCCTTGAAATATGCCTACTGGGAGCAGGCATGGGGTGATGCCGATCATAAATGACTCTCGGGATTCCATGTCATCATTTACCAGGTCCAAGTGCAGATCGTCAGGGAGTTCAAAACCCTGGTCCGAGAGGTAGAGGAACATATCCATCTTAACTGATGGAGGCCCGGTGTAGAATCGGATGAACCAGGTGGACATGTCTTCGGCCGATTGATCTGCTCCAGGATAGACAGAGGCCGCCTCTCCAAAAGACATGCACCATCTGGTTCTGTGGTCTTCATGATCGGCATACTTTGATGGGAAACGGGAGTCCGATAATGGAGGCCGATCAGCCATGGTGTTGGTGTGGATAGTTAGCCAAAGTTGAATAAACCACCATGGTCCTCCATGAGCCACAGTTTGCTTCAACATTAGATCCTGTGTAGAGATATGGAGCAGCGGATTGACAGCTCCCAAGAGGTATCGGCCAAGGGGGATTTGTTTCTTGTCGACCAGAGCTTGAGCCAAATGTTGACAATTGGTAGTGGGGTCGTAGGTCGATCCACAGAAGACAAATCTTTCCAACCACAGCGTCAGGAAGGCCACATGTTCTCTCTCTGAGACTGATCCTTGTTCCATGTGCTCAGAAATGTATCCAGACCAGCCTCCAATCTTCTTAGTTTTTAATTTATGGCTGCTGTTCGCTAGGAGGCTGAAGGGATTGATCTCGGACTAAATGTCTAGTCCTGTTAGCATCTTGATGTCAATCAGAGTTGGGGTCATCGGACCTTGCTTGAAGAGGAAAGCATTCAAGGTGCTAGACCAGAAATAGGTGGCCGCTGACATGAGTGGCTCGTTTTTCTTGGTATCGGCCAAGGATAAAGTGATACATTGGCCGATTCCTATCTCGTCCCAGTGGACCTGTTTGGCTGCAGCGATCCTCTTGTGCCAGGTTCTGTACCCATTGAGCTTCGACGGCCAGGATCTGAAAGTGTGCTTCAACGAAGAGACGTTGGGCTTAGCCTGCTTGAAGGGGACTCTGTTTGTCTCAGCATTGATCAGTCAGGTTGGGTCGCAGTCGCCTATGGGGCCTAGCAGGAAGCGATGTGATTTGTTGTTGGTAGGGATCAAGATTTGGTTTTTGAAGACCTATGTCAGAAGAACAACAATGAAAAAATAAGACTTGGGGGGCAAAAGGCAGAAACCCTAGTTTGAAGAAATCGGCGGGAAAGTGAAAATGTGGGTTCAGAAGGGATTAACTTACCACAGGGATCTCAGAGGCGTAAAATGGAGCGGAAGCCATTGTTGTCGTCGAAGAGGTTGCCGTTGAGGGGGTTGATGCCGATGGGACGCCGAGGGGTCGCCAGAGTTGAAGAACACGAAGAGATTGCTGAATCGGCGGCGGAGGGATGCGAGTCTGGATCTGCGCGGTTTTCAGTCAAGCTCTAGCAAGGAAGTCGATGGGTTCCTCGGAGCTAATTTCGCCACATTATATAATGAAGTGGAATTGGGGGGCATGTGTTAACAGCGGATTTTGGTAATCGGCTCGGAGAGGAAAGAAGAAACCAAAGCAGAGAGGAAGGATTGAGTTGGAGTCAGACCAGGTCTCGTATCGGACCCGGTAACCGTATCGGACTGAGAGAGGCGCTATCAGGAAGAGCGTATCGGCCGATACGGATTCGATGTGGTCGTCGACCGATACGGGTTGCAAGTTGACAGAGTCAGCGTGGGCTTGGTCTGGGCTCAAGATAAGCTTCAAGGAAGTTGCCAAATAGAGATAAAGCTCGGTTTTAGACAATTGTATGTTGTAAATAAAGTAGGTTTAGATCTGATATGTGGCAAGAGTCTGCCGCAAAGACTTGTTTGTTAAGTTAGAGATAAGATCGTGTCCTGCAAGGACCCTGTTGTAATCTCGGGTATAAATATCTCGATAGTTTATACATAGAAACACTCTCGAATCAATCACACAACAACCAGTTCAATCTACTTTCGGCGCATCGCCAACCCTCGCAAGAGGTTGACTCCCGACGAGTTCTTACTTCCCCAGAGCAGAGGTAAGAACTCGTCCCCGACGATCTACGTCGTCGGGGATAGCGTGCCGCTTTAGGCACGTTAAGCCCTGACGATGTGATCATCGTTTACCGTGTGTTAGCTAATCTTGATGCGGTTTTCTAATTCTGTCTTGCCAGCGGCTAACTCGTTTTAGGGTTTACTGCCGACGATGATCGAATTGGTTTGCTCGTTTAGATTATCTAAGGCATTTACCATCGTCAAAAGCGATCAACGACTTGATTCTCTTTATGTTAATTCTCGATCTACACTTTGAGTTGCCATCGACCTTAGTCGTGTTTCGAGGTTTAACCTAAAGCCTGTTTTTGATCATAACTAAGGATAGCGCCGGGGTTTCAGCCGGTCTTACCTAATGCATGTGATTACTTTATGTTTTTTGCATGTGTTTGCCACCTATGCAGGCGGATTGGTGAATATAAATATATTGATTACAGGGTATTCTCAGGATCTCTCTGTGGTTGCTATATTTATATTGGTCGATCGGCTCGTATAAGTTTGCACTAGAGTATTAGCTAGTGTGTTTATCTTCATGCTACCCTCATCGGCCGAATCCAGTAATTTGCTATAAACTTGATAACATGGGCCGATGAGATTAGATCTACTTTATCAGTTCTATCATATTATTACATCAAATAAGCCGATATAGGTTTGCCCTATCGGCCAGGCCTCCACGATGCAACATCGGCCTATCGGCCGATCGGCCATCGGTTCTCACATGGTTTACTTGTTTAATCTTGTTGAATGCAGATCAAATCAACTGGCACGCCCTACACGCACCTAGGCAAGCCATTGGACCTGCACTGGAGTTAAGCAGACCTCCCAGGCCGCCGTGGAAACGCGGAACCCGTTTTCTTGTTGGACGGGTCTAAATTCTGCGCCAACACCAATATCCACCAATTATCAAGTCAAACTGCTTATGAGACATCTACAATGAATCTAATGATATCCAATAAGCACATGTGTCATTAAACACCAAAAATAAAGGACGATACTAAATGCGCAGCCATCAATAAATGATAGGTAAGTAGAGGACAACATATATTTCTTTCTTTTACGATTATAAAATAATCTATGACCTAAATATGGTGAGATATGATTTCTTTTCATATTCTTTTTACAAACAATAAATAAATTACTTGTGCATCTACACGAGCATCCTTCCTAATTTTATTAAAAAAATATTTATCTTACTGCACAACTCATACCTTCAGTACTACTTAGCGCCGCGATGTGCAAAGCAGTCCTTCCCTCTGGTCCGGCAGCTGACGCCGGCGGAGACTGTCGTCCGTTTTTCAACGGACGCAGCAGCCTCTGAACCATCTCCACCGAGTGGCTCGCTGCCGCCATGTACAGTGCAGAGACACCACCGTCGGTTGTTACGGAGGCTAGCCAGGGGGCCGTCGTCATCAGCAGATCGACCACATCAACATGGCCGTGCCGAACAGCTTCGTGCAGGGCGGTGGCGCCCGCCTGGTTCCTCGCCTGCAGCGTCGCCTCCGTCAACGTTCCGGTCTGGATCGTCTGCAGGAGGCAATCCGCCACATCCCTGTGCCCGGCCTTAGCCGCGCAGTGGAGTGGCGTGTCGAGGCACCGGTTGCGCGTGGCGACGAGCGAGGGCGGCGCCCTCTCGCAGATGAGCGCCGCGAGGTCGGCGTGGCCGCGGCTGGCGACGAGGTGCAGAGCCGTGTTCCCGTTGCTCGTCACGCCCAGAATGGAACTTCTCCTTCCGTGCTGCGCTGGCGCCACTGTGATCGGCACCGGCGGATCTACGTCGCGAGCTGGGTGGGGAACTGCTCGGGCTCGACACCAGCGTGCCATGGAGCTCAAGCAGGCAGCAATGCACGGCTTCTGGCAGCCAGTAAGATCTGCCCCGCTGTTTGGGCTCGGCAAAATTCCTGCCTCCACCACGACCGGCGCCGCATCGGATAAGTTAATCGCGATCATCTGCAGGCCGTCCGTTTGAGGGTCGCGGTGCCCGTCCTCCAATGGAGGAACTTCATGAGGTGGCGATCCATTGCGGTGGTCACCACCGTCGCCACCATGGCCCGCTTCTCTCAAAATCTCCTCCAAGCGGACCCTGTCGCCAGTGATGAGCACTCGCAACAGTTCGCCATCGAGTGTCAACATGTCATGAGGCCCGAATTCCACGGCTACTGCAGGAGTTTCTGCCATGGCTGTGGGTTGATTAGGAAGTCCAGTCTACAACGTTATTTATACTGCTCTATGTAATGGATGTGAATCTCTGAATCATTGGCTGCACTAGCGCTCTGAAACCCACTGCTGTATTCTGTAATCTGTATGCGTTTTGGTCGAGTTGTTGGGGTTCACATGGAAATATGAAATGCATGTTCCGTCTCGTCTGACTTTTAAATAGGTTAAACTAGTTAAAAGTCTTAAGATGGCATCATTACGACTATTTTTATCGCGTTGTTCCATTAAGAAATTCGTGCAATACAACCGAATGATTATCGGATAGAAAGTTCTATGTTCTCTTTCTTGCCATCGAGAACGACGACTTCTCTTTGATTACCTATTCAGGTGCCAGAACCCCTTGTCATTTTTTTAGAGAAATCCCATTCAGAGGGCCAGAATTTTATTCCATTATCATACAAGAGCTTTTATGGTGTTTGCATTTTAAAAAAAGATAAAAATCCAACCCTACTGAATGACATGTATCATGTAAAAAGTATTGAAGTATTGGTATACATACTTAGATACCAAAATAAAAACATAAATTTGCTAGTAGAGAGAAAATGCCATAATTGTCTCTAAATTTAAATCAGTGCCACGTATGTACCAGTTAAGTTGTTTGCCTGGTACCAACGTACAGTTTCTTATTTGCGTAGTTTCCTTTAGATTTACGTTATTATTTAAGGTTCTCATTTGCGCGGTTTTCTCTAGATTTATGTTTTGTTCCAAACAACACATTGTTGGCATAAAAGTTATCGTTTACGTGGTTTTCTCTAGGTTTACGTTTTATTCCAAACAACGTGTCAGAACTCATTTCTTCAATTTTTGTGCGTCCATGTCAATCAGATCTTGCCATAGCTTCTCTCTTGACCGTGTCTCCTTATGGGTGCACCTACTCAAACCCTAGAAGAATATAGGAGGATATTTCATTCCAGTCCATTATACGATGGAATTTCTAAGCTACGCAAATAACTAATCAACTGTGTAAAGGAGATCTTACCCAGATGTGCTTCACTGTAACGCCCGTTTTGTCGCGGCGTTAGCACGAAAACCTAAGTGCTAAAAACTCTATTTGGGAAAGTTTGCTCTTCGGTTGAGTCTTGTGGTGTGCCAAGGTCTCGTGTTTCCCCTCCCATCTCACTCCCGGAGAAAACCGCGAAATCGGATTTCGAATCCGAACCCTAAATCCCTCCAAAAATCCAACTCCCAGAAAGTCTGCTTAACGTCCCTCGCTTCCTCGAGCCGATTCCCTCTCAGCCCGTTCCCTCTCTCCCTCGGGCCGCCACGGCCCAGTCTCCCCCTCGGCCCTCTCGGCCTGCCTTCCCCCTCCTCCTTCCTTACCTTCTCGGGCCGCTGCTCGGCCCAGCCGCTCACTCTACCCAGCCGCTGGCTCGGCCTCCCTTCTCCCCGCTGGGCCGCGCTCGCCAGCCCAGTCCGCTCGGCCCGAGCACGTCGGGCACGTGCGTCGCACGTGCGCCGCACGCACCCGAGCCGAGCGAGAGAGCACCGCTCTCTCCCCGCTCTCTCTTCCTCGCCGTTCACTCTCTCTCTCTCTTCCTCTCCGTTCCGCCGCCGGCGATCGCGTCCTCCCAGCCCCACCACCTGCGCGCGTGCTGCCAAGGGAGAGCGGGCGCTCTCCCCTCTCTCTCCCCCCGCGCGCCCCTGCCCGAAGTGGCAAGGAGGCCGCGCCCCTTTCTCCTCTCCCCTTTTTACTTTTACCCCGACCGCCGCCGACGTCACCGGCAGCTTGCGCTCGGCCACTAGCGCGCGGTCCCCTCCCCGCGCTCCACCGCCTCCGCGAACCGCCTCTTCGCCCCCCCAAACCGACCTAGCCGCCCTTAAATCCTCTCCCCGCTCGGCCGCTTTCTTTTCCCCTCCGCTCGGCCGCCATTACCGCCTCCCACCCGAACTCGCCCCTCTCCTCCCCGCTGCCGCCGCCGCCCTCGTCAGCCGCCGCCGTAGCCCAGGGATGCCAAGGAGGACCTCGGCGCCCCCTTCCTCCTCCTCCTCGGACCGGAGCCACGTCGCGCCCGCGCCGTCGCCCTCTTCTCCGGCTTGCCGCCCCGCCGCGGTAACCCCCCCTCTCACTCTCTCCTCTCTCTCTCTCGTGCATTAGGGCGCTAGCTAGCTCCCCGTAAGACCTTCTCAGGGCGTCGCCATGGCTGCCGCCCCTCTCCTCCACTCCTCCCCCTGCGTCGCCGTTGCTGCCGTCGCACCGCGCCGTCGGCCCTCCTTTCCCGAATCCGAGCCGGTGGCTCGATTCCCCTCTCTCCCTTCTCGCCCCGGTGCCGTTCTCCTCGCCGGAATCGTACCGAGCCGTCCCGGGCTCCGCCGCCGCCGCACGCCGTTGATCCCGACGCCCCCTTTTTCCTCTTCCACCCGGGCGGCCTCCGTGGCAGCCACGTAGGCGCCACGCGAGCGCCAGTCGGCGCGCTCCCTCCTCCCGCCGGCCTCCGTGGCAGCCGTGTAGGCGCCACCTGAGCGCCGACGGCGTCTTCCCTTCCGTGCGCTCGGTCCACGTAGATCGCGTCGCTGACGTGCGGGCCCCGCCCTAGCGCCACGCGGTGGACATGGTCCACCGAACCGGCCGCCCGCGTAGGCCCTGGCCTGCCTCGGCCCGTCGACCCCCTCTCTCCGCTCGGCCCATCGGCCTCCCTCCCGGACCAGGCCGCGCCACATGGCCGCGCGCCATCGGCTTCGCCCCATCGACCGCTTGGCCCATCGGCCTTCCTCCCCTCGCGCGCCGATCGGCCATGGGCCAATTCCCTTCGGGCCGTTGGCCCATTAATTCGGCCGCGCCCATTACTATTCCATTGGGCCGCTCTTAGCCGTCCAAAATAAAGTCCAATTTCAGTCCCTCCTTTCTTTTTCTTTTTCAAAGGAATTTTTAATTCCTTTTCCTTTAGATAGAAAATCATTTAATCTTCGGAAATTCGTATCTCCTCAACCATTCGTCCGATTGACTCCGTTCAACTTCCAAAATTCCTCAAAAATCGAGATCCATCCAATGGCACGCTTAGTGGTCATTAATAGGGCTTCTTTTTACCGTTTTGTTGAGTTGTCTCGTTTCGCGTGTAGTTTCGGAGCCCGAAGACCCGCAGTGCGTGGATTTCGAGGAAAAAGCTCAAGATCTCGAGCAAGGCAAGTCACCTTTGATCAATTGAACCTATAATTTAAAATTAAGTATTTTGATTCCGCAAACTATGCATTCTTTAGGTTACACTTGACACTTAGCCTCGGTTTGCAATACAACCGGCAGGCCCTACCCAATTCCTGCATTCACCCTCCTTGATTATTGAATACCCTATCACCCCTTGTCACCCCTCAGGTGAGATCTCGGTATTCGCACCTCACGTACGAATATCGAGACTCCCCTCCAAATTTAAAATGATCACTTGGGTAAAACTTGAGTTTACAAAATGCTTGGAAAACCCGACACTTGGGTCGGTGCCTTGAAAATAAAGTGAGTTTCTAAAACTCGCGGTGCAGGAGACGTACTGGAGGTACGGTTTGCCCGTTCTCGCTCTAAGGACCGATTCCTTGGGAATTACATCCGAGCATATGTCAAGTACGACCACATGGGTGATATGGGACGCCCCTGGCTGAGTAACTAGCTAGGCCAGGGAAATCTTGATGCCAAGGGACAAGTGGATTCGCCGGGGTGGTGTCGGGGAGGACCCCTGGGCTTCCTGGCACAGTATGGTCTGGGACCTAACCTGGTGTTGGTCCGTGGGACCCCTCCCGTTGGCATACGATAACCCTGAGTCGGCTTTCGAAATGCCTTGTTGTGAAAGCCTCAAGGTTGCCAGACGTGGCTGAGAGTCACGGGCTGGGTGGCTCGGGGTTAGTAACGTCGTGTGGGTAAAGTGTACCCCCTCTGCAGAGGTTAATAACTGTTCGAACAGCCGTGCCCACGGTTATGGGCGGATGTGAGGTGATTCCTTAGCGTAGTTTTAATGGCTACTTTGTGAACTGCTGTTGGTGTGAGAAACTCCTTTCTGTGCTTAAGTGTGGTTGTTGGAGCAGCCGGTGTCGGTGAACGATTGGCAGGGAGCCTCTCGTTCCGACATGCTTGATTTGAGGCTATTGGAGCAGCCGGTGTCGGTGAACTATTGGCAGGGAGCCTCTCGTGCCGACGTGTTTGAGTTGTGGCTGTTGGTGCAGCCAGGGTTGGTGAATGATTGGCAAGGAGCCTCTCGTGCCGACAAGAATCAATTGATACAATTTCACTGCTCCGACCGGATGAGACGCACTTTCTCGTCCGTGCCGTTGAGAAGCACTCACTTAAATTGCTGAAAGTCTTAAACTAAAAACAATTGTGAAAAACAACTGGCTTTCCTTTGAAGCTTGCATTAAACACTTAATTTCCCTGACTTGCTGAGTACTCCCGTACTCACCCTTGCTCTACATAAATAAACCCCCCCAGTTCTCGAAGACGAAGAGGTGGACCCTGCTGATGAAGAGTTCTTCCAGGAGCAAGCAGTCTTCGAGCAGTAGTAGGGTTTCGGCCTTTTCCCAAGGCTTTGCTTGTGGCTTAGGGCCAGTCTCCGCTTTTTTTCGCTTCCGCCTTTTTGTAATGTTGTTGCGAACTCGGGTTCTGTCCGCAGTTCTAACCCTGGTTGTAATCCTACTCTTAATAAAGAGACCGCTGTTGTTGTGATATTATATCTTCCTGTTGTACCAACGCTATTTCCTGGGACTGGTACAGGCATACAGGTTAATTTGGATCGCCTTATCCTGGCCTCCATCCGGGGCTAGTTTGGGGCGTGACAAAAGATCGTATCAGAGCGCAGCTTTGGCCTTAGGACGAAACCCGATGTTAGATGACCGTAAGGATGTTAAGTTCTAAAAAGCTATTTGCGAAAAGCTCGGTTCTTTTCTTCTTCTTCTCTTACTGTGTTTACAAAACTGGTTACTGACTTCTCTTTCTTTTTCAAAATTGTAGATGGCAGTCAACGCCACCCACAGTTCCCATGACGTTGGTGAGGGTCACCACGTTGACCAGCTGAGAGACCTCGCTGGCTTCCTTGGCTTCTCTTGTCCCGAGTACGCTGGGTACTCCGTGGACCTCTTCCCTCCCCGTTGTGAGCTGTCCGTGTACCTTTACCCCCGCGGAGGTACACACGGCGCTGACCTTTGCCCTCACCACTTCAACTTGGCCCGCCCCACTCTCCAGCTCGCGTACCAAGACCTCTCCTGGACCGCTCTGCGTCGCTTGGCCTACGACTACCGTCGTCGCCTTGCAGGTTCGGCCTTCCGGCTGATCCCGCAGCTCCCTCCTGGCCGTGCAGACAGCCGTTACCCTTGTCCTTACCGCGAGTCGCACCCTGCGCTGACGCGCATGGTGGAGCTTTCAGGCACTCAGGCCACTCAGCACGACCTTCTCCTTGAGGCTTACCGCTCCTTGGCTCGCCGTTACGCCACGCTGGAGGCCCGCCTTGCTGAGGAGGGTGTCACCTCCGTGGACACCGTCTCCTGGGACTCTGGTCGCCTTTGCCACTCCAGCCACCTGTCCTTCTACAGTTCACGTGGCTTTGCTCGCACTCCCAGCGACCCACGCTCCCCCAGCCCGCGTGTGCCATACTCGCCAGTTTACTCTCCCTACCCCCACCGTGCCAGCCCCTCCTACACCCCAGGCCACACCCCAGTCGTCAGCCGCCGTGGGCTCCGACTGATCCGCACTGCGCGGAAGCGCGTTGTGGGCTCCTCCTCTGTGTTCCGTTTCGACTACCCAGCTCCTACCCCGCCAGCAGGCCGTCCTGCTGCCGGCCCTCGACAGGTTCCACTGGTCCCTTCGCGTGCGCCGATCGACGTGTCCTCTTCAGATGAGCCGACCACTGGAGCCAGTCAGGCAGGAGAGCAGTAGAGTTCGTCTGCTACAGGTGGAGTTCGTGTGCTAGACCTTTTGTACCGCCGCCAACTCTTTTGGAGTCGTGGCGAGGTAGTGTGTGAGTGTGTTGTTGTGGGTGTTGTCTGGTAGTCTGGATCTCTGAGGTGGTGTGCGTACAGTCAAGCTCGGCGCAGCTCTGTGACTTGTCCACACCCGTTGTATTAGGTGCCTTCCGAGTTGAGAAAAGCTTTATGACTAGTGTGTGCTTTCCTTGCTCGTTTACTTTACTCCTTCCCTTTTTAAGTTCTGTTCTGTCTTCTTACCTCGCCCTTTCTAGGAGATTAGATGGCTGGCCGTCCCCGTCGTGTGGCTCGTGCTCCAGCTCGTTTGGGTTACGAAACCCACAGGGAAGAACCAGAATCAGAAAATCAGTCAGGAAATGAACCGGTTAATGCTTCAGCTCGGGCAAATCCTACAGCAGACCGTGCAAATCGTGCACAGGACTTACCCCCGCCTCCCCAGCTTCAGGCAGATTATCAGCATATGATGGCAGTTCAAATTCAGATCTTGCAGAGCTTTTGTGAAAAGAAATGGTTGGAAAACCCAAAATTTACAAGTACCTATGGAAATACATTCCCCTGGAAGGGATATAAGGGCAGATAAACTATGCCCCAAGGTTGATCTAGTAATAGAAGGGGTTAGCTTCGCAGCCAAACCCATAGTCCTAGACTCCCAAGGTTTGGATGTCATCCTAGGGATGGACTGGTTGGCTAAGCACAAAGGACAAATAGATTGTGCTGAGAGAACCATCACTCCGCAAGGACCCAGAGAAAAACAAGTGCGTTTCACTCCTCTCCTTTCCGGAAACCGACCAACTCTAAGTTGCTTGCAAGCCACTCCTTTGAATTTGGTACCCATAGTCAACGAGTATTCCGATGTGTTCCCAGAGGAACTACCCGGAATGCCACCGGATCGAGAAATCGAGTTCTCCATAGAGCTTGCCCCAGGCACCAACGTACCAGTTAAGTTGTTTGCCTGGTACCAACGTACAGTTTCTTATTTGCGTAGTTTCCTTTAGATTTACGTTATTATTTAAGGTTCTCATTTGCGCGGTTTTCTCTAGATTTATGTTTTGTTCCAAACAACACATTGTTGGCATAAAAGTTATCGTTTACGTGGTTTTCTCTAGGTTTACGTTTTATTCCAAACAACGTGTCAGAACTCATTTCTTCAATTTTTGTGCGTCCATGTCAATCAGATCTTGCCATAGCTTCTCTCTTGACCGTGTCTCCTTATGGGTGCACCTACTCAAACCCTAGAAGAATATAGGAGGATATTTCATTCCAGTCCATTATACGATGGAATTTCTAAGCTACGCAAATAACTAATCAACTGTGTAAAGGAGATCTTACCCAGATGTGCTTCACCTAGCCATTGATGGGCCGATCTCGTCTCATGTTGAATCCTTGACCATGCTGACGCTTCTCCTCTATTTCTTTCTGGTGAATTAGTTTTAACCCTCGAACAAGAACGAACCCATAGGGAAAAAGAAAAAAGACGTGATCTGATCATTTTTTCCGTGAGATCTATTCGATGCCTAAATCAACACCCGATTTAAGTTTTTTTTACCCAAACAGTACTGATCAATGCAGCCAGGTTATTCGATTCTCTCAAAATACCCATATTTTACATAGTTAATTACTCCATTGTCATCGGTTATGATAATTTTTATTCCGTATCTTATCCTTGTCTTGATCTACGATTCATATTGCTCTATCTCTCAATACCTTTAAGTATCTCGTAAATATAGTAAAAACTCTCTTGTCATAAATGAAGAACTCAGTTCTTTTAGAAAAAGGGACACTGTACCAAACCAATGACAAGAGTGCTATCATCTAGTTCCCTACTCATTCTATTCTAGTCTCATATTTGTTGTGTTGAGAGTTGACGCCAGCCTTGCTTGTCATGTTCTTAGCACTCAACTCAAATCACTAGATAGTTGCTCCCTCGCTGGGTTGGCTTGAGAATCCGCTGGGTGCACATGCACAGCTTCATTATTTCGCTGGTTCGTATGCTTATTCGAATGCTTATTAGCAAATAAAAAATTATTTAAGAGTAACTTTTATGTAGATGTTTTTAGGTGGTGTTTGAAACTCATGAAGATAAAATTAAGTTGACACACGTAAAACAAAAAAGCCATTAGCACATGATTAATTAAGTTTTAATTATTATAAACTTAACAAATAAATATATTTGATATTTTAAAGTAACTTCTATATAGAAATTTTTCGCACGAAACATACCGTTTAGTAGTTTAAAAATCGTGTTAACAAAAACCGAGGAAAAATATGAATTTTGTTGGAGTTTAGAACGGGACCTTAACGACTCAAAAATAAATATTAAAAAATAAACTATGATAAAAAAATCAAATTCAAAATTAAAATTTAAAATTTAAATTTTGACTTATAAGCATAAACATAAGCCAACCAATTATGCTCGCAATGCAATTGATCGTAGGAACACATATTTTAACTTCCCACAAGATGCAAAAACTGTGTGCCGTAGAACTTGTCTGCTCCTTTGATGCGCGCTGACGCCTGAGAATGGTTTCGAAGATTTGTTTGCACGGTCAACTTGTAAATGAAAACTATAAAAAATCATGCAAGAACTATATTCTCAACAAATCAAGAATTGAAGGATAACAAAATTGTCCTACTTGATCCTTGAGATGTCAAAATCCAAAATTTGGATGCATTTTCATAGGTAGATAACGATCGCGAATAGCATATCTTGAAACTGTTCTAAACCCAATATCATTCTTATTCGAGGCTGTGCGGTAAGAAAAAATGTAAACCTAATATGTGTTGCAAACCTGAAAATCAATATAGGATTAAAAATTAAGGTATGAGATTTGTTCACCATGAGATTTACCCATAAATAAAAATTTTACTGAAGAGGTGAAGAACTTTTAATCTGAAAAGTAAAATTTTTACTCATTGTGACATGGACAAATTTTAAATATTTATTTTTAAATCTGATAGTACTTTTTCAGGTTTACACTAAATTTGTGATTTGTACGGTGTATTTTTTTCGCGCAGCAATTACATTGGAGGAGGAAGACCGGCGCTGCAAGCATGCCAGGTAGAGAAGGTTGGCAGTGGCAGCGAGGAGAGGCTGGGGGTGGTAAGTAAAAGTAGAGACTAACGACAAAAAGGGTTAGTAGAAGCAGAGAAAAGCCCACGTGACAATAGGTTGGTTGTCAATTTGTATACATACTATGATGAAATTCCTACATTGCTACGAAAGTTTAATATAATAATAATAAGTAAAAATAATATATAAAATAGCTAAACGATATAGACTTATATAAGTTGATATGTTGATATGGTTTATAATAATTTAAATAATATATAAAATGATGATTCAAATATAAAAGTAAGATGATGTAACTTTATGAGAGAAAAAAAAAATAATTTGGATAATAAATTAATCATCTAAGGGCCAGAAACAATTGAGATGATATAACTTAATGAGAAAAAATAAATATAGCATTAAATAAGTGATGACGAACTATATAAGTATATACTCTCTCCGTCCCAGAATAAGTACACATAAGTAAGAATGTGACATATCGTAGGATTACAAATCTGGACAGACGAATTTGAACTTGCCTGTCACATGCTTACCTAGGTGCACTTATTCTGGGACGAGGGGAGTAGGATATTATAAAATATAATGAAAATATATATTAAAATATTATGTGAGATGATGATTTAGGCTGCATTCGGCAGCTGGACAACGAGAGGAGATTTCTCTCGTTCTCCGCGTGCACGTTTCCCGAACTACTAAATAGTGTGTTTTTTAAAAAAAACTTTAACGAAAGTTGCTTTAAAAAATCATATTAATCAATTTTTAAGTTTAAAATAATTATTAATTAATTAATCATATGCTAATGACTCACCTTGTTTTACATATCTTCTCAATCTTCTTCTTTCACCCTCTCTCAAACACTCTCTTAACATGCTTCTATTTTAAAACTCTAAAGTTTAATAAATTATAGATAACATGGTTGGATGAGGTTTAAGATATAATAATGGTTAGTAAATGATAAATAGTATCTTTTCAATATTGAGTTTTAAGATATAGTGGGTTTTAGCTCTATAGAAAGATATGATATGGATGCCCCCTTACTATCTCCTTAACCATTTATAGAAAGTGAATCGTGACTGATTGACAAGAAAGTTAGGGCCTGAGATGTGTGAAAGACTAGATACATAGAATAAAGCCTGTGTTTAGATTAAAAAAATTTTGAAAAAAAACATCACATCAGGTCATATCAGATATACGGACACACATTTGAAATATTAAATATAGTCTAATAACAAAACAAATTACAGATTCCGCCTGTAAACTGCGAGACAAATCTTTTGAGCCTAATTAATCTGTCATTAGCAAATGTTTACTGTAGCACCACATTGTCAAATCATGGTGCAATTAGGCTCAAAAGATTCGTCTCGCAATTTACACGCAAACTGTGTAATTAGTTTTTTTTTCGTCCACATTTAATACTTCATGTATGTGTCCAAACATTCGATGTGATGGATTTTGAAGTTTGAAGTTTGGAAGCCAGCAACAACCCGTCGAATGACGGTGCACAATGGACAGATCGGCAGAGACAGTGTTGAGGGCCCAGCGGTATGCAGACCTTGACGGTGGCGAAGAGATCGATAGTTGGCGCAGGTCTGGGTGGCAGAGCTACTTGAAGCCCGTGGAATCACCCGTTGGGCCCATCGGAAGGGGGCCCTAATGGTGGGGTAGGGTGGGGAGGGAGGGTTGTAGTGGGCGCTCACGCGCGCTACTCAATAAGTAGTGCGCACGCGACACGTGGACTTCTGCGTCGTTCTAGCCACTTAATTACCATAATTAGCGCTAATTTGATAATTAGCCTTTTTAAATATATATATATAAATAATTTATTTAGTTAATAGTTTTAAAAATACATTTGAAAGTTTTAAACTTTAATTGAAAGTTTTCAAATTTTAAGTTAAAATTTTTTTAAATTTAAAATTGAAATTTTTTAATTTTGAGTTGAATTTTTTAAATTTGTGATAAAAAATTTGAAATTGTGAGTTGAAAGTTTTTGAAATTCGAGTTGAAAAGTTTTAAAATTTTGAGTTAAAAGTTTTAAATTATTTTTCAAAATTTGAGTTGAAAGTTTTAAATTTTAACTATGTATCTTTCCTTTTACATATGACTGACACGTGGACCCACTCAACGTCGTGCACCCTAGGATGCGATTATATGGTGTCACGTAAGGTGAAATCGCCATCAAAACAGCTTCAGAGGTAGAATGAACTGATATTGAGAATTGAGGGAGGACGCATATCTTATTTTTTATGGTTTAGGGAGGAAAATCGAACTCGAGCCATAACTGAGGAAGGAAATATATATATATATATATATATATAGACTTTATTTCGTTTCTAGTTGGGTCAAAAGTGCTGCTCAGGCCTTCAGAAAATATCAATCTAGCCCACAGCCCATAAGTCTATCAGCTCGCCAACTTCTCGTTTCTCTCGACCTGCTAGGGAAGGGGAACGGCCGCCGCCGTCACGCCGCTCCTCGGCGCGGCGGCGCTGGCGCGCGGCCGTTCAATCCTGAAGACTGACGGCGACGCCGCTAAGCCCTCTGCCTCCCGCTCTGCACTCCATCCACGCATCCATGCATGCAGGCCTTCAGGGCTCGCCGGTCGCCGTCGCCCGCTCCTGCAGTCCTGCTCCACGCCTCCACACCTCCGGCGGGCCGCCGCTGGCCCATCGATGAGGGGTGGCCTACCTTCCCATCTCCCGTCGTCGGCCTTCCTACCGTCCGTCCCGTGGCGCGGGTTGCGACCCGAGGGGGCATGGAGATGGAGCATCTAAGAGGAAGGTCGATATTCAACGATCTATATACATAGTAGATTAGACTCTCTTCTCCTCCAATTGATTTGGGAAATTTTCAAATCAGTGACTCGAGCTGTTGTTGATTGATTTGTTGTACACATGGATTTGTGATTTTAGGTTGTAGATCCTTCCACTGACGAAAAAACCTCATGGTGCAGTACCAAAGTGTCAATGTAGAAGCTATGAAAATGGAGGAGCCAACTCACCTTGGTGTTATTAACATGAGTACTGAGCTGTTCGGTAATCAGCACGTAAGAGGCAGCGGTTGGGTTGTCAATCAGCGTGGAATGCTCCCTTTATTGAGATGCATGTTCTTTACCTAGATGCAAGGCGTGGAATCACAGGGAGGCACACATAGGGAAATGCCTCTCCTTGTGTGGACATTTCAGTGGCGACCTGCAGAAGTAGAGAAGAGCGAAGATGCCTCTTCCCTCACTGAAGGTACAGCTAAAAGAGTGCTAGCGTAGTAGCATGAGAATTACTATTACCGTTTCCCTGATTTTGACACCCAAGCACACTTTGCAAAACATCTCCAGGAGTCATGGGCAACAAATTAATTATTTTCCCTTCGAAAATAAACACGAGAGGAGCTTGAGACGTGAGAGAGTGAGCTGTCAAAAGATGAATTTTGATTAATCTTGGCATACGATAATACAGGCCCTGATCCCAGGATTAATGCTGGAAGGAAGAATACACTGATCCCAGCATCAATCAAATTCCAAGATTCCACCTCTAGTTGAAGATATCCAAACGGACCTGGACAAGCTATCTGTTGAGTGTTTCAGCTGTATGCTGGTCTCTTTGGAGAGCAAGAAATGGTGCTGCTTTGCTTCAGGGACAGGCAGCTGCTAGATGCCATCCAAATTGTTTAACACTAATCATGGGCTCTTTTGCAGGTCACAAGCAAAGAGTAGGATGTGAAGATGAAGGTAATAGCACAAGGAACTTACAACAAGAGATATGATTGGGCTCTAATGGCACGTAGGCTGGAATGTTGAAACACACATTGTATCCTGCGAAACAAAAGCAATCCTGATTTGTGCTGCCGTGAGAGGAGGGGAGAGTGCTGTCAATTGTGACAGTTGCCTTCCTGCTACTTACTCCCGTTGCATGCCATGGCCGGATGGTAGCAGCTACCAGCTGCTACTGTTGATCGGGATAGGCAGATCACGTTGATAAGCTATCTAGAGCTAAGAAGAAGAGATGGCTGACGTCGCGTTTGGCGCTGTCAACTTGGTGCTGGGCCTCATCCAGGATGAAGCCCGGCTGCTTGGCAGGGTCCGTGAGGACCTGCAGTTCATCATGCAAGAGATGGAGAGCATGAACAACGTGCTCCGCCACCTCGTGGCGAACAAGGGGAGTGCCACTGCCAGTGACTACCAGCTCCGTCCGTGGATGAAGCAGGTCATGGAGCTCGCCTTCGACTCTAGAAACTGCGTTGAGCTCTATACGCAGTCCGGTAGTGGGCGCTGTGGTTGGCTGCCCTGGGCAATGGTAGCTCGCCACCGGGTCGTCACCCGGATCCGCGAGCTCAAGATTCGGGCGCGTGAAATCAGCGAGCGGCAGGCGAGGTACGGCATTGCCGTTTCTCATCCCCAGCTGCGCATCGAGGCAATCACCACAACAGAACCCAGCGATACTAGTGTGCGCAACCAGAGGCGCACCTATGCAGGCAGCTCGAACAATCCTTCCCGACGTGCCATACTCGACGAACGCTGGTTTGGTGACTACTGCAGCGTGGATGAGGCTCTCTCGCGGCTCAAGCCGTTCACACAGTACCTTTACCGTGAGGTAGAGCCACCGGCACAGTTGAACAGTGATGACAAGCAGCAGTTGTGGCCTCAGTTGAACGGCGGCGACAAGCACAATAACAAGGAGCAGCCACTGCCGCCACTGCCGGACAGTGGCAACAAGGAGCAGCTGCCACTTCCCCAGTCGGGAGGCTGCATCAAACAGCAGCTGTTGCCCCAGTCAGACGACGTCAAGCACGACGATGAGGGACAACCACCGCCGCTGCCGCAGTCAGATGGCGGCAACAAGGAGCAGCAGCCACCTCCGCAGTCAGAAGGCAGCGTCAAGCAGCAGCAGCCGCTCCAGTCGGACGACAATGATAGGCAGCAGCAGTCGCTCCAGTCGGATGGCAATGACAGGCAGCAGCAGCCACCCCAGTCGGATGGCAGTGGTAATCACAACGGCAAGGAGCAGCCGCTGCCCCAGTCGGACGGTGGCGACAAGCAGCAGCGTATCAGGGTCGTCGCAATCAGTGTGCAAGACGGCACGGATGAAGCTGCTGTTGGGGAGATCGTGCTCGAGCGTTACATAAGTCGCTGGAAACGGTTGTGGAGCCAGCAGTTCCACATTTCTGTCCAACGGCCTCCGATTCTCTCAGAGATTACAAAGATCATGGCTGACAAGCTGAAAGAGAAGGATGATCATGCGACGGAGAATGAGGCCGAAGACAGGAAGAGGCTTGCTGAGAGATTGATAGGTGACAAAGTGCTGATCGTTCTTTCCGGTTTGAATTACCCAGTGTTATGGCATCAGTTCCTGGAATTGCTGAGCTCGACGGGCTGCTCTGACAGTGCAATAGTATTCTGCACAAATGATAGTAAGATGGCAAAATATTGCTGTGATTCTGCCAAAGATGGGCCTCCAGTGATCTACTCTCTCGTTGATATATACCTCAACAGAGCACTTGCACTTCTTCCCCACAGATATGAGGAAGGACACTTGAAAGGAATTCTGCGCAATATACTCACCCAGTGCTGCCCTGATGTCTTCTGCATGAAGATGCTCCTCCATGCCCTCTACTACAATGCTGACACGACGGAACACCAACTGGAGGTTCTGAATACAAGCCTTGGTAAAGAATCTACAGATCAAGGGAGACAGGACCGAATAATGGCCTTCTGCTACCAAGCACTGCCAAATAGTTACAAGAACTGCTTATGGTATTCAACCGTTTTCACCCGCGGAATCAACATGCCCGACGGTGTCCGAAGGGCAAGTTTACTAAGACGATGGGTTGCCCAAGGCTTGATAACCCAAGTGGACCAGTTGAGCGCAGAGGATGAAGCCGAGAACTGTTTCGAAGCCATGCTCAGACAGAAGCTCATTGTTCATTCTGGACTCAGTGGTGCACGTAAGGTAAAGAGCTGCACCGTGCATCCTGTGGTTGCCGACTTGATAGACAGGGAGTCTTCAACGGTTGAGGACCTATTGCTCAACAACCAGTTGCCACTTGACTTGGATCTCCTCTACTCAATCCGGAACGGCATGCAACTCAATCCGGCTAACTCTAATATCACAAGGTTCTTGAACTCACTTTCCAGCACTTCAAGGTTGCTGCTGACAGTACTTGATTTGGAAGGTCGCAAGGGCCTCAAGGCAAACGACCTCCATACTGTATGCAAGATTCACAAACTCAAGTATCTAAGTCTCCGGAACACAGATGTTGCCCAACTGCCCAAGCAAATAGGTCAGCTGAAGCTCTTAGAGACACTTGACATCCGGGGAACAAAGGTACAGGTATTCCACACAGTGCTGCCAATGCTAAAGCACCTGCTTGCTGGTTCCATTATTGACTGCCCAGGCGAAGACATCGTCAAGTCCAAAGAATCATTCTCCACGGTTTGCGTGCCTTTTTCTGTTGCAACTATGGAAAAGTTGGAGATATTGTCCCGTGTCCAAGTTTCCAACAGTGCTAAAGAACTGAACAACATTGGTGACAAACTCGAGCACCTGAAGAAGCTGGGTGTGGTTCTATCTGGCATGAAAGCTAGCTTGATAGATTTATTCCTTGAGGTTGACAAACTCCACAGATGCCTTCGGTCCTTGTCCATCCGAATGGATCCACCGGGTAACTGGGACGCTATTGATGCTGTTTTACTGAGACCTCCAAAGCTTCTGGAGAGCCTACACATCTGCAGCATTAGAAGCGGGTTGCCTCCCAGGATCAAGGAGCTCCATCACCTTGCCAAGATAACTCTACGTGACACCTTTTTGGATCAGAATGCCCTCGATGTACTTAGCATGCTCAAAGGCCTATGCTATCTCAGGCTTTGCTACCATTCATTCGCAGAAGGCGCCCTCTTGTTCTACAATTTTGAGAATCTCATGGACCTTGTCATTGAAGATGACATTATTATGAGTGTCACCTTCGGTTACGGCCTTGATAAACTTGAAAGGATGGTTTGGTCCTTCATTCACATGGAGAAGCTTTCAGGGGTCCGTAAGCTGCGTGGTCTGACACACCTCGAATTCAAGGGGGGAACGTGCAACCCACAGAATCTGGAAAAACTGAAAAGAAAAGTCGGTGAACACAGCAATGTTATTACATTCACGCTCAAACAACCTCAGAATCGCCAAGGATAAGGATTGTTGGTGCTGCTCGTTCATGTTGCTGCTCCTCCTCTGCTACTTGGGAAGTATTTCTGCTACAGCTGCTTCTACTATGCAATGAGGCCTTCATGTTCTTCCTCTTCCGTCTGTCATGTTGGACTGGTATTGCACTTTTATGTATTCAGTGTTGATGGCAACATTGTAAAATCTTGTGTGCATTGTTTTTAAGTTTGTTTTAGTTGCATCCTGCATTCTATTCCTGCGTGTGTTAGCTCACTGGAAATAGTCCGGAGTTACCAGAATTCAGTTGAGCCGCTCTCATTTCATTTTCTGTTAGGATGCCGAGCTGATCACTCCAAACGTGGGATGGCACGAGTTTGGTGTATCTTGTGTTTAATTCGGCATGCTTTACATGTAAAAATCTCCAGCTTTGGAGAAGGGAAAAAAAGAGAGAAAAAACAGAAAATGCTGCAGCTTCACGCAGCACAAAAACTTGTCTCTGCTCGCTTTTTTCAGTTTCGTCGGAGCTAAGCTAGCGTGTTCCTGCCCTTAATTTCTTGGACATTTGTTTGAATTTTAAAAACAAACCACGTATCTAAAAACTTTTTTTAAAAAAATTAACTTGCATATGCGACTTTGCTATAGCTTCACAGTTCATGGCTGACACGCCACGGTTTACCCA
This sequence comes from Oryza officinalis, assembly GCA_008326285.1. Taxonomy (NCBI): domain Eukaryota; kingdom Viridiplantae; phylum Streptophyta; class Magnoliopsida; order Poales; family Poaceae; genus Oryza; species Oryza officinalis. Next base: position 41,656,624 of record BDMV01000007.1, read on the forward strand.
TGTGGCAGCGTTATCATGTTACATGACCAAAAATTTCAGGTTTGGCATGAGTTCCGGGAGGGTTTGTTTCTAGAATTATACTTAAAAGATCCAAAGGATTTAAAAAAGATCAGAAAATGCCATGATCAGCATGCAATTTTATAGCCTGAAAATAATAAAAGAACTACATTTGCAAATATTAAGGATAACAAAATTGCCCTCTTAATCATTGCCAAAATCCCAAATTTCGACGCATTTTCATCACAGGTAGATAGCAAAACATAAATAACATACCGCAAAACTATTCTGAAGCCAAAATAATTCTCATCAAAATAAAACAAAAAAAAATGTCTGTTCATTACATCAGCGCAAAGCAAATCTCTTCTCTATCGGTCACTCCTGCTTGTGTTTTTCAATGCAGTAAGCTTCCGTTTTAGTGACTTGACTGCAGACATCGTCTCCAACTTCTCCGTGGATGTGCCATCAGGTTTCTGGCCATGAGTATCGGTAGGTACATCATCAGGTGGCAATGTACTTCTACCTCTACCTCCCAGAGATGGTTCCTGTGCTCCCTTTGTCCCAGCTTGCTTGCGCATAAAGGCCGCACTCCTGTAAGTAGCCATCAGCAACAGTTTAGCATGTGTAAAGCTGAACCAAGAAGATGCAGGTCAGGTAGTTCACATTAGTCTGATGGGGGAAATGCGCATAGTATATAACCTTTTGTACTGGGGATCAGTAGGATCCAGCGCAAACAAATGAGAATTGAACATGGCTGAGAACCTCTCGTCTTTGCTAAGATCTATGTCGGGAAGTTCGTCCTCAACAGATTGCTCTTTTCCCTTCTTGCCCTTCTTACCCTTTTTGCGCTTCAAGTTATAACCCTTTGCACCGGTGCCTGCATCCTTGTCAGCAGCAACCAAAAGCTCCAACTCTTCTCTGGTTGCTTCATCCTCCAAATGTTTTTCTGGGAGCTTGTCCTTTCTTCCTTTATCTTTGGCCTTTGCCTTCTGTTTCTTGTTTGTCTTAATTTCATCATCGGACATTTCATCATCAAAAATATCATCATGTTCATCAAGGCCATCTTCGCTGCTATAGCCATCATCATCATCATCATCATCATCATCATCCTTTGACCTTTTCTTCCTAGATTTACGTTTCTCTTTCATTTTCTCTTGGTGCTTCTCCCAGACAGTCTTGTCATTGTTGACCTTTCTGTCAAGAATACGCTTGCTGAGGTCCTCAAGCTCCGTGTTGAATGTTATCTCCATATCCTCGCCATCAGTTTGTTCCTCCTCGGATTTGTCTCCTTGAAGTAGAAGAGCCAACCTCTCCTCCCTTGTTAACTTTCTTTTGGCTCCACTTTGTAGAGACTCGCCACCGTAATTGTCTGCACCTTCATCATCTGATGCACTGTCATCACTTGCTAAATACATATCAAGATCATCTAACTGCAGCAAAAAACTGAAAAAAGTTACCAAAACTGTAGACCAAAACAAAATAGAAGGACAAGGACACAACAACAGAGGTATTCCCTCCATTCAAATTATAGGGCGCAGAAATTTTAAGATTCAAACTTCGTTAGTTTTGCCAACAATTAGGCCATCTAAATAACTATTTAGTGATACAAAGGCGGTACCTGCTAGATTTGTATTTCAATGTACTTACATATGGACATGATGTTTCTAAATAGCAACAATATATTGAAAAAGAAATGTATGGTCACATTCCAATTTAAAAGATTGTGCCAAATCAATTTGCGCCTAATAAAAACGAACAGAGGGAGTATCAAAATGCATGTATGTGTCATTATATTATGTGTCATTATAAGGAAAATATCATCCCAACATGATAGACATACATTAACACAAGCCATAACTCATAGCCATTCACAGGGAGAGAACTTTCACATTAAAAAAAAGATGATTCGCAAAACATTATTGACTTTAGTGCCAGCGCCTAACTTGACACTACTTCCTCCATGCTTGTTCATCAAGTTACTCGACCTACTAAAAAAAAAATCTAAACTTTAACACAAACAAAATAATTTATATAAGAATGAACCTGATCATCAGTGAACTTTCGCCTCAAGACCTTCTTGCGTTCTGGTTCATCATCATCCCACGTGAGCTTAACCTTGCTATGTTGCAAAGCACGAGTTTCAAAATTAGGCTCCTTGTAACTTGGAGGTGCCTGCATAATATCAAACAAATCACTAACAAACTAAAAGTAATAGTAATAGCACAACTGAGAAGCAAGTATATTTAACTTAAAAGATGATGACTTGAACAATAGAAAAAAAAACATGACAAGTCACTTTTGAAGAAGGAAAAGGAGCATTTCTGTTTCAATCTTATTTTATACCAAAATGGCTGAGGATACAATGTAGTAAAGTAAGATACCTCTGTAGCAACATCACGAGCAGGATGTTTAAATTCCATAGAGTCAGGAATAAATTGCAAGTCGAATACATTTGATGTTTTCAATAATTCTGTACCATCAAGATTCATGTACAGGTGATTTGCAGTTGCACTGGAATCACACACCACAACTGCATAGTAATACCTACAACAAGATAGTAAGCATAAGGTTGGCAATTACATTGTTGTATAAAAAATCGAATAAATAAGAATGTCTCAACATACACATACAGTTATAAACATATCAAGAAGAAGCAACAACATATATTTACACATAGGATTTGAACATGTTAAAAAGTCTCTAAAATAACATGACGATTATTGGAGTATGGGCAACAAATTCATGCTATACTCTTCTCAGTTAGTCCCAGAAAAACAGATAAAAAATAAGACAAAATAGCATTCTCCATTTTGTTACTAACCTTAGTCTGTTTAGCTCATAAGTACGCAGCTTGTTGTTTTCAGTCTCAGAATCATGATCAGTGTCGCTACTATCTTCTTCTTCGTCTTCATCGTCGTCATCATCATCACCACTATTTTCACCATCACTACCATTGACATCAACAAGGGCAGCTGGGCCCTTAGTTGACTCAATTTTCATGCGCTCAAGTCCAAATTCTGATGGATAGACTGACACTGATAAGACTCGCCCACCTTTTGGGAGGCAAGATGTCATCACCATATACAGGTCAACTGCCTATTGGAAGGAAGCAAACAAAATATAGTATTATTGAACAATGAAGGATGAACAAAAGTAATCAGTTGAAAGTTGCAAGGAGAGACAAAAATAACAATCTGACTACTAAATAGCTACTTAGATCTTCATTTTAACAGTCCAAACATTTTTAGAGTTTGGATTACGTGTTCGCCAGTGGCTCAGTGCACACTGCTCTGTCAACATTATTTTTTTTTTCATTACTAACGATTGTCACCTCCATTTCGCAATGCCCTGAAACCTGAATGCTATGGTTCAGCTGCTGCAATAGCTTAGAAGCAAGTATTTTTGTTTACAAGAATTAGCATCCTCAATAACTATGTTTGATAAAATAAGTGATTTTATATGGTGGACTATTAGGTTCTCAACTAGAATAGAAGAGAGTAGTGCACATAGAAATTCCACCTGGTTTAGACAGAACATAAGAAAAATACGCACATTTCAACCATAAAACATACTCTGTAAATGCTGCTGCTGTCTAGCAGACAATTTTTTCCAAACATCACACCAATGGCACAAAAGCGTTCGGTAGAAGCTAACAATGCACTCATAAAAGCAAAAAGCATTAGAAAATGTAACCTCATAATGAACAAGTTTTTTCAGTAAAATTATTGGTTTCAAGGTAACTCTTAAGCATCGAGTAACAAAGCCTTTTTCAACATTTCTGCGAATTTTTTATGCAAAGAGGTTTGCTTCACAAAAAATAATATTTTTCAATCATCACATACCTTAATATGATCCCAGTCCATATTAACAACAGCAAGCCTATGGGTTTCCTTGTCAATCATAGGCGTATCATCATGCCTGCCCATCAAATAATGCGCAATGTCACTGCCAACAGAGTACTGTTAAAAAAAAGACTATGAATTAGATATAAATATATAATGCAAGAATTATGTTGCAAAACATCATTTTTTTTCTTGAAGGCGGAAAACTGCATAAATATTGCAATCATTAATCAATGCTTACAAAATACAAAAATCACAAGGCTAAACAAAAAAAATAGATTCAAGTGGCAGGATGATGGATAAAAATACAGACAGTGCCATGTTATCTTCAGCAGAATGCAAACAAATTGCACTTAAGTCCCAAGCAATTCGAAGGGATTGGATCTAATACTACAACACAAACACGTGCCTAAGATCATGGTTGTGATTTGAAATCTCTTTGTTTTTTAAGTTAGTCGACAATACTAAATATGAGTAGCTATAAAGATGCATATCTTGGTACAACCACATTGCTCTATAACCTACACATTCTGCCAAAAAAAGTTTAACTGTTCATAACACTTGTAACATCAGATAGAAAATATATTGATAGGAAAACAATGTACCTAATGCTCTTAAAACTAAACTCGGACTTAAAAGTAGTCCGCATGCTGCAAACAAGATATATGCAACTGAGTTCTTGGAGGCACTAATTACTACCATATAACATGTAGAAAGTAGAATGGACGAGGGGAATAGAGTAAATAAAGTACTTCCATGCTACAAACGAGAGAATTGAATGAAATCTCGTAATATAAGCCAAACCATCAAAAGATTGTAAGCAAAGTACCACCTGGTCGTCATCATCCTCATCTTCATCCTCATCATCGTCATCGCTACTAGAGCTCTCTTCTTCCCCTTGCTGCTCTTCTTCGCCCTCCTCTTCTTCCTCTTCTTCAATCAACTTGGCCTTCTCCTTCTTTTCCTCCTCCTCTTCCTCCTGGTTGAGATAGTACTGCAACATCGGGTTCTCCCTGCCGCCCTTCTTGCGGCGCCTACCGTGCTTGTCCACCGGTGCCGCCGAGGACGAGAACCTCGGGTCCGTCAACATGCTGGCGAACCTCGAGTCGAGCTCCACCTTCGCCTCCTTCCGCCGCATCGGCCGGAACCTCGGGTCGGTCCGCGCCGCCGCGAACCGCTCGTCCTCCATCGCCCGCCTCACCTTGTCGTCCCCGCGCCTCGCGTCCACAGCCTCACCCTCGCCCTTCCTCTCCTTGGACCTCTTCCCGTGCTTCTTCTCCCCCTCCTCCTCCCCCTGCCCGTGCTTTTGCTTCCGCTGCTTGCCCTTGCTCCCCTTCGCGTCACTGCGGGGAGTCGGCGCTTCGTCGGTGGCGGCGGGGCGCGCGTGCTTGCTCTTCTTGTGCTGATTCCTCTCCTCCTCCTTGGACTTGGATTTCTTCGCCCTCTTGGAGCTCGCGACGAGCTCGTCGGAGTTGCCCGGCGGCGCCATGGCGGCTGCTTTGCTTTTGCGAGTGGCGGCGAGGTGGGACGCGCAAGGGCATTGCACTAACCAGAGAAACCTCCCGGCTTTATGGACCTTACATGGGCTGACAGTTTCCGCTCACCAATTCACACAAGCCGGCCCATGTAGGACCTGCAACGTGGGCCCACTTGTCAGTGTGTGGGGCCCACCCTGTTACGAGCCTCTCCCCCTTCGCTGTCTGTTGGTCCACCGATCCACGCATCGATTCGCTGGACGTACGCCACATTGCGCCCAACCTATCTCCCACCTTCTCTCTCGCCCACATCGCGAAGATTTCCTCGGCGGCGGCGGCGGAGGGCTCGCCGGTGGTGGCCGGAGGGGGATGGCGACCTCGTCGGTGGCGGGGGACATCGAGCTGGACCGGCCGAACCTGGAGGATTACCTCCCATCCGACTCGCTGCCGCAGGAATTCCCCAGGAATCTCCATCTGTAATCGCCCTAGCTCGTCTTTGTTTTCTTCGTTTATTAACCGTAGCTCGGAATTGTGAGATTTTTTTTTTGAGGCGATTCATGACCTTTTGTTCCCTTGTGCAGGCGCGATCTGCTGGACATCTCGCCAGTGCTCACGGAAGCGGCGGGCGCCATCGTCGACGTGAGTGGCTTACCGGGTCTTAAATCTCCCCCGTTTCGTGCGTTCTCAAGTTATTCGATGATGTGCTAGTGAGATGGCAAGAGCAAAGAAGACGTTTGTAGGCTTTGATCTGTGAGGTTTAGCGAAAGGAGTAGAGCAAATCGTGTTGTGGAAACAAGGCTAGGCTTACTTCGCTGAAATTTTTTAATTTATACGGTTTTCATATGATTACTCTTATACTCTGTTCTTGTGTCAAAATCTCCGAATTATGTACTCAAAATCTCCGAAATTATGTACGATTTCGTCAATGTTGCATTTAGTTAGATTTACCGTAAACTTCCTATTTTATGGCCTCCCTTGAGGACAAATTCTGGATTGTTTCACGCTTTTGAAAGAAAATTCTCTTTTATTACTGAGGAAAATAGTATTTTGCTTGTGATCAGTAATCAATTTTATATAAGAATCAAGTATAATTAATGTTGTAATGTTAATTAACCCTAAGTTCGATGTTCTTTACAAAGTTGTCATCTAAGCCGTGGGTATAAATCTTAGTTAAAGGTGGAACAAGAAAAAGATGTTTGTCTTTGTCACCTTTTTCAATACTTCAAGTTAAAGGAGCGGTAAATCTCCCTTAGTTAAGGTTTGAAACAGGAGCATGATAACATTTTCTTTATAATGTTGTTCGTATTAAACAAGTATATGGGTATGTCCATAGCCTGTTAGTGATAGAGTATGCCAAGATAATGACTTGACATCTCATGCATCTTTGTTTCATATCATTTTACTACTGTGCATTTGTAACTTCAGTTGCGATGCGATGTGGGATAATTAGCAGTCGTTCTTATGGCAATTCTTGTTGTTGTGATTGATGTTGTCTACCTTTTTCATTGCTTGTGTTTACACTGATACAGGATTCATTCACACGTTGCTTTAAGTCAAATTCTCCAGAGCCATGGAATTGGAACATTTATTTATTCCCACTGTGGTGCTTGGGAGTAGTGATAAGATACGGAATACTCTTCCCGCTGAGGTACTGGAGCCTTACAATCTGAACGTTATATTTAGGGCAGCAGTATTGCTAATTATTTTACTTGTTTCGTAAGTGTTTGTAATTTATCCTTCTTTGTTGACTTGATATTTTGTAGTACAAGGGTATCCTAGCCCATTTGATCTGTAAAACTTTTGTCCAAACTGGCAATGAAGTAGATTTTTTAACCATGTGCTATGAGTTCTTTTGGTCAGTTACAATCACTTTTCACGTAACGTCAGAAATCAGAATATTTCAAGACCAACTTTGTTCAGGAAACTCATTTGGATTTTGTGTGAAATGTTGGAGAGAATTTTTTTTTCTTTCGGTATCTTTGTGTATGTATTACTACTGAAAGTTATTTTCTGGCACTGGATCTCTGGCTTATATTCTTTTCTTTTGTCAGATATTGAGTCACTCTCATCTGATAACTGTAACTGTGTTATGTTTCAGGGGCTTAACTCTTCTAGTTGGATGGTTAGCATTCTTTGCTGCCTTTTTTCCTGTACATTTCTTATTGAAAGGGCAAAAGCTGAGAAGTAAAATAGAGGTGACTTATCTTATCTCCCATCTATGTCAATTTCTGGTTGTAGGTTTGTGTATATTTGAATGCAGCCATAATATGTCATAATATTTTGCAACTTAGATTTGTTGATTCAAAAACACTGTAATCTTTTTTGCAGAGAAAGCTGGTTGAAATGATGTGCAGTGTTTTTGTTGCTTCTTGGACTGGAGTGATCAAGTATCATGGGCCTCGCCCAAGCACACGGCCTCATCAGGTTACCTTTTCTTTCTTTCTCTTAGAACCCATGTTTGAGTAGTTTCTGCACTTATAGGAACATATGGCGCGCAACACTGTTGCCAAATATCATAATTATTAACTTAGCCTTGTTCCCCGGAAATCTCACCTGGATAATTCAGGAAAAGTTATCCTTTCTATCACAAAATCTCCTCATGTTTCACAAGGTCTATAATTCCAATTTAAATGCAAACATTTGCAGAAACCATTCTTTAGGTACACATTGTCATTCCTTCATTATGTTTTACTTAATTTCATGTTCATCCATTAATGACGGATGTTCTTTGCAACTCTGTTCTAAATTCTAATTACCACAGGTATTTGTTGCAAACCATACATCAATGATAGATTTCATTATTCTGGAGCAGATGACAGCATTTGCTGTCATTATGCAAAAGCATCCTGGATGGGTTGGTCAGTTCTCATTCTTCTGGGCACTTTTCTTCTATCTCTACCTTTTGCATTGCTAGATTGTTGATAAAATTTGCTTTCCTCCCTTTTACAGGATTTATTCAGAAGACTATCTTGGAAAGTGTTGGTTGCATCTGGTTTAATCGCAATGATCTCAAGGATCGTGAAGTAGTTGCAAAAAAGTAAAGTTTTTCATTTCCACTACTTACTATATATAGTTCAGTTTATTAAGAGAACAATGTCAACAGGTTACGAGATCATGTTCAACATCCAGACAACAATCCTCTCCTGATTTTCCCTGAAGGAACTTGTGTTAACAACCAGTACACTGTCATGTTCAAGAAGGTAAAGTTGTAAACTTGATATGTTCTTTTGAAGTGACTGAATAAATGACCAAATATGCATCCTTGTGTAACTAACTTTCAAGAGAGGCTTCAACTTTTGATTCATTTTTAACAAGCTTCAAGCAGAAAACATGCCCTTACAGTACGTACAGCATAAATATGCCATCTTTTTATATTGTAAAAATGTACTAACAAAGTAAATGTGTTTTGTGAATTGTGACTGGTCGTAAATAAATATACTGCAGGTTCCAAACTTAAAAAAGGTAGAATTAATTGTCCTTAAATTTAAAAAATGCATGAGTTCACTTAAAATTAACTCACAGCTGTATATATGGGCAGAGAATGCAAAAAGAAAGAGTACTGCAGATAGCACAAATATTTTGGCAGATAGATATAGTTGAGTATTTCTAGTAGTGGTACGAAACAAATATAAACAGGTTCATAGCCAATCACATGCCTAACATGGTTAAAGGATAGCAAATGCTGGAAAGTTGTCATCTTCTAAATAGCATGTATTTAACATTTACTGGAATCGACCACGATCAGACTAATGATGAGTTGTCTTCATTCTCATTATGTTTTTTCCAGGGTGCTTTTGAGCTTGGCTGTGCTGTATGCCCAATAGCTATCAAATACAATAAAATATTTGTTGATGCCTTCTGGAATAGTAAGAAGTGAGGAATACAATCAACTGCACAAATTTACTTTGTTCACTTTTATCTTCTGTATTTCACCTAATAACTTCACGAAATGTTTGCCAGGCAATCTTTTACAATGCACTTGGTTCGGCTTATGACATCATGGGCAGTTGTGTGTGATGTATGGTACTTGGAGCCTCAGTATCTGAGGGATGGAGAAACAGCAATTGAATTTGCTGAAAGGTAGCATAAAATTGGATTCTAGTTCTTTTGTAAGAAAAATACCACCATATTCATACTTCATGGAATGCTTTCCACAGAGTAAGAGACATGATAGCTGCTAGAGCTGGTCTTAAGAAGGTTCCGTGGGACGGGTATCTGAAACACAACCGCCCTAGTCCCAAACACACTGAAGAGAAGTGCGTGATTCTTCCCTCACTCTCTCAGACACTAAAAGCAGTTGAATTTCTAATAAGGTTTTCAATTTTCAGGCAGCGCATCTTTGCTGACTCTGTGTTGCGGAGACTGGAGGAAAGCTAAACAGATATCAATCAACTCTGGTGCTCATGGTGAGTCCAGGTTATTAATGTCCTAGTGTGTATCTGGGTCTCTGGAGTATGTGGAAATTACCACCGCAGTTTTGTTGTAAATTGTTTGCAGCTTGACAGAATTAACATTTAATAGCCTGTATTAGCCAAGATTTTATGATTGGTTAGGGTTAACACATAAATTTTATACTTTCCCAAATGATATACTTACCCTCTGCCTGATGCCCTGATCATTCTCATCATCTCATGGGTATACATTGTGAATAATCTTTCCTGAATCCATGTTGTTAATGATTCCTTAACTATACTGTGTTTTCTAAGCTATTGGTAGAACAAGAGTACATCTCCGCACAAACAATGATACTAAAGGTGGGGGTAAAACATCACTATTTGTACAACTGACTGCTTGCAGAAAACTGTGTGCAAAAATGGTAGATTGTCTAGTTGTCATATCTTCAACCCGTTATACTGGACATTAAACCATTATATTTGACGCCTTATTTTCATTTTCTCCGATCCCAGTGAAACCTTGAAAAACAATCAGCTATTTCTCAATCAATCATTTCTCTGTGCCCGTTATTTTCCTCGTTACACATTACTCATTATCATGATCATGCTTTCTAAACTTATAAATGGTGTGATTTTTATTAAAGTTTTATGTACATAAGTTTATTAGAGTAGTACTTAAAAACAGCTTGTTTACTTTGTAACAGTTCATTAATCCGTTTGTACCCTCAAAATATTATCTGAATATCATGTAGTCTATCGTTTATACCATCTAATTAGACAAAAAGAACCTGGCACATACACTTGCGCTACAACATTAATAATTCAGACAGTTTACTAAAATTAATGTACAGTTACAAAAAAATACATTTGTCAAGAAGAGGTAAAAGGAAATAATCAATACCACTCGAAAATCCAAACGATGAAAATATACAACCAACAATCTGCAATCTCACAAAGAAAAATCGAGGAAAATTTAAGGGGGGCGGTTAATTTGGTGACGATACGGTCCGTCCACCCTAGAAGTAGAGCGTACACTGCTTGTTTTTGTCTCCCTGCTGGAGCGTACCATCGCCACGCAGACTGAACTCGCAGTCCACCTTCATGTGGTGCTCCCTGGTGTCCCACAGCTGCACCTGGAACCTCACCGTCGAGTTGAGCAGCAGCCGGAGCGCGACGCTGCCCGCCGCCGCGTCGCCGGCAAACCGCTGCCACGCCGGGTCGTCGGGCGTCGGGCCCGCCGCCGTGAGCTCGCCGAGCAGCGGCGTGTCGCCCTTGGGCGGCTGGAAGAACGGCTGGTACACCGGGCCGGACGCGACGAGCAGGTCGTTGTAGTACACCGACCCGTAGATGGTGTCGTAGTGGATGCCGATCTTCTGGTTGGGGTTGCGCTCGTCGACGGTGAACCTCACCGGCAGGTTCACGGCGCCGGACTGCCGGTTGAGGTTAGGGATGGTGAAGTCGTCGAGGAAGAACCTGGGCCGGTGTGGCCGGAGGCTGAGCCAGAGCACGAACATGATGATGCCGGCGACGAGCACCATGGTGAGCAGCACGGCGCAGAGGAAGTTGACGCACCGCACCGCCGGCCTCTCCCGGTACATCGGCAGCCTGTACGGCGGCATTGCCGGCGGCGAGCTGCTGCTAAACCTTTGCCTGCTTCGTTCTGATCAGCTTCAGTAGTGTCTGTTCGATCGAGTTAGCTGTTAGCTACCCTCATCTGCTGCTGCTCTTGGATTTGGACATCTCAATTCTCATGGCGTCACGACGTTTTATAGCTGCATCTGTATGGGGCCGTGCATGTAATTAAGGGTGTGGAAGGCAAGTAATATTCTTGCCTTGCTGCCCAAAGGCGATCGAGATGCCAACACGCAATATCCAGAGCACAGCAGAGTACTGCGTGATTCCTGGCTAGTTGAGCGAGCCCTGACCGTTGGACTGTGCTGGAAAGTGAAACGGGAACTCAAAAGGGATCAAATTCTCTTCAGCTCGGTGAACGTGTTGATGTTGTAAAGGTTCAGGTGTAAAGGGGAGTGGTATTCTGAGCAGAGGCTAGCTCTCTAGTATATTTGGGTATTTTATTCTTGGGTTCTTTGCTTAAGGTTCTTGCTGATATCCGGATGAGAACAATTGGCGAAACTTCGCCCGTGGGTAAACGCAAAGGCGAATGCTGCAAAACCATGATTCGTTAGAAACCATGGAACCTTAAACTGCACTGGTTCCTAGACAATGATTGTTCTTCTAGCGAACGCAGGATAAAGTAAATAAACGAGAACACTGCCTGAAAGTAAAAGGACACTAAGGCAGCGTTCGCAGCGTTCGGCAGGCTGGGTTGGGAGTGCGCACGGAAAACTGAACGGTACATTAGCGCATGATTAATTAAGTATTAGCTAATTTTTTTTCAAAAATAGATTAATTTGATTTTTTTAAGCAATTTTTGTATAGAAACTTTTTACACAAAAATACACCGTTTAGTAGTTTGAAAAACGTGCGCGTGGAAAAAAGTACTGTGCGCGCTGAGAAAACTGGGTGCCGAACACAGCCTAAGTATATAGTGTGAAAGATTATACTACCCAAAGTATCTGGAGTGAAGTGACATTTTAGTAGTTGGGGGAGTTAAAGTGGTAAGTAAGAGTCAAGCGGCTAAAGTGTTAGGGCAAATATGTCTATTTAGATAAATGTCATTATAATTCGTCTGTTCGTAACCGTATTACTCAAATTTTACAAAATTGAGATCATGTCATTGCCATCACGTTTTTCATCTTCTTCCCCATCTGCACGTGGGACTCACATGTCAGATTTATCTTATTCCTTTCACCTTCCCTTATTTTTCCTTATCTTCCTCCTTCCCCATCTCTCCGTCACGGGATGTGAGGACTAGCCTGGCAACGTCGGTGTACGAGACGCGGCTCGGGGTTGCGGCACTATCGTGGTCGCGCGTGGCGCTCGGGCTCAACCTCCATGTCGTGCTCTGTGTAGCGGGCGAGGCGGGGACCGAGGCGTCGGACTACGGGTGCTACGACGAGGGGGCGGAGTGCTACGGGGAGGAAGAGGAGAAGGAGGCGACCGTCACAGTGTGGGTCCGGTCGTGTGGCGGTGGCGTGAGTCGACCTGGCGTTGGACCTCACGCGCACGTGGTTCGCCTGCCTAGGGTCGCTAGAGCCGTCGTTAGGGTACTTCGTCACGGTCGTGGTCGACGACGAGATGGCGTTCGTCATGGGCAACATGGCGGAGGAGGTGTACAGGAAGACAAAGGCGTAGCGCGGCCCCGGCCCTAGCCTCAGACGCCATCCTCATCTCCCGCTATGAGCACGTGTTGATGCGCGACGGGATGCACGGCTGCGTCCACAAAATCTTTGTCAAGGGGAAGGAAGAAGATAAGGGAGGGTGAAAGAAAGAAGATGAATTTTACAGGTGGGTCCCATGTCCAGATGGGGAAGAAGATGGAAAACGTGACAGCGATGGCATGATTTTAATTTTGTAAAATTTGAGTGGCATGGTTACGAATAGACGAATTGTAATGATATTTATCTGAATAGACATATTTGCAATGAACACGGATCAAATAAACCTACAGTGTCTTCGGAATCAGTTTTCTTCTTCTAGCTTTGGACTTTTGTGTCTGCATGTGTCAAAGCCTTGTGATTATTGGGCCCAAGTGGTCTCTTGGGTGGGCCGAAAACTGAACATGTGTCCAACATGGGCTTGAATGCAGACAGCAAAGGTACAGAATCATGTAAGTATATAGCTCATAAATCATAATGTTGATAAAAAAAATAAAGAAAAAATTTCAACATGGCCAACATTTTTTTTCTGGAGAAGGGTAGCAACGGCTCTGACATTTCATACATGGAGAAGATCAGAGGAAGAGTACATTAATAAGTCGATGATTACATCAAAGAAATCAAACAATGCCGAACAAGTTATTCCCTCATGAAATTTACCTTGTAGTAACTTAATTAGACAACAATCAACCGGAACAATAGAACATCATTAGTACTGACTTGTATCAAGATCAAATCTCTACCAATCAATTAACCAGAGCACAGTTCTTCCTGATCTCTCCTGCGGTTCCCGTCAGGACCCCAACATTGCCCATCCTCACCATGGACGCCCCAAATCGCCGGAAGAACTCCTGCTTGCTCGACCTCGCCATGGCGCGCACCATCGCCCCTGCCTCCCTGTCCTGAAGCAAAGCCTGGTCGGAGTGGAAGAGCCCCCTGTGGCTGGCCACCAGCCTGTAGTAGTCGGTGTCGAACGTCGTCGAGCTCCCCGGCACCATCTCGACGGTGGTCGCGTTGTCGAACTGCGGCGGGCAGGCGGCGCGGAGGACCGCCGCGGCGTAGGTCCGATCAAGCGTCGGGTCGGCATCGCCCTTGCCGGTGAAGTTGTAGAGCCGCTTGGCGAAGGAGACGCAGTGTGAATTGCCTATGGCGTGAGCACCTGAAAACAGTGAAAAGGGAAATATAATTACTGTATGCCTTGCTGTCAGTGTTATCTTACGGTTCGAGAAATTGCCCGGGATAATGATATCTTAATCGAAATGTGACTTGAAGCTTTGAAAAAAGGTTAAAAGATGTTCAACATTTCTGTGATTTCTACACGAGAAAATGTTTTTATGAGAAAGCAGAAAGCAAAGTCATAGAGAAAGTCAGAAATGTCATTATCGAGGTTCAATTCAATTCGTTCTGCCATTTTGACCCGACCTGAAGACCAAGTTTGTGTCTGACACAGAGCAGCAAGAACAGTACAGCAAATCGCACATAGCTTTAGCACTTGGTTTAGAATCATCCATTGGTACTTGTAGTATACCTGATAAGATCGCGAGGTCTTTCACATTTAGGCCCTTCGAACCAAACTGCTCCTTGAGCTTAGCGAAATCCGCGAAAGACGACGGCAGGTTGGCCACGGCCTCCGCCGCCGACGACACGCGGCCGTCGAGCCGCCCCGTCGGGACTTGCCAAAGGCTCGCGCCATTGATGTTCCCGGCAGCCTGAAAACCACGCAAGAAAGATAACAGAGTACAGGAAGGATGATCAGATCAGCAGCCTGCACTGTTTCTCATCTCTACAGACTACAGTAACAGAAGAATTCAGTAGCTCAACCATGGAGACAGCGTCTCTGGCCGCCAGCGCCAGGATGTCGGCGCAGGAGACGACGCCGGGGCACTCCTTCTCCAGCGCCGCCTTGGCGGCGTCGATGACGTAGAATCCGTCCAAGCTCTGGTTCGGCATCGCGTCCTTCTCCGCCGGCCCGCTCGCCGCCGTCGCGTTGAGTAACACCGATCCGTCACACCCCTGCCAATAACTTGGTAAGTTTCCATGCACATTTGCAGCTGTACGTCAACGATCACCGATTTCTTCTACTACACACCACAATAAGCTGATAGCTTAACTTGTTCTTGATATAATTTAATTGATTACCCTGACGAAGCAGTCGTGGAAGTGGAGCCTGAGCAACGGCGCGGTGACGGTCTGGTCCTGGGAGAAGTAGTACTTGACGGTGTCGTGCACGATGAACTCGGCGGCGCGGCACGACTGCCGGTAGTGCCCGACCTTGAGCGTGTCGCAGGTGGCCGTCGCCGTGCCGGCGGACAGCGCCAGCACGGCGACGCCGAGAGTCAGGAGCTTCATCACGAGCAGCTGCGTCATGGCCGTCGACGTCGTCAGAGCTGGACAGAGATCGATAGGCCAAAATGATCGAGGACAGAGCAGGCAAGAGCGAAGCCGAACTCGATCGATCTCTCGATGGATATGCTGTCATGCTTGGCAGAGCTATTTATAAGTTTTGTCCAAGTGCCTGCTCAAAGCTGAATGCTATTGGACGAGGCTTTGACTTTCACTGTAGAAAACTTCTTTTTTCCCCCTTCACCAAATATGGAGCTACCTGATTCCAGCAACCACAAGCACATGGAGTCATGGTCTCATGGATAGGGTCGTGTATTACAATCATGCATGATTCATATAATTAAGGAGAAAATCTGGTGTAAATGAGCAGTCCCATCAGTAATCCTTAATTGTTCTTGTTTCCATTGTTCCGAAATTTCCTCAAACAGCTTAACCAAATTGGCAAATTGAGAATCACATTTGACAGCGCCCCGTTCCAAAACCTACTGAATTATTATATATCCCTAAGTGCAAGCGCTTCGATCGGCTGTCAGGCAGGGAAATAGATTTTAATCAATCGAGGGAATGTATTCCTTGTTATTGCATGTCGTCTAAATAGTCATAATATTTTTTTAAAAAATTAACAAGATAGATTAGTATGTAATATATAACTTCACAAACATGAAAGTTTAAATTTGACCTTCATAAATTATAGCAAAAATAACAAATTTAACTTTAATTTGTATACATGTGCTCATAGTCATTTTTTTTGCAACTTGTCACATACTAATAATCTATGTTGTTATTTTTTTAAAAAAAATCATAATTATTTGAATGATATACAAAGAAACGAGGGAACTTCCCCTCGAGAGATTAACAGAGTTTGCCATCAGCCTGTCAGTTATTTTTAGTATGGGAGAACCATCGATATCTCTGCAATCTAGAAGGATTTTTTTTATCTAGTCAGAAAACATATGTTGTTGATTTGTTTCATTGGAATAACTTTATTTTACATCTCTAAACTTTGTTTAAGACAATCTATTTATTAGAGTTAATAGCTGTAAAGGGGTAAAAACGATTGGAAACAGTTGGAATCGGTAGCATCTCTTCAGAATGGACGCTCGATCGATCGGTAATTGATCATATTTATCATTTAAACTACTCAGTGCTGACATTAATACTATGCATGAAAAAATTAGAAAAAACAAAATTTATATATAGCCAAAAACGATAACGGTCGAAAACGACGCTTGGTCGATCATGAATTTCCATGACCGTTTTCACTCTGCAAGGTGTCTCTACTATGTAAGGGCATGTACAATGACAATTAATAACATGCTCTTAGAGTTGTTAATAAGGTATGTTTGCTAATTGTAAGAGAGAGGGAAGGAGAGAGAAAGATGGTTGTTATGCATATCAATGGCTTAACATTGGCTCTTAACATTTATAAAAGAAAATTTTTTTGCATGAGATGGAGAAAAGGAAAGAAAGATAATAAAAAAAAGTATCGGTACATTAATTGTTAGAGTGTGTTGTCGTTTCAGCTATTGAATGAGGATAGTCTCTAAGTGGACTAAGAGCCTATAGCAGGAGGATGAACGGAGGCTGATTCAATATAAATATCCTTTATATCAGATTTTTGCTAAATGGGTAAAGTCTATTTTTGGCTCCTGAACTTTGCTCGAGATTCAATTTTTACCCTAAACAACGAAACCGTTTGTAACACCTTATAGCATTTTTTTTGTGGCTTTGACTAAATGAAGGTGGTTTTCTTACTTTATATTCTTATAATACATATTTTGAACATGTAGATATCAATTAGGTCGACAACCATAAAATTTATCTAATTGAATTTCATGTTTGCAAAAAAAACACACACACCAATATTTCTTATCAAAGCCAACTTGAAATATGGTTCATGGTGTTATTTGTCCTGTTTTGAAAATTGAGAGTGAAAAAATAACTAGTTTTGTAGTTAAGAGTGAATAATAGACTTTTTAGATTGAGCAAAGTTCAGGGCTAAAAATAGAATTTACCCTTCCTAAATCTACCTACTTTAACTTAAAGATGCCAGAATCAAAATTATTATCATGTCTATCCATTCTCTCATGTCCTCATTTCTTCATCCACCGTGTCTTATGTAGATAGCACAGGGAAAATCAATGACATGCATGTGCACATGCCTAATAATAAAAAAAGATAAACCTCAAATTGTTGGACCTGCTTTAGCAAGCCATATGCATCAAAAACCACGTTATAGGTAGCGTGATCTGGTTCTGTAAGTATGTGATGGTTAACAACCGATCTATTCTATAACTCAAGTGTTTATTATTATTTTTAGATGCAAAATATATTTATTCCTTCTTGTCACATTCAGTGACAATCAAACTTTCAAAATTAACCAACACATCCTATGGCCACATGAAACCCTAATGTGATGGAAGTAGTTCACCATTGGCTCCATTTTCAAAGCTTTACAAAGATGTATTTTACACCCTAACAGAAATAGTAACATGCACATGCATAATAACAATGCAAAAACTATACAGTGTTGGACCTTCTTTAGCAAGCAGCCAACAGAAACATTTCAAAGCAATTTGGCTTCATAGCATTTGATGGTTAATACACAAGAAATCTTCTCCGATCCCCGTACGGGCTACGGTCCATATATCCAGGAATTTCTAGCTGTGAACAAACAACCAAATATCCTAGGACCGCATTGTCAATTAGTTACACTTTTATATGCAAAATAAATTTATTAATCATGAAGGCAAAATCAAATAATTTTCAGAATTAACCGTACACCTTAATTAGTGATGCTACTTAAAAAGTATTTTTCCCAGACACTAGGCTTTTATCTTCACATAGACAGTCCAAAAGAATGCAATACAAACTACATAAAAAAAACTCTGGACAATTTCAAAATAGGCCGCCAAAAGGGGCTGGTATTTTTTCAAGAAATCTCTAGCCAACCTTTTCACAAGAGGTATTAAACACTTGTGAAAATGGTTGAGGCCGTCTTAGGGCATAGATCGCCTGTAAAAAACTATTTTTATGGGTTGGTCTGAAATCCCCCTTTGAAAATATGTATATACATTTCAGCGGATCCCAAAAATATCCGCCTATAAAATCTATTTTCGTAGACCATTCTATATAAGTCGTTAAAACTAGAAACCCCACTAAAATACGAAAAAAGAATATAACTTCTTCATGTGAAGTCAGATGATGACAAACTTCATACGAAAATTGTAGATCTTGACAAAACCTATAACTTTGTAGTTTAAAGTTGTTTCATTTGAGGTCGTTTAGTGGGAAAATTTGTTACAATTCTCATACCTATTTTTTAGCTTTTCAAAGAACATTGGAGGGAGATATGTTCTATATTAAAATTATAAAGTTCGGCGACATCTACAACTTTGTTATTGAAAGCTTTTATAAATGATATCATTCAGGTGGCTCATATTCATTGCAAGCTTTGGTATCTATTATTACAAGGAATTGTTCAGAAAGTCCAAAGTTTGAAAAATTCTAGAAAATTCATATTAAGCATGATCGAGGTAAACCAGAAGTCCTATAGATTGTTATTTTTATTTAGTATTTCCTTTAATATGAGCTACTTAATATTTCTTTTAGTATGAACATTCAGTACGCAACATATATCAACTCATATAGAGAGTACATGACATAAGTGAACAATCATATAAAAAAGAAGTATTTTAAGGAAAGATGGGTCAGTATTTTAAGGAAAGATGGACCCAGAATATTGTAAGGATCTTTCGTTCAGCTTAATCGGACTTAAAATGAATCTTTTTTAAAAAATAAAGTTTAGTCATTATAAAAGAATAAGGAAAAATTTTTTGCCGGCAGACTTCTTAATGGAACACCCTCAAATGATTTTTACAGGCATACATTTTAAAGAGCCACCCTTAAAATAATTTTTATGGTCGGTTCTCATGAGGGAAAGCCAGTAAAATTTTGCATATATAGATGCCTACAAAAATCTAAAATATCGTTTTTGGGGTTTCTTTTTTACAGTTAAAAAAATCAAAAACATTATATTCATTTTTACTTGTGGTTCTTTAAGAGAAAGAGAGTTGTCCGTGAAAATAAATTTTCATGTGTGGTTGTGAAATGCGTCCATAAAAATCATGTGATTTTTACATGCTGTTAGTTATAGGCCGATTGAAAAACGCCCATATAATGAATTACGAACCGCATGCAAAAATGTACTACCTCAATCCAAAAGTATAAAAACCTATGATCGAATACAAATATCATAGTATTATGAATCTTAACGGTCTTCCTATTCCTATTCAGACTCATAGTAGAATATGTTTTATCTAATTTTATATTTTTATATTTTAAGATAAAGGTAGTATTTTCGTACCGATGTACGACAAAGCTAGTATAAACTCCATTGGCTCCATTTTCAAATTAAGCTTTACAAAGAAGCTGTAATATTGCTATATTTTGCATCCTATGGCTGAGTCCTTTATTTGAGGTTCTCAACTCACTTTTCTCATTTTTCACACACACGCTTCTCAAACTGCTAAACGGTATGCATTTTACAAAAATTTTCTATATAAAAATTATTTTAAAAAATCATATTAATCATTTTTAAAAAAATTAACTAATACTTAATTAGCCATACGTTAATAAATTGTTTCGTTTTGTTCTTATAACGTATTAGTTCACAGCCAGGAAGCCGAATACAGCCTATGTGTACTCCAACTTGCACTTTCTTTCGCTGTCCTGACTTTGTTGTCTTTATGGTTTACCTTTTGGACTCATATGTTACGAACATGGAGTCCAGCTCGCAGTGCATGCATGGAATGCCAGTCCGGTCCGAACACTTAGTTGACCGAGCGCGTGGTTGCCACGTGCACACACGCTTGCACAGCAGTTGTGCCTTCTATTTGACGCTATTTTATTTATTTATTTTTTGCCAAGATAATGACATGTCACGGCAGAGTAAAAAAGTGCAGTGTGTAGACTCTTCTGGAATGCCTCGTACGGATCAGTTTACAAGATCTTTCGTATAGTCATTGCTGATGACATATGAGTATGCTAGCTAATCCAATGCGCCATGTATGTACACCATGTATACGACTATACGTATATCGCCAGTGCATCTGAGTAATGTGCATGTGCCACTGCCATGAGACTTTGATCCTCTAAGTGTAGGTTTCGTGCTGCACTACTTCAACAAAATAAATTGATCATTCGCCTCGCCTGTCTGATGTTACAAAATGGCAGACGGATCCAAAACGAATAAAGTTTGATGCCCTATTAAATTGTGTGGTAGTAAACCAAACACTTCACCAAAATATTACCCACCAAATAGCTTGGCATTACTTAGATACATGTGTCTGACATCAATCCAAATGCATTTTTTAAAATACGCCCTGTCAATTTTTTGGCAGTGCCAGAACTTGCCAACATTTGACACTATCAAAATTTTGTTATGGTACCAAACCAAATATACCTGTAGAATTAGTAGAGGCCAACATCGGATACCATGACAAATTAACTTCTACTTTAAAAAAGGGTTAATTGACTCTCAGAGAAAGGTTCATCTATGATGATACAAGTTAAAAAGGTCTTCTCTCAATTTCGTGACTTGCGCGGTAAAATTGTTGCCACCACCTTCGCTCCCTATCGATCAGGTCCTCTCCTCCGTTTCATCTTTCTCTAGCTAGTTTTCTGAGTTTTTTGGAATAGAATTTTTAGATGTTTAGATCTATTTAGATAAATAGTTTAGGGTTGTGTCTCCCCATGATGTTTATGGTGGTACTAGAAGTATTTAGAGGTTTTACTTTATTTATCTCTTTATCAACAACTAATATGTTTGCAAGGTAGTTAACAAAAGATTTAAAATTGTTTGTCTCCTAAGTTTTTATAATAAAATTAAGACAAAAAGTACGAATTATCCCCTCCCCTCTCCCCCAAACTATCGCGATCGACCGAATTACCCCCCCCCCCAACTCAAATACCACACATTTTACACCTTCAATTATTTATACTGGACGAATTACCCCCTAGCATTGTTTTGAGTGGTTTTGACTAAGAGCTTGTACACGTGACGTCAACGTGTCAATCTAGTCAGCAAAGAAGATTAAAATAAAGTGTATATGGGCCCACCTATCATCTATCTCCCTCAAGCCAATACCCCTCCCCAGCACATGCTCTCTCTCTCTCCCTGCACACAAGAGAAGGCCGCTGGTGTTGCCGCCGTAGATCCACGCACATAGTGCTCATGCCGCGTCGCGAAGCGGAACAGGTCTGCACGGAGGTCCGGGTTGACGACGAGCGTGCTGAACTTGGAGGGGGTGGGACAAGGCGTGCGATTTCCGGCGGCGACGGTGAAGTGCAGGGATGAACAACATAGCAGAGGTCGCGGTACGCCTCATCGGCCTCGATAGTGAGGCGGTGGAGGTGCAGCTCCGCCCAGCGCTAGAGGTGCCAAAACTCCAATGCCGCAGTTGTCGTGGGTGGAGGTGGTAGCAAGCAGGACGGAGGTGCGCTTCATGCGTTGGTGGCGGTGCGGTGGGTGTAGAGCCGTCCCAAATCCACACTGCCACGCCCACCGCACTTGCTAGAACCATGCCAAACCTCGCCTCAAGCCATCTCCGCCACTGGCTGCCGCCCCCATCCCTAGCCTCGCCCCGAGCGTCGCCCTTATTCTGAGCCCCACCTTCTACAGTCGTCCGCCACCCCCATTCACAACCGTCGAGCCGATCCTCGCCTCTAGCCACCTGCCGCTACCCCCATTCTTAGCCTCACCTCCGGCAGCCACTCTCATCCCAAGCCCCACCTTCTTCAGCCATCCACCGCCCCCATTCCCAACTGCTCGAGAGAGGAAAAGATAGGGGGTCAAACAAACGGAGCTAGCTGGAATGCATAGCTTGTTAGCTCTAAAAACAAACCCATCGCTGAAGACAAATTTGTTCCATGTCTTTCCATCCTTACAATGCATCAACACATCTTTAAATTCATCATCATATATGTACTGGTCTTTAATTGTTTCTAAGCCAAAGATTTTGTAGTCAAGTTGTGTCAACAAAGCATATCTTCTAGACAATGCATCAGTAATGATATTATCTTTCTCATTCTTGTGTTTGATAACATAAGAAAAAGATTCAATGAATTCAACCCATTTAGCATGTCTACGGTTCAATTTTTCTTGACTATGAATATGCTTCAAATATTCATAGTTAGAATGTATGACAAATTCCTTGGGCCACAAATAATACTGCCATGTTTCTAAAGTTCGCACAAGAGCATACAATTCTTTATCATAAGTAGAATAATTCAGAACAGGCCCACTCAATTTTTCACTAAAATATGCAATAGGTTTTCCTTCTTGGAGCAAAACACCACCCAATCCAATCCCACTAGCATCATATTCAAGTTCAAATGTCTTATTAAAATCGAGAAGTTGAAGGAGAGGTGCATGTGTCAACTTATCTTTCAACATGTTGAAGGCGTTCTCTTGGGTTATGCCCCAAGTGAAAGGCACTCCCTTCTTCGTAAGCTCATTCAATGGCGCAGCAATGGTGCTGAAATCCTTCACAAAGCGGCGATAAAAACTAGCAAGTCCTAAAAAACTTCGCACTTGTGTGATGGTGTGTGGAACAGGCCACCCTTGTATAGCTTCCACTTTGGCTTGATCAACCTCAATTCCCTGCGGAGTGACAACATAGCTAAGAAAAGAAACTCGATCCGTGCAAAAGGTGCACTTCTCAAGCTTACCAAATAAGCGTGCATCATGAAGAACATTAAAAACAACACATAGATGATCAAGATGTTCATCCATAGACTTGTTGTAAATCAATATATCATCAAAGTATACCACCACAAATTTTCCAATGAAAGCACGCAAAACCTCGTTCATTAATCATATGAAAGTACTAGGTGCATTAGTTAATCCAAAAGGCATAACTAACCACTCATATAAACCGAACTTAGTTTTGAAAACAGTTTTTTATTCATCTCCCAACTTCATGCGAAACTGGTGGTATCTACTATGCAAATCAACTTTGAAAAACACAACAGCACCACTCAATTCATCAAGCATGTCATCTAAATGTGGAATGGGGTGACGATATCGAATGGTGATATTGTTTATCGCTCTACAATCAACACACATACGCCATGATTCATCTTTCTTAGACACGAGAATAACTGGAACAACACAAGAACTAAGAGACTCACATGCATAGTCTTTGTTGAGTAGTTCTTGTACTTGTCGTTGAATCTTCTTAGTTTCTTTTGGGTTCGTCCTGTATGGCGCACGGTTGGGCAATGAAGCACTAGGAATGAGATCAATCTGGTGCTCAATCCCTCGAATTGGTGGCAGCCCCGGTGATAATGCAGTTGGAAAGATATCAGAATACTCCTGCAAAATGTTAGCAACAGTAGGAGGCAAAGAAAGCTGCATATCATCGAGTGAAACCAAACCATCTTTGCATACCAAAGCATAGACAACCAATGGTGAGGCAATTAATTCGTTAATTTCAGATTTGGTAGCAAGTAAGCATTTTCCTTTCAAGCTTATTTCATTTTTCTTATTAACAACAAACCGGACATTGTTATTGTTCTCACAATTGGATTCGGTAGCTTTAGCAACATCATCACGCACACTATCTTTAGGAGACATGGGATGCAACATAATTTTCTTATCATGGTACAGAAAAGAATGTTGATTTGACCTACCATGATGCATAGTCTCTATCTAATTGCCATGGTCTACCTAGCAGAATATTACAAGCTTGCATAGGCACAACATCACATTCAACAACATCATGGTATGACCCAATTGCAAAATTAATGCGCACTAGTTTTGTTACCTTTGCCTTACCACTGTTGTTTAGCCATTGGATGTAGTATGGATGTGGATCTGATTTGGTGCTAAGTGCAAGCTTCTCCACCATCTCACTGCTAGCCAAGTTGTTGCAGCTACCTCCATCAATGATCATGCGGCAAGAATGCTCTTTAATGACACACTTGGTTTGAAACAACGTGTGTCCCTGATTTTGCACCGCTTTCTCCATTTGTGCACTGAGCACACGCTGCACAATGAGGCTCTCATAGAGCTCTGCATCATGAGCACCAATATGCTCTTCTGGACACTCCTCTTTATCTGTATGATCAGCTGCAAGTAAAGCAAGTGTATCCTCATCGAAATCACTAGCAGATGAATACTCACCATCATCTTTGACTACCAAAACACGCTTGCTAGGACAGTCACGTTGCACATGCCTAAAGCCCTTGCAGCGATGACACTGTACGTCTCTTGTTCTGCCCGTGGATGCAAATGAAGAAGCACTTGCGGCTAGTTGTTGGGCAGTCTTGGTCGCTAAATTAGGAGGAGGAACACATGGCTTGTCATTGGGTGGAGAAGGTGCTAATCGACTTGGTGTGGAAGATGTGGAAGTAGTATGTCCGGCCAGAGAAGTAGTCATGTGTGGCTGCCATGATGTAGATTTTCCTATAGAAAAATTAGCCTTGGCACTGGCACGTCGTCCCTGCACTTCCCTTTCAGCTTTACAAGCAAGATGAAACAAAGGGTTACGTTAGTGTATTTTTTGTAAGCCAGGATGTCCTGTATCTCTCTGTTTAATCCACCCAAAAATCTAGCCATAGCAAGTTCCTCATCCTCCTCTAAGTTACAACGCAACATACCCATTTGCAATTCCTGATAATATTTTTCTACACTTTTAGCACTCCGTCTCAATTGTTGCAACTTATGTAACAGGTCACGTGTATAGTAAGAAGGAATAAATCTAGCCTGCATAACCCGTTTCAAAGCATCCCAAGTCTGTGACATGTTATTAGGATTTTTCTTGCCATGTTCTATCCACCAAACAGAAGCAAAATCAGTGAACTCACTGGTAGCAGCACTAACCAGTTTATCCTCAAGGAACTCATGACATGCAAACTTTTGATCAATAGCAATTTTCCAAGTAATGTATGCATCAGGATCATATTTACCATCGAAAGGAGGTATCTTAAATTTGATCTTAATTAAAGCATCATCATTATTGCGTACCTCACGTCGACGGTGTCCACCCATACCTCTACGATTATGACATAGCCATTGACGATCACGAGCGTCTCGATCATCCTGTTCAAGGTCAACAATATAATCATCATCCAAATTATCATCGACATGCTCACCATCAGGGTCGTCTTCATTACGCCGACCATTGTCTCTAGTTTGGCAGTCGTCAAAGTGCCTCAGGAGAGCAGTAAGGCTAGTGCCAATACGAGCAACCGAAACCTCCAACCCTGTAAGCTGGTATTGGCAACAATCTATGTGACCTCCAATTGCCCAATCTTGTCGTTCGTCACCTGCAAATCTGCATCAAGTCCTTCCATGTGCCATTTCACTTGCCTTTCAAAATGTCGTATGATGCCTTTGGTGCGTGGAGAATGGGACGCACCATGATCGTCCTCTGACCCTGCCATGGTTAGTAGCACAAAGACAACAAGACAACAGATGAAGAAAAACAAGCCCTACAACTATTAGGATGTAGCTACTGTAAGGTGCTCGTTCACTCTCAACCTGTGTCACAAGCTTTTACCAATTCTTACCAATTGCTCACAGGAGGGAGACGGCAACCAACAAGTCTGCAACCGTGGAACGAGGTGTATCGGTGCCGTAGCAACAAGACCTATCAAGTTGTAGCCGAATGTGTGGAGCTGTGGGTGGGCTAAAAGCAATGCACAAGGAACAACTACAAACCACGTTAGTTAAAGCAAGTTGAATAATCGTTCAAGGTTGGTACCGTGCTGGTCCTAGGCTAGCCGAAGTAGAGACGCGAGCCTAACCACAAAGGACGCCACAAGACACAAACCAAAACAGGAATGATGACAACAGTGACAACAGGAAATGGTGGAAGGTGCTCACAAGCTCATACAAGTCGGCTCTTTTTTTTGCTTTTTCTCTCTAATACTGAGGAGAGAGATGCAACTTTTTTTCTTTTATTTTTTTGATATTTTTTTCACAACTAGGAGCACACTGCAACCAACCACAAAAATTCGTAGCTCAAATGGACAAAATATGAAGCCTGTAGAATTTTTTAAAGTTCAATCCAAAGGAGTCCTGAAGCTTGTCGTCTCGAAAACAGAATTTTGCAAGCGAAATTTGGCGATTTTAATTTTGTTGAACCCGATGAAGCTGGGAGGAACTAGATGTAACTTTTTCTATAGATGTCCGTCGATATATTATAAGCTTGATTTCGAGTCCATATGAAAAAGATATGGTTGTTTTAAGTAAGGTCACTCGAATCAGGGTTCTACTTTTTTTCTAGTGGCGGCAGACTCAAAGGCAATCGGACTCAAGGAAATGAACAGATCTAACACAAATGGAAAGTGATTTGGTAGATGGCTGTGATGAAGATGGTGGCGATGTACGTGGCAAGAACTTGAGACTCTAATCGACTAAATGCTAAGATCAGCAACTTAACACAACCGATGCAATCGAAGACTCAACAAGCCCTAACTAAGCAGTACTAGTAAAAAGGCTCAAAGGTTTATGGGATTACGGAGAACTAATCTACTTTTTTTTTGGCTTTTTCTAGACTATAGGAAAATAAAACAATGAAGGGTAAAAAGTCTCTCACCGATCAACCACGCTCTGATACCACCTGATGTAAACCCGCAAGGGTTTCATGCCCAATCTTTTGATGAGAGAGTTGGATAACTCGATTGGGAAGGAGACGATGTTTACGGTCCGACTACAACCGTCCAAAGACGCTGCGCCTTAGCAACCGATACACCACTTCCAATGGTCGTCACGAACTTGCGATGCGCGACAACCCGGTCACGAGGGCACTCGTCCTGCAAGCAATCAGAGAACAAGCAAGAACAAGTAGAATAAGCATGTAATTGCTAGATGAAGATGAAAGTTTCACTAAGAATTCATAATATGGTGGGGTTTCAAAGACAAACAGATGGACGATTTAGCTAGCACGTGCGCTGCATGCAAGTAGCAAGTCGCTAACTCTAATCAACAAAACCCGAGAAACCCTAAAAGGTTACCTAGCTATTTAAAGGGGTGTTGGGGTCATGCTCCAACCCTAGGACGTGTCCCTAATGGACCCAACTTGATACACAGCCCATTGGGCCCAAATAAGGTAACGTAGCACCTTTGACAGAAAAGGACTCGGTAGTAAAATGATGATTGCGGTCGCTTCAGAACAGATATGGACATTAGACCGGATCCATTTGAAAGTAGACTTGATAAGCTTTCCGTGAAGTGCTTATACGTCCAAATCGGAGTTCGCATGAAGTCATGGCGGTCTTCTCAAGTTGGCACTGTCCTGCAGTCCGAATCCAGCCCGCGCGAATCCTCTCCCCTTTTGATCCTCTCCAGCATTCCTAAGTAAAACAAGAGTACACGCGTCTCCGGGGTATAAATAAGATGAACATGAACTCAAAAATGAACTCACCCGATAGTTGAGTTGACGTGCATGAGCGCGGGTAATAGGACCATGAGGTTGTACTTGTGGAGACATGGATGTATCGATGGTGTTGATGTCCTCATCACCGAGTCTTGCCTCCAGCCGCCTCCGCTACCGACCGTCGTCCCATCCCGAGCCCTACCTCTCCCGCTTCCTCCATCCGGTTGCCGCCCTCATCCCGAGCTGGAGAGAGTAGGATAGAGACGAGGGAGAGGACTTAGAGGAGAGATTGAGGGAGAGAAGAAAATAGATTATAAGTGGGCCATACAAATTTATTGTTATTATTTTTGCTGACTGGATTGCTACGTTGACGTCACGTGTGCAAGCTCTTGGTCAAAACAACTCAAAACAATGCTAGGGGGGTAATTCGTCCAGTATGAATAATTGAGGGTGTAAAATGTCTGATATTTGTGTTCAAGGGGGTAATTCGGTCGACTGCAATAGTTCAGAGGGGTAATTCATACTTTTCCTTCAAGTAATTGGCAAAACTAGCTATATGGTCAGGATCATTGACTTTCTGTATGCTACCACTATTGGATTGCTATAATAATGAAGTTGTTGGCCAATATGCTCATCACCGTAAGATCTAAGATAGGAGCTCTTTTAAGTTGCAACCAACACCTCTTATACTAGTAGAGTAAGAGTATAGTAGTACTCCATAGCACTTGTGTTACATTAACAAAGAATTAAACAGGTGGTCCTTAAATTCGTGCGGGTGTATCATTTAGATCCATAAACTCTTACAATGTATTTTTGGGTTTCTGAACCTGTCTTGGGTGTTAAGTGGCATGTCAAGGTGTCACCTATGTGTCAGTGGGACCCACATGCCAGTCAAAAAATATATATATATTTTTAAAAAAGTAAAGTAGAGAGGAGAAAAGATAAAATTTAAAATGAGTAAATTTCACAGAACCCTAGATTTTAGGACACCCGTAATGCAAAACCCTAAGTATTACGACGTGTCAAGAAACCACTGGTTTTGGGGCAAAATATTCAAGAAACCTCATATTTACATCAAATATTCATAATTCTATTATTATATATACATCCCTACTTTGTAGTTTATTTTCTTCCTCACTCTTGAGTTGCACAGTTGAATAAACGCTACACAACCTCACTAATAATGATTCATCAACCATTACTTATACATATAAACCAGTGGCAGAGCCACGTTAAAACTATGGGGTTAGCTGACCCCACAGGCTTTTGCAAGATATTCCTTGACCATGTGAAAAATAATGAAAAAGGACATAAAACAATGAAAATTTATATGGATTGACCCCACATAGTTACATATTTATGCATTTTGACTCCAAGGGTTGGGAACTTGGCTCCGCCATTGATATAAACAATCATACTAATAATAATCGACGCTCGTTAAAATGAAGCTAACATGTAGTGGTATATATACTTAGGAAAATCTCATATTATCTTTTGATAATTATTATGCATAACTACATTAGCCAAAAACGACAATATAAACTTAAACATGGGGTTTCTTAAAATATTTTGCTTCAAAATCTATGATTCTTTCAAACAAATCGTAATACCTGGGGTTTGTGTTACGAGTGCTCCAAAACCTAGGGTTTTGTGAAATTTACTCTTTAAAAATATACTTCTTTTAGTTTTAAGGTAGAGAGAAGAAAATATATTTTTTAATTTATTTTTTATGTGACTAACATATGGGTCCTACTAACGCGTAGGCGCCACCATGACATGCCACGTTAGTGCATGTATCGAGCACGGGTTGGAGCCTGTTTGAACTTGAATTACACATCAGATAAGTTTGAAAACCCAAAAATTTATTTTGTGAGTTCAGTTATCTAGATGACTCATTCACACAAATTTAGAGACCACGTCGGTATACTTTATTCTTAAAAACATATGCATGATCAGATCAAACATCATAGCTCAACTGTTTTGGGATGTGTTGAAGTATATATGGGACTGTGTACGAAATACT
Source organism: Oryza officinalis (assembly GCA_008326285.1). Classification (NCBI taxonomy): domain Eukaryota; kingdom Viridiplantae; phylum Streptophyta; class Magnoliopsida; order Poales; family Poaceae; genus Oryza; species Oryza officinalis. Next base: position 41,686,362 of record BDMV01000007.1, read on the forward strand.
CGAATTAATGTTTTAGCTAGGTCAACAATCATTTTCTAGGTATGAGATATATATGTAGATCAAACAGTTGAGATATCTCCCTGCTATTCCATTCTTCACCTTCATCCTAATTAGCCATATCCCACGCCCACCTCCTGCATCATTCCTACCGCACATGTGTCTTGCGGATGACACCTTAGACACTAATAAAGCCTAACAAACCATGCCACCACTCCCAATGGTTAGTCTCTTCCAAGCCACCATCGTTTCTCTCCCTCATCTTCAGCTCGTATCCGTTATCCATGCCACCCATTACTACAACAAAACATGACATATAACGTCCCTTTGTTTATAGGCTAGAGACGTTTTGAGACATGCATACATATACGACCTCTCATCTCTACTCTTGCAGCTTCTCACTTATAGATCCTCTGCCACCAAACCACTTCATCTTAGCTTGACTTTTCTGTAGTTTTTATTGCCCCCCGCTGTCTCTACATGCCTGCACTGCCCATAATAATTTAGTATGCCTTTTAAGGATGTAAGTGGTTAATCTGTGAATTCATTTATATATAAAATAAACCGATTATTTCTATCTATAAGTGGGTTCGTGGGTTAACCACTTACATCCTCAATGCTTTTTTATGTAACATGTACCGTTATTAACAATATGCTATTTCAATGTACTACATTCGTCCTAAAATATACTTTCTCTGTCTTAAAATATAAAGGATTTTGGATAGATGAGACACATCTTAGTGCTACGAATCTAGACAAGATGTCTGTTCAGATTCGTAATACTAAAAAGTATCTTATCAGATTCTACATTATTATATTTTGAAACGAAAAAAATAGCCACGAACCGTACCATTTATTATATGGATGGAGGCCGGTGTAGAGCAGTGAGACGTACAAAGAGACGAATTAATTCGGATAGCTACACACGGATGTCGTCGTACAACTTCTTCATAGTTTAAAGCTTCACTTTGAATCATCAGTCTCTATCTTGAGCAACAGCAGCACACGCCAGATGCCAGCTGCCCGGCCGACGTTGGAGTAGAGAGCACCAAGTCGTCTTCTTCCCCGGCAAGACGACGTCACGACGACCATGCTGGGAAATTAGTTAAGCTCTATAAATGTCAAGAAGGAATAGTTCTGGCCTAGCTAGCTGGTTGGCCAGATCCACCTGAGTAGCTCTGAAAAAGCTAGAATTTATCGTTAAATTATTCCAGAGGCGCGTGGCGGACACGCACGGGACAACGAATCGGCCGAGGGGATGAACTAACTGTGGGTGTTCAAACAGTTGTAGCGATGAATAATTTAGCTGCAAGTGGAGGTGAGCCAGGCTGGTTTTCATCTGCCATTCTGCGCGCGCGCGGGCGACGGCAATGCAACTGCCGATGTCATTGCTCACATTAGCAAAGGTTCTTTTCTAAAGCTTGGTTCTGAATTTCTTCTGAGACCACACGGCCTTCGATTATTCGATACATGGCTCTTACTATGGGCGATCGATCGAGTACATATGCTACTGGCCTACTACTACTACTCTACTCTACTCTACTTTACTCTACTGATATACTCCTCATCACACACACACATATATAAATGATACCAAGACAAAGATAAAATAAAAACCGTTCTTTCTTAAATGTAATGAACCTCATCGCTCAAGGTGTTGTATTAGGCATATATATACATTTGAGTATGCAAACGTGCAATTGCATATGCATATATATATATAACATGCAATAATGTTATTTATGCCTACATAGATAAATGAACAGATATGCAACGATGACATTTGCTTTTGCACGTAAGAGAACAGACAATAAGCGATGTCATTTATTTTTGCATGAATAAATGAATAGACCTCGGTTAGATGATGAACGATTTGGTAAGACCTCAAAAGTTTTAAAGGTTGATCGAATTGGGATAGTGGGAGTATATTAGCTCTTTAATTTGTAAAAGTTGATGTGCTCTGATTTGATTTTTGACTGCCTCAAATTTACCACTTGCAAAAGGCTTGACTGCTATATATATGTCTGTCAATGACTCAATGACAGGAAAAATGATGTGGCCGGGTAAGTGCGATTAACCAGCTGTAATCACGACTAGATAATGAACGTCGAGAAGGGCTTTTTCAAGGCGAGTGATAAATGTATATGATCTATGTACTGCTATTCAGAACCGTGTACTGACTACTGCGTGAGTTTTTCAGCTCTATGATTTAATCGAATCCAAGGTACGTATCCAACAAAAGTACTGTACGCAAGACCAAATTAAAGCGTATCCAACAGCAGCGACTATCTATTCTAGCTGCAACCATGACTTCTTTTCTAATCTTTCCAGTTGCAAGCCGATCTAGTGATAATATAACTAACATATTGCATACTTACGTGAAATAACGTTATCCATTCTTAGCTTAATTCAAAGTTTACTTTTATATACCAAGCAGGTGCTCATTGACATTGGTGAGAACGACGTGGAAGAAACGGCGACACAACAAAATTAGGAGTATACGTTAGTCTTGCTCCTCTGCCGCCACTTCATTTCTGTAGCTAACATTATTTTCACTGGCTAGCATTATTTTCATATATATCTGCAGGCAGAAGGCGTACGTATGATCACAGCTTAATCAGCCGACATGAAAGTATTTAATCATGCAGTACCACATTAATTAATCTCCCACAAAGAAACATCTATCTTGGTCAAGCCTGAGCATGCACACTTAAATACTTAATTAAATTAGCTCCTCCGATCCTCTTAACCCCCTTGTCATAAAAATTCGTGCAAAAGCATACACGGCATGTACTGTTCGGCCGTACCATTGCCGTCTCAAATTGCTTTCGTAGAACTTGCTCCAGCAAACAAACCCTGCTATAAATACGTTCACCACCATACTCTTCGTCTCCACTGCAAGCAAGCTAGAAAACCAAGTGAAAACCTCAAAGCTAGGCACGCGTCAACACATCATCTCCTCCGTCTCCGATCCTTTCCACCTGCAGCTAGCTTGTAGTAGTAGTAGCGTGCTCTGAGCTGTTTAATCTTTCCCATGGGAAACTGCAACTGCTTGGAGCGGGCGAGGGCGAAGGTGACGGCGTGGGGCGACGGCGAAGACGAGTTCTTGGGCGCCACATCAGCGGCGGAGCTCTCCGGCGGCGGGGCGCAACGTGTACTGTCGACGAGGAAAGAGATCAAGGGCGGCGGCGGCGAGGGTACGGGTTCGCCGACGAGGCGCGTGAAGATCCGGATGACGAAGGGGCAGCTGCGGCGGCTGCTGGACGGCGCTGGGAGGGGGGCGGCCGTCGAGGACGTCGTCGCGGATATCATGAGGATGGGCGACGTGTACGTCGAGCCCGTGAAGGCGGAGGACGGCCACCGGCCGCCGGCGCCGCCGTCCAAGCTGGAGACGATACAGGAAGACATGGACGAGTAGCAAGCCAAGGAATTGTGGATCGATCATGTGGAGATTGACGGTGGATGTTGCTTCATCGATTTTGCATGCATATGCTGGCCTGTTTTATTCTGGATCTTGTTTGTATCTTTTACTTTAGTTAATTAAGTTTTGTAGGACATCTCATGTCATATAGAGGTAGAAATTAGGGGGTATGCATATAGTAATAGATGTACACGTGCACATGTACATTTTTGTATTGGTATGTATGATATATAACATATTCCTTCTGTCCTTTTTATATGAGAAATACCTAGTGAAAACTTTAAATAATTGAATATCCATGAAAACCACATCTAAAAGTTCTCTCAATTCACGAAAAGATTACTAAAGATAAGCATAGGCATTAAATACATTTACGTAAGATAATAAATAACGTATAGTGAGTTGATAACATATTAGTATTTGATAGCGGATAGGAGGCACTAAATTCCAATAGCAAAATTAACGGAATAACGTTAAGTTTAAATTGTACTATATCAATACTAACATTAAGTTTCACTTAAAATTTAGATTGCATACTTAATTACTCATTATTACGCAGCGTAAAAATATAAATTAACAAACAAGGTAAAGAAGACGTAAGATGTTAAGTTTTCACATCCATATGTGAAAAACGTCATTACGTCTTGGATTATTGCCATTAATCACAATCCTAATTAGGGGTTTATTGTAAAATTGCATTTCACTACCAGTTACGATGCAAAACGGAGGGTATTTTTGTAAACCTTCATATCAATATCAATAATTGTGATACAAAACATAAAAAATAAGTAGTGCAAACCTTGTATATAGGGTAAATTTGTAAATTACCATAGGATGAAAAATGAACGTGTAATATATATAATGCAAACTTCATATCATATGTAATGTAAACTTGTAAATTACCGTATGATAAAAAATAGACGTTTATGACTCAAGCGTCCATTACGTAGTTTACAAATGTACACTATATATAGAGAGTTTGCGTTATATATTTTCTTACAAAACATGTGTATTTTGTAAGTGTTTGGATTTTTTTTTAGGTGAAAGGCAAGAGTTTTTGTCGTTTTATATTGGTAGAAGGAGAGAGAAAAATTTACAGTTTTACATAGTGTTACATGTAGTACACAGGAACAACAAAACATCTATGTAAACTCAAGTAAACAACTAGTTATTTCTATGTGCTAGACTGTGAGCGTCTAATTCTTGCATGATTGCAAAAGCAACCTGCTCATCACTTTGGCTTGTGTCCTGGAAAGTTCTTTTATTCCTCTCTAGCTAGATGAACTACCAAGTTTGTAATTTGGAGTCCAAACTACTCCTTTCTCATATCGTTTGCCTAGGCCAGTCGATGGGGGCATGCGGACGAAGCGTTGGTGTAGGCCCTCAAAATATTGGGGCCCCAAATCAGAGATGTCATATCCTAGACAGCCAACTTGCGATGGGTTTGCGGTAACGCGGCTTCTTGCATCTATTCTTGTGTATGCAATACAACGAGAGGCTGAAATTGACTCGCGTACTCAGGTAGTCTGATCCTAAGCCAAATTCGGTGACGTTTCATCTGCTGTGCATGTCAAGTTGTTTGAGTGTTTGACATTCCGTTGTTACTGTGAGGTGCAAGCGCTGTCCCCAAATCCTTGATCGACAATGACGACGTCCCCAAACAGCTAGATGGCTGCCTCCTTGACCTCATTAGACTAGACGACAGCGAGTCGATACTGAGCTACTAGTACTCAGTTGCTGAATTGCATGCATGATTGACTACTAAATGTTTCGTCAAATTACTCTTTTCAAGAAGTATCAAATTATCATAATTAATTCAAACAATCAATTAAATCAAAAGAAAATTTAGGGCCTCAATTTGTATTCCGTCCTGGGCCCCATATTCCTGGAGACGGCCCTGCATTTGCCTTGAGTTTGGTGAGAGCAAACAACTGCTACATATTTTCGAAAAGGATCCTATCTGGACGACGATGCAAGGAGTAAATATCGGGCAGTTGCTTCCCACCCATTTCTTATCCATTTCCTCATTCCCTTCTCTCTCTTCCTTCTGCTCTCTCCGTACCATTTCTCTTCACGAGGAGCTTAGCGACGCGGTGGCCACAGGGACGCAGCCGAGCTCCATGCGGTGTCGACGACGGGGAACACGCGGAAGCGGCCGAGCTCCGCGGCGTCGACGATGACGGCCACGCCGATGCAGCGGAGCTTGGCGCCGCGTCGACGATGGCGACCACGCTGTTGCAGCCGACACAGCCGAGTTCAACGTGGCATCGACAACGGTGGCCACATGGTTGCGCTGCATCGACGACGACAGCCACGCGGATGCGGCGGAGTTCGGCACGGTGTCGACGATGACGACCACGCCGTTGTGGCTGACGTGGCTGAGCTCAACGCGGCATCGACAACGGAGGCCACGCGGTTGCGCTGCATCGACGACGACGTTGCAGATCAGCCACAGGAGTACATGGTAGCGATTCTAGGTACGCCGGTGCCACCTCCTTACCCACAGCGGCATCCTAGTCGATGTGGTGGCTAACCACCGGAGCGTAAGAAGAGGTAAATCTAGTTTTTTTCTCGAATTTTTTGTTGCTTCAGCCCATGTACCATTAAAATGTTGCAGTGGGGTTTTTGTTTGATGTTTCATTCTTTTTTTTATGTACTCGGATGTGTTTCATGTTTCAATATATTTGAAACCGTTGTTTCATACATTGTAGCAAAATGTTTCATTATGTGATTTGATTGTGTTTCACCATTTTTAATACTGAAACATTTTTATGTAAAGGATGAAACAACATCCGATTTTTAGGAAAAAATTGGACGTTCAATTTGTAGTCGCCTCCACATATTTCCTCCACAATACATGGCGTATTTTGTAAAAGTTCGGACGTAACTGTCGCGACCAAACGGTTCCAAAATACCTCAGCCGGCCTATAAAGTTTAATGGGCTTTAACTTGGAAGACCCCTCCTGCCCGGCTCGGCACGGCCCATGATTTCACCATCCTTCTCTACCATCGACCGGCCACGCGCCGCACCGCAGACGGGCCGCCACCGCCGACGCCGACGCCGACCGCCGCGCTCCTCCACCTGGTGATCCCAAGTTAGCGATCTCTACGCAATACCCAGGTACGCTTCGTTCTCTGTTCCGTCCTGACTCGGGCCATCTTTCTGCCTCTCCAAACCCCTCTCCGGACAGTCGGAGAGCTAATGCAGAAGGGGGCAATGCGTGACGGAGATGGGGAAATCTGGTTTTGGGAATAGGTGAGGCGGCGGCGGAGAGGGTGATAGCGATGATCCCCCATCGACGATCAGTAGTATCTAGGATTTCAGTTCGACGGGGAGATGCAGCCTTTCAGAAGATGTAACTTTGCCTGTGTGAAGACTTGAGCCCGAAAGACACACAGCATGGTAGGTTAAGTGATCACCAGTTCATCAGGATGATTACTGATTGCATCTCTTTAGCTTTGAATTGTGTGTTTGATTAATTTGGATATTGGCACAGGGGACAAGCATCATGCATCGCAAGACTAATCCAGAGTAGTAGAAGTAAGGAAAAAGGTAGTTTAATATGTGTGCTTCCATTTTATTTTCCCTTCTGTATTCTGAAACTAACACTTAGCATATGTTCTTGAGTTCTTCCATTTTATTTTTCCTTTTATAGCTCATAACCATTACTATTCGATTATCTATGCAGATATCTGTTATGAATAATTCGGATGCCTTGGAACGCCTTTATGTATGTTTCTCGAGATAACAATTTAGTTTTATTTATCTTTTTAAATTACAGGAAGGAATTGCCAACAGAGCTGTTGGAGAAACACATATCCTCTGTTTACCACTTGTGAAACACCTCCACCACCAAAGTTTGAGTGCTATTGCTTAATCTGATCCAAAGTTTCTAGTACATCATACTTCCTCCGTCTCAAATTATAAGATTTATATTTTTTTATACAGTCTAACGACATATTTTGATCATTAATTTATTTCATGTTATGTTTTCAATTAATATGAAATTAGCATCACATGAAAGTACTTCAAAATATGAATCTAGTGATATAATATACATAATACTTAGCATAGATATAATTAATATGATTATTAGTCAAAAGTTATCGAATTTGATTTTCCTAGAAAAGAGGACGCCCTATAATTTGGGACGGAGGGAGTATCTTTCTTTTCCTTTTCTTGTATGGTGATCTAATGGTTGGAAAAAAATGACCAGTAGATAATAGCAAAATCAGTCATCTGATCAAAATTTCAAGTAACTTTCAGGCACCAATTTTCTTTTCGAAACTGACCAATCTTTGGTTGGGATTATATCATAGAAGAAAGCAAAGAGTACATGATAACAAGGAGTCAATGTTCTTGGCATTCTCCTGCCAAAATAAAGTTACAACATATTATAGAGATTACTCAGAAATCAAATATCGGCGCCCTGCCCCAGTAGTAGGCTTGCTAATCCTTTTACCCTCCTGCTTTTCATGCCCAAATTTCTTCGTGCTCCGGTCTATGATGCGTGTGTTGTGGATTCCTCATCACGGAACACTCTGTTTTCCCCTTCCTTTCCAAATCTTCCAGGAGATGACTGATGAGGATGAACATGGATTTAACCCCATTCTTCTCGCTTCCAGAGTAATTTGCAGTTCCTGTACTTCAAGAGTAATTTGCAGTTCCTGTACTCCACCAGTGAAAGGGATTTCAATCACCAATTTCCCTCGGGCAAGCTTAGGGGCCCTGGCCAAACAGGTTCTATATCTCTATGCTCTTAGGCCACTTCAATTTTCTTTCATTATCTGTGAAGTGCCCATTCTTTTTCTGACTGAATAAAGCTTAGTGCAGTTGGAGCAAGGGCACTCTTATCATGCCACATGGTGATACAGAGTGGTGTCACTATCGATTTCCTCATGCCCCACCCAGTTCTCAGCCATGGACATAAAAGAGCAGCTAGCTAGTAGCATGATCAACACGAGAATTAAGAATTATATAGATTCTGCTGCTCTACCACCCTCTTTGGTGCACGCTATTATTCAGAGTTGAAACAACCACTTGAGATCAATCCCTTTTGGGTTTTTTTTTTGGCTCCATGATAAAGAAAGACAGCAGAAAGCCACTGCAAAAGTGCCCTTCTTTTTGTGCTCCTTGATCAGTTTCGTTATCGTGTTGCACGAAAAGCGCCATGAAAGAAAGGCACCATGAGCATACCTCGATCGCCCAAGCGATGGTTTTATCGGTCGACCTGCAATTTCAGATTCTCTGAACCTTTCTGGCCGGTCGAATTCTGAATTGCCTCCATACGGCCATAGTGGAGCACTTGGACTCGTTGGAGCACACCGGCCGTTTACTTGGTAAGCAGTCACTGCGCACTGCTACATATGCCAGGTAACCCTGTGTGTGTGGCACATGGAAGTAATGGAGTCTGATATGTATCACTGTGTGGCCTGTTTCAGGAAATGACATTGGAAGTCTTTAAAAGTACCAAGAGGTAAAGCAATGATTGGAAACTTATTATTACTGATTCTACTACTCCCTCTGGTTCTAAATATGAGTTACTTTAGTCTTCTCAACTCCTTCAAATGTAAATTATTCCAGAAATTTTAATTCGCTTACGCTATTCTTTCATCCTTGCTGAAAATAATCGCTACCACTCGCATGAATAATGAGTCATTCTTTTTAGCATATGCTTTTAATAAAAGAGCCAGAACGTCAATTAATCTAATTTATTAATACTTATACACAAGTTTAAAACTACTACACTTCCAATCCAAGGGAGTAGGCTACTATACCAGGTTATGAGATTAACTAACCTTCAATTAATTCTTTGGTGAACTTTTGGTGTGCAGATGAAAGCTCAAACAAGCTGCTGATGGGCTGAATGTGCGTAGAGGACCCATACACTAGCTGTGGAGTTGGGATTATTTTTGTTGCACACGTTTTTACGACTTCTCCACGTATTCCTATGTTTGTTTTCCAATGAAGGCCATCATGTAAGCAATCGTATTATTTCTTGGAAATGGCGATATGATAACACTAGATAATCAAGAATCCTAGACTAATATTTGTGAGGTAAACGGTGACGAGTCAGCTTTAAGTTGAAGATACTGGGATTGATTCCAGAATATGGACGCTAGTCCAACCTGGCTTGCTAGCTTTTATAGAGAATGTGAGCTCCAAAAGAGAGCACCTCATGGTTTAGATAATAGCAAAAAAGGTCAGAAAGTGACAACAGCCATGCATATGAAAACAAATTAACGGTGGAGGATTACTTGCTCGATCTGCATGCTAGCTTAATCCACTGACGTAATTGTCCATGCACATCGTCTCAAAAGAGTTCCAAAATCAATTCTTTCCTGTGATGTAAGCTCACCTTTATCCATATCCTGATGACATGTCAAAGCAACAGAAAATTTTAATTTCTTCCGGTAGATGCCTGATGATATGTGTTGGCTTTCAGCAGAGTTTTATACAGACTACTACTTTTCGTCCACATCCCTGGGATGTACATGCTGATAGCTAGCTCTCCGTTGTCAGATATGTTAAGGCGATCAAGAGATCCTTGAATATTTTTATATCTCATCTTCAGAATCAATTATCTCCATGAATCCTGATCAGATCGAGGTCGCCTATGTGGCAATGATTAACCCGTACGTGACAGCGAGACAGATCGATAGCTTCCATTTGCGCTTTCCTCTTCTCTTCCTCCCTGAACTGAACTGCATATCACACTATCACAGAACTGAACTAAACTGGGCAGAACTGCGAGAGAAGTCAAAGGCCAGAGGCCTCTCAGTCCAGCCACGAGATGCGGCGAAGTTTATACGCTAAGATCACGCGCTGTGTGGCCCCGTACGCATGTGCATCTCATACATTCCACTGCTACTTGATTAAGCATATGTTTATTATCATAACTAGGAAGAAAACCGCGCAGATACGCGGACATCATATTTATTGTTTATAGAAATATTAAGTCATATCTCACCATATGCATGTAAGAATTATAGATTTCGCCTCATAATAACAAAAATCTATATCGAGAATAGACCGTAGACTTTAATATAAACGATAAGAATGTTTATTATATTCAACTAAAAATCACTTTTATCCAAGTTATGTATACTCGTTTATTGTCACCATTACTTATTATTATTGTCGCTAGATGTCATTTTAATAAATAGAAATACATCTGTAGCACCAAAATAAGCCTAATACGTCAAAACATTTATCTCCACTACATACCTAAATGTTTATATCAACACTTATTTCTAAATCTATAAATAAATATTATAAAAATACTGCTTCTATTGGTTAACAGGATAACACCATTAAAAATAAAACATGAATGTAACGGGTAGAGCTACCAAAACTTTATTTCTCTGTTGCCAAACATGGGTTATGTACCGACGTACTCGTGCCTCTCAAGGCTAGCATGAAGTACAATTGTAAGGCATAGTTCACTATTAGCATCCGACGATTGCATCAGTAAGTAGGAAGTTTAACACTTTTGTCAACGGTGGCTTTCACTTGGACTACCTCAACTCAATCATATGTATATGTATGCTCCCTACTATACTTGTGGTAGTTGCATAATGCCCTTAAAGGAAAGCAAGAGAAGATGGATGTAATGGAAATAGTTCTTCCCATAAAAAAGTTATTTTATGGTTTTTGTAGACAAAATTTGTTTGTAGTGTTAATTAGTACTGCTCAAATTTTTATGGTATAGATACAATATTTTTTTTTGAAATGATTGAGGCTGATCATTAAAAAATGTATCGCAAACAAAACATACGACCGTGATAATCTTTAGAGTAGCGTATCATTGTTTATATTTTGACAAAGATGTGTCTGGTTTGTTTTCGTCATCTATTGTACATAATTGCATGACACATCTTTACTAATTCTAAGAATGTATTTAGTTTTCAAAATTATTTTCAATAACTAATTATTTGAAAAATTATTATGATATTAATTATTATATGTCAGCTCCATGTGTTGTAGTGTATTTAGCACCATAATATAACTATGATAAGTCATCAACATTTGAATACAACAGATTATAAGTTGAATATATAATTTTAAAATGGATGTTTAAACACCTTTGATTTGATATTTGTATTGATCTAGTTTAACTTGCATATTTATGGAGTAATAAATTTTATTTTATAATATAGAAAATCCTATTTTGAAGACCGTCTATATTTTTTTATGGTTCTACCCACGTACGTATGTATTTTTGGGCTTTATAGCCTTTTTTTAATCGTATGTACGTATGTTTTTTGATTCTTTTTTCAGTCGAACATCCGTAAACGGCAAACAGTTTCTCTCATATACATAGCAGATTAAAAGGAAGCACGCTAATATAATGGTATAAAATAACGGTTCTACTAATTTAAATAAAAACCAATGATGAGATTACATAGTGCCATGTGGTGGCCTGGCGGCCTAAGAATACCGGTAGAAGCGTCACGTGACCATATTTGTAAAGTAATAAATTTTATTTTAATAATAAAATAAATCCTATTTTAAAATGACCACCTATTTTTCCGATGGTTATAGCATCGTACATATATTTTCCTTTAGGGTTTTATAGCTTTTTCTATCGTGCGTACAGCATACGTATTAAGTATGGTCCTTTGTTTTTTTTCAAGTGCACAGTATATCAATATTTTTTTATTTATAGTTTTTTTATCGTACGTACATAATTTTTTTCGAATGAACAGTACCGAAAGAAATATTTTCTTTCATGGTGCGTACGTAAGGTTTTCCGGTAAACACATTCTCTCCTGTACACAAGCATAAACATTTTAAATAGATCTAATCTAATGGTATAAAATAATAGATCCATCAATTTAAATAAAAATCAATGGTAGGATTGTAAAATGTTACGTGATGGTCTAAGAGCATTGGTAAAAGTGCCACGTGACGGCTTAGGATATTTAATTTTAAATTGTGATAGATATAAAAAACAAAGTAAAAAACAGAGGAAGCTTACAAATCAGTACATGCGGCCACACGGAGGTGGGGACGGTGGAAGGTTTTGGTTTTTGGTTTTTTAATACAGATCTAACGATCTAAAATAATGAATACCGATTTAAATAAAAATCGATGGTCAAATTTCTCTATTTTATAAGAGTGGCATGTGACGATTTGAAAATGTTTATAGGAGTCACACGTGACGGTTTGGGAACGTTTATAAAAATTTTAATGAATCTTTAGTATATAATAGAAATCATATACAATACACAATTATGTATGTATGTACGCAGCTAGCTAGCTCGTGGATTTGAGCTGTGCTGTCTGTTCGATCTTGCAGTTGTAAAGCACACACCATTGTTCCCTGTAATTAACCTGAAGGCACTAGTCCCCGTGATGAGTGCCGCAAGAGATGCTGAGATTAATTGCTGCTACGAACATAACATGCCTGGTGTTGGTTCTAATAAGTTAACAAAAAAGTGCATATATTAATTAGCTTATTAAGCCAGTGAAGAAAAGAATAAAATGCAGGTATTTTAGAATATTGTACTATATATATAATGCAGGTATTTTAGGATATTGTACTATATATATAATCATCAGAAAGCTAGTAATGGGGATAAGATTACCCTTCTTGATTATTTCGCTATCGGAATGACCAAGTAGAGAGCGCCACCGAGTTGGACCACGGTGGATCTATTGGGTGCCATAGAATGGCCCCCACCAAATCCGCAAGTGCAGTGAACGTAAACATTCTCTCTTTTCTTCAGGGAACGCACGCCTGAGATACCACCAAGCCTGTCAGACCCAGAGCAAAGATCAAGCGTGCGGCAAGGAAACATTGCAATCCTAGTATACTCCTTTGTTAGTACTCCTATACATGAATTATTACACCTGTAACGGTTACTTACTACTTTCTACATCTCGTAATATAATAATCTAATACTAAATAAGATACATCCTAATACTATAAATCTAAATTATTTTTTTTCGATTCGTAGTATTAGAATATGTCTCATTTAATACTAGGTTACTATTATGATTCGTTGGAAGAATGATATAGGCACCTACTCGTTCTGAAAAGTTTTCTGACAATTTTGCATGCCAATCCAATTAATTTCCTCTAATAACTTTCTTAAATATGGTCACCTCCTAATCCATGTTCAAAGCTGTCTTACGCTAATCCATGAAGAGGACAATGCAGTGTCCCAGAGTGTATTTTTTTTTAAAAAAAACTTACTGTATTCGAAACAATTTAGTCACTACGTTGATACATACATTAATTCATTTATCAGAAGAAAAACGCATAGACACACAACACTTTATACATGTGACACACCAAAGAAAATGTCTCCTAACACATAATTAAGGATGTGTTCTTCATCCTACTTTTTTCAACTCACCTATCTCTTTTTTCACGCGCACGCTTTTCAAATTGTTAAACGGTGTGTTTTTTCAAAAAGTTTCTATACGAAAGTTGCTTTAAACAACATATTAATCTATTTTTTAAAAAATAATAATAAATACTTAATTAATCATAAGAAAATATGTCGTTCCGTTTTATGTGCGGGAAGGTGAGTTTTCACCTCCCGAACACAGCCTAAAGAGGTGAACACATAATTAAAGAGAGGGAGATCAACGGCAATTCTTTAGTCTCACTGGAAAAATTCTATTAAAAATGCATATGTGAATGCGTAATTTATTTTTATTTCGAATACTTGACTGTGTGTTTCATATCCATAATGTGCTTATTTTTTTTCTTATTAATCAAATATTCCTTTGCTTTTGCATCTGGGATAAGTGGTAGAAAAGAAAAGGGAAAATTGGTGGGTTTGGGGGAAATACTCACACGCTTGCTGAAGGAAAAGTGATGGCAGGGCAAACTGGAAAAGTGGTAGCCATCGAATGCCTGAGGATATTTGCCTGCCAAAAGTGCCAAATGTTTTCTCCCGAGAACGCCCTCGGACCCATAAAAATAAGTGCATTATCTCTTTTGAATCTTTTAATAGATCAGTCCCCCAGAAATATTGGAATTTTCAGATCTGAAATTACCCATCCAACGGTGTCTTGGAAGCCATCTTATTTTTGTAGAAACTAGGAGTAGAAAGATAAGATAGTAGTACACTTCAGTAGTAGTAGACTAGTAGTAGTACTTATGTTTCATACGAATAACATCATATAGGCTTAACTAAAACATTTTGAGATAAATACTCATTTCTTGCATAATTTAGTAAAGGCATTAGCTTCTCAAAATGAAATTATATTAGGACATGCTTGTTTAAGCTCCAAGTTATAAGTTGCAACCAATTTTAAATGTCGGAATTACTTTACATTCTTTTTCACTTTCGTCACTTAATCTCAGCTTCTAAACCACTAGAAAAGTTTGCCTTAAAAATTATTTCCATTGCTTCAATTATGTCCCTTCGCGGTATAGGTAGCCATAGAAAAGAAATTCTAGACACACCCTGAGGCTGAGTGTCAATCTATTTACTCTCTTGGTTGCAAATACAGTAATTTTTAGTGTTTAAAATTTGTCTAAATATATAGCAATCCATCTACATCTCAACCCATCATATCCATCTCTTATTTAATTTTATCTGTCCTCCAGCCTTGGTGAAAAACTTATAAGGGCATATATTTTATGACGGAGTACATCAAACTTTTTTGTAATTTCAGATAATTACTATGGGTTTATGTGGAAAACTCATAATTTATAAATAACCTGTCCTCTCCCATTCCCCCTCCTCTTCTCTGCTCTCCATTTGCTCGCGGCAGATTGAGTGTGTCCGTGTGAGATAGAATCTTTTGCCCTTAAAAAGAGCAAAGTGGCAGTGCTTTTCCCTCTGGTTCCTCGTTTTGGTAGTATTCCATTGTTCCTATTACTACCTTGCTACTACTTCCCAACGAACTAACCGAAGCCCCGGATACAACAAAAGAGAAGACGCAAGGAATCAGAAGCAGCACGCGCCATGGGCGACGCCGCCTCCAACCAACCTGTAAGTTCTCTTGGTTTGCAGTTTTGCTTCTGTTCTTCGTCCTGGTTAATTACGTGAGGTGAACGAGTTTTTGATCTTGTGTTGGCGTTGCTTGTGTTTATGGGAAGAGATGGAGGATTTTGCTTGTGTTTTTGCTGAATTTTGTTGGGTTGCAGGTTCTTGCGGCGAGCGATCTTGGCCAATCGAACTTGGACACCAGCGCCGGCGCTGGAGCAGGCGGCGGCGGGTTCATCGCCCTCGACGTCAGTTCCCTCTCCTCGCTCGCCGGCGACGGCCCGGACACCGCGGCGGCGACGGCGGCGCCCCCCCGGACACCGGTAAGTGGATAGACGCGACTCGCGAGCGCGGCGATGGCAACGGCGATGTACATACATACGCGCCTCCGTTTCTTCCGTTGTTTCCAACGATTGATTGATTCTTTCCTTGTGTGGTTGTGCCGCGGACGCAACGCAACAGAAGGTGGTGAGGTCGCTGTCGAGGAAGGGGGAAAGGAAGCCGGCCGACGGCGACGGCAATGGCGCCGCCGGTCAGTCCTAGCTATAATCGCATCCAATTAATATTCATCACTTCATCAGTTTACATCTAATTTGATATTATCAATATCTTCAGAGTTCTCTCTTTTTGCTTGGCATTTGTTGGTTTTTTCAATTCCATGGAGATTTGCAGTACTCAATTCGATCCAGACAGCGACAGATCGGTTACCTTGTCACAGGATTTAGCTAGTAATCCAAGTTGACAAGTGACACTTTGGAGTACTAATTACGTACGGGTCAGGATTAATCGAGGTGTGGCTTTGACACTGTTCATCATGTGCAGGAACAGGCAAGAGGCCGCCGCTGTCGCCGCTCTTCGTCCACGTGGCGGCCGCCGACGACATGAGCGGCCTCCGGCTCGTCCACACGCCGGTGGCCGGCACGCCGGGAGGGAAGTCCCGGCGGCTCGGGCGGCAGCCGGCGGCGCCGTGGCTCGATCCCCGGAGGGTCGTCTTCTTCTTCGCCACACTGTAAGTCAACTGGCCATGCCACTTGTGTACATCGCTAATCACTTCAACTAGTGATAATACTGTTAGTATAAATAAATACTGTCTCTACCATTTTACGTAGTGAAAAAGGTAAACATTTATGGAGGTTTCCGAAGAAAATATGTATTGAGTTGTGCAGTTTACCTGTGGCTAGAAGTACACTCTTGCTAATTTCTTGCTAGTGATTAGGCGAAAACCGTGGTACTTAAAAGCCATTGACGAATTTCCTAAACCATAGGGCACAAGAGTTTAATTGTCCTGTTATCCCCAACAATGCAAAAATTGTGGAACATGGCCACGTATTAGTAGCTGCATTAATCTGCAGCCTTTTCAGATAGTAGTAGGTTCGCTGCAACCGGTCGATGAATGAATGGCGATGCGTGCAGAAGTTGCAGCACAGGACCGGCCGGGTTTCTCGTTGGCAAGTCTACGTGTCAGAACTAGTTTAGTTGTCAGCTTCGGTTTGGCTACAGCCATATACGGGAGAAAAGAGAGCGACTGATGAACAACCGTTCTCGATCGTGTAGTATGAGGCTTCATGTTGAGAAAAGAAAATTCCTTTATGTTTTTCACTGACTTTTGGAGAATCATTTAAGACCCATTATTTTCTAATTATGAATTTATGATATAGATTTTTATTTCAGTTTTCATTAACACGTCTTTTAAACTGCTAAACGATGCATTTTGTACGAAAACTTTTTATATAGAAGTCTGCTTAAAAATATCAGATAAATACATTTTATATAAAAATCTACTTTAAAATATCAGATAAATACATTTTTAAGTTTAAAATAATTAAAATCAAATTAATTATATTCTCGTTTTGCTTGTCTGTCTGTACTTAATTTTTATCCTAAGTGGATGAGAACTGGGCCTAAGTCACAGTATACTGCTTCCGAACGGTTTTATCGATAATCATGATTATCGCTCGGTTACCGATGAAAACCATTTAAGTGTAGACACATTTGCCAAAAGTTTGACTTTTGGTTTGATTTTCTTTTAACTTGGCTGATTTATCGAGCGATTTCTCGATCTGTACCTGTTCAATAAGTCAGATAATCGAGCGGCTATTGTCGCATTTTTCAACGTCCTTTTGGTTGATCTTGTAGGTAGAACTCTGAATTTACGAAATTTTTTCACTCGTCTGTATTGCACTCTCCAGAGATGTACTACACTGAATTCGACATGGTGAATGCTCATGGAGGTTTTCTGCTTTCTGCAGGTCAAGCGTGGGGACGTTGATCCTGCTCTACTTCACACTCTCCATGAGCAAGATGGGCGGCGACGGCGGCGGCGGCGGCAGCGGCGGCGGCAGCGATGCTCGGTGAAACGCCGGCCGTTGAAACTGAAGAAAAATTTTCGTTTTGTTCTCAAATCTCAATGCAATCTGTAAAGGAGGCATGATGTTGCTACAACGACCCAGGCAATCAAAAAGACTGATGCTCTTCTAAGGGTCAAGGAAGAATATAGAGTGAATGGCAGTGAAGAGATCAGGCTGAATGGGGCCTGATGGTGAAGTCTGTGATGGTAGTTGCATACTCTTCTCTGTTGCTGTCATGGTTTCTTCAGTTATTTTTCTCTTCTTTTTGCATAAAAAAAGGGGTACATCATACATGTCGCTTTGAAGCGATGATACTAGATTTTTCATCCTTGCTGTTGTTGCCAACACACAAACAATCAAAGCATACAAATGGACACAGATGTATTTGAAAGAATTGTCTTTACTCATATGTCATTTCTGTAAGAGTGGTAGTACATGACTTCAACAAAGAGTTAAACGAACGAACAAAGAATATGACACAGCTCACAAGGTGGTGATGATCTACAAATGAATTAAAACCCTCTCTATGCACAGGTGATGCTAACCTAATATGGGACACGTGAAAAATGCCGGATAGCGGGTAATTTTTTTAGACTTTTGGATTCACTTCACAGCTGCAGAATAGACTTAAAAGTCCCTAGCAAAAATCTTTTGATACTCAACGTGAGTGTTAACCATCTCTGACAGATAATCGTAGATTCTAATTGGAGCCACCCTGCAAGAACAGAAACAGATTTCTTAAGATATTCAGCTCAATGCAGACAAATTCAGGACACCTACCTTAGCAACCTAAAATGAACATTTTCTTTATATACTCAAAATTTTTCAACACAATGAGAACGACATGGACTATATCCGGCATTTTTCAGGGAGCAACCATGCACAGTTGATCGGCAACCACAGCTGCCATTATCATACTACTACCTTATATGCAGTTTATCATTTGAAAAAGGCTTGCGAATTTATTCCCCACTTCTTTATCGGACGGAAACATAATATCAAGCATAAAACAAGGACTATCTTAGGAGCATTTTCCCCTTGAGCTGCTGCTGCAATTTCCATCTAACCAGATTTCTGGTTAGCTCAACCAGGCATCAGTGACTGGAGGTGTGGTTCAGGATGGCCCTGGTCTAGCAGACAACTACATTTTTGGTTTAAGCACATCTGACCAGAACTCAATTCTGGTACTTACAACCACATATCCACAAGATAAGATGCACAGTTCGAAAAGCAACCATAAAACCAGAAATGTTACTCTGAACAATAACACCATCGAATTAATGCAACATGCGTCACAAATAAACAACAGAAAGAAGAAAATGAAAGAGTGAAGTAGGACTAGTTAGTTGCAACTTTCAAGTGTCCTAACTGGAAATTAAACCCACTTTCAACAACTTTTAAAAAACCCTTCTGTCTAATCCAAGAGTAATCCTTCAACAAATGATCCTAGTGGTCAAAACTAGAAGAGATCATGATGGAGATATCTGTCCACATGTAAACATATTATACTGATGGGGATCTTAGTTCTCTGCAAGCATTAATGACTCTAGTTTATCTGGTGAATTTCGGACAGTGCAACCTAGTGTTTTATCTAATAAACTAGCAATGCACTAATGGTCAAAACAATTTCTGCTGTTGAAAACTCAGAACATGAAATATACATTTATTTACTGTGCACTATGCTGAACCCTTATTCATTTAGATACAGAAGCCACCTAGAAGGTGGTAACACAAATTAAGAGTTAATAAAAATAAGGGGGCTAAGGTACTCTTGACATTTATCAAAACACATGTACTTTACAAGGCGCAGAAGAGATAGAACATGGTGCTAGTACCGTTTTGATATGCGTGGCATGGCGCACTTCTGTTTCCTATCATGGAATATCCTCACAACGACAGCAGCTGTTTCCTCTATAGCTTTTCCAGTGACTTCTGCACAAAAACAAAACAAAACTACACTTTAAAATATGAAAGTACAAAGAAAAACTTTCCACGAAGACAATTAAACTGATCGTACCGATGACTGGCCATATAGGATGCTGGGCAAAAATTTGATTGGCATGATCCAACTCCCCCCTCACATGCTCCATTTCAGCATAATTGCTCTTTTGCCCATGAAATCCTAGAGTTTTGGCCCTCGCCTTCCTGATTGCTTGAAGAACCACAGGATTTATTGTCAATCCAAAAATCTTGTCTTGATCAATCTCAAAAAGGGACTTTGGAAGATTCACTCCCATCACAATTGGAACATTTGCTACTTTATATCCTTTCTGAGCCAGATAAATTGATAATGGTGTCTTTCCGGTACGTGAAACACCAACAAGTACAATGTGTGCACGGTTAAGGTTCTGTGGCTGAGCACCGTCATCTTGTTTGATGGTGAAATCAATAGCTTCAATTCGTCGGAAGTAATCCTCAGTAAGTTGACCCTTCCGGCTAGGAGAACTTCGTGGAATTCCAGATGGAGCAACACCAATATGGGAAGCTATGGCTTCAATAGTAGGACGAAGAATATCATTGGATGGAACACCCCAAAGCTCACAGGCCTTCTTAGTTGCCTCAGCCATTGAAGGATCAGCAAGAGTATATAAAACCAGTGCTCCTTCTTTTGCTGCTTGCTTTACTATCTCAATAAGTCTATCCAAGTCATCAATCTAAAGCAAATTTGTAGCAAAAGACAAAATAATCAGTATCAAGAAAACTGCACAGCTAACTTCATTTATTAGTCAATACAAGTGCAAATTAGGGTCAGTGACTAGTGTGCAAGGTTTCTAAACCAGGAAACCAGAATAACTCCTTTTGTTCAATAGTGATTCAACCAGACATACGAATGATCATGGCAAATTGGCAATAAGCACCTCCATGCCTGAATATCCAAAGTACTATGGTTTTTATTTGTTCTCTATCCTAAAATATGTGCAAAGAAGTGAACACTAAATTTTCACCGATGAAACAAATAGAAATGCATGGAGGAGTAACCAACCATTCAGTTCTCGATTTACACAACTTTTAGCCATACACAACTCTATGATCCACAAAAATGTCAATGTCTGCATCACTATTTACTAAAACTATGTCGCATCAATATTCATCTTAAGTTCCATGTGGAAAGTCTTTCCTCCACTAGAACACAAGCAACCTGTGCTTCTAACTGGAAAGTCTTTCCTCCATTAGAACAGAAGCAACCTGTGCTTCTAACTGTGAGCATATTTTCACAGCATCCATTTTCATCTAGTAGTGATAGCATGAAAATGAATTTTATCTCTTCCATTCTCAAACAAGTATAATGTGAAGTTAGCCCAAGTACTCACAAGCTACTGATCTTACACTAAATCTGATGTATAAGGTTATAATAGCAAATACAATTATGCTTTCAATTAAATTATCGTGTAGTTTGTGAAAGAAGATTCAGCTGGTTCTTGAAAAGCTAGGTACTGATAATTAACAGTGAAATCAAGTATCTCGAATCCCCAATTGGCCAATTCTGACAATGCACAGCAAGGCAAGGGACAGGTATGCAGCAACCAATCCGGGAGAAAAAATCGTACATGTGCATAGATCAATGGTAAAGCAGAACATTTTATGTTATACAGAACAAATCTACAGCTAAAATCCAAAATCTCCTTTATTTCTCTAGTTAGCTTGGAAGGCAGAACATTTGACGTACTCATGATATTCCAGCAATAACAAAAATTATTGTACGAATCAGACATATCTGGCTGGACAGTGGAGAACATATATCCCCAAATTGAATAATCAAGTGAATAGAGGGCGGCAAAAAAAAAAAGATTGAACAAAATGGATCTTTACCCCGTTGAAGAGGTGTGTGTTGACGGCGCAGCCGCGGTCGACGAGGCAGTGCTCAAACTGCCCGAGCGCCGCGTTGACGGAATGCTCCGCCGTCCACCCCGTCCCGTCGGACACCATGTAGATCGACTTCGCCGCCTCGTCCCTCCCAACCACACCGTAGGCATCCTCCTCCTCCACCACGACCTTCACTGCCGCCTCGTCGGACGACGGCTGCTGCCTGGTCGGGGTCGGCGGCGACGAGACCCCGCCGCTGCCGCGGTCCCGTATCGTCGGCCACTCCAGCCGCCGCCCGGACCGGTGCGCGCGGGCCCGCGACCACCTGTTCAGCTGCGAGCT
This sequence comes from Oryza officinalis, assembly GCA_008326285.1. Classification (NCBI taxonomy): domain Eukaryota; kingdom Viridiplantae; phylum Streptophyta; class Magnoliopsida; order Poales; family Poaceae; genus Oryza; species Oryza officinalis. The sequence continues at coordinate 41,708,226 of BDMV01000007.1, forward strand.
CCCGAGTTGCGTGGGGGAGCGCGGGTTGGTGGCCGACCCCGACCCCGCCGCTGCCGCCGCCTCCCGCTCCGGCTCCTTGTCCGGCCCCGGGCTCGGCAGCGCGGCGGGGGTGTTGGGCATGCACGAGGGCGGCGTCAGGCGGCGGCCTTGTAGGCGAGGGGACGGCGGGAGGAGCAGCGACGGCGGCGGCGACGCCAGCTTCGCGCTTATCATCGAGCCGAACCGCGGGGACGTCGACGACGACGACGACATAATCGATTCCCCTACGCTGCTGCTGCTGCTGCGCAAGAGCGAGACGACTGAGCTGAGCGTGAGCTTTAGTACGCGCGACCGTACGACGAGAGGGATTTTTTCTCGTTTTCGCTTCGTGTTGGCGACGAGCCGACGACGTTTCGGTGGGGTTGTGAGGCGCTCGGCGTTTTTATCACCGAGACGCCGGTAAAAAAACGTGGGACGCCGACCGGGCGCCACCGGGGTTGGACTCGGCGACTAGCGGAATGAATAATGATTGGTGTTTTGAGGCAAGCTGGTTTTCGGCGTCCGCTCGCCGTTGGAATCTGGACAGCGCAGCGTGCGTTTGCACGGGTCGTACTACAGCGGTGGTGGTTTCTCTCTTTGTTTTCGCCTCCGGCATCAGTGCGTCAGCCGTCACCATGTTGATTGACGCTGTGGTTTAGGCCACTCACAATGGGGCACGCTCCTATGAGAAGCCTAAGAGTGCCACTAGGGTGGGATATGGGTCTCAAAACTATATATCCTACAATAAAAAAAGATTTAGAAGTGACTTTAATTTTTCACGTTAGCCTCTGATAATTTATATTTTGGTCCTGATAATTTTTTTAGTTTGTAGAGTGGTATAATCTTTTACACAGAGCATCCTTAAAATAAGAAACAAATATAAAATCCTATTATCCCTACCTTTTCCTTTCTTCATCTCCATCCCAATGCCTTCCCCTCTTCTTCCCTCTTCCCGCCGACGCGGAAACCGACCTCTCCCCTCTCCCATCTTTCCTCCGGCGTCCGCGGCAGCCTCTCCCTTCTCCTCTCGGGCATTGGCACGACCTCCCTCTCCGACGCAAATCGGGGAGACGGCGAAGAGGAGAAGGACAACGAGCTCGATGGTTGGGGTTCGAGTAGGGGCGACAACACGGATCTGGCCATCTCCGTTGCAGATCCAGTCACGCCGAGATCCCTATCCAACACGGCCCTACAATCGAGCTCGGCGTGGTGGTCTCGCCGGCGACGACCACCGTTGCCTCGCACTAGGTGTAGGATGGGAATATCACACGGGACCATGAAGCACCATGAAGCACGAGGCCACGACCCTCACAACGCGGCCGCATCGCACAACGGCTTTTCATTAGAAAAACGTGTGTCCAACCTACGCTACGTGGACGTTTAGTCACACCCCAAGCCAAGTTGGCCGAGAATCTCCCAAGGCCTACTACTTTTCTTAAACTTCAAACTTTAACTTTTTTTTTTCGTTAGCATGTTTTTTCAAATTGTTTAATGATGTTTTTTTTAAAAAAATTTATAGAGATGTTGTTTGAAAATTTTAAATAAATTCATTTTTCAAGTTTATAATTATTAATACTGCATTAATTATGTGCTAATGAGCTTTCTCGTTTTACATTTGTTAAAAATCTCATTTCAATTTAAGAGAAAAAACTCAGCCTAAGTGTCATGAGTTGGCCGAATGCAACATGTATGTACTGTGAATGGCCTTATGGATCTTCAGTGCTGCTCCACTGATAGGCATCCTGTGTTCTCTTCCACGGCTCTTTAGATCACTTAGATATGGATACGCCTGTTCTATTGGAGAGTATAATTGGACCCACATATGTGTAGTTTCCGTGATTCAAAAGTCCTGTAGGTTAAACACAATTGTGACAGAATGCAGTTTTGTGATGTTTTTTAATACCAAATATAAGTGAGGTACTGAGGTTGAGCATTATCCAACAATTAGCAATATGATACGGTAATATATACCTTAAATTTCACGTTATCTAAGATGGTATGATTCCGTACAATAAATTATCGTTACACTTTACTGGTCTGTACCACGCATCAATCAAAAAATAAAATATATATTATTTGCTAAGTACTACTTCTTTCGTTCTAAAATGTACCTCAAATTTAAAAAATAGCTACATATTTCAGGACCGAAGCAGTATGTATTATGCCAAATAAAAGGTCAGGAAGCAACCCTGCATATTATCCAACTTCATAATTTTGCACATGTTTCTCTTAAGTCCATACTAATTTATGCTGGCAAAATTTCAAGCCTAGCGTTAGTACATAAACACATCGAGGTGTTCAAAATTGTAGAGATATTGAGCCCCTTCAAGCAGTGACGTAGCTAGGAATTTCCTGTTGGGTAATTGTATTTTCCATGACGGAGGAAAAAAATAGATATGGCTAAGTACAGAATCAAATAGCAAATATAATAATGCAAATACAAGTTATACTTTGAAATTTACAAAATTTATCCCTGGTTGTGCCTACTTATTATATAAATTTTTTATATCACCATATAATTTAACATATATTTACAAAATTTGTTAAAGACTGTCTAATTCAAATAAACCATCGTAACAATAAAACATCATGGTAAAAAAGCAGCTGGCTCCTATCTAATGGTACAAACAACATAAAACTTGCTCAAAATGCAATAATCAATACATAATACTTTAGAGTTGTCGGTTTAACTAACGAAGTTTAAGAAGAGCGTGGTATATCAAATATATATATATATGATTCATGAATTTTAAAAACTAAATAAGAGTAAATCGGTTTAAGAGTATAAATCTCAAAGGTCAAACATTCTACGGCATGCTTAAGCAGACTTTGTGGGCTATAAAATTTATTTTGATAGTACGCGTTAAGGTCTCTAGGCTAAAATGTAGGGCAGTCCTGTGCTCATTAGTAGTATTTTCTCTATAGACCTATATTTTTTTACATGATCTTCAGTGAGATACTTTGAACATTAATTTATTCCATGTTATGTCTTCAACGAATATCAAATTAGCATCATATAAAAGTATTTTAAAATATAAATTTAGTGATATAACATGCATAATACTTAGTATATATATTTAATATGATTATTAGTGAAACACTATTGAGTTTAATTTTTTTAAAACTAGAACATCCTATAATTTGAATCAGAGAAATTACCAGCTTACTATGCCCATGCCTCTAAGAGAAACCAAGTCTTAAAAAGTTCGTAGTCATAAATCTGTTAATTCCTGCGTAAAATATTACCTATATCATCGTACAGAGAACAAAGTTGTGCCTTACAGTTACAAACAAAATAATGAACAATTGTGACAAGAAGGAATTCTGTCCTAAGATTTTCAGTAAAAAGAAAACAATGAAAAAAAATCATATGCTGCCGCTGAATTGAGCTCTTCAACTGTGACTACGTAAGGCGAGCTGAAGTAAAAAAAAAAAAAGCAGTGGCAACAAAGAAAAGATTATCACCTTTGCCGGTTGCAATTGCATAATCAGCATCCTCCTTTTTCTCTCTTCACGATTCATAATCTAAGCAACGACGTCTCGATTGCGCCCTGCCAAAGTATGTCACTGAAGGCAAGACTACTACTAATTTTGTATAGCGGTTGGCACACAGGATGACGGGAGTACGTCTCCGGTCATGACTCATATCCAACTCCTCCGCCACGAGCTTACACCCCCAATACCTCGACATCCTCTCGCTAGTTGACCAATACATTTTCCAGCAACTGATGTCATGACAACATCAGGTGCAGCCACGAGGATATCATCCGTGGCCTGGCCCAAGGCAAAGACTTCAGCCGCAGTGACGACGACGGCACAGAAATCTGCCGCTTCCTCTCCCCCGCTGCGCCCCGTCGACGCGGATGCTGAAGCAGCACTGCAGCAGCCGTCTTCGCCGGTGGAGCGACACTGCGACACACGCGGCTTGCCGTACGTGGAGCGAGTCGCACCGTTTCTGCAGCAGTCTTGCCTGCGTCGTCACAGCGCCGAGACCGCGCGGAGACGCAGACGCGCGTCCGGAAACCGCCAATCCCCCGCCGCCCTGCCGAGCTCAGCGCGGCCTGTGGATTTGGGAGGAAAATAATGGGCGCGGCACGACGATTTCGGCCGCTTTCTGCCTCCGACTCCGCCCCCACACACCGACCGCGATCAGCGGCGCCGTCCCTATCGCAGTACTAGCACGTACGCTGGCGTAGCCCATAGTTTCGGCCTACTCGCTGCTGTCATCGCCTGATCGGTCACCGTGTCCATGAAGGTGTCGCTGCATTTGCCTACGATCCGAGAACGAGTGTAGACCGAGTTTAATTTGATCTATGTCATTAGAAATATATCATTTTAAATAAATAAAATTACACGTCGTTTATTTGTAACCATGCCATTGAAATTTTATAAAATTAAAACCGTACTACTGACATCACGTTTTCTATCTCCTTTCTTATCTACACTTGGAAACTACCTGTCAAATTCATCGTCTTCATTCATCCTTCCCTCTTCTCTTTTTCTCATCTCTCTTCATCACCTCTAAGCCTCCATCCTCCCCTCTGTCACCTGCTCCCCGACGCTGCGGCCACCACCGCCGTACCCTCCAGGCCATCCGCCCCACTGCCGCCTCCAGGCCCTCCTCCCCTCCAGTTGTCTGGCCATTCTCCTGTTTGCCGCCCGCCCCTTGACGTCACGACCACCCCCGCCACCGCATCCAGTTCATCCTCCTCTTTGCCGCCCACCCCCTGGCAAAGCTGCGACCACCCCCGGCCTAGGCGTTCGCGGTGGCGGCGCATACGAGCAGGCATGACGTGCCGTGCCGCCAGATTTGGCCGCCGCGTGGACGGACTTGGCCCCCGCGTTGGGAGCAACAGTGGCACGTTCAAGCTCCTTCATGCTGATGTGGTGGCCCATGAGGGGAAAGGGGAGGCCTGGCACAAGGATGGAGCTGGAGACGGTGGCGATCCGCTGCCCGGTGCCACGGCCACCCCAGTTGCCTCTAGGCTAGGTGTCGCGCCGAGTCGCCCAGCCTACGTCACACCCGCTCTGATGGTGCGTCGAAGTGGACGGATGGAAAGAAGATGAAAGAGAGAAGGAAGAAGACGAAGAAAGAAGATGGATGGAAAACGTGATGGTAGTGGCACGGTTTTAATTTTGTAAAATTTCAGTGACACGGTTACAAATAGATGAATTGTAATGACATTATCTGAAATGGCGTATTTGCAATGACATGGATCGAATTAACCCAAAAAAAAGGTGCACAGTGCCCTAACAGTTTGGTGCGGACAAATACAATTACAGTCATCTATGCTTCTTTAAAAGACTCTAATAGTGATGATGAGTGGTGAATCCGTCATCACCCACTATCATTATCATGTGGATCCCCGAACAGTAAGATAGGTAACCTTTTGTCTCTTTTTCAACCTCAAGCTATCAAACAGGAAAAAATTCTTTTGAAGTGAGGTAAAACATGATGACAAATAAAATAATATGGCCTGAATATTTTATAACGAGAATAATTTTATTTTATTTTTTAAGCTTTAAAGTGTACAGTGCGGTTCTCTTATTTAATTTATGTTGCAACGTAAGCTAGTACACTCATATACTCTTTTCATCTTAAAAAACAAATCTAGGATTAGATGTGATGTATCCTAATTCAACAACGAATCTGGATAACTTTTTTCTAGATTCGAGTTATCTAAATTCGTTGCATAGGAAAGATCACATCCAATCCGTTTGCTTTTTTAATCGAAGGAAATAGATATTACCTGGTCGTGAGGGCTAAGAAGTTTCCAATACCTGGTCAGAATCTGGAAAGGGATGAGCCCTTTACCACCTTCGTAGGCTTGTGGCATTCGATGTCCACGGTAGGCGGTGGGATGTAAAAATAACAAACAAACAAAGAAACTCGAGGCTTTGTTAGCCGCTCGAGCTCTTAACGAGCCTATCCCTAAGCTTGTTAGCTTTTGTCGAATCAAGCTTGAACTTATTATGAGGCTAGATGTGTGTATAATTTTATTTTTTATTTTATGAAAGGTTATTAAGTTTAAATTAGTATATATCTATGTCATAAACTAGTACTCCTATGTTGGTGTATATTCTCCCTACCTTTTTCATTTAATATGATTAACTTTATTTATTTTATTTTTTTATAAAATATATCGTGAAAATATACATTATTATTATATGTTTGAGTTAAACTCGTGACCTTAACCAAGCTCAAACCGAGTTTGCTTGAAAGCTTGTAGGTGGATTATAGCTCATCTCGAGCTTGTTTCGTTGACAACTCTAGGCCATCACTACTGGAGAACTGATCTTTGATCGGAATCAAAAAACCGGAATAGTCCCGGTTCAAATATGAACCGAGGCTAAAGATCAACTTTAGTCCCGGTTAAAAAAGGCAACGGGTCGCGATGATCTTTAGTCCCGGTTGGTAACACCAACCGAGACCGGGACTAAAGATCATCTTTAGTCCCGGTTCACACACCCACCGGTCCTGTCAGGCCGGTGTCAGGGGGGCGGGGATCTTTAGTCCCCGTTGATGTTATCAACCGGGACTAAAGATCATCACTTTAGTCCCGGTTGGTAATACCAACCGGGACTAAAGATAATTTAGATCTATAGTCCCGGTTAGTGTTATTAACCGGGACTATAGTGATATACCTTTTTATATTTCTTCTTTCTCCTTCAGCCCGAGCCATTGCTGCCAAGAGGAGGAGGAAGAAGGGAAGTGCTGCCAAAATTTTTGATAAATTTGTTTTGGTGATAATATACAAATCGGAGAGATCGAAAAGATTAGCAAATTCATTATCTAATAATGTATGCTTAGCATATTGCATTTATAGCTTTGTTTCTATAAAATATTTTCTCCATAAAGGTTTATGTAAAATGATGAGAGATAAAATATATTAGGCAAAATTAGGTTGATTTTGAAATTAGAAAATTTGGATAATGATGTTAGGCAAAATTAGAATATTTTCTCCCTTCTCTTTTCTAGAAATTAGTTTCACTTTAAATAATGATGTTTTAAATTTTTGTATGATTATTTAATTAGTTTCGAGAATGTAGATTTCGTTAGTAACATTGGACTATTTGATGTCTAGATGGATCGACAAAGGATGTACACCGCGGACCGACGGTCGAAAGAGTTTATTGAAGGCGTGCATTAGTTTTTGAAGGTGGCCAATGCTAACAAGTACAAGGGTTTCATGTGTTGTCCATGCAAAAAGTGCAGTAACCGAAAGGAGTATTCATCATTAAGAACTATTCATGCGCACTTGTTTGAGTCTGGATTCATGCCTGAATATAATTGTTGGACCTCGCACGAAGAGCTAGGGGTTACAATGGAAGAAGATGAAGTAGAAGATGAGAATATTCTGGACTGGGCTCATCAATACGGTAGATTTGAAGAAAATCCGGAAGACGAGGCGGACAGAGCTGTTCAAGATAACGACGCTGTAGATGATCTTGGTCAAATGTTGCGGGACGTAAAGGACGGCTGCGAAAGTGAGAAGGATGTCCAAAAATTGGATCGTATGTTAGCGGACCACAAAACTTCGTTGTACCTAGGTTGCGAACAGGGGCACAAAAAATTGGGTACGACGCTAGAATTCTTGCAATGGAAGGCAAAAAATGGTGTGAGTGACAAGGCATTTGGCGAGTTATTGAAACTCGTCAAGAACATTCTTTCGGAGGGAAACGAGTTGCCCGAAACAACGTACGAAGCTAAGAAGGTGGTATGCCCTCTAGGACTAGAAGTACATAAGATACACGCATGTCCGAACGATTGTAACCTCTATCGCAGTGAGGAGTACAAAAACCTAGAAGCATGCCCGGTTTGTAAAGCACTACGATACAAGATTAGACGAGATGATCCAGGTGATGTTGACGGACAGCCTTCGAAAAAGAGAGTTCCTGCTAAGGTGATGTGATATTTCCCTATAATACCACGGCTCAAGCGTTTGTTCAGGAACAAAGAGCATGCTAGCATGATGCGCTGGCACGTAAAAGAACGTCAACAAGACGGGATGTTGAGACACCCCGCCGACGGGTCACAGTGGCGAAACATCGACAGAACATTTCCAGACTTTGGAGAGGATGCCCGAAACGTAAGGTTCGGTTTAAGTACAGATGGCATGAATCCATTTGGAGAGATGAGCAGCGGCCATAGCACTTGGCCTGTTACCATGTGTATCTACAACCTTCCCCCTTGGCTATGCATGAACCGAAAGTACATCATGATGCCAATTATCATTCAAGACCCAAAGCAACCTGGTAACGACATTGATGTGTACCTAAGACCATTGGTTGAGGATCTGCTTCTGCTGTGGAACAAAGAAGGTGTCTCCGTGTGGGACGAGGACAAAGAGGAGCAATTTAACCTGCGCGCGTTGTTGTTCGTGACCATTAACGATTAGCCTGCACTTAGCAACCTATCCGAACAGTCAAACAAGGGGTACAAGGCTTGCACCCATTGCATGGATGAAACTGAAAGTACGTATCTGAAACACTGCAGGAAGGTTGTTTACATGGGCCATCGTCGATTCCTTGTTGCAACCCATCCTGTACGGAAAAAAGGCAAGCATTTCGAACAGAAGGCAGACCACCGTACTAAGCCTAAACATCGCAACGGAAAAACCGTGTTTGCTATGGTGAAAGATCTGAAAGTAGTATTTGGAAAGGGACCTGGCAGCCAACCTATAGAGAGCGAAGATGGTCATGCGGCGATGTGGAAGAAGAAATCTATTTTTTGGGAGTTACCCTATTGGGATGTCTTAGACGTCCGGCACGTGATCGACGTGATGCGCCTCACTAAGAACCTTTGCGTCAACCTGTTAGGCTTCCTAGGTGTATATGGGAAGTCGAAAGATACACTTGAAGCACGTAATGATCTCAAGTATATGCAACAACGCGAAGACCTTCACCCGGAACCGAAGGATAAAGGAAGCCATTACTTGAGTCCTGCAAGCTACACCCTGAGCAAGGAAGAGAAGGAAAGTATGTTTGAATGCCTGGAGAGCATCAAGGTACCGTCTGCATACTCCTCGAACATAAAGAGAATAATAAGCATGAAAGAAAAGAAATTCACAAACCTAAAGTCTCATAACTGTCACGTGTTGATGACACAACTGCTTCCTGTTATAATTTGTGGTATCCTTCCTGATAATGTCCGGAGAACAATAACAAAGCTATGTGCTTTCATTAATGCAATTTCGCAAAAGATCATAGATCCAGACAGTTTAACAACCCTTCAAGAGGACGTGGTCCAATGTCTCGTCGGCTTTGAGATGATCTTTCCACCGTCATTCTTCAATATAATGACGCATCTTCTATGTCACCTTGTGAAAGAGATCAGTATTCTCGGTCCTGTGTACCTACACAACATGTTTCCTTTCGAGAGGTACATGGGCATTCTAAAGAAATACGTTCGTAACCGTTCTCGTCCGGAAGCAAACATTGCCAGGGGTTATGGAACAGAGGAGGTCATTGAGTTCTGCGTAGAATTTATTGAAGACCTTCGTCCAATCGGGGTACCCGAATCAAGCCATGAGGGGAGACTACGGGGAAAGGGGACTCTTGGAAGAAAAAGCAATAATGACCGTGGACAACGATTTATTCCGTAAAGCACATTTCACGGTTTTACAACAATCTTCGTTGGTGGCTCCTTACATCGAGGAGCACCTGGCGATTGTTCGGTCGAAAAATATCGGCAAGTCTGATGCATAGATTACACACCATCACATCGATACTTTCCCCGTTTGGCTACGACAACGTCTAATGGGTGCAGAAACCATTGACCGACAACTAGCCTTCTTGGCGAGGGGGCCTTCTTGCTCGATATCGACATTCCAAGGATATGAAATCAATGGGTATACATTTTACACAAGAGCCCAAGACAGAAAGAGCACAAACTAGAACTCTGCTATTCGTATCGACGCCATGAGATACGATGGTGCAACTAGCACGTATTACGGTGTCATCGAGGACATATGGGAACTAGACAATGGACCCCTGAAGGTACCTCTGTTTCGATGCCAATGGGTTAGGCTCACCGGTGGAGGCGTAACGATTGATGACAGTGGGATGACAACGATTGACCTAAGCAAGGTTGGATACTCAGACGAACCTTTCGTACTAGCCAATGATGTCACACAGGTTTTCTACGTGAAGGACATGTCTAGCAAACCAAAGAAGGGTAAAAGACCCGACGAGCCAAAGTGTCACGTGGTTCTCCCAGGCAAAAGAAAAATCGTCGGAGTCGAGGGTAAGACTGACGAAGATTACGATCAGTTCGACGGGCAACCTCCGTTCGCGGTGACGGTTGACCCGAGCATCCTCCTATCAAAGGAGGACACCCCTTACTGACGCAACAATCATAGCGAAGGAACATTAGTGAGGAGAAAGTACGTGAGAAAAACTATGACATAGGTTGTTGTATGGATAATGCAAATTATTTATAATGTATTGAAGGCCATGCAATGTTTGTGTTTTTTATTACTACAATTATGTAAGGAAAACTGTGACATAGGTTGTTGTATGGACGACGCAAATTATTTATAATGTATTGAAGGCCATGTAATGTTTGTGTTTTTTAGTACTACAATTATATATGTAATATCAATTTTGAACTATTTAAATAGGTAATATAGTATATTTAATAATAATATAATTATTTAATAGGTAATATGGTATTAGATATTTTAATACTATTCAAATAGTATTTAAATTGGTCTATATGTGATTATTTATATTTAATAATAATTTAAAACTATTTAAATAGGTAATATGGTATTAGATATTTTAATACTATTCAAATAGTATTTAAATTGGTCTATATGTGATTATTTATATTTAATAATAATTTAAAACTATTTAAATAGGTAATATGGTATTAGATATTTTAATACTATTCAAATAATATTTAAATTGGTCAAATTTTAATTATATATCATTATTGGAATGTAATATCAAATTAAAACTATTAAAATAGGTCATATGTTATTTATATCTGCACTGTTTCAATCTTTAGTCCCGGTTGTTAAACATAGCCGGGACAAAAAGATAATTTGACCGCAGCGGGAAAACATCTTTAGTCCCGGTTGGTGGCAGCAACCGGGACTAAAGACATCTTTAGTCCCGGGTGGTGGTATAAACCGGGACTAAAGATGTTATCGTGGTTGGTGGCAGCAACCGGGACTAAAGGTGGCAGCAACCGGGACTAAAGACATCTTTAGTCCCGGGTGGTGGTATAAACCGGGACTAAAGATGTTATCGTGGTTGGTGGCAGCAACCGGGACTAAAGACATCTTTAGTCCCGGGTGGTGGTATAAACCGGGACTAAAGATGTTATCTTACTAAAGATAACATCTTTAGTCCCGGTTTATACCACCACCCGGGACTAAAGATGTCTTTAGTCGATAATATCTTTAGTCCCGGTTTATACCACCACCCGGGACTAAAGATGTCTTTAGTCCCAGTTGCTGCCACCAACCGGGACTAAAGATCCCGACTATAAATAGCTGGGCGCATCGTCTTCTCCAGATCCACACTTAGCCGTTTCTCATTCTTTCTCAACTCTCAGCGTGCACGTCCTCCGTCTTTGCCGCCGCCGTACGTCGTCGCCGTCCGCACCGCGCCTCCCGGCCGAGGTTTGCGCCGATCTCCATCTTTTCTTCCGTCCGTTTTCAAGAATGCCACATATACCGCACACCGTCGTCGCTGCGCCGTCCGCACCGCCGTCGCCATGAATGGCACGTACCCGCGCCACCGCTGCCGCCACCGGCCCGCGCCACCACGGCAGCCGTCGCCATGAGTGCCATGTACCCGCGCCACCGGCCGCGCCACCATGGCCGCCACCACAAACACGGCCGCGCCACCACGACCGCCGCCACCACCACGGCCCACCACGGCCTCCGCCGCCACCACCACGGCCACCCCACCACCACGGCCGCGCCACGAACGACCTAACGATAGAACGAACATGAACGGACGTGAACAAACGTGAACGAAGGAACGACATGCAGACCGAACGAGCGAACGACCGACCGAACGACCGAACGAACGAGCGAACGACCGAGCGAACAACTGAACGATCGAACGACCGAACGACCGACCGACCGACCGAACGACCGAACAAGCGAACGACCGACCGGACGAACGAGCGAACGACCGTATGAGCGAACGACCGACCGAACGAACGAGCGAACGACCGAACGAGCGAACGACCGACCGAACGACCGACCGAACGATGGTACTGGTTCGCTCTAACTTTGCTTGTTCCAAGGAGGTACTGGTTCAGGATATTGGCTGAACACAAGCACTCGGTCTTTCATGACTAAACAGAAACGGAGAATTTTCAAAACAAATTTTTGTCTTGACTCCTATGCATGGGAAGTCAAGACAAAATTTGTTATGAAAATTATTCATTTGTAGCCATGGAAGGTGCAGCAGGGCAAGCTCAGGACAACCCATCGTACCCCGTAGATGAAATCACGCAATGGACACCTTGTGAGCTGCACATTCCCTTCAAGAACATATCACTCAAGGTATGCTCTTAGTTTTATGATATATGTCTTGTAAATTGCATAACCGGTGGTGCATGCATCTGTTAATTACTAAGTAATCTTGACTCTCGTGAAGGTGGTGTCGGGCATGGCCATACCAGTTGACCCTTCGGGGACATATCATTGCAGACCGATTCCACCTGGGTACTCAAAGGTCGAGGTTGAATTGGTGGAACGAGGGTTCGACGATCTCGAGCTGGACATCCCCGGAGGAGACGGGGAGACGAAACTAGGAGACACAACTCACGCCATTATACTATGGTGCAAGCGGCACATCGTGTTTCCCGGGCGAGCAGCGGCGTCTTCTCCTCCGTCTCCTCTGCTTGCACCCTCTCCTCCGCCTGCACCAGCTCCTCCGCCTACACCTTCTCCTCCGCCTGCACCTTCTCCTTCGCCTGCACCGGCTCCTCCACCGCAGTCTCCTCCGCCTGCAACCTCTTCTTCGCCTGCATCGACTCCTCCGCCTGCACCGTCAGCGTCTGCTCCACCTTCACGGCCTAAAAAGTCGTGCCCACTTCGTCCCGCGCCGTCAAAGTCCACACCACCAAGAAAGAAGCCAATACTTGACGAGCCAAAACTTCCCGCTCTCAAGAAAAGGGCGTACGACCGCACTCTCGAGGAGAATGAGGAGGTCGTACGAGCAGAAGTGAAGGCGTTCTTCGAGGCACGGAAACCACCAAAGAAGATTCCAATAGATCCGGCTGCTAAGAAGTTCTTCCAGAAGATGAGCGAACCGGTCAAGAGGGCTGTACTTTTCGATTATGACCGGTCGGTGACGAAGTCGTACAAGAAACAAAGAGCAAAGGCCAAAGAAATGCCTCAGCTCGGAAAGCAGCGAAAACAATCGGTTGAGCCGTTGCTACCACCCGGTGAAGAGGAGCTGAGGCAATGGATGAAAGAGACGGGTCTGAGCAGGGTGCAACTGGTGGGAGACACACCGATAACCATGGCGACAGAAGCCGACTTGAAATACAAATTTAAAGTCGGTGAACCGCTTGTCAAGCCTGGTGAGGTGAACACTCTCTCAACACAAATGCATCGATTCCATCAATGGTATATGGAACGTTCATCCAGAGGTAGAATAATGTTTGGAGCGAGGATAAGAAACACAGACTACTACCAAGGAGATGATATTCTGTGGATCAACTTCGAGAATGTGTTCGATGTATACCAACTAGACGCTCTCGACGTCTCCATTCTCAGCTGCTGGGTTTTGTAAGTATCGTTTTAGCAAACTTTATTTTGTTCCTTAGCTTCATCTATGTACCATTCCCTGGTTAGAATGTGACGATAAGACTGATGCAAATTCCATTATCTTTTGTAGAATGGAGATTCAATCGTGCCGTAGGCAGGGGATTTTCAATATTGGATTCATGGACCCCCGCAAAATCAATGACGTAATGATATGGGACTTTGAGAAAGATACAGAAGACAATATTGTTTATTTCCTGGTGCAACAACATTACAAGACCTATATACTATTGCCCTACAACACAGAGTGAGTTTTAACTGTCTTTCAAATTTGTACCAACTTCCTCCCCGTACTCATACCGTCACATATATATCGTCTGACGCAATTTGCAGATTTCACTGGGTCCTTTTCCTCTTCAATCTTGAACTTTGCAAAGTCCATGCCTGTGACTCAATGGATAAACCAAAGTCTACTTTCACCAAGGTTTTTGAAGTGATAGACAGGTAATGCCATCTGTTCAACTGTCATTAATTATGAACACTGCTATTGGTACTATGCAGATCTCCGGTATTTAATCATAGCTTCCAACTGTACATAGGGCATGGGCAAAGTTCCATACATTGGTCCGCGGGGTTTGGAAAGAAAAACTTGGTAGGAGATTTAATTTTCCGGTGAGTACATTCTCCAAAACATATTTAATCATTCATTGCTTCTAGAAAAAATTAGTACATTAAATCTCTCGTCGTTTCTCCTTAAGTGTGCAAAACAGGAGAAGGGGAATAACTTGTGCGGCTACTACGTCTGGGAATATACTCACGCACTTGTACAGCAAATCAACAGTGATAGGGATCTGGAAGTACGTAAAAATTATTCATACATTATGTCCCGATTTCCTATTGACTTCATATACTTATATCTCAATTTTTTTTCAAATGGTAGATTATTTATATGAGGGAAAACCTATCCAGCGAAGAATTTATCAAGGTTGTTCAAGAACAACTGATGGGATTTATCAATTAACAAATAATTGATCCCGCGGGAGAATTCTACTACGATGGAAGAGCTATTGATCATCCTCCCCATAGATAATATGTCTTAGCTTTCTTCGTAATATACAATATAACATTATAATTAACGAAAGATTGTAATATATGTACATATTCAGATGTGCATTCATGTACTTATGTGTGTGAGTATATTTCGGTAATATAAGTATATATTTACTTGAGTGCTTATGTGTAGGATATATATATATATATATATATATATATATATATATATATATATATATATATATATATATATATATATATATATATTATATATATAAAACATGTATTTATACATATATATATATATATGCATATTGCATATATATATATATATATAAATACATATATTACATATATACGATATTATATATACATATATATTATGCATATATATGTATTTATACAGATATATGCATAATATATAAACAAGCAGCTGGCAGAACCAGCAAATGTTTTTTTTTTAAAAAAAATATCATTAGTCCCGATTGGTAACATCAACCGGGACTAAAGATGGCTGAGGCAGCTACGTGGCGCAGCCATCTTTAGTCCCGGTTGATGTTACCAACCGGGACTAATGATGAATCTTTAATCCCGGTTATTTCACCCGGGACTAAAGATGGACATCTTTAATCCCGGATTCGTAGTCCCGGTTGCATAACCGGGACTACAGGGGGTTATGAACCGGGGTTAAAAACTCCTTCTCCACTGGTGCATGGCCAATGATATCATCCTACCTCTCCTATATAGGTTCAGTCAATGCACATGTTGTCTATAACGTTATTTTGTCATACGTGGTCAGCATCGTAGGCCGTATTCAGCTGCACATTGCAGCTGCTACAATGCAGCCAACACAACTGATACAAAATACATATCATGGCCATCTCCGTTATAAGATTGTTTTACCTCATATAACTTTTGGTGGTTAGTGGTACAGTGGCATATTGACACTTCATTGTGTTCTAAGGTGAGGGATAGGAATCCATAGCCCTAGCACGTAAAACGAAACGATAGATTAGCACATAAGTAATTAATATATTAGCTAAAAAACTTAAAAAATAAATTACTAGTATGATTTTTAAAAGCAATTTTTCTATAGAATTTTTTTTGCATAAAAACACACTGTTTAACCGTTCGGGTCGCGTGCATGTGAAAAACGAGTGAGAAGAGGTTGGCAACATTCACATACAAACTCAGCCTAAGTGTCACCATCCAATTTATCATAGTCTTTGGTACACTTTGTTACCCTTCTAAAATTGGATTAGTTTTTTAGTCCAACCCAATTACATTGACGACTTGGAATAGGAAAGGGGAATACTAGCCACTGATCTCACCAAAAGTCGTATGCTAAAAACAAATAATCTTATAGAAGCTTTATAGGACTGAAAAGCGCATCTAGGCCCCTAATTATTTTGGTGATTAATGACAATCCGATTAGTAAGGACTAATATTTGAAATTGAGTTTAAGTGAAGTAACATTAGTCCGGATACATGGATAACTCGATGCAACAACCCTGTGAATGAAGCTGTGTGAAAAAACGGCAATGAAAATCTTGGGTAAATTATAAATGTTAAGTTACTTGCATTGATAGGAAAACCGTACTATTAAGGGGAATGATGCATTGATCATGAGAAATGAGTTGAGTGCTCAAAAATCTTTTTGAAAAAGTGATTCTTAACTCAATTGATGTGTTTCTGTGTTTTTCGGAATTTCCGAAAGTAATTTTCGGAATTTCCGAAAAAGTCTGAGAGCTGGAAGTCGGTACTGGTCATTTTCGGATCTATCCGAAAATCACTTTCGGAATTTCCGAAAATGACCAGGAAGGCCGAAACAGTTCTGGACATTTTCGGAGTTGTTCGAAAATGATTTTCAGAATTTCCTAAAAAATGAGATTTGGTTCTGGATGTTTTCGAAGTTGTCCGAAAACCATTTTTGGAATTTTCGAAAATTTTGTGCGATCAAACTTGGTTCTAGAAATTTTCGGATTTGTCCGAAAATGATTTTCGGAATTTTCGAAAATCGCTGTTTGGCCATTTTTAGTTCTAGATATTTTCGGACTTGTCCGAAATTGACTTTCGGAATTTTCGAAAAGTGCAATTATTGCACTCAACGGCCAGATCTGAGAGGGGGCTATAAATACCCCTCACCCTCTCTAAGCCCAAGCTGCTGGTTGATTTGAATATTTTCGTGCCCTTGGCTTGCTACTTTTGAGATTCACTTTTGAGCCTTGCTTTCTTGATTCACTTCTCCACCGGTCTTTGATTTGGATTTGGATTTCATGTGTGTGTGAGAGTTGTGGATTCAAGTTTATGTGAGTGCTTGGGTTGACTTCGTGAAGATTTGTGAGCATTCATTTCACTTTTCAAGAGATCTTTGCATCATTTGTTACTCTTGAAGGTTGAAGACTCCTAGACGATTAGGTGTCACTCTTGAGCCACCGATTTACTTGTGGTTGGCCGAGAAAAGTTTGTGAAGGTCAGATCTCACCTCCGAAAGGGAAGAGATACCACTAGTGAAAGGATGAGTGCTTTGTTCAACCTCTTGAGAAAAGGGTTAACAAAGACCCGGCTCTTTGTGAGCTCCTCAACGGAGACTAGAATCCTCTCAAGGATTCGAACTTCGAAAACATCTCACTGTGCAAGATCCTCGGTGAAATCTCTTCTTCCTTCTCTAGCTTTACTTGTTTGTGTTGCTATTAGTTTAGTTGTTGTTTGTATTAGTTTCTCTTTGTTGTAGGCAGTTAGATCTAGCATTCTTTTTCATTTGCGCTTTGTTTGTAATTTTCAAAATTTCCAAAAATTATTTTCGGACTTATCCGAAAAACCATTTTCGGAATTTCCGAAAAAGGTCTACTTTCGCTTTTGCTTAAATTTTAAATTAGCCTATTCACCTCCCTCTAGGCCTAATTGACCCTTTCAGGACTGTCACGTAAGAGCAAGAAATGATTAAGTTCTACACGGAACATGAAAGATGTGCAGCAATCCAAATAGGGTTCCGTTGCAAATAACTACCTCATTTTCCCTAAAAAGGGTGGCAAATGCCACCACATCAACATTTGCACATAGATGTAGCGTTGCGGTAGTTACAAGCATGCACATGGTAACCACAACTAAAGCTAACACGAGTACCTCTCACTAATACAAAAACATCTCCACCCACTGATCTCTAATGGAGATTAGCTTATCTCTTTTTTTTAGAAAAAAACTGTGGTTGTTTAGAAAGTATCTCAACTACCTAAATTTTACACTATATCTTAAGATACTTATACTACTACAAAACACCATATAAAGACCAATCTTATAGATGCTGGTTTGCTTAAAACCGACACCTATGAAGCTTTTTGACCCTTTTTCGGTGTAAAATTAAGAACCGGTACCTATAACCACTTGTTGGTATCGTTTTATAACAAAACCGACACCAGTAGTCCCTCACAGTCATAGTTGCCAATTCTTATAATAAACTGGTACCTATGAACATCACATAGGTGTCAGTTCTTATAATAAACCGGTACTTATAAATGTGACATCATAGGTGTCGGTTTTTATCATGAAGCAATACATAATACATATGAACATCACATATGTGTTGATTTTTAATAAAAACCAACACTTATGAGCCCATAGGTGCCGATTTACAATTAAAACCGGCACTTATGATGACACAAATATATGTGTCTTTTTTTATCTAACTTTTTATATAAAGTTGGTGAAGATAAACTTTATATCAAATTTGTAGAGCTCGATGAGATCTACAACTTTGTAATTGATGACTTTTTGATTTTAAGGTCGTTTGAGTGTCCGAAAATGTGTTACAAGGTCTCAGATGTATTTGCATAAGTGAATATTTAAAATTTATAAACGATATCGGATGGAGACAAAACCTATATAAAAGTTGTAGATCTAGATGAAATCTACATTTTTCTAGTTGACAAACTTTTGATTTGAGTTCATCTATGATGTTAAATATGGATTATAAGTTTGGATGATAATAGTCTCAAAAGAATAGCATTTGTTTCCAAGACAAAATGTGTTTGTAAGTAAGATAATAAGGAGGTTTTGGGTGAAGAAAGAGGTCTTGAGTTTGAAGCTTGATTGAGACATGTATATGAATATGAGTTGAAAAACCACACCAATGACTTGGGCACCAGAACCGGCACCTTATGAGCTTTTTATGTAGTAGTGCTAGTATATAGAGATATCAAATTTTACACTAAAAAAATATGGTACCTCCTGATAATTTGCATTTGTGAAACACGAACTTGTTAGATGAATGCAATTCAGTACATGAACTTATAAAACATCCATTTTTGACACATGAACTTGTTAGGTGTGTGTGAACCAAAACCAAAAGAACACAACAAGACAAATCTTGCTAATTTAAGTGTTAATTAGGATGCTACATAAACAGTACGCAAGAAGAATGCTACGTAGGCATACATCTAATCTTGCTAATTTAAATGTTAATTAGGATGTTACATAAACACGTACACGAGAAGAATGCTACATAGACATACATCTTTTAGTTAAAAAGGTTTAACAAGGGTTAACAATTGTATGGAGGAAGATAAAAAATGATAAACAATGCAAATGGTAGAATAAAAATAATAAAGCACAAATCAAGTTTACAAATATATCAGGTCTCATGGCCACCTCGCGTGTACACGTCGTGTCCTAATAAGCATCTAACTTGGTAAAATTTGCCATGCCATGTCCTTTTGGTTTTGGTTTGCACTTGTTAGACAAGTTCATACACCAAAACATGTTTTACATATTTGTGTATTAAATTACACCCATCTGATAAGTTTGTGTATCGTCAATGTAATTTACTCTTTTTTAGCCATAGATTAGCTTTATCTATAATAGTGGTGAAGGAAAGTTCGTTTGAGATTTTTCTAAAAGAACCAAGTGATGAAAACCCAGTTCTGAACCTTCAGTAATTAGCTTCCCCACAATTAAATGATGTGCCTTGACATGATCTAGAATTATCTTGCCGATACTTAAATAGATCATCTTGGTTAGGAGAGGGGGAAAGCATTTACTCCATTTCATTCCGGGATTCAAATTTTGTGGAATTTGATCCATAAAAAGAGTTTGCTTTTGCCCCATTTTGTATTTGATCTTTTTAGTGTTACAGCTTCATATGTGGTCTTGATTGGTGTCTTTATAATATTGCACTACAACATATACTTAAAGTGAACTTTTAATATCTGTACTTGTATTATCTTAAAAGAACGAAGTCATCATCCTTCCATCCCCTCCTTCCACCATGTGTAACGCATCCGTAGGAGGAACGTAACCACTAGATTCAATGCATTATCCACAATCACCCTCTAGACCATCTCTAATTATATAGACATGATGCGTTATAACATATGAACATGTTACTAGTATTTATAATATTGTACTAATGTTGTACCAACCTACTGAGTATAGATCCAGCCAATGGCAAAGTGAGCCAACCTGCCTTTCCCAAGTCCAACTGAATCTGGAGCACCGTCACCACCACCAACATCCACAAGCTCATTCATATCCAAGCCAAAAGCATGATGTTTCATTTGAAACTTTATACTTTTCTACTAGCTAGGAAGAAAGTTCTTTATTTTTTGAAAGTTTGTGGTTCAATATTGTGGACAAAAAGTTCAACCGGGTGAAGATTTTTTCCTACAAAACAACTGTCTTAGATTGAAAATTGGTAAATAATATCAAACATTTTTGTACTTGAAGTTTAAGTTCGCATTTTCTAGATGCAAAGCAAAAAAAACATTGCATTCCAAAAAAAATATTTTGAAAATGCTCAAAACTGGGGAGGTGTTTGTGCCTGACTTGAACAAGAAGGTGAATGAGACACAACTTATGCATGTCTCTATCCTGTCAATTTGAAAACCCAAATTTTTTTTCTCAGTTTGTCAAGAGACATGATTTGGTTCCTTGAGACTACAAAAGCTTATTTCACGACAGAGAGAACTTTTGGTAATATAATCTTCCAATGCACGAATTAATCAAAACCTTTCACCATTACTTGCCTTGTAATTTTGACACTAAGTAATCAGTAACTCGGTGTTATGTGTAACGTGGCAAAACTAATAAATTGAAAGCACATTATGGAGTGTGAATACAATCATTAACTTGGATCGAATACAACATCACTACATTTATAATAGAGTATAAATATGTTGAATTTGCCAAGAAAAAGGACCTTGCTGCTTCATGTTTTAGAAGTAAAAAACAGAAAACAAAAGGAACAAATTATACACAAGTTATTTTTAATGAAGAGCCCAATAGAAATGCTGCTCTAATTAGCCCAATAGTGTTTTTTTTCATTCCATTTGTTCTAGGCCCAGTTACCTTTGGTGTCTCAGCCCAAAGTGAACCGTCACGTGTTCCATCCTCTGTACCCTATCTCTACTACCTACCCCGCTCCTCTTTATACCATAAATAATCCCCCTCTCCCTTCGCCCTCAATCATTCCTCACAGCCGCTGCCGTGGCTTTAGGTTTTGTCGAGCTCCGTGCTTTGCCACAAACTCCGGTATCATATCCATGCTCGTCAAATCTGTCTTAGAGTTGTGAAGAGACTCTTGAAACGCTTCGGATGGGGTAAGTTCTTCAACTTTTAGGTGCTTCTTTTTAGATCTATTTTATTATATTCCTTTTTGAGATGTATTTTTCGGTGATTTCTTTTTTAGATGAACTTTAGAATATTCACTTTTGGATAGATTCTCAAATGACTTCTTCTTAGATGGATTTTTAGACAATTTCGGTTTTAGATGGAGGCAATTCTTTATTAGATGGATTTTTAGTCCATTCCTTCGTGGATAGGTGTTTACATACTTGGTATTTATGGTTTACCCACTTTTCTTAGGTAATGCCTTTGTAGATGTGTTTATATACTTGGTATTTATGGTTTTCCCACTCTTTCTTGGGTAGTTTCTTCGAAGATAAGTGTTTACATATTTGATATTTATGGTTTACCCATTTTTCTTTAGGTAATTCCTTCGTAGATAGGTGTTTATATACTTAATGGTTTACCCATTTTTTCTTAAGTAATTCCTTAATAGATAGGTGTTTACATATTTGATATTTATGGTTTACCTACTTTTTCTTAGATAATTTCTTCGTAGATAGGTATTTACATACTTGGTGGTTTACCCCTTTTTCCTTAGGTAATTCTTTAATAGATAGGTGTTTACATATTTGATATTTATGGTTTACCTATTTTTTCTTAGGTAATTTCTTAGTAGGTAGGTGTTTTACATATTTAATATTTATTTATGGTTTACCCTTTTTTTTCTTAGTAGATAGATGTTTACATCCTTAGTATTTAGTGAAAATCTAGTATTTATGGTTTACCCACTTTTCCTCCAATTAATGTTGTAGGAGCGACTGGTCAACCCTCACGGGGTGCTTGGTGATGCTAATCGCCGAACGCCTACTGGCGAACGACGTCACGGACTACATCCGCTTCCGTGCCGTGTGCAGCCCCTGGAGGCAACATACCGAGGACCCACGTGCCGACGATGGTCTTCGGCCCAAGTACCTCCCCAGGTCATGGATCATGCTGGAGGAGACCCCCCCGGCGGCGGCGCCGTTCCGCAACCGGTTCCTCAACACCAACACCGGCGGCGTCATCACCGTCGACGTCCCGGAGCTCGAGGACCATGACGTCATGGGCCCCACCTTGGGCGGGCTCCTCACGCTGCGGGAGCGTGGCATCCACGTCCTCCGCCTCCTCAACCCGTTCACGCGCCACCTCACCGAGCTCCCCTCGCTCATCACCATGATCCACTCGGTGTCGCACAACCCGAAGATGGTGGAGCCCGAGTACCACCAGCCGACGGCCATCGGCCTCTCCGACGGCCACAAGGCGGTGGCCGTCTTCTGCAACCTGGTGAACAAGATCGCCGTCGCCAAACCCGGCGACAGCCACTGGAAGTGGATCTACGTCCCGCACCTTCACCTGGAGTCGGCCGCTTCGCTCGGGGGCTACTTCTACACCGTCTCTCACATCTACATCTACCGGCTCCACAGAGACGGCGCGCGCCGGGAGCCGAAGCTGGTGCCCGTCGCGTACGTGCCCGTCGACGCCCCGTCGTTCCGCCTCACGCTGGTCGCGGATGACGAGAAGGAGAAGCTGATGCTGATGAAGGAGATCTTCTACGTGCACGCAGGCGAGGAGCTGCCCCCGGAAGGCCCCGACACTCTGAGGATGCCCAGGATCTGCGTCGCGTACGCTGTGGACATGGCGGCGAGGACGATAATGCTGTCGCGGCTGGGCGGGCGCGCGCTGTTCATGGGCGACGACCGCGTGGTCTGGGCGTGCCCCCGGGCGTTCTCCCCGGCCGTCGGCGCGGACACCGTCTACGCCGGCCGCCCCGACAGGCTCTTCACCGTGCACGCGTGCCGCATCGAGGCCGACGGCCCGTTGAAAGTCGTGCTCCACATGCACGGCCTCGCCAGCGGGCTGACGCGGCATGTCGAGTTCGAGAGCGACGACGGCGAGGACCTGAATCCCATGGGCATCGTCGAGACCGTCTCCAGCTACGTCGCCAGCGACCGCGGCGGCGAGGCGCGGCCGACTATGTATCTCGCCAGCCATGCCCGCCGTGGCCGTGGCGCGTAGTCCGGCTGATAACTCTGGCAGTGATGAGGAATTCGTTCTGGAATTTCTTCATCGCGCACTTGATTGGTTCTTCCTGAAATAAAAAGTGGTTGGTTCTTCCTGAAAAAATAGCTTGCTGCGTTCGTGGTTTCTGTGAAAAATGGGAAGGAGCAGGTTATGAATATGTTCCGTTGTGATAAGCTGCTGTCGCCGATTTTCATGGCCTGCATTTAGCAGACTATTTCTTCTTTTAACGAAAAGACTAAAACTTTTTATGAGACTGCACAGGAAAAGATGTGCTGGAGAGAGTAATCAGGTATACTGATGATGATCATGATGAGTAACAGCAACAGAAACGTTACCTGAAACCAGGTCGCCGTTTGCAGAAAAGCACGACCAGCGATCAGTAGTCTTACCGCATAGAGAATGCAGGATTACAGGGCACCAGTGAACAATAGTCCTGCCACATATAGAATGCACGGTAATGTGCAAATAGGAAGCAAATGATAAGTTCTTTGTGAAGACATTATATAACACCTCAATTATGATAAAGAAGTCATGGAGGTACTCATATGTGGTAAGAGCAAAATTATAAAAGGGGGACAAACCAGGGATAAAAAACAAGATGACTCTAGAACTGCCTCAAATTAACTTGAGTGTACATAGATACTCAATACAGGCTTCCAGGTCTCCACTGTGATCCCGGTGGCCTTCATAAGATGTTTAAAAAAAACAATTCTATAGCAGCATTCACTGGAACAAGGATTCGTTAACCGAAACCTACATAAACATGTAGGCTCTCATATATCATTTCAACATGGTAATTTGACATTGAAAGCTAAACTAGTTACAGATCCTCAACATACTGCTTGGATGATGTAGGGCGACCTTGATACTCCAGTTTTGCACCTAAACTTGCTGTGATAACCCTGAACTTCAGCCTTATCTTCTCCATTATATCTTGAATTTGCTCGTCTTCTGGGTTCGACAACGGATAGCTTCTCAACAGTGCAGCTAGTTGCTCAATGTTCTTCCTGACCCGAGCTGAGAATGCATCTTGATCAATTGAAACTAGCGACGTCCAAACATCCAGACATCCCTGATAGAAACCTAGTTCTTCACCTACCTGGAAACCATTCTTTAAACCAACCTGTCTTCCCTCTTCTTTTCCAGACACCAAGCCATCATTGTAACCATTCTTGAAACCCGTTTGATAGTGTGTCTCATCTAAGAGTACTGATGGTTCAAGGAAATCAAAATCATCCTTAGGTTTCTGATCCATGGTATGAACAAGAACCTAAAGATGTTGCAGTAAACAATTCCTTAGAGAGGGATTCCAAGAAACCTGCTTCACAAGTTCAAAAAAAAAAGTTGCTCAGTAAGAAAATGTATGCATACCTAAATGCAACAAGACAAAAATATTAATATCAAAGAACAAGAGATGGAAAAGTGCAAACAGAACTCCTGCTGAGTTATGAACTAAAATGTGTTGCACGTCAAACAAAGCAAAACAAAAAATGATGATTCACTAAACTACGTACTCCAGACGTTTGAAACTTTATAAAATTTTTTATGGGTATATCTAACATTAACGTCATGTTCCACTTCATCAAGTAAGAGAAATTAGGATGTCACCATTACTATTGACTTTTTCTTTTGAAAAGACTATTGAATGCCGTGCTAGACAAACTGTATGATGTCAAATAGTATGACTTCAACAGAGTCATACAACCTCACACAAAAATAAGCACTACACAGGTCATTCGACATCATAAATCCGTTGTGTAGTTGTGTTGGATTAACCCCAAGGTTTGACAGAAGATAAACAAGGTGGTAGCTATTCAAACAAAGTGGTAGCTAACCTTCAGGATTCAGGAATAAGGATACACTACATTCTAATATCCACAACTTCCAGCTCCTAAGTTTCCTAACCAGCACGATCACTTTTTTTTGGTAGAAATACCCTATTACTATTAGCTTTCAATATAAGCGAGGAGCAATCCTTATTATTGAAAAGAACACCATGATCACTAAAGCCTTGCATTAATCAAGTCTTCATCGTACCTTTAAACCTTCAATTAGTATGATGTTCTGAGGATTGAAATGTCCAAAAAGGACAAAAAAAAAAAGGAAGATTAAACTTACGTTTCTCCAGCTTTACAGCAGACTAAGTTCCCCCAAATCTCGCTTCTATCTTTATGATGTTCTTGGCTTCTACTACTACCAAACAAAGAAACCGAAACATGTAGGAAAGCCATAATCACGCTAGAAGTCACAACCACTCAAAAATTGAAAGCAGTCAAGTTGAACTGGGAGTTTATTGTGATTTCAGTTACCCGTTGCTCACTTTGCTTCCGGAAGAAGGTGTCAGTTACCGCAATACTTTTGGAACCCGCCGCCTAGTCACGGCAGAAGCGAAGGCTGCTGGTACATTGGTTGGCGCCTCGGCAGCGGGGATGGCAACGGGACTGCCCTTTTCCTGGTCTCCGCTGGGTCCTCGGGTGGGGGCCAACTGGCTCCGCCGGCGAAAGAGGTGGGGGGCCGCACGGCTCCTCCGCCAGTGGACCAGGCGAGGGGCCGCGGCGGGCGGGGGACGGCACGAGGGCGCGGCCACGCGACGCCGCCACTGCTACCAGAGGAGGAAGGAGATCAGTAGATCACGAGCCTGACGTGTGGGCGTGGCGGCTAGGGGTGGATATCTTCGACGTGGGCCTCATAGAAGTTGATGAATGGGCTAAGCCCATATAGATTTAGTGGTGGGCTGCTATTTCGGCTCAGGCTCAATCCCGAGCTCTCGAATGGCCTTCGTCTTCTCCGGTTTTCTCTCATGCCAGTGAGCCTGACGAACGAAGCAACGACAACGACAATAGACGGAGAACAGAATACGGGCGCTGAGCAGGAGAAGGCGGAAGAAGAAAATACGCGTCCGTAGGAGGATAGCGCATTGATTCGCACTAATGTAAAATGTGTTATGTGAGTGGGACCCACTAGGTTGGTGTGTGAGAGATTATAAAAACTTTACAGCTGTATGAGATCAATCTATCGAAGATGAAATGAAAATATTCTCTCCTCTCAACTCTGTCTCTTCTTCCTCCACTGTGTCCTCTTCCTCCTCACGTTAGCGTCCTGTCCACCGACTCCGACGAGCTTCGCCACCGGCATTAGGGTTGTGACAAGTTGGTATCAGTCGCTTTCGTTCCCGGGGCTGCTCCCTCGCAATCTCTCAACCTTTGATTGATAAATCCTATGGCCGAGTTGGTGCTTTTCCTTCGGGGCTGCCATGATTCTCGTGTCTGGTTTGATTGGGTTTGGAGGAGGTGACACCACGACGCTGGCCAAGCACAGCGTTCAAGTTCGACAAATGGTGGTGGCGATGGACTCTATGGAGGAGCGGCTGATGGATGCCATGAAAGCGATGGCAGCGAAGGTTGACAGCGTGGACAACATCGCCAAGCGCTTGCTGCAGATCGATCTCAAGCTCGAGCAATAGGACGAACGTTTGGATCGGGTGTAGGCGAAGGTGGATCTCTCCATGACTTCACTCGGTCAAGTGCAACAAGAGCAGACTCAAGTGACACGCGCGTTGAAGGTTCTTGCGGCGGCACCACCACCACCCTCTACACCACGCCAACCACCGCTGCTGGCGACTCCGGATCCCAGTTCAGTGGCTTCGACTTCCATGAATCCACATCCACAACCTCCACCTCTACAACCTCAGCATCAGGTACCTCATAATACCCATCATCCCCCTGGTGTTAGTGATGTTGTTGAACAAGGTCGCCGTCACTGGACACCTAAAATGGATTTTCTTAAGTTTGATGGTACTGGTGTTAGGGTATGGATCGATAATTGTGAGACCTATTTTGCTTTCTATCAAATTGTAGAGGGGTTTATGGTGGCAGTGGCTGCTCTGAATTTGGTTGGAGATGCTGCTAATTGGTACCAAGCATGGAAATTCGAAGTGGGGTGGCATGACTGGAATATGTTAAAGGAAGCAATCTTTGGAGAATTTGAAGTGAACTTAAAAAGTATTAAGATGGATGAACTGTTATTATTGACACAAACTGGTTCAGTCACTAAATACCATTCTAAATTCAATCAGTTAGTGTATCAGATCCGTTTGTATGATCCTCTCCTATGTGGTTTAGTCTTGATTTCTTATTTTGTGTTGGGATTGAAAGATGAATTGAGATCTTTTGTTCAGGCTGCTCAGCCCACTTCTGTTACTCAAGCTTATTTGATTGCTTTGGCACATGGAGGAGCAAATATTGGACAGGTGGGCAAAAAATTCTATCGAAGGAAAGAAGGTGTGGTTTGGAAAGGGGAGGGGAGGGGATAAACCCAAGTTAGCATCTGAAGAATTGTGAAAGGCACAACAATTGAAAGAATATCGTCGTGCTCATGGATCGTGTTTTAAATGTGGAGATAAATATGCACCTGGACATGTATGTGTGAAACAGGATGGGCATCAACTGAAAGCTATGGTAGTTCAGGAAGAACCTGTGATCTTATATGATGAAGTGTTGGATGCTATTTCTGCCCCTGAATTGATAGAGGAGGATTTTACTGTTTCTCTTCATACTATTGCTGGTACCTGTCCTACCTCTACTGTCCAGCTCAGAGCATTGGTGGGAAATCAAGTGGTGTTGATTCTAGTGGATTCTGGCAGTTCTCATAGTTTTGTGAATGCTGATTTATGTACTCATTTGAACCTGACAACTGAAGCTACACTTCCTATTTCAGTGGAAGTAGCAAATGGAGATATGCTATCTTGTGATGCTAAAGTCCCCCAATTTACTTGGTGGGTCCAAGGCTATAGTTTTTCTTTTCCAACGAGAGTTTTGCCCATGGGGGGTTATGATATCGTATTGGGCATGGATTGGCTAACTCAGTATGGTCCTATAACTTGTAATTGGGCAGCCAAATGGTTTCAATTTCAGTATCAGGGGACCCTCGTTACATTACATGGAGTACATTCTAACAACTCTTCTGCAGTTACTGAAGTTTCTACTAATCAGGTGTTGACATGCACTAAGGGCAATGAAATCTGGGCAATGGCTGTTTTGGAACAGCAGTCCTCTACTTCACCTGTTCAGTCTTAGTTCCCAGCTATACAGCAGTTGTTGCTTCAGTATCAATCAGTGTTTCAGGTTACCAATACACTACCTCCTCACAGGGTTTTGGATCATTTTATTCCATTAAACCCAAATTCGGTACCTATAAACTCTAGACCGTACAGATATTCCCTGCTCAAAAAGATGAGATTGAGAAGCAAGTTTTTGAGATGCTGGCAGCTGGTCTGATTTCCCCTAGCTCCAGTCCTTTTGCCTCTCCTGTTTTGTTGGTTAAGAAAAAGGATAGTTCCTGGAGATTTTGTGTTGATTATAGAAGGTTGAATACTCTGACAATTAAAAACAAGTTTCCTCTTCATGTGGTGGATGAACTCTTAGATGAATTGGCGGGTACTAAGTTTTTCTCCAAACTTGATCTCAGAAGTGGTTATCATCAGATCAGAATGTTGGAAACCGATGAACATAAAACAACATTTAAGACTCATCATGGTCACTTTCAGTTCACTGTGATGCCATTTGGATTAACTAATGCCCCAGCTACTTTTCAATGTCTCATGAACTCTATCTTTACTCCTTATTTGAGGAAATTTGTGTTGGTCTTCATGGATGATATTTTGGTTTATAGCAAGTCTTTGGAAGATCATATACATCATTTGGAGTTAGTTTTGCAGTTGTTGCATTAACATCAATTATGTGCCAAATTGTCTAAATGCTCTTTTGCCACCACCCAAATGGATTATTTGGGACATATTATTTCTGCTGATGGAGTAACCACAGACCTTGAGAAAACTAGAGTTATGGTTGCCTGGCCTGTTCCTTCCAACCTAACTGAGTTAAGAGGATTTCTAGGTCTTACTGGATATTATAGGAAATTTGTGAAACATTATGGTATCCTGGCAAAACCACTAACACTTTTGTTGCAGAAAAATTCTAAGTTTGTGTGGTCATCTCAGGCCCAGCAAGCATTTTGTGCCCTCAAAAAAGCTGTGTGTACCACTCCTGTCCTCACTTTACCTGATTTTGCTAAGCCTTTTACAATTGAGACAGATGCCTGTGCTACTGGAATTGGAGCAGTTTTGTCTTAAGAGGACCATCCTGTTGCTTTTTACAGTAAGGCATTGAGTCAGGTGAATCAAAGGCTGTCTATCTATGAAAAAGAATTTTTGGCAATTATGATGGTTGTGGATAAGTGGAGATCTTATCTTCTCAGAAGACCTTTTGTTATTAAGACAGATCATAAAGCATTGTGTCATTTGGATGATCAAACTCTGGATACTGAATTGCAGAAGAAGGCCATGACTAAGTTGATAGGTCTTCAGTATAAATTTCAGTACAAGAAGGGGGTGGAAAATCTTTTTGTTGATGCTTTGTCCAGGGTGGGTCATTTCTTTGCTCTTCAATCTATTTCTGTGGCTCAACCGGTCTGGATTCAGGAAATTCTTAATTCTTATGCTGTGGACCCTCAAGCTTAGCAATTACTCACTGAGCTGGCTGTGGTACATTCTAATTCTCAAGGATTTACTCTAACTAATGGGTTGATCAGGAAAAAGGATAGAATCTGGATTAGGGCAAATTCAACATTACAAACCAAGCTTATTGCTGCTTTTCATTCTTCTACTGTTGGGGGACTGTCGACGGAGTAGATCCCAACTACGGTATTTGCAGAGTATAGGGATCGTTGGAGCTAAGGTATACATGAGACTGAGGTAAAAGAGACGGGAAACATGGATTTTTATACAGGTTTGGGCCCCTTAACTGACAGGTAATAGCCCAACTCCTGTTGGCCAAAACCGGTGTTGCTCTTATATATCAGAATCACACGAGTACAATCTTTGGGAGAATCTAATCTAGTCATCGTCGACTTGGTGGCATGAATCTCCAACACGTAGTCGACGTCATGATAGTCTTTTTCCTCGAATATGAACTCGGCGAGATTGGGGGTAGCGCTAGATCTCTCATGTCGGCCTCTGTGGCTCTAGATTGGGTCTGTCTAGGTTTGTCCCTCATACTGATGTTTGTTGGCGTATATTGGTGTGTCCTCTCTCCTCCTAGGAGGTCTTGTATTTATATCCACAGATGTCCCCTTATCCAAGTAAAACTAGAGAGACAAATATGGATGTGATCCAAGTAGTCTTGTAGTTTTTAACCTCTGCTTCTCCTTCCTAATCCAGAACACCTTTCGTATATGAGGCATGATTTCGTATAAGACTTGGCATATGGTGGGCCCCGCCGAGCCCAACCCAAAATCATTGTGTATGCCTTATCCATAACACTGACATGAATATTCTGGGGTACATGCCATTTTCAAAGAGTGAAAAAATTGTTTGTGTGGAATGACCTCAAAAAGCCTGTAGAAGAATTTGTTCAGCAATGTGCTGTTTGTCAGCAAGCTAAACATGAACACTGCTCTTATCCTGGTCTATTACAACCTTTAGCACTTTTTTACTGGTGCTTGACAAGATATCTCTATGGATTTCAAAAGGTTACTATTATCAAAAGACATGATGTCATTTTAGTAGCTATGGATCGATAGGCTGAGTTCTTATGGTGTAGTTAGTAACTAATCTTCTGCGCACGCAAATCGAAACGACTTATTAGCATATGATTAATTAAGTATTAGCTATTTTTTTAAAAAATGGATTAATATGATTTTTTAAAACAACTTTTGTATAGAAATTTTTTGCAAAAAATACACCGTTTAGCAGTTTGAAAAACGTACATGCGAAAAACGAGAAAGATGAGTTAGGAAAAGTAACAAACAGTTAGCACTGATTTGCGCTAATGTAAAATACGTTATGTGAGGGCTTGTTCGGTTCCTAGGGATTAAATCCCCAAGGGGAAGCAAACCAAGGAGGGATTGAGTGGATCCCTCCATGTCACTGAAACCCTGTGGGGGTTGCTTCCCCTGATCCCATTCTTCAAACCATGTATTCTTTTTGGCCAGGATTCCAGCAACATGTTGGCATATGAAACAGCAAGACGTGAAGGGTTTTACAGAAAAAGAAGCATAAGTTTTGGATTAGTTTCTGCAAATGAATTTTCACTGCACTATTATCTATCCAAAAATGTATAGTCCTATAATTTCATCAACGGTTCTAAATTCACAACTTGTGTTGAAATTGAACTCACCGAACAAGAACAAATTCCAAGTGTATACAAATATAAAGGTCCCAAATTCACAGCTTGGTGACAAGTAAAGTCTGTAAAACAACACAGCCTACACCTACAAATGCAAATTCTAGTAATTAAAATCTGATCCTACTACTGCAAAGCAAGTCATCAGATAATTAGATAATGGGACAATGACACAAGTCTTCAGGCCATCAACTATTGTTCTATAAACTATGGAGGTTCAGGAAAGACAAGCAAAATCAGCGAGCCATTTGATAAGCATGAAGTTATTAAAGATCTCAAAGGAAGTCATCCTACTGCTTAATAATAAGTAGCATGACAAAATTAAAACTTTGGAATAAGTAGCATATGACAGAAATCCAAAGAAACCATCTAAATCTGCAATACAATGAGATTATCCAAAAACCAACCACGAGCTCAGATCCAACCGAGCTTGATCCTACCAAGAACGCTAAAACCCTCATCCCTCTCCAAGCCGACAGAATGAGGGATGGGCGCATGGGTGAGGAGCCGGACAGCAACCAGCAACAACACACACAACGCTACCAGCAACGAGGACGAGGGAGGAGTCGGAAGGCGGCGGCTCACCTGCGGCGGCGGCGGCAGGGAGGAGGAGGAGGAGCCGGACCGATCCGATCGGGGGGAAGAAACCCTAGAAGAGGAGGGGAGAGGGGAAGGGGAAGAACTCACCGTAGAGAAGGTGGCCACCGAGGAGACAGCTGCCGGAGGAGAGAGCGTGCCGTCGCCGTCGCGTCCGAATCACGCCACGCGCCGCGCGCCGACCCCGCCGCAGCGCCGCCGCCTCCTCTCGAGGATTTTTTCCACGCGTCCGGAACTCCGGACTAGGTGATTTTTTCCCGGACCTGGACAAGGGAAAAGTACACCAAAGGTACCCCAAGTTGACAGGCAGATACAAAATCGTTCTCCAACCGTAATATCAGGTACCGGACGTCCCTTAACTGTCAGAACCGGGTATTTTTCATCCCAAGGCAGGATTGGAGCCGGATTTGTCCGACGTGGCACGTTGACCGCGGTCTTCGGCGCTGAGTCAGCACGAGCACGTTGTCCTCTCAGTGTTCTCTCTTCGCAGTGCTCAGTCTTCTCTCTCCCGAACCCTAGATCGACTAAGGCGACGCGGGTGGCGACGGAGGGGGGCGGCTTAGGGGGCTGGCGACGACGTGACCGGCGGAGGGGACGGCGGAGGGGGCTGGCGACTTGGTGACCGACTTGGAGCTCGGAGTCGCCGCGGACAACATCGAGCTTGGCGGCGTACCACCTCGGCCGAACTCAAGTGGGAGTCGGCGCTCCGTGGGGCGGCCGGCGGGCAAGATCTGGCAAGTGGCGCGACGGTGATGGCGAGCTCGATGAGCGACGGCTCGTCGTCATCCTTCCGTCAGAAGAAGGCATCACTTGTTCCTTATCGGGTTGGTCCTTTGGAGTACCAACCCGCGGTGATGTGCCGTTGTCGTCCCCCAACAAAGGCGGCGTGGTGGATCTCGTGGAGCGACGACAACCCTGGGCGGCGGTATTATAAGTGTCAAAAAGCTTGGGTAAGTGATGGATTTTGTGATTTTTGGGGGTTTTTAGAACAATGGCCATTCGTCGGGATTGAAAGGGTAGTTTGTTCTGGCAGGAAGGGGGGTGTGATTTCTGGGATTGGTACGACGAGCCGACGAGCAATTTCATCAAGGAGTTGTTGAATGATTTGCGTGACGTTGTGACCTTGTTGAGGAGAAAGAATGAATGGCTGGAAGAGGTGGTTGCACAGAGTAGGGCGCATGGAGAACAATAGAGGAAAGAGGTAGAAGATGTAAGGAATGTGATTGCTGTGAAGAATGAGAAAATTAGAAGGTTGAAGGCCATGAACCAAAAGCTTGTAATAGGTGTTCTGTCTTGTGTGGTTGTGTTGCTTGTACTGTTGTTTGGCAAGACTTGAGATTGCTGGAGCTGTATGAACCGTGTGTTAGGTATGTATTAGGAAGCTGATGTATGAAATGAACTTCATGTATCCTGGTAGTTGTATGAATCATCCGGTATGACTTTTCTGAATGAATGGTGTATGTTTGGAAAATATGTATGAACATTTCAGAAGTTGTTCTGCTAGACTAGAGAATTGCAAACAAGAGCTACTGGATTAAATGCATAAAAAGTTGTAAAAGATGGTAGAGGTAAATTGCACACAAGCTCAAAAGATTGGATCATTCAGCACAGATAGTTGGAATAGAGGAAATATTGTTCTCCATAATTATGGCACACACAAGTGATAGTCTGGCATGCACAAAAGAGATAGTATGACATTACATCACATCTGGATGGAAGGATAGCAAGCATGATTAGATCTAACATTACATGTTCACAGTTTATCACTTTCCCATGGGGGCATAAGAATCAGAGCCCCACCAGATTTCTTCTTTGTCTTGTTCTGTGCAGGTTCTTGAGCTGAGACACACACTGATGCTTTGCCAGATGTGAGTCTTACAGATGCACTTGAAGAGCTCTTGGAATATGGCACTATTGCTTGTAGATCAACACTTGCAGAACCACCTTGATCAGTACACACCTTAGCAGTGGCATTAACCCTAACAAGCCCCTGGGTCTCCACCTGTGCATGCAGTACAATAATTTGAAAGGAAAAGTAAATTAGCACTAGTTGAAACTAAGCAAGTGGCATTCACTAGTTAAAAGTGAATCAAAGGGAATCAGGACATTCTTACATTGGTTTTTGATTTCTTGGCCCTGGATTGTTGGGTAACACTTGTAGTACTTTGTGAGGCAGCCTTCCTCTTCCTGCTGTTAGCAGAACTCCCTCCTGTGTTAGACAGCACCATGTGCTGACTTGGAGATGACACTGGTTGAGAACCACCTG
This sequence comes from Oryza officinalis, assembly GCA_008326285.1. Lineage (NCBI taxonomy): Eukaryota > Viridiplantae > Streptophyta > Magnoliopsida > Poales > Poaceae > Oryza > Oryza officinalis. The sequence goes on from BDMV01000007.1 coordinate 41,742,698, forward strand.
AGACTGACCCAGCAGAATTGTGGTTGGCACAACTGGACTTGTTGTGGCCAATCTGCTTGCACCTTGTGCATCTCATAACTGTTCCAAACTTTGACAATTTGGTTGGCTTGGGAGGTTCATGCATTTCTCTTCTCCTTTCAGTCCTAGGCCTGCCTGGCATTTTTATGTAACCAGGAGCATTGAATGGCTGCCTATCATCCTCAGGCCAAGCACTCATACCCTCTAATGGCTGAAGGCAATGGACATAGGTCTTTTTGAAAGCTTCCACAAAGTAACAGGGAGCAATGTAGTAATCCAGCTTGTTAGTTCTAAAGTAGATGCATGAAATAGCATGAGGGCATGGTAATCCTGAGAGTTACCAGTATCTACAGGAGCATTCCTTTTTTTCTAGGTTGACTGTGAACCTATGATCATGGTGCTTAACCTCAAAGCTGTCATCTCCAGCACAAATGGCATGACAAAAAGCTGATTCATTGATGTACACGTTAAGTTTTTTAAGTATTCCTGGGCACACAGCAGTTGTCCATCTAGTACCATTGGCTTTCTGATCACTAATCCTAACCATGACTTTTCTCCTAATTGTCTCTAGCATTGTGATGATAGGATAGAACCTAGATTCTAGTATCCATTTGTTGAAAGATTCGCACATATTATTGTCCACTGAATCACAGTTAGAACCTAACCTCAGCCATGCTCTGCTCTAATGCTCAGGATGTGTGTTGAGGATAGCCTGTGCTCCAGCTGGTGTGAGCTGAGCAAGCTTAGCCCTTGATAGATTGAATAACATCCTGCAAGGAGCTTTTGCACACTTCCAAAATTTCTTCTGCAGTTGCTTGTCAGGAAAGTACTTTTTCCAATTGGCATATATATGCCTAGCACAGTTCCTGTGTTCAGCCTCAGGTGCCCATTTCTGGACAGCATTAATGATACCCTGCAATTAAAGAAGACATACAGGTCAGCAACATGTACTTAGGTCTGAAAAGCACAATGTTTCAAACTAAAAATAAGTAAACACATAACCTTCTGTTGGTCTGAAATGAAGACCCAACCATCTCCTGTGCCAACTTTGAGGTCACTGCAAATCAGGTCCATAAACCAATCCCATTCCTCATTATTCTCCTTGGCTACCACAGCCCATGCAATAGGATACATCTGATTATTACCATCCCTCCCTATGGCACACAACAGCTCCCCATTAGTTGCTCCCTTGAAAAAGCAACCATCTAGTCCAATTACCCTCCTGCATCCACTTGAAAACCCTTTCTTACATGCAGCTAGGCAAATGTATATTCTCTTGAACACTGGGGGATCCATTCCAATCTCCTGGTTAACAACCACTGTGCTACCAGGGTTGCTCCTAAGCAGCTCAAGTTGATAATTGTAGAGCTTTTGATACTGCCCTACAGTTGCATCCATTTTCTTCTTCATGACAAGCCACTTTGCTCTCTTCAACTTAGCAAAGGATACTTCTGTAAACATTTCCTCTTGTACTGTTGCTTTCATATGGGCTAGGGGCCAAGAAGGGTTGGCTGAGATGAAATTCCCATATTTCTCAGCAATGATTACAGATGTAACCATTCTGTTGTCCCTCCTAGGTGGGCAAGCATGCATGCTATCAAATGTTACAATCTGCCAGCTGTTTGACCTTGAATTCTTTGAAAGAAGACATACCCAAGGACAACTAGCCCAATCACACTTTGCCCTAATCCTCTTGCCATCATCCTTAATAAAGTTGATGACTTTCTTCTCAGCAAGAGCATATCTGGTGATGGCTTTCTTGAATTGTTTCTTGCAGTCAAACTTCATCCCCAATTCAAATGTAGGGACACCTAACTCCTTCTTGTACCTTGGGTGCTTATTTTTTGTACTTCTCACCTCCCCATCACTGCCCATTTCATCCACTGAGTCATCTTCATCACTGTCTGCATATGGGGTCTCAAATCCTTCTTCAACACCACCTGCCATACTTGGTTCTACCCTCTGAGTTTGCAAGAAAAAATCATCAAGATCATCTAGCTGCCCTGCCTTGACCTTTCTCTTAACTTCCTTATAGTGTTTCTCTATCTCTATAGCCTCCTCCTCATCATCTGACTGGGCATCATCCCCAGGAATGTAATCACTGTCATCTTCACTTTCAGAGGGTGGCTGGCTTGCAATGGGTGCTTTTTCATCATGGTAAAGCACAATCATCTTATCTTCAACAGCTTTGCCCTTAGATCCACTACCACCAACATCAACTTCAACTGCTTTACCCTTGCACTCACTACCAGCAGCCTCACCAGCAACTTCAACATCCATGTTTGCACACTCCTCTTCACTGTCCACTTCTAGTTCCCTGTCTGCCTCGTAATCACTGTCATCAGCTGACCCATCACATAAATCAACAATTTCTGGTTCTTCCACATAGACATCAACAACTTCCAATTCTCCAGTACAATCACACATGAGCTTGCAAGCCTTGTCATTCGAAAGAGCGCGAAGACCTGTTTGCAAATCTCTACCAGGAAACAACCAGTGCAACAAGGTCCCAGACAGCACACTACAATGATCACGTAGGTGTCCAAATAACTCAAGGCAAAGATACCTTGTCTCTACCAATATAGGATAGGGCCTCAGATCCACCACAATATTTTTTCTCGGTCCCATCTAAAAGGAATACCCCCTTCATATGAAACCTAACTACAAGAGTGTCCAACACGTCCATCCCCTTCATGCAGAACAACATAAAAGAATGACTTAGGGTCATTCAATCTGGCATATCAAGTCCAAATCCCTACTTTTCCCCAAAACAGTGAAAATAAAATATCCCTAATCAGGTACATCACTAACTAAATAAATCCCAACTTGTACCAATTCTCATATCCAAAAGCAATCTAACAAAGTTAAATATTATTCTCCCCGCATCCCACTGATACCATGCAACCACAGAGAAGAAAGGGAATACCTGCCAATCGGGTTCGGATCAGACTTCCGATTGCGTGGGTTTCCTTGCCGACGATACCCCCGCCGGCCGCCCCACGGAGCGCCGACTCCCACTTGAGTTCGGCCGAGGTGGTACGCCGCCAAGCTCGATGTTGTCCGCGGCGACTCCGAGCTCCAAGCCGGTCACCAAGTCACCAGCCCCCTCCGCCGCCCTCTCCGCCGGTCACGTCGTCGCCAGCCCCCTAAGCCGCCCCCCTCCGTCACCCCCGCCGGCCCCTCCGTCGCCACCCGCGTCGCCTTAGTCGATCTAGGGTTCGGGAGAGAGAAGACTGAGCACTGCGAAGAGAGAACACTGAGAGGACAACGTGCTCGTGCTGACTCAGCGCCGAAGACCGCGATCAACGTGCCACGTCGGACAAATCCGGCTCCAATCCTGCCTTGGGATGAAAAATACCCGGTTCTGACAGTTAAGGGACGTCCGGTACCTGGTATTGCGGTTGGAGGACAATTTTGTATCTGCCTGTCAAGTTGGGGGACCTTTGGTGTACTTTTCCCACCTGGACAATAGGGGAACCCCGTGGTGGGCCGGGTTAAAATCAGCTACTGGGCTTAACCGAACGCAACGTTTCTCATGGCCGGGATTGTTTCCTCGCCGGGTTGATGCACGGGGTTTGGGCCGTGACCCCGGCCGTTCCCGGGCCAACCGAATAAGGCCTGAGTGGGATCCGCGAATTTTTAGCATTTTTAATTTTATTTATTTAAAGATTTGCAAAAATAATTTTACGTTTGAAAATAATGCAAAACTAATCTCCAATCGTCCCCTGGGAGGGCGAGATTTAAAAATCGCCCTCCCAGAGGGCGATTTTGCTGACGTGGCAGACGGCGCCGTTCGCCATGTCGAGGTTTTTTTGTGAAAAAGTCCCTTGCCGTCCTCGGCAAGGACGATTTTTCCCTCCGGACAATTTTGCAGGCGGCCCCCTTGTCGCCCTTGCAGAGGGCGATTTTTTCCTCTGCTGGGCCCACATTAAACCCTAAACCACCTATTTTTTCAATAAAGGTGGCATATACGGATCGTTTTTTTTCAATAATTTCTCCATAATATGTATTGTTTCCAATCTAAATGAAGTTTGGCCATGTCATTTGTAAATAAAGTAGATGATAACATGTATAAAATTTAACATGTTTTGTCTGAGTTAAGTATTATTCTAATTTGGGCAACAATAGCTTTATCACTTAGAGGTGGTGTTTGAAAGTCCTGAAGATAAAGATAAAGATGAAAATAAAGTGTTTCACGCAAAACGAGGTGACAATAACGTGTGATTAATTGAGTTTTAATTATTACAAACTTGAAAAATGGATTAATCTAACATTTTAGAGCAACTTTCATATTAAAAATTTTCGCACGAAACGCACCGTTTGGGAGTTTGAAAAGCGTGCCACGAAAGTTTATTTTTTATCTGTACTGTTATAGCAGATTCGAACAGGGCCAGAGTTAAGTATTATTCTAATGGTTCAGCAGCTGTGTGCCACATTGTTGCATAACTCAGCATATATAAAAGATACAATACATGGCATATGTTTCGTAAGAATTATTGCACGTAATTAAACCGTGGAACCTATCCCATGCATACATGATACAAATTAATCGGACTTGACGAGTCGATCGTCGGCTTTCCTACGGAACCCTTCTACGACGTTAAGCGTGTCTTCCATTTTCCATTTCCTTCTCGCCGTTGTACTCCGTTTGTGTTTCGCATTCAGTTACTTTGAAGCCGTTATATTGGGGAATAACATTGTCGATCCACATAGTGAATCCGCACCTCCTTTGAATGCTCTGGTAAAGAAATACATGTTGTCAGTTAGAGTGACAATACAATGAAGACGTTAACTGGATTGATAAAACGAAAGACGTACAACGAAGTCATTGTCTAAGTTGGGGCAAATGAAATATCTCATGCCATATGTTCGTGGTTCAAAGGAGGTAGCCATCTTGCAACGATCCCTACAACCGCACCTGGGACGCTCCGACCATTTAGGGAAACCTAGTGGGTTGTTCCGCCAATCTAAGCTTGCGATTTCGGTCTGACGTTCGTACTCCATCCATGCTTGAATGAATTGTTCGGTCAACTCAGGTTGTGTTTCCGTCGGACCGACTGAAGCAGGTCTAACCGTATCGATCCACTCTTCGAATCGACACTGACGTACATCCTCCTGGTTATACATTTATGACGTAAGGGGTTAGAAAAAGAAAGAAGTGATTAGCTTGACTAGGAAAAAATGATACTCACGACAAAATCCTCGTCCACAATCTCAGGACACACGAAGCATCTTTGTCCTCGAGTTGCATCTCTATTGGACCTTACCACCTGGCAACGGAGACCACAATGGCATTCTGGATGTTCCCGCCATGTGGGTAGTGCGAGCTGATCCAGAGGCCAATCCAAAGCTTCCGCAGCAACTCGACGTTGGTACTCAGCCTTCCGCCGAAGATAGGCCGGCCTTGTTTCGCTAAGTGGGTAGGAACGTGTTCCATCAGTTCGTGGGATCTTCGTATCTATCCACTCAATGAAGTTGCACACCCAACGATATGCCTACGTAACATGTTTCCATGATGTATGATCAAGTTAGCGTTCTGCGTATTTAGAATTGGTACTAGAAATGGAGCACATAAGTCATACCCGATCCATGTTGGCACATTGGAAGAATCGCCTCCCCCGAGTTTCTGAGTTGAGAGACGACTTAAGTATACAGGTATCACCACAATGGCACAACGGACGGTTACACCATGGTGGAATGAAACCGCCCAAAGGATGGAGTCGCCAGTCGAGACGCTCAGCAAATGGATGATCCATTCTACGTAGAAGTGTAGGAAATAGAAGAAAGATATGAAGAGCGCGTATTCGGACCTATGTAATATATAGTGGAGGAAGCAGAGGCACATATCCATCTAACGTGAGTTCACCAGTAGCGTGGATTTGACAACACGTTCACGCGGCAGCGCAAATTAAATGATTGTATCGAACAAAGCATTGGCAAAAGCTGAGTCGGGACGCCTTCATGCGCCGAAAGATGATAGCGACGTATCGTAAACGTCTGTCACAGGCCAAAAACTGATAGCGACCAATCGTAGCCCTCTGTTACGCGCCGAAAGTTTTTCGTCGTTTCGTTGAGTAGATGTAGCGAATGACATGAAATGTTTTCGTGACATATGAGTGCGACGACCGAATAGAATTATATACAAAGAGGTAACACAAAGTTACTAACTGTAAATATTACAAACAGGTAGCACTCGTAGCCTACTAGCGAGGCCTCTTACCCCTATCCCTCCTAGCCTGCACCCTAATGTGCCCCTGAGAGTACGTCAGCCTGTCAGCGGGCACGGCACGACCAACGCGGACACCTGGTGCGGGCGTCTCCTGTGGCTGCTCCTGGCTCTATGGTGGTGGTGCTCCACCAAGCTGAAAGGCGCCGAGAACGTCCTGCTCTGGGTCCTCCAGGTCGTCTAAGTCGTCGCCCACACCAGACCCGCCAGCACCGGACCCGCCCGCCTGCGACGAAGACGCGCCTGAACGGAAAATCCCCGCCGGGTAGTATCCTCCAGCAGATGTCAAAAGTTAAGCAACATTCGGCCCAAATAGTACGTTTGTAGTACTCATCGGAAGACGCTTGCTCACCTGGCGGCTGACTGAAGAGAGGAGGGATGGACGAACCGCTCGCTCCAGCAGAGTGTCCTGTCGGCAGCGTCGGACCTACTAGACATTCAGTTTGTAATAACATGGCGAAGGTTTCGCATAGTGAGAAGGTACGGAACTAACCTGTGGACGCACCAGCACCGTGTGATGTCGATCCTGGTGTCGGGCCGCATGGACGTGGAACTGCAGCTGCCGGCGGAGGTACCGCGTCCACGGCCGAACGACAAGAGAAGACGCGCAAGATCGAACACATCTTCGTCTACATCCGCTCGAACGTCAACCTCTGCTCAACGTTGTTCAAGTGCAGTCCAGCGTCCAACCTCAGCATCACTGTGTTGATGTCGGCGTTCATGGCGCGTGCAGCGTCGGCCTACGGGAATCATTATTAATTAGGTTTGTCACTCTCATATATACCAACCGCATAGTAAGAAAGTAAGAAGTCCGAGAAACATGGACGTACCCCCAGGAAGTACTCCTGGTCACGGTGCATGGGGTAGGTGTCCCTGACGCCTGCCTGGTGTAGCTGTGGAGCGGCCGGGGTGAAGGTGACGCGGGCACGTGTGCGCGGCAAGTACCACCGAAGGTAGGCAGTGTAGTTCTCCTTCGAGTGTGGGTGGACCTCGGCAATCACCTCCTCGGTGGCTACCAACCAGTCCTCCACGTATGGGGCGATCCGAGGTACCCACAGTGTCCCTGCCTGCTGTCCCCGTCGAGTCAACCTGCAAAGAACATAATGGTCATCGAACGTTCAAAAGTAGTCGACATAATAATAGTAAAGTTGAAAGAGAAGTACTCACTGGTGGTCCGGGGGGGACGGGTATCGGTACGTTCACTGGAAAGCCCTGCCTCAGTCCGAACTGCCTCATAACACGGTAAGGGCAGTGAGGCTCGACGAAGATGTCGAAAACCAACGGCACCACCATCAACCAGTACGCCGCGTCACGCGTGCACAAGGCAGACAGACCTAGAGGTGCTCTCCCGGTGACCACCTGCTGCGTGTAGGGCTCCCAGACGACGTCCGAAGGCTGCAGACGGTCGAACTCGAAGACAAACTCCGGGTAGCTCCGTCTGACCTGGACGTGGGCGTAACGGCGCTGCGACACACGGAGAACTAACTTGTCAGAACATCAGTCGCACATAATCTGAAATTTGAAATGAAAACAATTTGTACTTACATTGCGGCGGCACCAGTACGTGCCCATTGTCGGCCCGTCGGCTGGGTGGTCGGCTGCCGGTCCTGAAGCGTACGTAGCGGTGTCGACGATCGGTCGGCCGATCACGAACCGCTCAGCTGCCCAGAGCTGAATAAGGAGAGGGCAGCTCGCGAAAATCGCTCCAGGATCTGTCTTGCAGCAGGCCTCGCACAGCGCACGGTACGTGGCTGCGAGGACTGCCGAACCCCAGCTCCACTGCGACACGGCCCCTAGCTCCGCATCCACGATCGCCCGGGCGTAGTGGATCATGCCCCTGTCTACTGCGTGTCCGGTGGTGCTGGTAAACATCACCCAACCGAACATCCACAGTAGGTACACCTCTAAGGAGCGTCTGATCGAGTACTCATCGGCGTCAGGGTGGAGCTTATCGGTCTACAACAAAAAGTAAACGATGTTAAAACTCGTAAGATTTCTAGAAAAGTAACAAAGTGTAAAAGTTATCTTACTGTGAACTGCAGCAGCCAAGCCTTCGTAGGCCCGGCGGTGATGTACATGTTCAGGGGAGCAACTGCAAGAATCCCAGGTAGCCTCATCACGGGAGCGAATCGCTCCGTGATATCCTCCCTCCAGCCACCCCCACCGTCCACTGGGCCGACAGCCTTCCCGGCTAGTGGAAGCCCTAGCAGGTACGTGACGTCCTGCAGCGTAGGTGCCATCTCCCCACAAGGGAGATGGAAGGTGTGCGTTTCCGGCCGCCACCGATCTACCAAAGTAGCCAGCAGTGACCGGTCTGCATCCCAGCGCTTGGCCGGGTCGTTCTTGTTCGCCCACGCCTCAACAAGCCTGCATATCGCTATCAGGCCTGCCTCACGCAACCTGCATACCGTCAAGTTCAACATTAGTACCACATATTTCCAAATAGCCAAAAAATGCCATCAAGTAATTAAATTTTATCATACCACGGAACGTGTCGCGGATCGGCATGCAACAACTCGCGCGACGGGCGTGGACAAAAGGTGGTAAGCTGCGCACCCTGCACCGCCGACAAGTATGAACAGTGGCTCCTGTCCAGTGCCCTACTGAGGAGAGCTGATGTATCGTCCGCCATACTTGCATACATAAGAGTGATTAGAAATAAGCAATTGATAACGAAAAAAACGTTGCACAAATTGTTCATTACAATGGAAATTTATAACGCTAAAGATACATTACAGAAATGACAACAACATTACAATAGTTCATGTCTCACAGGGATAAATATTACACATATGACAAATGGCAACAACATTATAACTATTACATCAATTGGATCACCGCTAGACTAAAAGGCTGACAGAAATAATCAAGTCATTGCATCGCCAGCCGACGACGTAGTCGCCGCACGAGAACGCCTAGGACGTGGTCGCCTAGTTGTTGTTCCTTCTCCCGATGGACGGCTGCCATCGGTTGCCTGTCCTGATAGACCCGAACATGTGACGGTTGGAGATTGCGAATTCTTCGGGCATTTCTTGTAAGTATGCCCGCGCTCATCGCATTTGCTGGACCGTAGAGTCCTCCCCCTGCCTCCGACTCGTCCATGTCGTTTCTGATGCGTCTCGACTGACGCCGTCCCTTTTTCAGCCTTAACTTCGATGGATCTGGAATGTAGAACACTTGTGGCCTTAGAGTTGTGTAAGATCCAGATATCCCGAACCCATATATCTCCTCCTTCCATGTATGAAATATTGCTTCTTTCCTGTAGTAGGGTGACACATAGATATCGAGAAGTATGCCGCAATCCCCAGCTGCTGCAAGCACGTGTGAGCAAGGCAGATGTCTAAGCTTGGGCTTCATGCAGCTACAACTGCAACCGCCCTCCGCATGAAGCACACATTCCTGCACAGCTTTAACGCGGTTGATTCCGCGCCTTCTCCTGTCGACACACATGATCTCGTACCTATGAACTTGGGTACCTTGGGGAATAACTCTGTGCTTCATAGCCTTTGCTATTTTGTCTTGCATATACTGCGTCACCACATTCCCAAATACAATGTTGTTATCAGCCATCGAAGGGACAATTTTCTTATATTTGTCCCTAAAGTATGCTTGAGTGCCATGAAGGATAAATTCCACAATACTGACCAGTGGGAGTCCTCGCACTCCTCGCATCACCCAGTTGTACACCTCGGCCAGGTTGGTTGTCATTATACCATATCAAGACCCGTCAGTGTCATACAACAGAGACCACTTTTCTTTCAGTTCATTCTCTATCCACTGCGAGAAACTATGTATTGACGATGCGGACCTTCTTCTTATTGTTGGCGGGTCATCATGTAGTGGACCAAGAGGTACTAAAGGATCGTCATCGTGTGGCCGATGAGATTGCTCATCGGTTTGCTTCATTGTCAGCTCATCCAACCTCCTCCACAACTCATTAAATTTTTTCTCTTGATTCTGACCAAATAGCCTTGATTCTGACCACATAGCCTCTTAAATAGATCCATCCGATGCTTGTTCTTAAATTGCTTGTAGAAATTGGCTCCCATATGACGCATGCACCACCTACTCCGAACATCATGCCATCTAACTGGATATCCCCTCTCGGGCCAACCATTCTGCAGGTAGTCAATTGCCTTCAACATGCTCGCATGACGATCATGAATGAGGCAAACATTGGGCCTCATACGCACGGCTTGGCAGCGAACTCTCTCCAAGAACCAATACCAGCTTTCGGTGTTTTCACTCTCGACAAATGCAAACGCCATAGATAACACCTGGTTGTTCCCATCGGCTCCAATCGCCGTCAGTATCTGACCTCTGTATTTGCCCATCAAAAAGGTTCCATCTATGCACAACACAGGGCGACAGTGCACAAATGCGTTGATGCAAGCACCCAGCGAGAAAAAGGCTCTTTGCAGCACGCTCTTGCTCGGGTCATTAGACGACGGAAAGGTCTGAATGTCATAATAGGTATTGAGGTTTCTCTGAGCAATGATGCCTAACAGACGAGACAAATTATCATAGGATGCTTTAAATGTACCATACCTCATCTCCAAAATATTTTGTTTCGCCCTCCAAGCCTTGTAGTAGCTTATAGTATACTTGAATTTGTTTTCAATATGCCTAATAATGGAGCCCAGTTCAAAGTCCGTGTTACAAACCACATCGCTGTACATCTCACCGGCAACAAAAGCTGAGGTAATGTTGCGGTGATACTTATCAACCTCTAGCAACCAACATGTGTGCTCACCAACAATGCTCACTTTCCAATAGTCATTCCATTTTCCCTTATATGCATGAACGCGCCATGGACAATCATCCTTCGTGCACTTCACGTCATACACATAGTTCGTAGACTTCACCATCCTAAACTCTCTATGCAAGAAGACCGCCCAATGCTTCACCGCCTCTTTCATGTCTTCCTTATGAGCATACTTGGAACCCTGGATTATCTCGTTATCCTTGTATTCAAAGGGTGCTTGCTGCCCCTCTGAGATAACAAATTGAGAGAAATCAGCTTTTGTCCAATCAACGGCATTACATCTTCCTCCTCGTCCGATGATTCATCGCCCTCCGCCTACTCATTTTCAGAATCTTCCCTCTCCATTTTCTCAACAATTGCTTCGATTCTCTCCCCCTCATCTGCCACGCCTATTGCCTCCTCCAACCTTGCTTCGTTACCCCTAGTTCGCATCGATGGTCCAACATTCTCCACAGCATTGCTAGGACCTTCACCATCCTCTGTTTGCACTGTAACACTGCTATCGATTTCATGCAATGCCACAAAAATAACAAGGGGCCAGGACCTTTCAAAGGCCATCTCCACATAACATCTCCAGGACTCAGTATTATCTATAGGCATTAGTTCCCAATAATATCCTTCTGTTGCACGACTGACTACAACGGATAGGGATATTGTGTTCACTCTTGTATCCACTTTAAATCCACGTAGTAACCAACTATAGACTGACTCAAATGTTTTATCGGTTGGCCTATCGATACGCTTCGATTTCATACTAAAATTTGACAGATCAACACCATCTCGACCATATGTAACATTGCCTTCACCGTAAACTATCTTAAATATGACCTTGCTTGCTATTGTGCCTAATAAACAGATTCAAACTGAGTTTATTTCATACTACGAATATGTTGCCTAGATCAATTTGTGCCTACGTTAAATTCTATAACATTATATTCTCTGTTCTAGATCTTAAAATATATCGAATTGGTTTTTTCATCTAGATGTACCGCCAATCGTACTTATTTTCTACATATGTTCATCCAAATCGGTCAAATTCCTTCAAATAAATCATGTCGTAATTTTATAAATCAATAACTAAGTACTACACATCTATTCAAATATTAAACAAAATTCTACACAAAGAAATGTATACATAGATAAGGATATATCCTATATATGTTCATCGAAATCGGTTTGTCCTAGGTCAAATTGACTAAAATAAATCATACCCTAATTTTTAAATCCAGATTATAGTGCTACACATCTATTTAAATAATATAGACATAGATTAAAATATATTCTACGTAGGTTCATCTAAATCGGTTCGTCCTAGGTCAAACTCCCTAAATTATATTATGCCCTAATTTATAAATCAAGATCTAACTACTAAACAACTATTCAAATATTCACAAAAAATTCTTTTTTTCTAATATTCTACACAAAATAAATAACACAAACATATAGCGGGATATTGTATTTACCTGCGATCGAGTATGCACACCGACAGGGCCTCGCCGCTCTCTTTATTCTTCCTCACCCCTCTCTCTATTTTTTCTTCTGGAGTCTCGAGCGCTGCAAATGACGCCCTCCTCAGCGAACTCGGCTTATATAGGGAGCCAGCCAAAAATCGCCCTTGCAGAGGGCGAGCTTGGGAAAAAATCGCCCTCTGCGAGGGCAGCGAGGGGGCCGCCTGCAATTTTGCCAAGGCGGCCGCGGGCAAAAATCGCCCTCTGCGAGGGCGGCGAGGGGGCCGCCTGCAATTTTGCTAAGGCGGCCGCGGGCAAAAATCGCCCTCTGGAAGGACGGCAAGGGGGCCGCCTGCAAAATTGCCAGGGCGGCCGCTCTTTGGTAGGCGGTCCCCCTACAGGGAAAAATTGCCCTTGCCGAGGGCGGCGAGGGACTTTTACGCAAAAAAAACTTCGACGCTGCCGACGACGCCCAACGGCCGTCTGCCACATCAGCAAAATCGCCCTCTGGGAGGGCGATTTTTAAATCTCGCCCTCCCAGGGGGCGATTAGAGATTAGTTTTGCAATATTTTCAAACGTAAATTTTTTTTTAAATCTTTAAATAAATAAAATTAAAAATGCTAAAAATTCTAGGATCCGTTGGGTTGGTGTGTGAGAGATTATAAAAACTTTACAGCTGTCTGAGATCAATCTATCGAAGAAGAAATGAAAATATTCTCTCCTCCCAACTCTATATCTTCTTCCTCCTCTGTTTCCTCTTCCTCCTCACGCTAGCATCCTGTCCACCGATTCCGGCGAGCTTCGCCGTCGGCGTTAGGGTTGTGACATTCTCCTTCCCCTCCCCATCCTCCTCTCCATGTCGCTTGGTAGGATTCCAATTTGTGGGGCTAGGGTTTAGGGTTTGGAGTCAATCCCAGACCGTGCCTATGTCGTCCTCGTCTCGAGTAAGTTGCCTTCTATATTATCTTCCTCTCTCTCTCTATCTTCGCGCGCGTGCGTTTTTTTTTTTGCGATGAAATGCGCGTGCGATTTTTCTCCCCGGGTGGATTTGGGGATGGGAGGTGTGATTAGTTTGGGGATGGGAGGTGTGATTAGAATTGGTTCGAATCGCTTCAGTGCATTGCGCTGTATTTTGATCAGTATTTTTCCATAGGAGATTTAAGATTTTTTTGCTGTGTATTCTGTTGAGCTGATGTGTATTTGCTTAGGTAAGGGTTGGCAATCTAGTCCCACTCGCTGAAGGAAATGCGGGCTCGTCAAATGGATCGGTGTCAAGCATTCCTATCTATCAGGGTATCAATGTTGTAGGGAGGAATCATTTGGTGGTCGTCGACAAGAGAGTCAGCCGCAAGCATCTGAGCCTACATGCCTCGGCGGATGGTTCCATTGAAGTTGTAGTGGTGAGTGTGATAAGACATGGGGATATTCCAATTAACTGTGCAGTTTGTTTCGATGGCTTTTGTTTCAGAAAATAACTTTTTGTAGTTCATTGGCAATGGATGTGCAGGAAGGACCAAATCCTATCATTGTCCGATCTGAGGGCCAGAGGAGGAAGGTCTGTGCTCAAGAGAGAGTAAAGATTGCACATGATGATGTCCTGGAACTTATCCCTGGTGAATATTTTGTGAAGTATGTGAATCTGGGGGATAACCATAAAAGTTCCACATCAATGGGTTCAAGTGATTTCAAAAAGGGGAAGAGGCACTGTGAGGATGATACTGTAGTTATCAAAAGGAATCGTCAGATTATGGAAGATGAGGCTTTGGCAAGAAGTTTACAGGTAACTTATCTTTCTAGTTATACTGCCTGTATTGTGCAGTTTGTTTAACTTAGAAGAGCGCATTCCATGGTTTTCTGTGGATCATATTTCCGTTAGATATTGTCTGACCATGGCGGGCAACGCTGTAGTTTTAATATGACATAAATGACCCTAGTGCTGGACATAGAATACTTAAAGAATGTCTTTAAAAGAAGGGATTTGCCAGTGTATATTCTGATAACTTTTATTGTGGATAAACTAATTTAAATTATGTCAGACAATTGGTTTATGAAATTGTTCAGTGGCTATCTTTATATATTTCTGGTAGGAAAATAAAGTCTTTCTGTCTTAATTCATAGACTCCAGGCTGTGACATTGAAAGATCCCGGTACACTTAAATACCATCCAAAGGTGCAAACGTTTAGAAATGTACTTATCTGTGGTGAATATTTTATATTTATCAACACTGAAATAGTATCTAAGTATTGGATGTTTGGATTTGCTTTCTGTAACTCAGCATTGGGTATGCTATCCTTGTATTCTTCTGTTGTTTAGTGTTGGCATATTTTATATTTTGCATTGTAAAAATTGGTGCCCTTAGCTTGCTGAATATTATATTATAGCTGTATGTTTTCTTTCCTTGTGTAAAATTACCAGTATACTATTGAACAGTACAATACCATTTTAGTTTCATTACTAATATCCTGTCCTATATAATCAGGAAAGCTTTGCAGAAGAAAGTGCAACTATTTCCAGTCTGGGTTGTGATCAAATATTAAGTTCACTTGACAATGCTGGTTCTTCTGAGAGAAATAACGAGAGAATACACTCTGTCGATTCTCTGAAAGATGTACTTTCATTGACTTTTCGGCTCATGCGTGTCCAAGGTCTTCCTTCATGGACTAATACTTCCTCAGTTACCATTCAAGATGTCATACAGGTATCATCCATTTAACAGGAGCTCTTAAGCGGAAGTTATGTGGTTGATTTCGTTTAACATGGCGTGCCCCAACATCTTTTAGATATGATCTGTTCAGGACACAAATGTTGCATAAGAACAAATTTCTTAGCCTGCTCATCATTACCAACATATTTATTCCAAAAAAAAATCATTACCAACAGAAACTCTTCTCATATACTATTTGTGATTTATCACTATATAGCCTAAACTCATGTAGTCTGCTATTTGAAAGATGGAATTGTTCTTCTAGTTGGACCTTGTAAAGATTTCTGCCTATAATGTCGATGATATCGTGTATGGTGGGGGGAGCAAAAGTCTAGTTCTTATTCTGCTGTTCTGTTCAGTATTCAGAGATACTGTCTTGCATATCATTTCCCAACCATTTCTCTAAAATAAATGTTCTCTTATGTCACACTCTATCCATGCATTACCAGATTCATCAAAGAAGTATACTAGTTCTTACACGATGAATGAATTATCAGGGTGAAGTGCTTCTTGCTGTATTCTCAAATTATATGGTGGACATAGAATGGCTGCTTACAGGTGAGTTATTGTGGTGGAAATCATACAAGTAATATTGTTTATCCTTGTATGAGGGCCGCTTCCTTTTTACCATAAGTAGTGGCTTTTTTCGCAAACAAAATAAAAGAAAATTTGACGCTTCTGCCACTTTACAGTTTCAGAAGTCAGAACACCCAATCATGAACCCAACTACGATCCTGTGCTATTTTTATTTGTCTGCTCCTTTTGATCTTTTTGTACTGCACAATTAATGCTAAACTCAATGTAGTTTCTGCCATTCTGTTAGCTTTCCCCTCGATGTTTTGTTTGCTGTAACTATTCATTGGTATAATTCTTTTTGAAGTGAAAGTAGCTGCTGGTAACAACCTAACTCATCTGATATTCTTCATTACTGATAAATTGATGTAACTATATTGGTCACTCTCTATTGGTTTCTGGAATCATAGTCATTTATGTTATTGACTTACCTAAATTGTTTCCTGTGCAATAATTTTGGAAGCTCATCTTTCTGAGCCTCTATGGCTAGCATTATAAGTTACTATGATTACTAATTAATTGTAAAGCATAATATATTTGTGGAATAAAAATGCTGGACTACAAAGATAAGCAAAACATGTACTTTTGGCCTTTATTTTGCTATATTTGATTATGATTCTCATTTGTCTTCTATCTTCCACTACTTCATGTATCTTTTTGTTGACATGAACTTAGCTATGAAATGTATGTATTTACTTAAGGAGTTTGGCAACCTGTGCCCATCTGTGTTACATATGCTATGTGGTGAAATATCACTGTGCTTTCTTTTCCAGTCATTGCCATTATCTACATCCTTCAGTTTTAATGTAAATAATATTGCACTGTGCAGCATGTCCAAGCTTAATGAAAGTTCCACATGTCCTAGTTATACATGGAGAAGATGGTGCATCAGTGGAGCTTCTGAAGGTGACAACATTACTAAAGTCATTCATGATATTTTTGTATTTCCTTATTCTCATCTCATATTCATGGTTGGGTGACAGAAAGTGAAGCCAGCCAATTGGATCCTTCACAAGCCTCCACTTCCAATTTCATTTGGAACACACCATTCAAAGGCCATGCTGCTTGTATATCCTCAAGGGATTCGTGTTGTTGTGCACACAGCAAATTTGATATATGTTGACTGGAATAACAAAACTCAGGGGCTATGGATGCAAGATTTTCCCTGGAAAGATGCAAAAGATGTGAATAGAAGTGTTTCCTTTGAGAACGATTTGGTTGATTATCTGAGTGCAATCAAGGTAGCAGCTAGCAGGGCACTTCTCTTTGCTTCTCAACTAATGTATCACTCCAATTTTGTTTCACTTCTTTAGAAAAGAAGTTAAATGTTGTTTTCTTACTGATATATTCAAAATTACCATCATAATAAAAGTCATAATGTGCTTTGCTGGAGGTTACCAGAATAAAAATTAACAAATAACTGTGTGCACTTTTTGAACAATCACAGTTAACACTTGCAACTTCTGTTTCTACTCTTCTGCTACTCAATAAAAGAATTGTATTAGATACTACTGAATTGGTTCACAAGGGGAGCCACTGTTCTCTTGTTAGTAAAACACAGCTGAATTGGTAAAATATGCATATCATGATTTTGTTAGAGAGAGATCTTGGAATTGCTGGCAACATGTTGTAAACTTATAGTAAGACACGGTAGATGTCTCATTGCTAAAAGCAATGAGCCATGTTAAAGAATACCTTAAATAAGTAGAATGGAAGTTTCAGCAAATCACAAAACATGGTCTTACTTTCCGTGGAACGTTGTACAGAGTTCTGTAATAAATACTCCCTCCATTTCATATTATAAATCGTTTTGACTTTTTTCTTAGTCAAACTTATTTAAGTTTGACCAAGTTTATAGAAAAATATAATAGTATTTTCAACCCAAAATAAACATATTATCAAAATATATTCAATGCTAAATTTAATGAAACTAATTTGATATTTTAGATGTTGCTAAATTTTTTTACAAACTTAGTCAAACGACTTATAATATGAAACGGAGAGAGTACTTCTAAATTGGAGTAAGTGAAAATAGGATGTCTTGCACTGTCTAGCTTCGAAAAGCCCCAGTTCATTCTAACTATTACTTTTGTTCTAGTTTATTTCCCCTACGTTGCAGTTGTACTAAATACATCTTGTCTATGTATGTTGTAATGTATTATTTTCTTCATGACAGTGGCCTGAGTTCAGGGTAAATTTACCAGTGGTTGGTGATGTCAACATCAATGCAGCATTCTTTAGGAAGTTTGATTATAAGAGCTCATCGGTTAGTATAATCCATTAATCTTAGTTTTTTTCACTTAGTGTGCAGAGCTCAGCTGTAAGCATCTCGGTTTTTTTTTCTCTGTGCAATAGGCTGACATTGAAAAGGAAAAAAAAATTGAAGTCTGCTTTTCACGATAAATGCTGGCAATTACTTAATCATGTGAACACTGATTTATGTTAGTGCCTCCACCATAAATAGACTGCTTTGTGCGAAAGTTTCCTTTTCTTCAATAAATGAACAACAGATTTCATCATCTTTTAGCACTGTTTTTATTGCTTGTCCTACAAAGTATTTACTGTTTGGAAGGATTTTCAGTTCACAAGAAACCATTCTATTGCTCCTTTTGTTATCCATTTTGAGATCTTATGATTGGACCTTGCCAGTTTGGTTGCCTTTGAAATTAATCTATGCATTTTTTTCTGCACCTTGTGTATCGCATGTTTAGTGATAAAGTCCCCTCATATGCCACTGAAAACTTTCCCAATCCTCCTATTGTCAGTAAGACATCAATGGCAAATAAGGGATGAAGTGATATTTTGAGTGGAAAATGAAGAATCGCCTCTCAAGTGCTTAGTATCATTTTGACCCTCGTTCTTTCTCTCCCTGTTGGATGCACAAACACTAAATAAACTGTACATGGAAGCTCAGCAGCACTCGCAAAAGGTCCATGAGTTTTACATAGAAGCATAACACTTAAAACATACTAGCACACACCAGCTTCTCCTCTTGTTTATTCATAATTTAGTCTCAACTGATTTTACATCTTTTATAGGTCAGGTTGATTGGATCGGTTCCTGGTTATCATGTTGGCCCCAATATTAAAAAGTGGGGCCATATGAAGCTTAGGAGTGTTCTTGAAGGGTGCACATTTGAACAACAGTTTTGCAAGGCTCCCCTGATTTATCAGGTACCTTTGAATGTGTGAGTTATCTATCCATTTATCTTAGCATTTAGCACAGGCAACTTTTTGAAGTGATGTAGTGAATGCCTTAATAACCCTGTTAAGGTTGAAGTAGAAATGCTCAAGATTGAGAAACAAAATCGTATGGTGCCTAACTTTATATATGCCTGGGAAGCAGGGTTCTTTCCTAGTTTACCTTAGGAAAGACCTTCTAGTACCTGAACCTCCAGTTTGTAGCACACTAATGCCATTAATAGAAGCTGTAAAAAAAAAATTGCACTAATGGTCAAAGGAATATGTACTTAGTTAATAACTGTTTCTTGTTTTGTATTGCAAGACTATATGTAGTGTGGGATATGTTATATTGTCACCTATAGCATCACGGATTAATTGGACTTAAAATCTGGCATTCATCTCCCCTTTCTGTTTCACTGAAAGTTTATATTGTAATTTTTTACTTGCCTATTACTTCCCAAGCTTGTACTCCTTAAAGGACATTTAACATTTTTGTTTTCTTGTATGCAGTTCTCTTCCTTGGGGTCACTTGATGAGAAATGGATGAGTGAGTTTGCATGCTCACTATCAGCTGGTAAATCAGATAATGGTTCACCATTGGGTATTGGTAAACCACTGATTGTCTGGCCTACAACGGAGGATGTTAGGACATCAATAGAGGTATAAACCTAATATCTGTAAAAATTCTCTAATCATACTTCCTGTATATTGCATTGTAAAACACACGAGCATGAAGGCTCCTTGTGCTTTCTTGATCTGTTGAGAACCTTCTTCAGATAAGATGTCCTATGATAGATCAGTGCTGGCCCCAAAATAACAAAACAAATATAAACCGATTGTGTTCACTCTCAAAATCAGCATGTTCCATGACTGAATTTTTCTAGTCCTTTTTACCCGAGTACTAGTATCACCACTTATCTGATTTCTTTTATGTCAAATGTTTCTTATGTAGGGTTATGCAGCTGGTAGTTGCATTCCAAGCCCTCAAAAGAATGTTGAAAAAGATTTCTTGAGGAAGTATTGGGCTAGGTGGAAAGCCGACCATGTGGGTCGTTGGTATGCTCCCTGATTTCTTCAATTATCTAACAAGCTATCGTCTTACTCAAATGGAACTTCTTAATGGTTACCTCACTCGTAGGGTGCTACATATCACGAGAAAATGTTTGGTGTTGTTTCTTTAATCACGACAACCATGTTTGAAAGAACGGTCATTTGTGACCTAACATTAACTTGATAGGTTAGTGTTGTTTAACCTTAATTATGTGTCCTTGCGTAGGATCAAGATGCCGGCTGGATGGAGAGGGGTGAATAGGCGATTTTAAAAATAAATGATACCTAATCAAAACTAACCTAAGTTGCTAGGCGTAGTGAGGAACAAGTCTAACCAAAAAACTAGATTAAGAGCCCCTTTGATTTGAAGGAAAAACATAGGAATTTTGTGGGATTCTAATCTTATAGGATTTTTTCCTATATGGCCCTTTGAAACAAAGGATTGAAAACTATTGGATCCTATGAAATTCCTAAGGAATGTCTTAATCCATACAAGTTTTGGAGGATTTTTAGCATGAGGTCCAACCTCATGGAAAATTTCTTATGAGTCTATCTCTCTCATCTAATTCCTATGTTTTTTTGTGGTTCAATCAAACGATCATTCCTGTATTTTTCCTGCGTTTTACAATCCTCTGTTTTGTAGTAGAATTGCTGTCAAAATCCTATGTTTTTTCTATTCCTATTCCTACATTTTCCTATTCCCGCGTTTTCCTATTCCTCCATTTTCTAATCCTTTGATTCAAATGGGCCCTAAGTTTTGCAATCTAGGGTGATAAGGGCTCAAAAAAGTCTATAAAATTAAATTACGTAAATGTAAATGCAACAAGTAAATGGAACAAGAGACAAGGTGTTTTTTACCCGAGATTTGGAAACTTGCCCATTTCCTAATCCCTGTTGAGGCGAGCCCAACTTCACCGCTCAAACCACCAAGCCTTTGAATCCCTTAGTCAAGGGATGGGCAAACCGCTCAAACCACCAAGCCTCCGAATCCCTTTGTCAAGGGATGGGCAAGGTGGGAGCCGGTCCCAAAGTGGTCCACCTAAGCCTTCGATCACTAGGGTAGTTTTTCCTTCGCTCCAAAGGTGGTGAACTCCAAACCACTCAACCAACGCCGGGCCTCTTCCACAACCTTCTCGGAGATTTTACCGGACAACTTCTCCAAGCCGTCTAGGAGGTGGCAACCTCCAAGAGTAACAAGTAGCAACCATGCTTGGAGATGATCAAGTGCCACACTAGCTCAATCGATGATGCAATGCACTTGACTTGGCTCAAACTACCCTCAAACACCTACAAAGGATGAACAAGTGCTAAAGTAGTGTGAGAGTGAATGCAAGAGGTTTATGCAATTGAACAATGTGCCAAGAGAACCTCCTTGCTGCTGGCGGGTGGGGGAGTATATATACCCCTACCCACAAAAGCTAGCCATTGGGGGCTGAAACCCAATTCACAGAAGCTTGCCAGTCAGACCGCTAAGGAGTGGTCGGTCAAACCGGCCTTCAGTGCAACGGATAAAAAACTAGCCGTTGCAGTACATTTAATACACCTACGGTCTAACCGTCATAGGCCGACCGGTTAAATGTGGGCGACTCCGGTCAGATCGACCTACCACCGGTCAGACCGACTTTAGCTTTGGCGGCTTAGGATTGCCAAGCCTAGGCCTCCTATTCAGCTCTAGGTGCTCCTGATCAGACTGAGCTGGGTTCGATCAGACCGCCGCGGTTACGCCGCCACAAGGGTGCCGGTCAGACTGGCCTTCAGGACTTAGAGGCTGAGGCATCTGTAAGAATAGAACTCCATGGTCTGACGACCCACAAGGCCTTAGACTAGAGCACATACCACAGTCAGACTGGCATGGAACTCTCGGCCAGGTCGCATAAGGTTAGAGAATAAAAGCAGATTTGAACCAAGATAAGCACCGAAATGCATGGCCTAATATGACATTTTGATCATTTCCTCACCAAGGTTACCACTCCTCTAGATAGTACGGCAAAGCTATTATGAAACCTAGCGAATTCGATCACCCAACACCTCAATCGATACAAACGAAAAGGTATATTTATCACATTCATCTCATTTCTTTTGCGCCATCAATTTTTAATCCATGGTAATCGTCCTCCATGAGCATATCATGTGGTCCTAACTTAAATTATCTTACTCAAATAGAATAGTTAGTCCGCAATTAGCGCTTATCATTTGTCGGAGATCGCTCTCCTACAACAGGGAAGAGAAGACACCCCTTTGAAGATCCGGCTAGGAGGCGAGTAGGGATCAAGCTCGTGGCGCTTGTGGTATGCGAAAAATATGTAAAACAAACAAATATGAACACAACACGTATACAGGTTTAGGCCGCTTAGAAGTGTAATACCCTATTCCTTTGTTTGGGACTATTAGGATGCAAGAGTGTACAATACAAGCTTACAAGCTTAGATAGAGTTGCAACGCTGTTATCACATAGGGAACATCTATGCTACTTCTTGTCATTATCTCTAACATCCTAGACTCAATGGAAGGATTACCATGGCGGGCTTGTTTTTACCGTGCCTCGGGCACTCTGCTAGGAAGCCCTAGGACAGCTGTCTTGCTTCTCTTGCCATTTGTTAGAAACCGGGCTTGGTGGGCCCAAGCCAAGTCACGATAAAGTTGCCGCTGATTTCCTTTTCTTGGCGGTGAAGTCGTCGATCACCCACTAGCGCACGACACATCGCACCGCCCCTGTTTCTATAAGCGACGCAGCATCGCTAACGTTTCTACGCCTCGCCATCTCCTGTATACACTCGGTTGAGCTGTAATCTCGAGCCGTAATTTATTGGGCACCACATTGTTAGCGGCATGATGATGTCGCCCTCGGTCACCGGCGTCCATCGATTCTATCCCGAGGTGGTGAACCCCGTGTTGGATAAGTCTCTGTACTAGTCCATGTGCTGCTGGTTGTAGCATGTGTGCTGCTGGTTGCAGTAGTATCTTTAGTTTGTTGGCTGCAGTAGTAGTCAAAGATGCTGCAGCCCTTTAGATGGTTAGTCCTTTTGTTCCCTTGGTATCTTGGACTAGCTAGGACAGTCAATAAAATTGTTGGATAAGTCTCTGTACTAGTCCATGTGCTGCTGGTTGTAGCATGTGCTGCTGGTTGCAGTAGTATCTTTTCCTTTAGTTTGTTGGTTGCAGTAGTAGTCAGAGATGCTGCAGCCCTTTAGGTGATTAGTCCTTTTGTTCCCTTGGTATCTTGGACTAGCTAGGACAGTCAATAATTCAGCTGGCTAGTAGAGTGCAGCCACCCCTATATATGTAACCCCAACCTGCCTTAGAAGGCATGGTATTTGAGTAGAAGTAAACCAGAAAATTCCCGACTTCTTGGGTGCTATCCTCTTTCAATGAGAGTACGAGTTCCAGTAAGAATCCAGTTACTAACAAGTGGTATCAGAGCCATTCTATCATGTAGTCTAGACAACTCATTCTCATCCCCTTCCCGAACTCCCCTCTGTCCTCAGCCAGCAGCGGGAGCGCCGGCTGTTCCTGTTCATCCCTCGTCCCCTGCGCTAACGAGCAGCAACTCGTCAGAAGCCTTCTGTTCCCCACACAGCAGTCCAGCAGTCCCTCATGTCCGCAGGAGCGTCTCAGCACTCGCTCGGCTCGAGCGCGCGGCACCGGCAGGAGGCCGAGCTCGCCGCGGCGGAGGAGCGCGAGTGGGCAGCAGCAGAGCTCGCTGCGGCAGCAGCCCGGACAGCGAGGCTGGTGGCGGCGGAGTTGGCGGCGGCAAGGGCCGAAGAGGCGGCAGCGGCAGCGGCGGATGCAGCAGCTGCGGCGGCAGCGGAGGTCGAGGTCCTGCGCGGCGATAGCAGCAGGGGCTCCACCGTCGGCGTTACCGACCCGGACACCGAGTTGGCCAGGGGGGCGCCACAGGACCTGGCCGACAGGGAGGCGGCACGAGAACGGGCGGCATGATGGGTGGTCGCGCAGCCCTGCGGGCGCGGCGGTGGCAGCCCAGATGGGCGTGCGCGCGCCGGCTTTGCCCCTGACGGACGAAACAAGTGCGACCTCAGGCGCGGCCCTCACGTCGACCCATCGCTGGAGGAGATCCAACGGCTGCGGGAGAGGGCCGCCTAGCTCGAGGCGGAGCTGGAGTTTCAACCGCCGGCGCGGCGGTTGGGATGACGGAGAGCGCAACCTTCACAGGCGGCGCCGCTCTCCCTCCCCGGGCCGACACCACGGGGTCTAGGTTGTCGTCAGGGAAGTCGGCCCCGGCGGTGGGTGGCCTACCCTCACCAAGACCAACTACGTCGAGTGGGCCGCGGTCATGAGGGTGAGGCTCCAGGTACGGCACATGTGGGAAGCAGTTCGGTACGGCGACGTCGACTACGACGAGGATCGACGGGCACTGGATGCCCTCATCGCTGCAGTCCCGCCCGAGATGCAGTTCTCGCTCTCCCAGAAGCAGACTGCCAAGGAGGCCTGGATGCCATCACTACGGCACGCAACGGCAGCGACCGCGCCCGCAAGTCCACACTGCAGGCACTTCGCAAGGAGTGGGAGAGCCTGGCCTTCAAGCCAGGTGAGGAGTTGATGACTTCGCCCTCCGCCTCAACACTCTGCTGTAGAAGATGGTGCAGTACGGCGACGACACCTACGACAAGGAGAGAGCCGTCGAGAAGCTCTTCCGTTGCGTCCCAGAGAAGTACAGGCAGATCGCTTGCTCGATCGAGTCTCTGCTGGACCTCTCCACAATGTCGATCGAGGAGGCAATAGGTCGCCTCAAGGTCGTCGACAACGATGAGCCACAGCCTCTCTCGGGGCCTATCACCATTGGCGGGAAGCTCCATCTCACTCGAGAGCAGTGGGAGGCCTGTCAGGGTGACGGGAGGAAGGGGGAGTCCTCTCCCTTGAAAGGCGGCCGCAAGCCGCACAAGGCGCGCGGAGGCGTCCAGCTGCGGTGGGCGCGAAGGCGTGCCGAGGGTGGCGCTCGTAGAGGCGCCCAGGACGGCGCCGCTGGCAATCACAAGCTGGCACGAGACGACGCCCGCCGCAACTGTGGCAAGCTTGGCCATTGGGCCAAAGACTGTCGACAGCCACGACGCGGCCAGGCCCACGTCGCACAGGTGGAGGAGGAAGAGCTGGCTTTGCTCTTGGCACATGCAAGCATCGAGCTATCTCCAGCAGCACCGGCCGTAGAGGTTTTCCTCCACCTTGACGAGTCGAAGGTACACGCCTTCCTCGACGGCTCCAGCAACGACAAGACTGATGGATGGTACCTCGACACCGGCGCCACCCATCACATGACTGGCCGACGGGAGTTCTTCACCGAGCTCGACTCCAATGTCCGAGGCTCCGTCAAGTTTGGGGACGCCTCCGGCGTGGAGATCAAGGGCGTCGGCTCCGTCACCTTCACCGCCAAGTCCGGTGAGCACATGCTGCTCACCGGAGTCTACTACATCCCCGCGTTGAGGAACTCTATCATCAGCGTGGGACAGCTGGATAAGAATGGTTCGCTCTTGTTGGTCGAGCACAGAGTCATGCGGATTTGGGATCGCCGTCGTCACCTTCTTGCCAAGGTAACCAGAGGCACCAATCGACTCTACGTCTTCAACGTGCAGGTAGCATAACCGGTTTGCCTCGCCGCCCGACGGGACGACGAGGCGTGGCAGTGGCACGAGCGCTTCGGGCACCTTCACTTCGAAGCCCTGAAGCGGCTCAGTGCCAAGGAGATGGTGCGAGGCCTGCCGTGCCTTGACCACGTGGAGCAGCTCTGCGACGTCTGCGTGTTAACAAAGCAGAGGCGGCTCCCCTTTCCCCAGCAGACGAGCTTTCGAGCCAAGGAGCGGCTCGAGCTCGTGCACGGGGACTTGTGTGGCCCAGTGACACCGGCCACACCAGGAGGACGACGTTACTTCCTATTGCTCGTCGACGACCTCTCCCGCTAGATGTGGGTGATGGTTCTTGGCAGCAAGGGAGAGGCTGCGGACGCCATCAGGCGCGCGCAAGTTGCTGCGGAGGCGGAGTGCGGCCGCAAGTTGCGCGTGCTGCGCACCGACAACGGCGGCTGAATTTGCATCGTACTGCGCTGATGAGGGCATTCAATGCCACTACTCCGCGCCGTACAGCCCGCAGCAGAACGGCGTCGTCGAGCGGCGCAACCAGATGGTTGTGGGGATGGCTCGGGCTCTCCTCAAGCAGAGGGGGATGCCGACCGTCTTTTGGGGAGAGGCAGTGGTGACGGCTGTCTACATTCTCAACCGCTCGCCTACCAAGGCCGTCGACAGCAAGACGTCGTACGAAGCTTGGCATGGGCGTAAACCGGGGGTCTCCCACCTGCGGGTCTTTGGCTGCCTCGCGTTCGCTAAGGAGCTCGGCCACATCGGCAAGCTTGACGACAGGAGCACCCCAGGGGTGTTCATCTGCTACGCGGAGGGCTCGAAGGCCTATCGCATTCTCGACCCGGAGACACAGCGTGTGCGCACGGCGCGCGACGTAGTGTTAGACGAAAGGCGAGGATGGGCATGGGACAAGGCGGTGGATGACGGCTCGACTCCGACGTACGACGATTTCACTGTCGAGTACGTCCACTTCGAGGGAGCTGGGGGAGTAGGCAGCTCTTCGTCACCAAGCGTGCCTACCCCAGTCCCCGAGCTTCCACCAACTCCGGCAGCGACACACTCTCGAGCTACGACTTCGGCTGCGACGAGTTCTTCGCCGACACCACCACAGCCGGCGACCCCACGCACCCCAGCACCAACAGCCACCTCTCCGGGCACGTCCACTCCGACACCAGCTCGTGTCAAACACAACCCGGTGGATTTCGCTACTCCGCTCTCCCACGACGAGGAGCACATCGACGCGTACCACGACGGCGAGCCGCTGCGGTATCGTACGATGGAGGACCTTCTCAGCGACCAGCTGGTGCCGGGACTGGTGCCTCGCGACCTGGAGGCGCAGTTGCACCTTGCGTGCGACGACGGTGAGCCTCGGTCTTTCGTAGAGGCCGAGAGACACGCGGCATGGCGTGCCGCGATGCAATCGGAGATGGACGCGGTTGAGGAGAACCGCACCTGGGAGCTTGCTGACCTCCCCCGTGGTCACCGCGCGATCACCCTTAAGTAGGTGTTCAAGCTGAAGAGGGATGAAGCCGGAGCCATCGTCAAGCATAAGGCTCGCTTGGTGGCACGCGGCTTCGTGCAGCAGGAGGGGATCGACCTTGACGATGCCTTCGCCCCCGTAGCACGGATGGAATCCGTGCGACTCCTTGCGCTGGCCGCTCAGGAAGGCTGGTGCGTTCATCACATGGACGTCAAGTCGGCATTTCTAAATGGCGACTTGAAGGAGGAGGTCTACGTGCACCAGCTGCCGGGATTTGTGATCCCCGGCAAGGAGGGCAAGGTGCTATGCTTGCACAAGGCCCTCTACGGCTTGCGGCAGGCACCGAGAGCGTGGAATGCCAAGCTGGATTCCACGCTCAAGGGGATGGGCTTCAGGCAAAGCCCACACGAGGCGGCCATCTACCAGCGGGGCAATGGTGCAAATGTCCTCCTGGTGGGTGTCTACGTGGACGACTTGGTGATCACCGGCACCAAGGATGCGAAGGTCACGGCGTTCAAGGAGGAGATAAAGGCCACCTTCCAGATGAGTGATCTGGGGCCTCTTTCCTTCTACTTGGGAATCGAGGTCCACTAGGACGACTCCGGCATCGCGCTTTGGCAGACCGCCTACGCCAAGCGTGTCGTTGAGCTAGTTGGGCTCACCGACTGCAACCCAACCCTCACTCTGATGGAGGCGAGGCTGAAGCTTAGCCGTGACAGCACGGCGGAGGAGGTGGACGCCACGCAGTACCAGCGCCTTGTGGGGAGTCTCCGCTATCTCGCTCACACACGGCCGGACTTGGCGTTCTCCGTTGGCTACGTCAGTCGGTTCATGCAACGACCAACGACGGAGCACCAGCAGGCCGTAAAGAGGATTATCCGTTACGTCGCGGGTACTCTCAACTACGGCCTCTTCTACCCGAGGTGCCCTGGGGGGGCACACTTCGTCGGGTACAGCGACAGCGACCACGCTGGTGACATCGACACTAGCAAGAGCATTAGCAGTGTGCTCTTCTTCCTCGGCAAGTGTCTTGTGAGCTGGCAGTCGGTCAAGCAGCAGGTAGTGGCTCTGTCCAGCTGTGAGGCCGAGTACATAGCAGCCTCCATTGCCTCTACTCAGGCGCTCTGGCTTTCTCGACTGCTCAGTGATCTGCTCGGCAGAGACACTGGAGCAGTGGAGCTCAGGGTGGATAGCGTTTCCGCCCTGGCCCTGGCACAGAACCCCGTTTTCCACGAACGAAGCAAGCACATCCGGGTGAGGTACCACTTCATCCGGGACTGCTTGGAGGAGGGCAGCATCAAGACGAGCTACATCAAGACAAGCTACATCAACACCAAGGACCAGCTTGCGGACTTGCTCACCAAGCCCCTTGGGAGGATCAAGTTCGCCGAACTTTGCTCCAGGACCGGGATGGTCCAACCTTCCCACAAGACGACGTACAAGACTTAGGGGGAGAATTGTTGGATAAGTCTCTGTACTAGTCCATGTGCTGCTGGTTGTAGCATGTGTGCTGCTGGTTGCAGTAGTATCTTTAGTTTGTTGGCTGCAGTAGTAGTCAAAGATGCTGCAGCCCTTTAGGTGGTTAGTCCTTTTGTTCCCTTGGTATCTTGGACTAGCTAGGACAGTCAATAATTCAGCTGGCTGGTAGAGTGTAGCCACCCCTATATATGTAACCCCAACCTGCCTTAGAAGGCATGGCATTTGAGTAGAAGTAAACCAGAAAATTCCCGACTTCTTGGGTGCTATCCTCTTTCAACGAGAGTACGAGTTCCAATAAGAATCCAGTTACTAACACCCCGAGCGAAAACCTCCATAAAGAACCCAGGGCAATGGATGCCATCGAGCTCCTCACTAACAATGTTGTGCGGTTTGTTTTCAATCTGGGAGTGAACCAACTCTTCGGGCTATTCTTATTCTTATTTTGAGATGTACACGGTGTCTGGGCCTTGAGCATGCCGGGCCCCCGGTACACATGGTACCCGGGTCCCCTGGCCGAGCTTGGGCCTCGGGCACGCTCTCGTGCTTCATAACAGACGTTCTTGTTATGTTTGACAAGCTTCTCAAAGATGTCGTTGATCAAGGAGTTCATGATGGACATAGTTTATAGAAGACATGCCAACATGCATTCTATGAGCACCTTGAAGATGTAGATCTTGTATGTTTTATTCCTTGTCTTCCTCGAGTACTCGGGGGTCGAGCACAGGGGAGATGTGTTACGGGTGCGTCCTATGGGGAGGCATACTCGAGGAGATTGGTACACCGAGCGCAGCCCTTAGGGGCTGCACGTGAAGGCAGATATGCCCCGAACAGAAGCAGTCTTGCTTGGGGTCTGATGTGTGCCCCGAGCATTGCCCACCGGGTGCACCCAGGGGTTGTACCCAAGCATGGCCCGCTGGAGGCCGTATCTTAGGGCATATATGCCCCGAGCAGAAGAAGTCTCTCTCGGGGTCCAATGTGTGTCCCGGACACTGCCCACTGAGTGCACCCAGGGGCTGTACCGGGGAATGGCCCGCAGGGGACCACACCTGAGGGTATATATGCCTCGAGCAGAAGCGCTCTGGGCCTAATGTGCCCCGAGCATAACCCACGGAGGGCCGTACTTGTGGATTAGTGGCGAAGATGCGCTGAGTAGCTGTTAATGGGGACCCTGGTTTCCATTTCTTATACATCATTAATTACCAAAATCAACACCGGGGGCCTAATGCTTCAATCTCTCTCTTTTTGGTAATTGATGACATACATCACAAATATATAATAAATTTGAATGAATTAGTCACAAGGTGCAAAATATAGTATAAGCTTCCCCTCAACATGTGCATATCAAACATGAGGGTCAATCAATAACATTAGAAGGAGATTACGTTATATTTTGCACTTTTCAACAATTAAGCATAACCAGAATAGATTATACCAATGAACTCACAATATTCATCAACAAACATCAGATGGTCACAAAGATAATATTTTAGCAACAAACATACATCATAGCCATAGAATACATAAGTTCACATTCGTAGCATAAGATCCATAAACATCCATACGAGCACTTGACCATGAAAGGTCTAAATAAAACAAGGGATCCAAATAAGCTCGCAGAGCACACAAGTTACATAATATATCTCAAGGCTATCTCATACATATATATCCCATACCACCTTAGCTTAATAAATAGGAGGGCTAGCCTCACTACAACTAGTCACATCCAACAAAGCAAAGGATAGATATATTTCTTCTCTCCCTTTTGGCATCAGGAAACCAAGAATCACTCTTGTGGAGGAGGCAGCGTTGAAGCTGAGTCGTGAGAAGAATCCCGACGGCGATGGTAGATATAAGCATGAGAGTTTTCCAAGAGTTGCATCCTTCGTTCCACACCACCAACACGATGATCCAACCTCCCAACCGATGAGTTCAGACGATTAACATCAGTGCACAAGCACCTCACATCTTGGGACATCCCCTCAAAACCGATGCTTAACCTTGAAAAGTTTTCATTAAGGGTATTAAGAACCTCTAACACCGGGTTGAAGTACTCCTGCTGTGGCATCCCAAAACAGGCATATTGAGGAGTGAAGAAGGATTCAAAACCTTGTGGAGCACGGCTTATTGAGCAGCGCTAGATCCTTCTTGCTCAAAAACAGGTTGCCTCACCTGTGCACCTTTAGGAGTGGCAATTTGAAGTTGCTGCTTGTATTGTTTATGAGTCAAGTTTCCTACAATGTTTCCAACTTGGGAGATAATGAACTTCATGAGGTAAGGGGCATAATAGATGCCCTGAGTGATAGTCCCCTTTGATATAGCATTTTCTTGGAACATGAGGTTGACGATATCAAATCTTCTCCCTTGCATGATTGCATCAATGACGTGCCAAGCCACACCTCTAATATCATCATTGTTTTCACACCTAGGAAGAATGGCACTCACTATGCGGTTCACAACACTTGGAATAGTCCTTAACCTGGCCACTTTTCCATAGGTGAAGTTTCCACCATTTTTATAAAATTGGTGAAGATCCTCTAACTGAAATGGATTGCGAGCATTCAACTTCATGTAGGATGTCACCTTCAGCAAAGCATATGTTCAGAAGATCCTTAAACTCCCTCTCGGTGGCAATGCATCGAATCTCACCAGACATCCACTTGAGAGTATCAACCTGTGTGCAGGAAAAGTTTTGTCACGCTTGTAGATTCTTTCAAAAACAACCTTCTGAACAAGAATGTGAAATCTTAGATCATCAGTCCGTTGGCCTTCTAAACTGGTCATGATGCCTGAGGATTGTGTACTGAGTTTGATTTTGCTTGTTCACAACAAACTAGATGGTTGGATCCACATCCATGTCGTCTTCGGCCTCATCCTTACTACCCTCATTTGTGGCTTCATCACCCTCTTCTTGTGCTCATCTCTTGTTGTGCCTCGTCACTTTGAGCACAAGAAGAAGGTGATGAAGCCGCAAATGAGGAGGGTAGTGAGGATGAGGATGAAGATGACATGGATGTGGATCCAACCGTCCAGTTTGTTGAACAAGCAAAATCCATCCAACTCAGTACATAATCCCCAGGCATCATGATCAATTTAGAAAGCAAAGAGACTGATGATCCAAGATTTAACACTCTTTTTCAGAATGTTGTTTTTGAAAGAATCTACAAGCGTGACAAAACTTTTCCTGCACACAAGTGGATCTCATGTAAGGATATAAATCATACCCCAAAATTTGATGGCTTACAAAGCTTGTTCAAGGAAGTTGGTATCGACAGACTTGTGTTAGTGAAGCAAGACCATGATGAAGAGTTTGTAAGGCAATTCTATACAACCGTTTGGGTCTCAGTTGATTTTGAGACTCAAGTGGATGTTTGGTGAGATTTGATGCATTGCCAACAAGAGGGAGTTTAAGGATCTTCTAAATATACGTTTTGCTGAAGGTGACATCCTACATGAAGAGAATGATCGAAATCCATTTCAGTTAGAGGATCTTCACCAATTCTATAATGATGATGGAAACTTCATCTATGGGAAAGTGGTCGGGTTAAGGACTATTCCAAGTGTTGTGAACCGCATAGCTAGACTGTGAGAGCCACTATTCTTAGGTGTGAAAACAAAGATGACATTAGAGGTGTGGCGTGGCACGTCATTGATGCAATCATACAAGGGAGAAAATTTGATATTGTCAACCCCAAGAAATTGTTATATCAAAGGGGACTTTCACTCAAGGCATCTATTATGCCCTTACATCATGAAGTTCATTATCTCCAAAGTTGGAAACATTGGTACAAACTTGACTCCTCATAAACAATACAAGCTGCGACTTCAAATTGAGAACGATGTAGTGCTGCTCAACAAGCCCTCTCATCCATAAGATTTTGAACCTTTTTTACTCAATATGTCTATGTTGGGATGCCACAGGAGTACTTCAACCCGGTGTTAGGGGCTCTCAATACTATTTATGAGAACTTTTCAAGGTTAAACACTGGTTTTGAGGGGATGTTCCAAGATGTGAGATGCTTGCATACTGATGTTAACCATTTGAACTCATCGGTTGGGAGGTTGGATCATCGTGTTGTTGGTGTGAAACGAAGGATACAACTCTTGGAAAGCACTTGTTCTTTTGTCTACTATTTCTGTTGGGATTCTTCTCATGACTCAGCTTCAACTCCTTCACGAGAGTGATTTTGTTTGGTTCTTGATGCCAAAAGCGAGAGAAGAAATATATCTATCCTTTGCTTTATGAGAGAATCTATTCTATGCCATTGAGTTTGTCCTAGTTCAACTATTTGCCACTGACATTGTCTCTTTCTACAATGTACCGACGACTTTATCAATTGTTCTACAATATGTCATTGGGCTGGGCATTTTTTAAAAAAATTCCCAAAGTACCCTTAGAGACATACAAGGTTAACAGTTGATTTATCTCATTAGAAGTTTCAAAGAAATATAAAAATTTTTATATGGCCTCCTTACACAACAGGGAAGTTCGTATATAAGTTTCAAAATTTTTTTTGGTGTTTTTGTTTTTTAGAAAAAATATTTTTGTGTGGTATGTCATAGAGAAATAGCTTACACAAGAAAATAGCAAAAAATATCTTATGTTGCATATGAAAGATAGTTTACATTAAAAACAAAAATATTTTATATAGCATATAACAAATAAGTTATATTTTAAAAAAGTAGAAATGCAAAAAAATTGAAACCTATATACAAATTTTCATATTGTGTAAGAAGGCCAAAATAAAAATTTTCATATTTTTTTGAAACTTCTAATGAGATGAATCAATTGTTAACCTTATATGTCCATAAGGGTATTTTGGAAAAACAAGCCCAGCCCAATGACGTATTGTAGAACAATTGATAAAGTTGTCAGTATATTATAGAAAGAGACAATGTTAGTGGCAAATTATTGAACTAGGACAAACTCAGTGGTATAGAATAGATTCTCTCTTGCTTTATTGGATGGGACTAGTTGTAGTGAGATTAGCCCTCCTATTTATTAGGCTAAGGTGGTATGGATATATATGTATGAGAGCCTCGAGATATAGTATGTATCTTATTGTGCTTTGCGAGCTTATTTGAACCTCTTGTTTCATTTAGACCCTTCGTGGTCAAAGTGCTTGTATGGATCTTAAACATGAACCTCTTGCATTCACTCTTTCATCCTTTGAGGGTAGTTTGAGCCAAGTTAAGTGCATTGCATCATTGATTGAGCTAGTTTGGCATTTGATCATCTCCGAGCCCGGTTGCTACCGTAGTGATCGAAGCTTGGGTAGAACACTTCGAGATCGGCTCCTCCCTTGACGGAAGGGTTCAGAGGCTTGGTTGTTAGAGCGGTGTTGCCTGATGAGAGTGAATGACATGTATGGAGGATTGTCAATGACCTCAAGGGACTTCGGGCAAACCTACACCGATCTTGAGATTGCTCAAAAGATGCTTCGGGCTCTATCGCACATGTCAAGGATGATCCCCACAAGCCTTTTGGGCAAGATCGACACAAATGACATGTACAAGTTGAAGAAACAAAAAGTGGAGGAAACTTCACCATTAAAAAAAAAGCATTGCTCTCAAGGCCGAAGTTGAAGCGAAGGGAAAGGTCAAAATGGATGAAACCAAGGATAGCTTGGAGGAAGTGATTGCTCTTCTTACAAGAAGATTCAATGATCTTTTGGGAAGAAAAAAGGAAAAAGGAAAGGATTCTAGCTCATACAAAAGATGTAAAAGAGGATCTCACGAGCATTTCCAACTTGAGATGCTTTGAGTGACCAAGCTAGGCCCAGTTAGACTGGCCATCTGGACTTAGAGCCTAAGGCAATTGCGAGAACAGAACTTCATGGTCTGACCTCCCACATGGCCTCGGTCAGACCGGAGCACATACCGTGGTCAAACCGCCCGAGGTTAGAGAATAAAAACGGATTTGAACCAAGACAAGCACCCACATGCATATGACCTTATATTGTATTTTGATCATTTCCTCACCAAGGTTACCACCCCTCTTGGTAGTACGGCAAAGCTAGAAAGAAACCTAGCGAATTCAATCGCCCGACACCTCGATCGATAAAAACGAAAAGCTAGATTTATCACCTTCATCTTATTGCTTTGCACCATCAATTTTTAATCCGTGGTAATTGTCTTTCATATGCACATCATGTGGCCCTAACTCAAATTATCTCACTCAAATAGAATAGTTAGTTCACAATTAGCACTTGTCGTTAATTACCAAAATCTACACTGGAGGTCTAGATGCTTCACCTTGGCCATTAAAATGCTTGCAGAAACATGGGTTTTCATGGGAGACTACCTCTGAATAGGGTTAGTATAAGAGAGTTCTGGGGGTGTAAGGTGCTTCTATATGATCTGTAGTGGTTTGCAAAATGAGTTTTATATTTTCTCTACCCCCAAGGTTAGGCAAGGAAGATTTATATTTAATTGGAAAGATAACGAAGAATATCATTGTAATATAAAAGGCAGCAGTTCATTGTAGTCGTCATATATATGAATAAAAACAAGAGGGAGTAATGATTATGATTGTCTATACTTTATAGTTTTCCTTGAGCATATTTAGTTGATCAATTGATATTTGTTATAGCTTGCAAAGATTGGCATCCCTGCCATACCTAGATCTGTAATATTTTGATCCTTTTTAGAGTGCTTATTACTTTATCACTGACTTGGACTGACATTCTGATTTGGGTTTTCTTACCAGTCGTGCGATGCCTCACATAAAAACTTTTACTCGATACAATGGTCAAAATATTGCGTAAGCATCCATATAAACTGTTTTCAACTCTAGAATTAATAACAGTATTTCCATTGAATCATTGTCTGAAATCTTTGTATATCCTCATCAGATGGTTTCTACTAACCTCAGCAAATTTAAGCAAAGCTGCTTGGGGTGCGTTGCAGAAGAATAATTCACAACTGATGATACGCTCATATGAGGTGCATGATTTTGTTCCATTGTTGAATTTGAGGAAATTTTCTGAACATCCAGACTTTTATGGGAAAACTGCTCTGCAACATAGTGTTGGTCATCATGGAATCGTAGCTTATACCTTGCCATTTGATCTCTTTTCAGTTAGGTGTACTGTTCTTGCCCAAAACTCACCAATCTGTACAACAATTTTCATGTACGGGGAAGAACAATTCAAACCTGGTACTAACTAATTTCTCCTTCCCTTTGTATTATAATAATGTGATGACTTTGCTATTTTTTTCATCATTTTAAGTTCCTTACCCAGGATAACCTGGCCCCTGGGAAAGAGATCAAGACCAAGCTGGTCACACTCTGCTGGAAAAGCGACGAAGAAAAAGAACAATCCACGGAAATTATCAGATTGCCAGTGCCATATCAACTTCCTCCAAAACCTTACGGCACAGAAGGTTAGCTGAATTGATTTAGCGATTGATACACCTTCAGTGGAGTAGTAGTAAAACACTGAGAAATAATGTTCTTTTACATTCAGATGTCCCATGGTCTTGGGACAAGAGGTACACAAAGAAGGACGTGTATGGTTCAGTCTGGCCGCGCCATGGTTAGCTAAGCAGTATGCGGACAATATAGGATCAATGACAGGCTAACCCTGTTCCGGCGTCGACAGCAAGAAGATCGGTAGCTGATCGCCTGTCGGTGCCCACTACTCAACCATTGACAGGAACTGTACTATTTCCTGGGAGAGATTAGATATTCTCTATTACTAATTTGTACGAGCACAGGATATTTTCTTTCTTGTTGGTACGAAATGTGTGCCTTGTCTGTTTCCGATCGTGATGCCTATGCCTCCATCCTCTTTTACGTAGTACTCCTACTCTTATCCTAACTCCTTTCATTTATTGCAAAATAAATTTATTTTTAAAGTAATAGCGATATGAAATTTTAACGAGCAAAGGACGCTACCCAAACCAGCTTTTTCCAGAAATCCCCCGTGCTTGTTCTTGCGGCTGTCCTTGCATTGAGCCGTTCCATGAAAGCAGCAAATTAGTGGTACTGCGTAAAAGAATAAGAATAAGATGGGCGATTGACTTGACGATCTCGCTCCCGTCGTCCTGTACTAAACCTAGACGGGCATTATTTAGCTTGTGCGTAGCGTAGCATGCGTCGGTGATCGATCGGGTGACGCGAAGCGTTCGTCCAAATCACGGTGATTCAATCACCAACCCGGCGTATCAACGACCAGGAGCACAGGCGCGCACGCTTCCCTCGCTCGCATCCGCCACGGCTAGGTGTCGTCGTTTGGATGCAGTGACTTATTTTCAGTTCATGTCATATCGGATGTTTGAATATTGATTAAGAGTATTAAATATAGACCAATAATAAAACTAATTATATAAATGAGTGCTATTTCGCGAGACGAATCTAATAAGCCTAATTAATTCATAATTAGCACATGTTTACTGTAGCATCACATCGGCTAATCATGGATTAATTAGACTCATTAGATTCGTCTCGCAAAAAAGTCTAAGGTTATGAATGAGTTTTATTTTTAATCTACGTTTAATACTTCTAATTAATGTACAAACATCCGATGTGACAGGACTTGAAAAAAGTCCCTGATCCAAACAGGGTCTAAATGCCGCCGCCACCACCCACCAAGCGACACGGCGCGCGCACCGCGTGAATCGCGTGGGAGTACGTACGTACGTACGCCCCCCCACCAACGGGCCACCACGGCAGCTTCACGGGAGGGACAACCGCGGGCCCCCCTCCCTCGACGAGACGGCCGAAGCCACCGCGCGACACGAGACGGCACCACGGCTTCCGCCCCGCGACCCCCCCGCACCGCGCACCGGTGCGTGCTCGCTTTTGCCTCCGCGAGCCCCACACGACGCGCACACGTCGCACGCCGTCTCGCCGTCTCGCTAGTCGCTACCCGCGTCCGCTCCACGCAACGCAACCCGGGGCGACGGGTGGGGACTGGGGAGTGGGGAAGGGAAGGAACGCGATGCCGGCCGCCGCCACGTGAACGCGCGGCGCCCCTATCCGTGGCGGCGGGATCCACACGCGCGCGCGGGGCCCACGTGGCGGCGGCGGAGGTGGTGGTGGTGGTGGGCGGGGGTCACCGTCGCGAATCTCGAATCCGCGAACCGCGATTCTGGGGAATCGGGTCCGTCCGTCCGTCCATCCCTCCCAGTCCGAGTCGCGTCTCGACGGCTCGCTCACCTCATCGGCCAAGGTGGGTCCCACCTAGTGGCTACTCCTATTGATTCCCGGATACGGGCGATCGATGCTCCGCTATGCGCCGTTGCCGTTTGGGATTGATTGATTAATTAATTTTGGTTTAATCACGTACATTTCGTCGTAATCCCGGATAGACCGCGTCTGATGCGGGTTGGAATGACCATTAGCGCAGGTCGGTCGTGTGGTCCGGATTCTCTGCAAGTAGCGGGCTTCCTCATAAATTTTGCTCCATCCGTCTCCATCCTAAAAGAATGTAGTAGCTTTTAGTTGGTTAATCAACATTTCATTAATTAATACAAAGAGAATGAGGGGAAGGAATTACTACGTGTTCGATGACAAACGAGAAAAAATACGAAGTATTATCTATCCCAAAATATATACTAACTATTTTTTATTACAAGATAGAGCCATGTACATATTCGCACCTAGAAATAAATACATTTCAAGATAGAAGGATCAGTGTTAGAGAGGTCTAATGGGTTCTATCCAAAATACAATCTTTATAGAACAGATTTTTAAATAGGTTCATATATAATGTCCTATTTCATTTTATTAGAGTATTTAAAAATTTGTTATAGGTGTGGTTTAATACAAACCTAATTTTAATTTGTCTTTCAGTTCAATATTGCTTTTTACGTTTGTGCTTCACACAAGCTAGCTGCCTTGTCTTAGGTTGTCGCTAACAATCTAGGGACTTGAGCTAAATATAAAAAATGAGACCTTATACCGATAACTAGAACTATGCCAGATCCACCTACTTAAGCAGTGGCAATCTGGCTAAATAAAGAAGAGTCACTACACTAATTCCATTTTTTTACTAATTATGTGGGAAAGTGAAATCTTATTGTTCAGATTGCATATTCACATCTTCGTCATGAAGTACAATAATTCGAGGTAGTCATGACATCGAACACTTGTTGGACCCTAACAAAATATCTTTCTAGCTAAATTCAATGGATAAAAAGAGAGAAACTAAAAAACAATGAAGAGATTCTAAATATATCAGAACATACTGACATCAATTAAAACATATAATTTTGGGGTCAGTGCGTTTGCTCATCTCGCACGTACTTGGCGGTGGGTCTTACTTCGTCGAATTTTTTATTTAATAATTAAGGATAATTGACTTATTTTCTGTATTTATCTTTCTTCGATTAGATGTAAAAACACTTACACACACTCTTTGCTCACGTGCACGTGTAAGCGCCAGGTTTCAAAAACCGTCAGGGGCCCGGTTACCGCCACCCGGCGGTACGGCGGTTACCGGCGGTAACCGCGATAACCGCGCAAAACCGCGACAAATTTATAAATCGAAATTTGAATTCAAAAATTTGGGCAAACCGCGCGGTTTGGCGCGGTTACCGCGCGATGTGTGACGGGTCGCACAGTAACGGGCAGGCCTATTTTTTTTCTTTTTTCAATTTTCAAATTTATTCTCCGTTTTGCTCTCAAATTTGAATAAATATTACTTTTTTTTAGAAATTTCTTCACCATAAAACA
This sequence comes from Oryza officinalis, assembly GCA_008326285.1. NCBI lineage: Eukaryota > Viridiplantae > Streptophyta > Magnoliopsida > Poales > Poaceae > Oryza > Oryza officinalis. Next base: position 41,781,888 of record BDMV01000007.1, read on the forward strand.
CTACAAATCAAGCACTACCTTCATAATTTTTTTTGATTTTTTTCTTTTTTTTAAATTTTTGAATTTGGATGAATTTTATTAAACTATACCGCGCAGTACAGGTAACCGTACCCCCGCGGTACGGGCGGTAACCGCGGTAACCGCGCGGTTACCGGCGGTTTTTCACACCCTGGTAAGCGCACCTCCTTAATACACGTCCAACTAGCGACACATCTTTAATATCATTTATTTATTTAATATTTTTGGGTAGTGATATTTGAATTCAGCTCTCCACCACCACACCATTTTTTAATATCTAAAATACAACAAATAATTTTACAGAATGGCATGAAAAACATGAAACGAACTGTTTAGGTTTTTCACATACCAAAAAATGAATTTTGCTCGTGTGCCAGCGCCAATATCCCATCTTGGGCACATAGGCAACAACAGAGTGGCTGCCCACAGAATAACCATAAAAACGATGACCTAACGGAGGACAGCAAGTCCGCAACAACCTTTTAACAGCAGGCTTTGCGGCCAGGAGAGAGGAGAGGAGAGGCAAAGAAACCAAGAAGCATCCTCCTCCTCCCATCTATAAATTCCTCCCCCTTTTCCCCTCTATATAGGAGGCATCCAAGCCAAGAAGAGGGAGAGCACCAAGGACACGGACTAGCCGAGCGACCGCCTCCTCGATCCATATCTTCCGGTCGAGTTCTTGGTCGATCTCTTCCCTCTTCCACCGCCTCCCAGGGTATGTTTGCGTGCCTCCTTTTCCTTCCCCCCTTCTTGAATTGTGGTTGTAGGTTGTGTACTGGCCTTAATGTTAGGAGGTTTTCCTCAAAGGGGATCTGTATTTGTGATAAGAGTAGTTCTTGATGTTGCATGTTAAATTAGTACTGTTGCGAATCGTCTGGAGAGCTATAGGGAAATGGTTAGTGATCGGAATTTTGCGATTTTCTGAGTACCATTTGATTTGAGGTAAATCAGAGCACTGGTGATTTTGCTTGGTGTAATAAAATACGGTTGTTTGGTCCTCGATTCTGGTAGAGATGCTGCTCGATTTGACGAAGCTATCCTTGTTTATTCCCAACTGAACAAAAATAATCCACCTTTGAAACAGACGGTCTAGTCGTACTCGCCGTTCATGAGATTGATTCTTAAGTCTTTCCTAAATTTCTGCGGCTTAATCCCGTAAAAAAAGAAGGCTTATTTAGTAGACCCCATCTGGGAATTCGTGGAAACAGTTATAATCCTCGGGAACAGGGGATTCCCTGTTCTTCAGATTTGCTTTAGTCCCAGAATTTCTTTTTACCAGATATCTTAAAAGTTACTGTCTGGTTCAGTTGAATGAATTGATTGCCACAAATAATGCTTTTACATGGTATCCTAGCTGTAGTTTTTTAGATAATACCCCCATTGTTTAGTTAGAACTTGTCTGATTTCCGATCTCCATTTTTAAGTATATGAAATGAACTGTAACATAAGCAGTATTCATTTGGATTATGTTTTTTTATTAGCTTTCACCCCCTTCATTATTATGAGCTGAAAGGCCGGCATGAACTGTCAGTCAATTTTGTTCTCAACCTCACATCGATTATCTATCGATTATCCTCTTGTATCTACCTGGGGAAGTTTCTTTTTGGTTCTTCCTTGACTGCTTTATGACAGAAATTTATGTAACTGTAATCGGGATATTTATGCTGCATGTTCTTATGATTCGTTTCCTTTGTACAGTTCTTGGTGTAGCTTGCCACTTTCACCAGCAAAGTTTCATGTCTGATCTCGACATTCAGATCCCAACTGCCTTCGGTATGCCTGTGTTTTCTCTTCCCTCTTTGAAATGGTTTGAGTGCCTGGAATATTTGTGCTCATCTTATTTTCCTGAACATGTACAGATCCCTTTGCTGAGGCCAATGCCGGAGACTCTGGTGCGGCTGCAGGATCAAAGGACTACGTTCATGTACGCATCCAGCAGCGTAATGGCCGTAAGAGCCTGACCACTGTCCAGGGATTGAAGAAGGAATTCAGCTACAACAAGATCCTCAAAGATCTCAAGAAAGAGTTTTGCTGCAATGGTACTGTTGTTCAGGACCCAGAGCTTGGCCAGGTGTGTAATAACCAAAATTTGTGGTGCCAGATCTTAATGTTTTTCTGTCTGTCTGAGCTAGTTTTTCTGATCAATGCTTCACACTGTAGGTCATTCAACTTCAGGGTGATCAGAGGAAGAACGTATCAAATTTTCTTGTTCAGGTAGGGATCATTCTTCTTGTGCATGCTAAGTACAATTAGATGTACTCATGCTGTGATGTATGAAAGAATACGTCTTGACTTGTTGTAACATGCTATGTCCCGCAGGCCGGCATTGTGAAGAAGGAACACATCAAGATTCATGGTTTCTGAGCAACTGTCAGAACCATTGCAAAGACTATCGTTTGGGGTGGAGTATACTTGGTTGTGTACATGCCTGCGTGTTCCATTGTACACACAAAACCTAGCCACCTCTTGACTCTTTTGAGTGTGTGCTTGCTACCCGTGTGTTGAAGTTTGTAAGAGGCACCATCACTATAGATGATGGCTTGTGTCCCTCTCTCATCAAGGTTGAATAATAGATGCTACTTTGAGAGCGCTATCCTGATTGTTAGTGTTATATACTACCTCCGTCTCCCTTCCACAATATAAGGGTAGCCAAAATCCCTTATATTTTGGGACGGTGGTCTGCATTTGTATGTTCATAGTGTGGCTGAGCTGTTGTGGTTTTGCCGATGCTTCATATAGTAGGTGGATCTTGATCAACCTGTTGGATTATGGTGATTGATTTGAGTGGAGTGTAATGGGCCAACGTCCGGCGTACGGTTCTGCTTCAGCTAGCTCTTGTGGTTTTAGAATTAGATTGCTTATTTTTTTCAGGCTTTCCATGGGCTATAGTTGAAGCGTGCATTACTTCAGATAGGGTCGGTACATGCTATCTAAGCACCTCATGAAGTCGGGATGCACTGGCCACTGTATATGTATGCCCTTATATTTATGGCAATTGATACTAGTAGTATTGTCAGCTGAAGCTGCATGCCTGCAACTGTGGAGTACTAGCTGTTAATCCAAAGTCCAAACTGTGAACTGATTGGTTTTTCATTACTGCTGGGTACGGTATAGCTTCATTCTGTTTATGGGTCTGATTCTCCGGCATGTTTGTCTAAGCCATGTCGGCGGGACATCTCATGATACTTCTGGCACTTCAACAGTGATATTTTCAGAGTACTACAATGAGTTATTCTTATGGTTATGTACAGTATTACAGTATGTGCTAATAAATAGTGTATTGTACGTTGGTAAGAAATGAACATGGGTAGTACTAGTAGATCACGAATGTTCAGGATTCACAAAGCTGGGTAGGTTAGAAATGAACATGGGTAGTACTAGTAGATCACAAAGGTTCAGGATTCAGAAAGTTGGGTCTGATTCTCGAGGCCTTCAGTGCTTCTACGTCGCCTACATCAGTCAGCATGTATGTGTACCATCTTTTTTGAGTGATTTCTTCCTCTTAAGTTTCAACAAACAAAATGATGTTACGACCAGAACATCACGGTTGAGAAATCAGATGCAATCTTGTCCCCTGTTCAGTCAGACGTGCACGTAGTACTACTACATCACAGCATTTTCAGTCCTGAATTCGCTCATCCTTCTGCTACAGGTGATCAAACAGTAGACTTCAACTTCAGACTTCGTGGTGCTTCTGCTCTGTCAATGTGTACAACCTATTGCTCATGATGTGTCCAGATAGATAAGATTATAGTGTAAGATGTTGCCGTAGAATCCATGCAGGTGCGTGCAGTGACCTGAACATGGGCTGCATGTGTTCCTGCCCCTGAAATACGGCGAGATCGATTTGGTTAAGATAATTAGTGTTCCTAACCACGTACTGTAGTAGCCGTTAACGTTGTCAGCCAATTATCAAATACGCTGGGACATCTCTCTGCATGACCTGGTGACCGTCAGAGTAGTCAGTACCTCAATGGGCTTGTAATTAATCTACTACTATTCTCTTCAAAATAAAGCGAATTAAACCCCAACATATTCTTTTCTTCAGTAAACCCCAGACATTTTTTTCATGCCAGGATAGAACGCTCGTCAAATTTGGTGAGCTCCGAAAAAAAAAAGTAGCTTAGGTCTCTGTTAGAACAACACGAGATCACTGGAGATTATGGCCCTTCACGGTCATTCCTGCCGTTGAAACGGCGCACAATCTTTTTGGATGCTTCTTTCTTTCTCTCCTGCTTTTCTTCTTCTCATACACATGCAGATGCCCACAGATCGCTCATCACTTCATCAGCAGTAACCTTTTCCTTTTGTTATCTCCCTTTTCTTCCGATTCGTGCTCGCCAAACGAAAGGAACATCTCGTCACATCATGATGCATTTTCCAGCCCATCCTTACCTCAGCCAGATCTGTGGCAGGAGAGAAACATTATTTTTCTCTGACATCCATGCCTAACGAGATGTGAGATCTGGACGCATGTTTCGCCCATATGCCACTGTAGTAGTAGTACATCTTCTGATCTTCACCTTGCTGTCATCTCGCCATTGGATCACCACTCAAATTACCCCACCCTAACACATATGCTTGTACAACTTCATTTGTCAGGCTACGATGCGTGTGCACTGAAGGCAGCAAAAAAATAATTTTATCCATTTCATCATCCAAAAAGAATATGGTTCCAACGTGACAGCCACTCTACTTGGCCAATCCAAAAATAGTAGTTTCAGTGAATCTGAGCCGCACACGATCGAAGGACGATCCGGTCCTGGCCGCACATCATACGGCGATGTACGGCGGCCGCGGCGGCGACGCCGGCGGCGATGGCCTCACGAGCTGGTTGTCCGGAGCGAGCACTCCTCCGGCGGGGCGGGGAACCGCTTGCGGTCGTCGCAGTAGTCGTAGATGACGAGGTTCCGCGCCACCCAGGCCGAGTCCTCGCGCTGGCCGGCGTCGAGAGCCCACGCCGGCGGCTGGTCCCACCAGCTGTTGCCGGTGGCCGCCGTGCCCCAGGAGCACGCGTCGGCGGTGAAGTCGCGGTAGGAGGAGATGAACGGCGCCTTGGTCCAGTCCGTCTTCTCCAGCCCGCCGCGCGTCGCCCAGTCGTCGGCGTTCCAGATGCTGGAGAACACGTACATCGGCTTCATGATCGGGAAGAACGTGTTGGGCTTGTCCGAATTCCGGTACTCGCGGATCGGCACCTTGTCCACGAAGAACCTGATCGCAATTGCAAAGAACATCAGAAATGATTTACAGCTGAAGCAACGGAGATTGGCTGCGAAGCGAGGGGAGAAATGGATTGGGTGGGCTCGGCACGGCACGGCATGGGGAAGACGAAGGTGGCGGCCATTGCTTGGTCCCAAACAGGGTGTGGCCAAGTAGCAACCTGGAGTGCTCGTACCACCACCAGCACAAGCGGCAGGGTTTGGCATATCTGCAGGTTCAATTAATCGCCATCGGAGCGACCCATTTTCAGGGGGTAGGTAGGTAGGTAGGTAGGTGGGCGCATTCAACTCGTCGACGGCGGCGGATGCTATATTGCTATCTCAGGCGAGCCCGGCGATACTTGAACTGGAAGCTGGATTAATCAATGGTGATAGTAACTGAGATTGGGGTTGTTTCACTTACACGATCTGCTTGGGGTTCCAGAGGATGGAGTAGGTGTGGAAGTCGGCGGTGGGGTCGAACCACAGCGAGTGGCGCATCTCCCGGCCGCCGACGCCGCTGCGGTACACGTTGGTCTGGATGATGTAGGGCTCCCCCGTCCGGTTTCCCAGGAACTCGAAGTCCAGCTCGTCGCGCTGCGGCGCCGCGTCCACGTCGGAGCACATCTACAAACCATAATCCAGCTCGGTTCAGTTCAGAGCTCAGACATGTACAAGAGGAAAGCTAGCTGGTTCGTACGTAGTAGGCGGTGACGACGCCGGCGGAGTCGTTGCCGGCGAGCTTGAGGCTCATGCTGAACCACCCGAACAGGTACCTCTCCTTCGTCTGGAACCCGACGCCTGAAAACAAACCAAGAACACAGGGCAGCATTAGCCATTGCCGGAGCTCTAACAGCAGCTGCTCGATCGGAGCCGATCACTCAGACACTCGCCAGTCTTGTTGTCGAGGTAGAGGTACCACGTCTGGCCGTCGGCGGAGGTCTTGACGTGATCCTCGGCTCCGGTGATCTCGAAGTTGTCGCCGAACGTCGGCTCCGCCGCCGACGCCCCACGGAAGCAGAAGCCGCAGACCGCAACCGCGATCACCACCACCACCACCATCGCCACCCCACCCCACGGCCGCCGCTCCCGCGACCCCATCTCGATCGTCCTCGACACCCGAGCCGACCTCACGTAGCAGAGGACAGCGAGGCGGCGGCGGCGGCAGCAGCAGCAGAGATCGATAGTGAGAGCAGCACAGAGACAGAGGCGCACCACCGCGTCTTATAGGCGGGCGCGGCGTCAGATGTGAAGTGGCTAAAGAAAGACACAAGTTGGGGCGCCCCGGGGTTCACGAAGCGTGTAGTTTTTGCCGGCTGTTTCCGTCTCGGCGCGGCGTGGCGTGGCGAAAATCGCACCGTTGCTGCTGCGGCCGCACCAAGCCTTTTTTTTTTTTATCGAGAAACCCAGCTGCCTTCTCCCTTTGTTTATCGCGACCGTTTTTGAGTTGGAGCGATAGTGGATTATATTATGGGGAGGGCAACTAGTTGCCATCACTCATCACGCATGGTGTTCAGATCTGGGGCTTGGACCGGTCAGGGTAGTACTCCTATCTCATATTCTCATCCATTTTATCCGCTCGTAGTACGTCGTGGCCGTCACATGAAGTTCGTCGTGTCGTGTTTACGAGGCACGTTAATTATATACAGAAGTGTATACTTTTTTCGTCCCAAAATAAATTAACTTCTATCTTTTTGCATATCACTAATTCACAAAACGAAAAATTTTATTACTTCAATACTCCTTACTTATCCATCAATCAATATAACTTTTACATTAGTTAAGGGTATTATGGTTTTTTGTTTTTTAAATTTTTTTTGGATGTTAGGGTATTATGGAGTCTTTTAAGAGAGGGAGTATAGTGGATCTGTGGATGGATCATGGGTGGTGGATTAATGGTGATCGAGATGGTGGCACTAGCAGGGCATGTGAATGTTGATGACTTTGATGTGAGTGAGATTGCGCAGTCAGTCAGTCTGGCTGTTGATTGCGAGAGGAGAGGATTAAAGGCGGTACACCGGCCAACCAACCTGCGTCTGTGCCTCTGCCGCGAGAGACCGGGTGACGGAGGAAGTGAGCACGAACAGGAAACCCCTGCAGAGCCGCAGTGAAACAAAAAGAAGAAAAAGAAAACCGAGCAGATTTATTTATTTCACGCATTGATGACTGGAAGCGGCCGTCTTTGAAACCTGACACGCATGTTGTTCATCGGACGGTCACGTGCTCTCATGCATCCGGACCGTTGATCCGTGGCTCGTGAAGCGTTTACTTGTACTAGTCTTTTTTTACAGTACACTGGCATGCTGTTAGATTTTTCACGTCCGTTTTCTTTACCACTTTCTTTTTGACGTCTGTCTTTCTATCCCTTTCTTTGAAAGGCAAACGAGATGCTTTTCTGCAAATTGCGTGATGCGTGGGTCGTGTCTGTAGACTGTAGGACCTCGGCCGACACTCCTGACGAGGGCGCAACGAATAAAGGAGCATTTGTTCTTTTTCTGCGTCACTGCGTGTGGTGTACATTTGCAGTGTTGCACAAGGGAGATATCTCAACACTCGAGAGGCAGAAAAGGGAAAAAAACTGTTTCAGCAGGAGAAAGGTAAAAAAAAAAAACACGTATTGACATCTACCTTCATGGCTACATTGCAAGTGTACTGTTTCTTATACCTTCTTCTGTACTGGCTGCAGCATTGTGCACTCCCCTTCAGATAACAGATATGGTACTAGTATGAGAAAAGTGGGGGGTTTGAGAGATTTGAATGAACTGTGAGTACTTCGGCCGTTTGGGCAACCATGATATTGTCAAACTTTTGTACTACACTCTAATCATTGTTCAAAGCCTTTATTTGGCAAGTTGATAAATTGGGCCTATGATAGATGGCTAGATGCAACCAAAACCAAACAGGCTTTGGTTCTCAGTTCAAGGCTCATTGGTGGATGGACGTTGGGACAATTGAGAAGTTGTCATCCAAGGGCCGTTCACACGGTATGGGCTGTAGTTGGATCACATCAATTCCTGGGCCATCGGTATTTGGTCTTCACTCGGCCCATCTAGTCTACTTCGGCCACAAAACACAATCCAAGGTGATAGTTTTGGGGTAACACCGTAAGTCCGTAACAACACTACATTAGCTCAGAATGAAATTTACTCCAGAAAGAATTTTCCATGAGAGATATTTTCTAGAACTACAGGACGCAGCCATGGTTGCTGGCTTGCTGCTTGTCTGCTCTTGTACAAAGGTGACAAAATGGTATGGTAGGGCCAGGAAACCAACTGGTGTATGTGCCAAAAACGAAAGCGAATTGGAAAGGAATCAATGATGGAGATATGCTTTTGGCGCTAATATCGAATTTCGAATAGTCTGGAATATCACACTAGCTCCAGACATGCTGAGGTTGCTGTGGCTAACATTGTTGTCAAAATGAAAATTGCTATAACCTTCTTCTAAACCTGATTAGTGACTGATTAATGTTTTTATAAACGGATAAATGTGTGATACTAGAAGAGATTTAACATCAATTATTGAGAGAGAAGAAAATGATAAGAAAACCTGTGTTGAGATTTGAGAAACTTGGTAGCTCTCTACTAGCTGAACTATCCACCGTTCTAATCAATGACTGATTAACTGGACCTTTTGTTTTTCGACATATTCCCAGTGACTAGAAATGCTGATTGCCTCCAGATATTCTGGGTTCTGGCTAGATTTTGTATCAGGTCTTGCGTTTTCTTGGTCATGTGGTCATGCTACTGTTCCAAAAAAAACAGAGTTTCTCACTCTGTCCAAATATAAGATCATGAATAATCATATTAGCATCAACCTGACCAACAAATATAGTGGCACCAGTTTTGCTATTTTGCAGTCGCCTGCAATTTTGTAATCCATCAGTCATCTGCCTATCCGTTGGATAAGATTCACGATTCGTGCATGACGCCGGCCGGGCTTGGCCTGATGCGATTACTGCAAGTGAATGTTGCATGCATGCAACGGGCTGCATTTCCCGGCCCGTTAAGCCATGCGTTGTTCAATTGGGCCATCAAGAATTCTAGATGCTTCTGCTCCTCTTCTGTTTCTTCTTACCAGATTTAATATTTTTAATAAAAAGTTTTTCCTTAAAAAAGTCATTTGTTGTTGTCATATGAACACTTTTTTACTAAAGGAATGAGAATTTATAAATTTTTTAAAGTTATTATCGATTTGCTGTAGTTAAGATAGTAAGATTTCTTATTCAGCCGAGGGTGGAACGGTGTTTATTTGATTACGGTGAGTATGATTCGCAAAGCTTGTAACCTATTGGAAAGTGGAGGTAAAGTTAAGCTATGAAAAAAAAATACACAATTAAAAGGACGTTGTCGGATACATTTAGTATGTTAAGGCCATGACTAGGTACAAAACTTTAAACATTACGGTCATGATTTAGCCTTGTTGAGCTCACCTTTGGTAAATGAAAAATTTCTGGACAGCAAGCACAACAGTTAGAAAAATAAGGATAAACGAGTATCTAATTACTATTACATTCATCCATAAAGTTCTTACATAAATAGGGTTACATGGCAGCCATCATACATATATTACATAACATGGTTCTCTTCAAAATTGGGCTACCAAGATTACATAAAAAGGTCCCACACTAATCATCCTACAAGTGTGCTACATCTTCAAGTTTTCTTAAAGTGTTCTTACAATAATTACAAGGGTTCGACGCAAGTTATGTTTATTTATCCATTTTTAATTCAAAGACTCGTCCATACCTTGGTGAACATGCCTTGGTGGTCCGAATGGTCCGGTGGTTCCTAATGGTGGAAAGACAGACACGATAGTGGAGTGTGAAGGTGGAGTTCTCTCGAAGTAATTTTCAGAGGGTTGCGGTATTTCCTCAACTGGTGCATACATAGCATCTTCACCATACATGAACTCAGGTGTGTAGTGCCCTTGGCGAAACCTAGGCATAATGCTTCTTTCTAGAGTGGCTACTCTAGTCTGGACACATTGCAACTCAGTATAGGTTTTGCGGTAAAGCATGTCAAGGGTACGCACAAAGCCTGCAAGTTGGAGATATGGAGTGTTTAATCCTGGACCTATTTCGTTCAAACCTGGATATGTGGTGTTCCCTTCCCCTTGAGCTAAATATGGAATGTGATAGTAAAACTCTTCCCACTCGGACAAATCACATCGAAGTCGGGTAATAGCGACATAGGCAAAGTTTTGCATAACAGAATTGCTATCCCAACCATAACCAGTATATTGACGATCTTTCTCCAATGGAGTTCTACCCTGAATACTTACCCGGGCCAACACTATTGTTTGGGAACTTTCAATGATTTTTGTATTCTGGTGGATAGGTAAATCGGGCATACTGTAGCATGAGCCAAAGCATGTACTGAGTCAAATCCACAGTGTAACCATGATTGTAGTAAAATGGTGTGCAAATGGTAGGCATCTAAAGGGATATATGAAAAATAATGCTTAGAGGTAAAACTGGAATTGAACAATTGCAAGTCAAAAGTTAGTTTTCAATAAATAAAATCTACTATCTCTTTAACCCATCTAAAACTATATTAGCTTTAGTTATTGTTCTTGTTGGATGTAATGAATACTAGTTTTTGTTATAAGTTTTAATTATTGAGTTGCTGCAATGCACAAATCTTGCAACCACCCAAAAAGAGGCACAAAATATGTACACAGAGCCATTTCAAATCAAATCCTTAAATTTGCGTTCAATTTAGGTTTTATGGGGGCATGCGAAGGTTATAGATTTGTTCTAGATTTAGATTAACATGGTACACTATCCCCTTAATTTTTTTTAAAAAATTTAGAGATGATGTTGAACAAAAGGTTTAGTGGAGAAACCAAAATAATTTATGTGCTAGGTTCTGTCCTATACAGTCCTGAGATGAAAACGGTAGACAAAGACTAGTCTAGATAGGTGATAAAATGAGGAAAAAATTTATAATCAAGTTCCTAACAAAGTCTTCTTGGTTCTGAGAAGTAATTGTGATTTTTGAACAAGTGGTTTATTTTATAGAAAATGTACAAGATAGATGATACAGTGCTGGAACAGATTGTTCAATGCCTTTGTCGAATTTTTAATTTCAAAATCTATAAGTGCAAAAATTTGGGCAAAAATCAGGGAAATTCATGGTTGAGTTGTTATGCTACCCAGAAGAAACCAAGATTTAATCAATTTTAGTTTGGACTACACAAATTCGACAATTGGGTTACCTACAGATTTCTGGTCTTGACCATGTAGTGCTATATGAATTTTTAGACCATGATGCAAGAACTTAAAAATTCTACCAAAATTCAAGGAGCTAGGTGAATTAATATATTGGCTACTGTGTAAATATGACATGACTATATTTTGTGGTTTGAGCTACACAAAAATATGAATGCTGTTGTCTAGAGATTTTAGAAAACATGCAACTAAAATGAAATGAATGTTTAAACATGTTTTAGGTTTAATAAATTCACCATTTTATTATAACGTGAAGCTAACATGGTTCAGATGTTACATATTTTTTTTTGAAAGGTCCATCTAAACAAACAATCTAAGGATTAAAGCACAACAATCCCAACCTATCTTAAAACTACCCGTTCTAGGCCATAACGGTAAATTTTGAAACATCAGGATAGAAGAGTTAAAAAATCCACCAAATTCATTTTTGGTACAGAAATAGCATGAGAGAGTGTTAATCCTTCCATGTCTATCAAATTTTAAATTTTATCAAACCATTCTTGGAACATACAAGCTATAGGCCATTTTCAACCCGATGGTTTGCAAATCTTCAACTAGTCAATAGGAGTAGTTTGCAAATGGATTTCAATATTTTGTTTTCAAAACACTTGGGTACTGGTTTGTAATGATTATTAAGTGTTTTCAAACATATTTTTACAAAAATACTATTTTTCAAAAGGTGTCAGTCCTATGGAGCAAGAATAAGAGTTTTAAAATCAAAATAGTGACATAGGGAAAAGTAATCTTTTAAAGATGGATGAGATGTAAGATTGTAATAGGTTTTCACAAATAATTTATAGCTGAGAACAAGCTTCTCAAAATAATTTTAAGAACCAATCTAATCGACCACTTTAAAAGGGTTTCCCTACAGTCGGACAATTGCTCTGATACCACCACTGTGAGGAATACCTTGGGCTAGATATTGTGTAAGCTATTTGAAATGACAGCGCAAAATATTTAATTGGATGGGGTCTAATAAAATTCAAATAAAATAGTAAGCATCAAACCTCATCGTTGCCCTATCAAGTCAAATAGCAAACATATTATGAAACCCGAAGCGTCGAGTAAAGAACATAGAAGATATTACTGGGACTCAGCATACCAGTCAACTTCAGCCTGAGACATGCTTGTCAAACCACACGAAGACGACGACCAAATGTGTTACACATCTCAGGAGACTTGACAAAATTGCTAGAGCTCTACAATATCTCAAATGCTTTAAACTCATACTCATGTGAAACTAGTTCCCAGGATAACTAGTTCACATTTTCATCAAAGCAATGATAATTAGAAATAAGGCTTAAAAGCACACTAAGATTTAAATTACAACCACATAGTTATACAATGGCTAACGAGCCAAATAATTAGAGTTCAGCGAAAGCTTGAAACCCATTCCCACAAGCGGCCGACAAGGGGTAAACCCCTGATAAACCAAGTCCTATAAGAAGCAGACAAACCTGAAGCACTCAATTTAATTTAAATCTAAAACCTGCAAAACAAATATTAGGATAGAAAGGCAAGAGTCAGTACATTAAACGATTTAATGTACTGGCAAGCTCATGTCAAGCCTAAAATACTACATGCATGGCGAGTATTCAAAGGAAGGCTTTATTTAGCTTAGTTTTAGCATAAAAGCAAATTTTGGTTCGCAATCACTTGTAAAGGAGTTGATAATTCAATTAACAAAGCATGAACATAAATATAACATAATAGTCATCATAATAACATTATAAACATACCCTTACTACCCATACCAGCAATAAGGCATAATTTCATCATATCAACATTCTTGATGCCCATCCGCCATCAAGTATCACATTCATCAACCATATAACATATCTCCACACAAGTTACCATTTTCAAACCCATAGTTCACAAACATAATTTGAAAACATGAATCTATACTCATGACACTTAAACCAAGTCGCTCATGATCGGGAGCACGGGTAATCGATTAGTTTTAGACTCTGTAGAGTTTGTACAACTTTACCCACATGATTTGAACACTCTAGTTTATTTCGTGTTCGCGAGGCACTATCACACTCTTTATGGTGAATGTGGTCTAGAGATCATAACGAAACCTTTACATTACTTAACTCCTAGCCTTGCACTAGCACATCAAGTGTGAATCCACCCAGGGAATGATCCAGAGACATTAGGTGGAGGGCTCATGCCTTAAACCTAACTCCGTAGCAACGAACACATCCGTTCCCCCACGAGACACTTACCGTTGAATTGGACAAACTTAGACGCCTAAACTACCCTCAATAAAAAGTGGGGTAAATAGGTAGTTCCTATGAATCATTGCTCAGACTAATTCATTCTTTCCCGGCCTACCAAAATGCAAGGCTAGACTTTTAAGTAACTTAATTAGCTAAGACCACCCCATAAATAGCACATGTGGATGTACGGTTAACATTAGTTGGTGACACGAAGTTTAGTCCTTAACCAACTCAGGCGAACACTCCTCTTATCGGTGTGCAACTACTACTATATGCACACCACTTGCCGTCCAAGTCTAAAATCATTTTATTCTCGTTTTGGTTCACAAATACTTAGAATTTTCATTTTATATCCAGCAATAAATAAATATCCAAAATCTCATTCATGAAGTCATAAGAGTAGTTATTTGCGTAGTTCTAGGCATGGCTAAGCAAATGACATACATATAAGCATACATAGACCCCATATGAGCATCTAGAAAATACTCCAATCCATCCTATGTTTACAAACAGAGAAGTGTCAATGTGTCAAGGTGGGTTATGTAGCAATAAGGTTATAACTACCATTGACCAAGTTTCAAATATAGCTTTGATCAAATACACGTGCAGTTTTGCAAACAACACTTTTCATCTTTCAAAACATGGGTTTCAATGTGATTAAAGGAGAGGGGAGGAATAAAACTTGCCTTGTCTTCAGATATGGTGGTAAACACCTAATTCACTCCTTCACCATCACCCTAATGATCCACACAAAATGCACGGTATGCAAATAAATACCAAAATATGCGAAAAATACAAAATGCTCTAAAATGCATAATTTGTACACAGTAGTTAGCTACTGTCCTCAGATTAATTTAGGTAAAATAATTTCTATTTTATCTCCTTTTATTTGTGAGTTATGCATTTTTAAAGTTTGTATTGAGATATAGTATTATTTACTTATGTTATGCTAAGAAATGTCTTTAATATGTGATTTTGTCAAATTTAACCTTATAGGGGTGAAGAGGCTGGTTTTAAGTCTAACATAATTGGTTTCATAATTTTTGGAGTTTGTATGATTTTCTTATGCATTTTATAAGTAGTGATATGATATATGTTAATAATTTCTTGTATACAATTTTAGAGATTTATTTTGTATAAAGTGTATTACCTTCTGTTTTTGCTAAATAAAGTGAATGGTCATATTAGCCTAATAAAACTGAGTTTATAACATTTGAAGTTAATATGAGCTTCCTATGAATTTTAGAATTTGAAATGCATGTGTGGTAATTATTTTGCTACACAAGATTTTAGTGCTGTTTCATGCATAGAAAGTGTCAAATTTTACTTTACTAAATTGAAGTTCACACCTAGCTGATTCTACAGAAATTTAGTTTATTCCATTTGGAGTAAAAATGAATTTTCTTTGAATTTCTAAAGTTTGAGCATGTTTTATGTCAACTATTTCTTATATGAAATTTTAGAAATAATTTTTATACTGTAAGTGTAGATTTTTATTTTACAACATTAAAATTCACAATTTTATAAACCCGCTGAAATTGGATTCACTTCAAAATGAGTTATATTTGATTTTATATGAATTTTACAAGTTTAGCATAATTTTTAGTTGAAAAGATAAAGGTTTAGTCATTTTCTTTGATATTTTGAATTATAAATACGTGGGGTCCACCGGTCAGTCTCAGGCCAATATGCAAAAAGGCCCCTGAGTTTTAAGAATTCAACCCGCAGTCCATAACACGTGCTAATACGGTTATTATTAAGAGTCCTCATGGTTTTAGTTATTTACAAATAAGCCCTCGGTCCACATGTCATACTAAGCATTCTTACATATCAAACCTGACAAGTTTTAAACCATTGCTAAGTGCGGTCCTCACGCTCTAATGAAGTGGGGCCCACATGTCAGTGGCACGGCGGCTGGGGAGGCAGGGCAGTGACGCTCTGGCGAGATTCTCGGCAGCGCCGGCGGTGATTCGCGAGTTGGCTGAGGTTGTGACCAAAAGCAAAAATGTAGAGGGACTTATGGCGAAGCTAGAGGTGGTGGCCTTGCTAGTTGCAGTGGTCGGAATCAATGGCGACGGCGGTGCAAGCAGCGGTGTCTCTTGAGGTATCGATGCATGTGAAGCTAGAGGCCGATTAGAGCTAAGTGGTTGTATGCATGTGTGTCTACAAGATCCCAGGGGAATCACCAAGCAGTTGGTAGGGGTCGGCGAAGCTTGGTCGTTGGCGGCGGCTTGCGAAACAGCTTGGCGGCGGGGAAGAACTCCGGGTTGACAATGACGGCTCGATCTACTCAAAGGGTTGCCATCCATGCACACGTATAGTGTTATGGAGGTCCTAGGGAGCATATATGCGCGATGAATTGAATGGGGGCTCACCGAAGCGGGTGGATTCGAAGATAGAGTCCGGCAGTCGGAGTTGAGGAAGAAGAAGAGGATCCCCCGATTCACAACATCTTGGCTCAATCCCTTCGGTCAACGGGCTCCTGGGGTCGAGGCGATGACATTGGCGCGATGGCTTGCATCAGCTTGGTCAGAGATGGCCGGACGACGATGATGCCAAGACGGCGGTGTTTCGAAGCTCCCGCGGGCACGGTCACGTTCCAGTGTCACCACTGCATGACAAAGGGCAGAATTAGCGGGGTTGGAAACAGCGTGGAATGACGACTAAGGAACGCTAGAGGAGAGGAGACGATCGCAGCTTGGTGGCGATGGCGACAATCGTCGTCTTCACGGCTGACGGCAATGTTGAGGGCGATAGAGGTGAGGTGAGCTCTCTCTCGATTGGATCAGCACTGGAGTGGAGTAGGAAATAGGGCAACGCAAGGGGTAGAGATGAAGGCGAGCTCCGCGGCCGCCACGTCGAGGCCACGTGTCGAACACGGCCGATGACGCTCTCTCTCACTCTCTCTTTTCTCTCTCGGGTTCCTAGGGCGGTGGAAGATTTTGCACTAAAGTGGAGCTAGCTCGTGCGGCTAACAGTGGGTCCAGGGCGATGCAAACAAAACCAGAGAGAAGGAGATGGATAGGTTTGTGGGTGAATGTACTCCTTTGGCGATTTTTCAGGATTTTCATCATTTCTTTTCATCCTCTCTTCTTTGTAGTTCTATAATTTATTCTTTATGCCAGATAAATTAGAGTAGATTTTTATGGAGATAGTATAAATAATCTAGTTTCCATTTTCCTTGGTTGCACTAAAAAATTCCTTATATTTTACTCTCAGCAAAATAAAGAAATTAGGCTTGGCCAAAATTAATTTGAATTTTTAGAAGGTCTAAACCTATGAAATAAATTCTGGACAAGTTATATTAATTCATTATAAGTAGTGTAGCATTTTAATAAATTATGTTCCATATACACTTTTATGTGATTTAATGCATATATGAGTATGGTATTATTCTTGCCAATTAAGGTTTAAAAATGATTTATAGTTTGATTGCTTTGACCGATTTATTTGAGGTATCAAATCTAAAGATTATGTTATACCAAAATTCCAGTGAGTTAAATATATTATTTAGTATCTACATGAATTTTTCTATGATTTTATATTACGCCCATTTATTTTTAGATATTCACTGAGCTTATCTACATTCAAGTGTTCCTATTATAAATATATGTTCAAATGATTGTAAAATTATATTTTGATTTATATTTAACCAGAGGTGATGTTTTCAGACTTTATTTCCATTTCACCATACTTAATCTCATAAGATACATATGCATTTGTGTGTATATATTTGAGTTAGGCTAAGTGCAACCGAAGGTGGCAATTAAGGTAATGTTTTTATTATATATATGAATTAATATGTATATACTTTTATGCTCATGTGACCTACTATGTAATTCTAGTAAGACCCAAAAATAATTAAAAGGACTCAAATCACACACCACACATTGTGTTAATTCAAACATGAAATGTTTTACTTGTCAAAATAAATTAGGAAGGAAAAAGTTTTAAATTGTTCTCAAAATTCCTTTTGGGTTCTAGCTATGATGAGCTCAATTAGGTGTTTGGTGCAAAAATTTAGGATTCCTATTTATGAAAACTCATTTCAATTCTTTAGGTGCAAAATTTTAAATTTGAAAATTTTGGGTATGTTACATTCCAAATGCTACACTGCTTGCAATTACATTTTCTTAATTTATATGATGATTGCAATTACTACTACTACTACTACTACTACTACTACTATCTTGGTAAAACAGTAATTGTCATGGCCTTCCGCTGCAGAAGTGATTGAGGCCCAATTATAATCTAGTAAGACAGTGCAATGCCATCTCCATTCAGATTTGTGCCACACATTTTTGTCCATCCAATTCCTGAAAATGACACTGGATCAGACAGGCTCTTTTCTGAAGAAAGATCACATTATATGGCCTGTTCTCCTTTCCTGGTTGTGATCATGTGACCCTTATATCATTTCTTTGAAGGTGACCCCTGCATTATTTGCTGGCAAATGGCAACATATAGTGATGATATATTTCTTATGAACCACATACATAGGCACAGAGGTATGATTTTGACTTCAGATATTTTACAGCGAAGTGGTCTGAGTGGGTTTAAATTATTTAACTTTTTTTTGGAAATATCAGAAAACCTGGGAAGTAAAAAACAGGAACAAAGTTCAGTTTTCAGTGAAAAGCACAGGGAAAAGAACATTGTTTTCTTTTAAAAAGAGAACTACATTCAGGGGTTGCAAGGTTGCCTGAATATAAACTTTGTTTTAAGGGTAATTTTATCATCTTTGAAAAAAATACTAGAAGATATGTCGCTAATTTCATCACCTCTAGTTAGGTGAGTTCGAATTTACCCTTTACCAACTTATACTTTCTCGTTTTCCATACACACACTTTCTGAATCATAATTTTTTTAAATATTCTATAGAAAAATTGCTTTAAAATAATGTATTAATTTATTTTTCAATTTTTTTCTAATACTTGATTAATCATGTGTTAATGTATCGCTTTGTTTTGCGTGTGTGAAGAATTAGTTCCTAATCCATAATAACAAACACAGCCTTATTGGCTTTTAGTCATCAAACCTTTTAGCGTAAATTTTATATAGATGTATTTTTTCTCAAGTACTGTAAATTTTTCTTGTTTT
This sequence comes from Oryza officinalis, assembly GCA_008326285.1. NCBI lineage: Eukaryota > Viridiplantae > Streptophyta > Magnoliopsida > Poales > Poaceae > Oryza > Oryza officinalis. The sequence goes on from BDMV01000007.1 coordinate 41,800,658, forward strand.
AAGCTCGAATCTGTATCATGAAAGAAGCAGATCAGAAATGTTTGCATCAGTGTGAGGGAGAAGCTCATCCCGAACGGGAATACATCACGATCAACAGAAGAAAATGGAATGCAAAAGTACAAATTCTAGAAGAAGACTGAATCGTTTCCCAGAAGCCGATGACCTTGTTATGACCCTGCAACTGGCAATCATTCTGGGCTGCACATCCAAAGGCATGAACTTTTTAAGTGGTTAATCCATTGATTCTGCTTGCACTTCAGTGGCTCTATCCGAGGAAATTCAGATACTACATCCTTTTATTACATAAGGACTTGTTCGATTAAGGAAGATTAATTTCACATTTAAATAGACGTGAAATAAATCTTTTTTAAATTCCTCTTAATTTTTTAGATGATAGGTTAACCGAATCAGGCCTAGTGAAAGTACAACTCCCACCTATGAGAAAATTCGGATATAACGAAATTATTGGGTTCTACAAGATAGCTGCACAACCTGTATTTGAGTCCTTGCAAGGAGCTGTTTGTCCTATACTTGTATATATATAGAAAGTAGGGTTGAGGATATGGTTCACTCCGTTATCGCTCTAATTGACCTTGTCAAACTGATACTCACTTCAAAACTGCTCGTTAAATCGGTGAAGTTTAAAAGGATTGAACTATTTTTTTACTAGTTTTCATCGATAACCGTCAATCATTATTCGAAACTGGGGGCAGCCCTAGCAAGGTTCCAGCGCCCAGTGGCCACAAGCTCACATCGCTGCCCATTACCGATAAAAGTGATGTTCATAAGGATTAAGTAAGGATATGTTAAATGAAAAAACCATTAACACATAATTAATTGAGTTTTAATTATTATAAACTTAAAAATAAATTTATTTGGCATTTCAGAGTAACTTCTATATAAAAAGTTTTCGCACGAAATATACTATTTAACAGATTAGAAAATATACTAACAGAAACCGAGTTAGAATATACTTCCATAATATAGCAAGCTAGGATCGAATGTGACATTTTTCATAATACAATGAATCTGGACAGAAGCCTATCCAGATTCGTTGTATTATGAAATGTCTCTTATCCGATCCTTGGTTGCTATATTATTGAATGGAGAGAGTGCATCTTAGTAAGAAAACAACAATGCAAGAGCACGGAGGTGGTGGGTGCACCGTGCACTGATACACGTTGGGCCTAACAAAAAGCACAACAGTTTGCGCAGCAGTTAATTTTGGCCCAATTTTTTGAATGGGAAATTTTGTCCATGGTAGCGCTCTAGATGGTAGCTTTCCTATTTCTATGGAATAACTCTATTTTACCTCCCTCATCTTTTGCCCTTGATCGAATCGCATCCCTCAACCCCAAAACCAGGTGTAATGCTTCCCCAACTCCAAAAACCGGTGCAAATCGACTCCTTTGGTGGTTCGGTAAGCATTTTCTGCAATGAGCCTCACCTATCAATTACACCTTTTTTCCCCTTCCCTGCTTCTCCTTCTCTCCTTTGTATCCTCGTAGACACCATAGGCAAGATAGGATGGGGAAAGCGGCTGCCACCAAGGGACGCCGCCGATAGTGGTGAAGTGGCGCGTGGAGGAAATCCGGGAGGGCCACCACACTACCTCTCCATGCCGGACTTCGCAGACATCTCGTTCGTCAGCTCCTTCCCAAATCCATAGGCGAATAAATCCCTAAAATCGATGTTGTCGCATGTCCCCATCGTCAAGATCATCGAGGACGATGGCAACGTCACCGCTACCACCCCTCCCACGGCGCACGATGCTTGGACTGGCGGGGACGGTAGCGGTGGTGACGAGCCGGACGATTAGCTTTTGCTGTTATTTTCTTTGTGCCTTGGTTTTGATCCGTGTTAGGGTTTGGTTCCAATTCTCATGTTTCCAAAACCAGACCGCGGCATAAGATATATAGGGTCCAATTCGTTGTCCATGTTAGGGCCCGACTTCAATTCAGTTTCCTCTCCCATCTTAGTCCTCTCCTCTTATCTTGCTCCCTTCAATTAGGGTTTGGCATGTCACTGTCGCATCCTAACTCCTTTTCTCTTTCCGCAACTTTCTTGCACTTTTGAACTTTTCGACTGCATTCAATGCATGGCAAGGTCATAGTAAACGATTCTAAGGCATGAAAATAGGTAAGCAAGTGAAAACATATAGACAATGGATGTCACTAGACCCATTTAAGTAGGATGTAAGAGTTTTTTCTTATAAAATCTTAGCTGATGTTGGAGCCTTTGCAGTTTGCTTGAGCTATAGACTGTTTTGAAGAAATTACATGGCAAGTATCCACATGAAGAATATTTTTTACAAGGGTTTCGATTACAAAATTGAATCAATACTTACCGTAATTATAGTTTGTCGTTGCAACGCACGAGCACTTTTTTCTAGTATCTAATGATTCAAAATCCTATGGACTATTTGACCATATTCTTTGCCAGTCAGTGGTAAATAGGGGCGGCTCCAAGAGATTGTCTAGGTGGGCTAAAACCACCGTGATTTTGAGATGAAAGACCCATGACCCCCACAATGTCGTAGCGCACAAACAAATTAAAATGGTTCTCACCTCCCTATCGCTCGCAGGCTCTCAGCCCATCGCATCGTTGCGAGTCGCGGCACGCCATTGCATTCGTGTTGTTGCCCATCCGCCTTCCCCATTGGCTGTTGCACTTTCGCCGTGCCACGTCCTATTAGTCCTGCTGTCTTGCATGGTCGCACCCATGTTGCTTTACTCCCCTATTCCCCTTTAGGCCCACCGCGCCTGCAGGCTGGAATCGCCATCGCCGGGGATAAGGAGGCAGCCTAGACACGAGGCCTTACATCGAGAAGAAACATGGATGTGCTTGCTTTTTGATCCTTCAGAATTTGAACAGCCTTTTATGTCGTCTCGCTGTCAGGTTCAGATGGGAGCTAAGCTCCTCGTGCTAACCTGCTAGGCACTGATGGGTACTCATGTGAGGCAGGGTTGATGGAGGCAGAGGATGATGTTCAGCTCGATGTAGTTCTCGTTCCAAAACAGATATCTTCTCCAAAGTTAGCGAAGATGACATAATAGTGACTTTCATTTTTATGGATGTGAGAACCTGCAGCGTATAGGCCGGGCGAGAAAGTTGTAGTAGTTCTGTAACCTTCATATAGGATCTTCCGTATATGAACTATTAATATTTTAATTGTCAATGGTGATTTTAGTTTATTTACATATGTATATTGATTTTATAGCATTATGAAATTTAAAGCATGAACTAGGCACATCCAAATTTTTTCCCCTCAAACTGCCACCGGCAACGGCGAGAAGACACAAGTAACATTGATATGGTAAACTCTTCAAAACACAGAAGAATTAGGCCTTATTCAGTTTGAAGGATTCGTATAGGAAATCTCAATTCGTTTAGAATAAGCCATTCGGTTCATAGGATTCAACAGAAAATTTTTCATAGGATTGCTAATCCTCAAAAAACCTCTAAAATATACTGATTTGATAGGAATGAAAATATCTACTTCATCTTCTTTTGTTTAGTTCATAGAAGAAATTTTTTTTTTGTGTTTCAATCATTTATTTTGCACGTGCATCCTTACGCTATTTTTGTGTTTTTTTCTGTTTGTATGGTTTGAAAATCCTAGGAACCGAAGAGACCGGAGATGGTACGATAGGGGCATGTATTAAAATACGGAAGCGCAAGACACGTCCCCTCACACGCGCAAGTGCAAGTGCAAGGCACACAATTTCCTCCGTGAAAACCTCCCGACGGGGGTGCTGCTCAATTTTTTCCCCCTTGTGCACGGGTGCCACCCTGGCCCTGGCCTGGGGCTACGCTAACGGCGACCGCCTAGCGCGGGCTCATGCGTGCAGCCTTTACGCTAACGGCAACCGCCTAGCGCGGGCGCGCGCATGCAGCCTTTGGTCTCTTTTTGGTCTTTGATTCAACAAGAGGCTACGTGACGGACGACACTCTTCTACGTGATGCACACCACGCGTTCATTGGAAACGATCGGAACAGTGCCGTGTGCGGGAGAAATGGTTAGGATGAGAGTAGCCAGCGAGCGAGCCTGGTGTGGATGATAAACACCAGAGGAACGTACGTCCCGTTCCATCTGTCGGAGCCCATTCGGCCAATCCTTATCTGGTCGTTATGGTTGATAGGTGTTCGGCAGGCCCAATCCTACCTGGTTGACTCCACCGTCATGGGCCTTACTACAGCCCTTTGGTACCAACTTACAAATTGCAATATTTTACAACTGTTTGCAAGTTTTTTTATTTTTTAATAATAAAATTTATTCTGATCTTTGTTTTAGAGAAAAAAAGCTACAGCCAATTATTATAGAAGTTGTACGACAAACGACTGTGAATTACAAAATCATAACTAGATCAAAAACGAGAAATGTACTTACAATACCACCTTAAAAACATACATTATTTCCATCTATGATTGGAGAGAATATGCATAACCATTTTTTTTTCTAATGGCTTACAAAGTTTTATATAGTTCTTGTCTTAAACTGAAAACAAAATCTCTGAAATCAGCAGTCAATCAAATTTCGCACACATGACCTTCGACGACTGACTGACGTCAAATCAAAGAGGAAGATAACGTCAAAGAGTAACTGATCTGTAAATTAATCATTCGTCCAAATCTTGCCATTGTCATAATTATCAAAGCCAATCCGACGCTAAAGACACCCCTGAACTCTGGAGTCTGAACTCGAGCGGTTTTCTCATGACTCTGGCAGTGCCGGTGTGGGGCGTGGTGGTGTGTGATTGTAGAAAAGAAATTCTATCCATTATCCATATTTTTTTTCCACATCACTACGTCGGCCAGTGCTCAGTTTTCTCGGAACTAATCGGAGGAGAAACAGGTACGCAACCGATGCGAGCTTATGTGCAGCCAGAGCTAACCACAGCTACCTTCCAAAACGCGCCCGATCCAACTCTTGTCGTCGCGCGAAACCGATCCAAATCCCGGACGCCACCGCCGGCGCTCGCGTACGTGGCGACCATAACTCGCCGTTGCAACCATCTCACTATGTACCTGCAACATGCCAATTAACCTCCAAGATAAGCATCGATCGATCCACCGATGGATCGACCCAAGCGCGCGAGAGATCGATCAACGTACGTAACGCCATGCACCACACTCTCACCGAGTTGCATTTGCAATTTTGCATGCACCGATGCACGAGTGATCGAGTACAATTAAGTTGGAGGTTTCGGGACGCCACCGCTCTGTATAAATACGGCGTTTCTGCAGGTGAAGCAGCCAAGGCAGATGCATGCACACATTCGCACTAGCCTTCCTCATCGTTGACAGTGCGTACGTGGCCTTGTCTTGGTTATCTGAGCTAGCTAGTTAGCCATGGCGTCGCCGTTCTCCGTGCCATCTCTGGTACATTTCACGAATTGATTAATTTGTTACAGATGTTAAGCGTGATCGATAATATCGTGTGATTTGATCGTGTTTGTACTTGTACGTACGTGTACGCAGATCATGGAGGAGGAAGGGCGGTTCGAGGCGGAGGTGGCGGAGGTGGAGGCGTGGTGGGGCACGGACAGGTTCCGCCTCACCAAGCGCCCCTACACGGCGCGCGACGTCGCCCTCCTCCGCGGCACGCTCCGGCAGAGCTACGCCTCCGGCGACATGGCCAAGAAGCTCTGGCGCACGCTCAAGTCCCACCAGGCCAACGGCACGGCCTCCCGCACCTTCGGCGCGCTCGACCCCGTCCAGGTCACCATGATGGCCAAGCACCTCGACACCGTCTACGTCTCCGGCTGGCAGTGCTCGTCGACGCACACCTCCACCAACGAGCTGGGCCCCGACCTCGCCGACTACCCCTACGACACCGTGCCCAACAAGGTCGAGCACCTCTTCTTCGCGCAGCTCTACCACGACCGCAAGCAGCGGGAGGCGCGCATGTCGATGTCCAGGGCGGAGCGCGCGCACGAGCCGTACGTGGACTACCTCAAGCCCATCATCGCCGACGGCGACACCGGCTTCGGCGGCGCCACGGCCACCGTCAAGCTGTGCAAGCTCTTCGTCGAGCGCGGGGCGGCCGGGGTACACCTCGAAGACCAGTCGTCGGTGACCAAGAAGTGCGGGCACATGGCGGGGAAGGTGCTCGTCGCCGTCTCCGAGCACGTCAACCGCCTCGTCGCCGCCCGGCTCCAGTTCGACATCATGGGCGTCGAGACCGTCCTCGTCGCGCGCACCGACGCCGTCGCCGCCACGCTGATCCAGACCAACGTCGACGCGCGCGACCACCAGTTCATCCTCGGCGCGACGAACCCGCGCCTCAGGAACCGGAGCCTCGCCACCGTCCTCTCCGACGCCATGTCGGCCGGCAAGAACGGCAGGGAGCTCCAGGCCATCGAGGACGAATGGCTCGCCACGGCGCAGCTCAAGACCTTCTTCGACTGCGTCAGGGAAGCCATCGCGAGCCTCAACGCCACCGACGGCGACAAGCAGCGCAAGCTCCAGGAGTGGAGCGCCGCCACCAGCTACGACAAGTGCGTGTCCCTCGAGCAGGCGCGCGACATCGCCGCGAGCCTCGGCGTCACCTCCCTGTTCTGGGACTGGGACCTGCCCAGGACCAGGGAAGGCTTCTACCGCTTCCGTGGCTCCGTCGCGGCGGCCGTCGTCCGCGGGCGCGCGTTCGCGCCGCACGCCGACGTGCTCTGGATGGAGACGTCGAGCCCCAACATCGCCGAGTGCACCGCGTTCGCCGAGGGCGTGAGGGCGGCGAGCCCGGAGACGATGCTGGCGTACAACCTCTCGCCGTCGTTCAACTGGGACGCCTCCGGCATGACGGACGCCGACATGTCGGAGTTCATCCCGCGCGTCGCCAGGCTCGGGTACGTCTGGCAGTTCATCACGCTCGCTGGGTTCCACGCCGACGCGCTTGTCACCGACACGTTCGCCCGCGACTTCGCGCGGCGCGGCATGCTGGCCTACGTGGAGAGGATCCAGAGGGAGGAGAGGAGCAATGGCGTGGAGACGCTGCAGCATCAGAAGTGGTCGGGCGCCAACTTCTACGACAGGGTGCTCAAGACCGTGCAGGGTGGCATGTCCTCTACCGCCGCCATGGGCAAAGGCAAGAAGCTTGCTGATGATGCTAGTGTTTAAGACTGATTTAATTGGTTATTTTTTGTCGACATTTTTTCAAGATGATTTGCTCAAACTTGTGTTTGGTTGTGTGCTTGCAGGAGTTACTGAAGAGCAGTTCAAGGGTTCATGGACAGGGCCTGGAAGTGAGAGCAGCAGCCAACATGTTCTTGCCAAATCCAGGATGTGATGAGGATTCAGAAAGAATAAATTATTCAGAAGAAATTTAAAACAGTTGAAATGAAAGTAATAAGAGCCACTCTGGACTTCAGCCAATGCTGCTTTGATACTATTTTACAAACTGAACTACAGCATGCATGGATCAACTAATTACATAGATATATATGAATTATTGAGCTATGACTCAAATTGGGAGAAGAAGTTGGATTATACTGTAAACTGTAATTGATCTGCAAGCGTATCAACTGAAAAATCGGACATCGTTTCTTGAGTGAATTGTTGAGTTCAGGAAATAACTTGTGTTTACAAATGAAATGCTTAGTAGAGAAATTTTATTTTCTCTATGTAGAAAATTTATCCAATACAAATTTATCGAAATCCTAAAGCATCAGCTTCAACAGTGGGAATTCCTGTACAGCTGTTTCAGGCTGATAATGATACGTCAGAGTACTTCAAAACAGATAACATGAAAGACGGTGTCTGAAAATTCGAAGAGGTTGTGCACTTGTCCTGACGGATATGCTCGTAACATCAATTGTTTTTCTTGTTTTCTACTTAGCCCAAGGCTTTAAGATTGAAAGCACGACGATCGCTGCAATGACCAGGAGTATGATGATTGCGATGAACATGCACTTCCTTGACTTCTTCTGCAGTCTCTTTGCTGTGCGCAGCTCTTCTGTACCATATTGTATATGGTCCACGGCATTTTGAACCTGACAGTTTTAAACTCATTATCAAGCAAACACGGAGAAAAATTTCCAGCCACATTCGTTAATTTTTTTTGAGTTTTCAGTATGTTTGGCAACAAAATGGAGGGAGGTTGCAAACCTGGTTCTCTATGTCGTTCAGTGTCTCTCCTTGTGCGTCGACGAGTGTTGCCATATCCGCAAAAATCTGACAGCAGATAGAAGAAGTCATAATAAAGAGATAATTAGTGATATGGGATATAGTTAGTCCATTGATTATATGAGCTCAATTCTGAAGAACAAACGTGCAATCTTGCCAAAGCTACCTGTTGCAGTTCAAGAAGTTTTTTTTCAATCTCCATGACCGCATCATGCCTTTCCTGGATTTCTTCAACCGTGGCTATTATCTGTAATGTGTGTGCAATTATGAAAAAAAAAGAGCACTATTGTAAGAATTGCCAGCCTTAATGACATGGAAGGAGCATATAATGTACTGGTGAAGCTGAACACAATAATCAACCTGCCCTCTCCCAATTCCCTGAATCGCATTCTCGAATATCTGCTCACTGCTGCCGGTCTCAATCAGGTGGTCAATCACCTAGTCATGTTTTTCTACCACAATGAGATCAGATGAGAAAAGCATCTCTCAACACCAAGTGTAGTAGCACATGTGTCCTCACCTGATCAGAAGGCTGCTCTCCAGTGACTGTTCAAGATTCAGGTTTATCAAGAAGCAGGTGATAGAATAACTTGAACTAAATTATACTCTCTCGTTTCAGAATTGAGGTGTTTTGGATTTGTCCTAAGTCAAACTACTTCAAGACAAAACCAAAACACCTTACATTCTGGAACGAAGGAGTATTTATTAGAAAGAACGTAAAACGACTTGAAAAAAGAACTCCTTACCTGTGAAAACCGTCCTCGCAACGACTTGTCGGTACTCATCTTGAATAATTTGTCTTAGATTCTGTATGAAATGTGGATTACCGTACTGCAAGCTCTTCAATTTGTTTTCCCATAGAAGATGGATAATAAGCTAGAAAGTTTACCTGGAAATTTTTCATTCTTTCTTTGAGTTTATTTTTCAGCGCACTGCAATCACCAAGAACTAACAATCAAAATTCACCTTTTTTGTTTTGTTGAACAAGCAAAATATGGAATTGTTTCTTAAACTTTACAAATACTTTGGGACTATAGTGATCTGATAATAGACCCAACAAACCAATTTTACTCAAAATGTGTCACAATTCTTTTTTTGGTGGTGGTTCAATGATCAATGTCAACCATGCTGAATTTCTATTGATCTTGTCTTGATATCAAACATATCTGATTATATCTTCTAACAAGAGTACTTTGTTGCTCCAAATTATTCAATTTACTGAAGAAATATCTGAACACCATACATGGTCATTGACATCCTTGATCGGTCTACGCCTGTGCCCTTTCCACACCCTGGCTTTTTTCTGTTTTCAAGATTCTGCAATCAGAAAACAAGTGAGATCTTGAGAACTGGGCTAATTCACATAGTAGTGCAGATCAGAAGTAGACATGCTAAAATCCTTACATTCCTATCCATCTCCTCCAACTTCATTTTTATGGTGCGTGTAATTTTCCCAACTTCGTCGATATCTTTCTCCATGCGCTTCTTGATTGCTGGAATGGGTTTTTATTTCAGGTGAGCATTAGTATGATCATTCCACTCTGAAACTTAGCTATATATGCAGATCAATCAACAGATTACTTGACGTTTGCAACCTTTCATTGCGGAAGCCTTAGTGACGGATTTTGATTCCTCATTGGCTTCCTATAGTTGAGAAGAATGTATCAATTCTCCAACTCCATAGTATATCAAGGTAATGGGAAAACGTAAGGAAAAATATTGTCATGGACAATTAACTCTTTTGACAAAATGTTGGAAAGAAATTAAGTATACCTGAAATTTATGGTTTATATTGGACATCTTGTCCAACAACATCTCAATCTCCTGGACCTAATTCAAGAGAACACAAAATCAGAAGGTTTCCTCATCATTTTGTGAAATTAGCACTCGTGGCTACAAAATCTTAGACAATAGTGCATCAAAATCTTGGTGTGAATAAAAATGTTATGAGACCTCTTGGAAGAAGTCCTCAAGCCCATAATCCGATTTATTCTTTGAATTTCGATACCCCATCTCGATGTCCCTCTCCGATTCAAAAGAATTCTACAATCAAGATGAAAGGTCAATAGTGATGTAAGCAAGAAAATATTATGGAATTAGCATATATATCAACCCTAACATAATTATAAGTTTGAATCGTTTACAACTTTTCAGACAGAAGGACAATCATCAGCCATCAAAGCCGTATAATTTGATCAGTTTATCCTAAACCTCGAAAAGAAGGAACAGTGTTCAGGATTTTGCATCCAGCCAAATTACTGGCCCAGGATGAAACTGGCAGAGAAGGGATCATAATTCATAAAGCAGATTGGCACGACCTATGACAATTTGTTCTCTAATTAACTGTTTCTCTATCAAGAGAACATCAAAATCACAAGAAAGAAGGAAACATAATGACAGCATATTTTCGCAGAATAATCGTAATAATCCTGTGAAGTAAGAACATTACCGTCAGAAGATTGTTCATCTCGTCCTCGTGGCCACAGAGAGGGAGAGAGATGAAGAGTTTGAAGAAGAGTAGATATGAAGAAACGTCTTCTGTGAGGAGACTTTGGAGAGATCGTTCCGGCGAGGAACGCCGGCCGCCAGCGCTAGAAACAATTAACTAGCAGACAGACGAGTTTAGTAACCAACTTAAACGCGAAGTAAACTATTTCCTCTCTCACCTCCGTGAAATAATGCTGCAAAATATTCCAAATTTATGATCATGCGAGATGTTAAACATGCGACCAGAATTTTAGCATGCAATATATCCCGATTGGTTTCCTTAGTACGGTTTATGAATTGTTTTCCTATTAGGACTCCTAGGTTTTTATCCCCTATATATCTATATATGGTGATAAGCAATAGGTTTACCAATCTTGGGATTTTCTGGGCCGTAATTCATCGAAGTAAGCAAATCAAGAGATGAAATCGGCCCATAAAGATCGCGTCGATGATGGGTCACGGAAGCAGACAAGGAAGAGGCCGCGTGGGCCGGATTCCAAGAATAGTTTGAAAAGGAAATTGGCTGATTTGAATTTGGATTTGAATTCAAACTTCATATTTGAACTCAGGGCATTTTGTAGAATTTATGGGAGGGAGTCGGTTGGTTTCAAGAGACTTTGAGATCCACACTTGGCACGCACTTTGAGGATTCAAAAGATCCAAATTCCACAAATAATTTTCATTCCAATTATTTTTCGTGGACGCAAGAACACGGACGTTACAGTTATCAGCGACTAAAATGGAAAGAGGAGGAAAAAAAAATGAAAGGAAAGCTTCGTGGGCCTTACGGGCCCAAAGTAATAGTATGCTTCGCGGGTGCATATGCGCGAATTTATGATTCCTGTAGGTCGGGTCGATCGATGTAGGCGGCCGGGGTGAATCGGTGGACATGGCTAAGCCGCCCATGGATTCGTTTGCTGAATCGCTTCCTCCTACTATACTAATCGTCCGGATAACCACTTGACGTTCATTTGACCGAATCTTACTGCTCAGATCGAATTGATTAGCTCTGGTAGCAAAATAATTTACTAAAGGCAAGTTGCCAACGCTGTACTATTACCACTTATTAAATGTTAAATATACTACCAGTTGGGTTTGATGTTAACGAGTTATTATTTGCAGTGTGTACTAGTACTAGAGAGTAGAGTACTACTGCCGCCCTGAGTGTGTAAAAATCTTTTTTAATTTGTTTCGCAGAGTTCACTAATGAGGGATTGTTTTTAGCAAATCAATGCAGCTTACAGTAAGCATCATTAATTATCAGCCTCAACCACCTCTAATCCAGTTCTATAAATACAAGCGCATTCGCAGAGCACATGATCACAAGCAGTCAAGCACTAAAGCACAGTGTAGTGCAGCTTCTTACAGAAGAAGCACAGGATCGTGCTCTTTCTTCTTAAGCTCCCATTCCGCAAGAAGAGTTGTCAGTCAATAGATCAGTGTCATCGCCGGTCTACCTGTTCCATCGATCGCATTGGCCGATGGCTTCATCAAGGGACGTCCATCACGCCGACTGCTTCGACAACTCCGGCCCAGTGCATATGATGGCGAAGAACGGTGCCGGTTCTCCTCGAATGGTGGTTGACTGGTATATATGCATACGGCCATGTGCTAGAATTTTTACTGTGGCTTTTACTTGTTGGTGGATATTACACCCTCCTTATCTGATGAACTATTTATATTATTATTTATATTGCTCCTTACATTTCATACTATAAGACGTTTTAATTTTTTTTTCCGTCAAACTTCTTTAAATTCGATCAAGTTATAGAAAAACATAACAATATTTTTAACACCAAACAAACAAACTATCAAAATATATTTAACATTAGGTTTAATGAAATTAATTTGATGTTATAAGGATTACTATATTTCTTTATAAACTTAGTTAAATTTGACTTGGATAAAAGTAAAAACGACTTATAATATAAAATCGAGGGATTACCATATAGATCACTTTATTTGTAAGAATGCTGCCGTTAAAACAATAACTGTAGAGACCACCGTGAGTTTTACATAGATGAGTAAATTACATTTTGCATCAGATAAAGTTACCTAGTTTTACTCTTTACACCAGGTTTAGCATATACATTTAGTTTACACCAGATTGTCTTCAAATAAGTTTCACTTAATTATCACCAGGATATAAACATCATCAATTATTCAATTCTACAGAAATTTCATCAAATTTTATAAAATATGGATGAAACTTTATGAAACATGGTTTAAATTCAAAAAACAACCATGATTGTGATTTATAATATTTTTTTTCTGTTATACGACGCAAATCTAGTACAAAATAAAAATTATTTTGATATACCTGGTGTAAAGTAAAAATATGTACTAAACCCGATAAAAGTGAAACAAGATACATTCTTTGCGGTGCATAGTACATTTTACTCTATACATTGATGTGCATGAGTACTCGCAGGGGCGAGGAGGAGCATCGCCGTTGTGTCGCTGCCTGCCTTGTCAAAGGCGTCTACATACTAGAGAATGACAGTACTAGGCGCAGGGTGCACACCAACGCGCTCGCGCCGCCATGGTGGGAGAGCTTTGGGTTCAAACTCCTCCATGTCATCAAGGATGACTCCGATGACGATGACCAATTCATTATTGGCGCAATATACGAGCATGTGCCACCGCCTGTCGAGCCCGCTCAGCCTTTGTCTCCTCATTACGTAGTCGCCTTCCGTGGCACCATGATATCGCACCCCAAGGCGCTTATTGATCTGTCCCTCGACGCGAAGATCATGGTGAACACCCTTAAGGAGTCCAAGCGATCCCACCTAGCAAACATGGCGGTTAAAAAGCTCATGGACACCATTGACAGGGGCACGGGAGGCTGTGGCCATGGCGCTGCAGGTAGCTGCATTGTTTGGCTTGCGGGACACTCGCTTGGTGCTTCCCTTGCGTTGGATGTGGGGCGTGTCATGATGGAGGAAGGCTACAACCTCCCGACCTTCCTCTTCAATCCGCCACAGGTGTCGCCGACGCCGGCGATCGATGTGCTGCTCCCAACAGAGAAGGCGCAGAAGGCAAAGAGGGACATATATGCCGTGAGCTACTTCGTGAAGGCAGGGTTGGGCAAGGTCTTGAATTCCCACAAGGAGCGCATGGAGAACCTGTTCAAGCGGCTATCGCCATGGGCACCGGAGCTGTACGTGCACGAGAGGGACCTCATCTCCAAGGGTTACATCGACTACTTCGAGCAACGGCAGCAGATGGAGGAGAACTTTCGTGCAGTCGCCATGTCAGCGATGGCGCTATCGTACCGCGACATGTTCTTTTCCGTGTTCGGGAAGGACAAGGAGCAGCCGCACCTTCTACCGTCGGCGAGGCTGTGGAAGAGCACGAGCATGGAAAAGGACGCACACGCTCTGCAGCAATGGTGGAAGCCGATGGCTGAGCAGAGTCTGAGTGTTAGGCGGTATAGCTATCCTTTGTGAAATCAATTATTATGCGGAAAATTTAGTGAAATAAAACATACTACGGGAGGCATCATGGACTTATTAATAAGTTTCGTTTTTTGGAGATATAATAATTTTAAAATTTAAAATTTATAAATATGGAGTTGTAACGTGTCAGATTCTCAATTCAACATTTTCTTAATCTGACTTTGAAATTCAAATTAATAATTAGTGAGTTACGTACATATATTAAGGAAATGGTTGAAACTCCTCTAGTGTCATTTTTTCTTGCATACGAGAATAACTATAATATATGTACGAAATCTTTTGAAACCCCTCTAATGCCACTCTTGCACACATGTGCCGGATAGTTTTGATACAATTGGTTATGAACGTATATTTTACACGGGTTATAGTACACACAAGAAAGTGGTTAAAACTAGCTTGTCTAATATCACTTATATGAGCACCATTGGTTGCAAACATGTTGTTAATATGAGCACTGTCTTTTAATCAAATTCAATCCAATTCAAAATCTAATAGCAAAATACCTGTGCGTTACAACATGTGAAGACAAAACGACGTTTGTGGAACCCACCTATCCGTATCGATCTAATGGTGGAGATTAATCAGGTAAGCTAAATGAACGGTCCAGGTATGTGATGACCCACCACATGCTGCAACACTTTTCTTTTCTTGTGGTTGTTGTCGCGAGAGAACCGTTACTTTCTCATTGTCCACCGTCTGTCCTGTGATTTATTTTTGCCCTTAGCGTTGCTGCCAATGTTTCAAACCTAGCTGGTCAATGATCTGGTCAGACCGTATGTTTCCCGAAGATTCCCGAAGCGTTGTTCGTGGTCATCGCTGAAGGTTCGGAAGACCGTTCCCTCTGAGCAAAGCAAGTCACATCACCCTTCAGCATATTGAATCACAGTTTATAAAATTATTTTGATTTAAATAATTGCATTATGCTTTATTAAATTCCTGTGAATAACTGTCTTACTTATTCATGCATATTATTCCTTGTTATGACCTTATTTTCATGCATATTATTCCTTGTTATGACCTTATTACTTGTTATTGTTATATTATCATTTTGACAACCCTAGGGAAATAAAACCCTACTAGTGAGAACTCAATAGGTTGGTACTCACTAGTACTTGTTAGATATTTGCTTAGCCCGGCTTAACTAGAAACATGTAGATGTTTTACAATATTAGACTCTGGAAGTTGTTTCACAAACATCATTGGATACTTTGGACTATGGTTTGATGGCAAGCTCTGGATAACCTCTTTCTCCTTCAAAACGCACAAAATGGTTTTCAGCTGGACTCGGGGTGCATGGTTACGCTAGTCACACCTCGGCCAACATAAGGACCAGTTTTTGGGCCTTTGTTGCAAAACATTTATCGTACTAACAATATGTCTAGTGCGTAATGCTTAACTCAGTGCTTAGTCTAGTCATGAACAAAAGGACACGGATAGAGATGGATGAAGTCGGGTGATGGATATCTCTGAGGCAAATGAAGGTTATCAGGTGGGTGTTTCGATAATCGAGATGTCATGGCATAGGATGGGTATATGGGTAGCCACTCCCGAAAGATGTCCTGATGCCGTGGGGCTCAACCATAACCTACCTATCCCGGAATACCGATCATAGGCAGGGTTGGGTCGGTACTTTTGTTCATGGCTAGGATGGGTGAAGGGTTATGTTACGTTTATATGATGGGTTCCAATTGCAATGGAATGCAGAGTAAAGACGTGTCTTGTTGGTAGAGATGTAACAACTCTGATCAAAGTATAATCTATTCGAATAGCCGTGCCCTCAGTTGTGGGCAAGCCTAGCAATTTACCCAAGATAGATAATTCCTCTTAAAATATGGATAATCCGGTTTATCAACTAAAACCTGGAATGGTTGGCTTGGGTTGGCTTGGCACGAGCTGGGGCCTGGCTATAAGGCTGCTAGTTTGGTCTATCTCATCTCTGGCCTTGGGTTAAGGCAACTTCGTTAGGGTTCATGGCCCTGATTAATAGATTGGTTTAGACTTAGGTCCGGTTTTATAAAATGGCCTTGATCAACTAAAGGTTTGGAATGCTTGTTTGATGCAAAACTTAACACTACTTTATTACTCCTTATACCCCCTTGCATTAATCATGAATCTACCGGTGTGACTTGCTGAAGACTGTGGTGGTACTCATTCTTGCTCAATCTTCCCCTCCCCCCTTCAGTATCAGAAGTTTTGGAGAAGAAGTCCTAGGTGGATGGCTTATACCCCAGTTGAGTGTCTGCGAAGATTGAGCCGTAGGCCCACTAGTCCACAACTGTTTATTTTTGTTTGTCAGGCCTGAAGTGTATTTGTAATAATGTGAATATTATCGATATAATAAA
The DNA here is from genome assembly GCA_008326285.1 of Oryza officinalis. NCBI lineage: Eukaryota > Viridiplantae > Streptophyta > Magnoliopsida > Poales > Poaceae > Oryza > Oryza officinalis. The sequence continues at coordinate 41,817,066 of BDMV01000007.1, forward strand.
GATGTGTCTTTTGTATCATGTTTGCTGAGGTGTACCCCAGTTTTTTCGGGACAGTACACCAATACACTAGCCATTGGGAAAAGGTATTTTTTCGGTCACGACACTTTCTCTTCGACCTCACCGATTACATTTGGTCCAAAAACTATTCTTTGTCCAGCAGATGGAAGAGGAAAAGGGACGGAGAAAAAGGAATGAAGGAGAAGGGGTAAAGTCGAAAAAGGAAAATTAGAGAAAGAGAGGAAGGAAAAAGGAAAAAGGTCAGGGACTATTTTTTACAAAATTTCAAATATCAAATATTTGGAATTTTTGGAGGATTTAGGATATTAGAAATTGAATAGGAATATTTTGGATTTGGATGAAATTTGATTAGGAATTTGAGCTCCATATCCAAAACACGAATCAAATCCAAATAACTTCAATTAAGAAGCGACAAAGTCAATGGCGTTGTCGAAATCTGATTTCGGCAATGAGAAAAGGGGTAGCGCTCAAGTACTAAATACGATGGGTTAGTAGACAAAAGGGATTTAGACAGGTTCAGGTCTTCTATAAAGAAGTGATACCCTACTCCTGTTTCGGGGAATATATCCGCCGAGTTATGTATTGATCTCGTGATCTAGTTGTGTATGAAGAAAAGCTTAGCTAATTGCTATTGCTCTATGCCCCTCAAAGAACGCCCTGCCCTCCTTATATAGGTTCAAAAGACAGGCCCATAAGTCGGAGACCCAACCACATACGGTATACTCGTACCACTGTGCTGCCGGCGCCAGCACCATCACGGTCTCGTCCCCCGCTGTGGACACTATCGATTTAACGCTGCGGGCGACATGGGGATTGTGGGAATTGGGGGGGAGGAAGGGGGGAGGAGTGGGCAGAAATACCACTGGTGGCGGCATGGAAATGGGCGGGACTACGACGGTGGCAACATCACCGACGCCCGTGGGGGGAGGGGGAGTGGCGACGATGGCGGCAACAATCTCTTGTTTAGAGAGGGAGCTGGTGGCATTGGTTGGAGAGTACATGTTACGGGCTTGGAGAAAGTAGCCAGCCGTGCACTGCACAGACGAACAACACTTCAGCGAGGAGGCGACACAAGTTCTCGCACATGGGAAGGAAGAATGGGGTGGCAGTGTCAACTTCTCGACTGACATGTGGAGGATAGGCAGTTATGAGGACATCACTGGCTCGGATATAACCATGCTTATATTACACATCAACAAGTTAAAGGTGCATATGTTATATATTAGGTTTACTTACTATATGTTTGAACAAACGTTACTACACCATGAGTTTTTTTTTGAAAAAGGCAAAAGCTTTGCCTTGTATGTATTGATAGAGAAGGTTTAACAAAAGACAAGAGAAAAAAATTACAGGGGTGGAGAAGATCACACCCACAAAACTAGAGGGCTAAGAGATCTCTCCCAAACCAGGTGACTCTAGGAGCTTGCACGCACCTGCCTTTGCCCATGTCACAGCTTCTTCTTTGATTTTTGCAATTAAGGTTTTTGGGGTTGCCGCTATGCTTTGAAAAACTTGTGCATTACGCTCACACCATAGTTCCCAGACTACGAGAATCAAGATGGATTTCAGCGGCTTCTTCGGGTTGTGCGGAGTGGAGAGGATACGCGTCCACCAATCCTCAAGAGATGTGCAGGTGTCCCTATGCTGCATTTGCATGTCAAGACCGGTCCAAGTCTGGATTGCTGACCAGACCTGTTGGGATAGCCTACAAGTGGCCAAGGGATGGAGCGCCGTCTCCTGAATTGTTCTGCATAGGGGGCATATATGTTGATTTGTCCAGCCTCACTTTTGTAGTCTGTCCGCTGTCCAGACTCGATTTTTGAATGACTTTTCAGGAGAAGAATTTGCACTTTTGCGGGGCCCAACATTTCCATATTGCTTCATCGTAGACCGAGGTGGTAGCTCCCAAGAATTGCAAGCGGTAGTCTGATTTTTTTGCAGTGTATTCTCCATTTATCGTTAGCTTCCAGGTTATGGTGTCCCTTTGCGGCGTGAGCGGCTGCATCCTTTGTTGGCATTCCCACAAGTCAATGAATTGCTGCAGGTGGTCAGGGGCGGAGATTTGGCTGAGTTGAATGTCAATGATCCATGTGTCGCCATCTAGCACCTGTTGGACTGAGCGGTTTTTCCTTTTTGAGGCAGTGTAAATTGTTGGGGCGAGACTCTTGGGGGTTTGATCTTCAAGCTAGTGCGAGTGCCAGAACTTTGTGATTGCGCCGTCTTCCAGCTGTATGTTGGTGGCTGCCGTGAAGAGATCTCTATCCTGTTGGTCGCACGGCATTGGGGTTCCCACCTAGGGTTTTTCCGGCATCACCCACTCATACCAGAGCCACCGAATACGTAGCGCTCTTGCCAAACGGTAAAGATCCAGGACTCCTAGGCCGCCTAGCTTCTTTGGTCGACAGACCTTTTTCCAGCTAACTTTACATTTCCCTCCTGATACTTCTTCGTCTCTTGCCCACAGGAACTTGCGCCTGAGCTTATCGATTGCTTCTATGGTGCCCTCTGGTAGCTTGAATGCTGTGAGGTGGTAGATTGGTTGCGTAGTGAGGACAGATTTTGTCAATGCCGATCACCCGGCTGTGGTCATCATTCTCCCTTGCCATGGAGCGAGGTGCCCAACCATTTTATCTATGAGGGGTTGCATGTGGATTTTTTTTAGCCTGGTCACTAGCGAGGGTAGCCTGAGATATTTCATTGGGCAGGTCATGATGGTCGCCTAGAAAGCTGTAAGTAAGCTATGAAGGTTGAGGTTTGCACATCGGATGGGTGCAACTTGGCTTTTCTGCATGTTAGTCCTCAGTCCTGTGACCTCGCCGAAGGAAGTGATGACTTTCGCTAAATTGCTCACATCGTGTAGCGTGGGCTTGAGGAAGATTGTCGCATCATCCGCATAGAGGGATTTCAAAGCCGCGCAGTTCGGCCATTTAGAGTTGATAGGAGGCCAAGCTTAGTAGCCTTGTCGAGGAACTGATGGAGGGGGGTTTATGGCAAGGATAAACAGGAGCGGGGAGAGTGGGTCACCTTGTCTCAGACCCCTTCCGTGTCGGATTGGCTCTCTAGGGCATCCGTTGAGGAGCACGCGGGTCGAAGAGCTCACCAAGATATTTGCTATCCAGTTTCGCCATCTGGCTGGGAATCCCTTCTTCTGCATGAGATCCAGAAGATAATCCCATCGAACAGTGTCGAAGGCCTTGGTTATGTCTAGCTTGAAGAGCAGAGTCCGGGTGTTCGTTTGGTGGAATTGTATCTTCTCGTTTGTAGAAATACTTGCGTGGGTGAAGAAAGGAGTGCGGGCTCACGAAATGCTTGGATGATCAAAGAAATTGATTGGGGACCAAACCAAGATCATCTCCAAGTCCACTTATACCTCACCATGTTATTTTTGGTCCATAGAAGGCAAGAGATGAAGTTATACACGTTTTGGATTCAGATTCAGGCCTCGTGACAGCATCAACTTCAAACGAACCTAGCTGCTGATCTAGAAGGAATCTAGGGGCCCATGAGTACTTGTTGGAAATCATATGGAGTCTACTTTCAGATGGTTTTGGTCTCACGTCAAAATTTCTACTAGGTAGTCGGCAATCTGCAATATAAGTTATGTACCTTATTCAGTCTGAGACTGATTTGGATCTTCGGCCTTGTAATTGTGTCTTGGGCTAAGCCCAAGGGTGTGTGTGCCCAAGGAAAACCCTACAACATCCCTAATCATATTTATTCAGTAGCTGTCATTATTTACAGTTTGGTTTTGCTTAGATTATTTTTGCCATTACAGTTTCACCATTCATCGGTTTGTGAAACCCCAACTTCGAGTTCCTGTATAATGATTTATCTGGGTTGTTGTTTTTCTTGTTCTTGCTTGTGTTTTTTGATTCACACGTAGGGATTAGCCTTCTCGGCGAGATCAATCGGGTTTCAGCATTGTTGATAACTAGAGTAGACATGTGTTGATGCACAACACGATGGCCTGGGAGATTTGTTTCACTCCAGTGCAGGTCCAAATCTTAAACAAACGGGTTCAGGGCGTGCCAGTTGGTTTGATCCTACAACCAACAAGATATACAATAAAACAGTTAAATATACAATAGCCGATCGACCGATAAGCCAATGACATACCGTATGGATCTAGCCGATGCGATCTGACCGAATCAGCTATAAGGTGTAAGGTAAACAAAATAAAGCAAACCCTAATCACACTCCATCAGCTGTGAATATATAATCTATAGACAAAGATTAAATACTAGCCGATGAAGTCATAACTAGGCTAAAATAGATAATGCATCAACTAATACTCCGATACAGCCTTATACAAGAATATCAATCTATATAAATATATCGAGGCAAGCTTGATATATTTAACCAAAGTAAGATCTTTGTATAAAGGGCAAATATAACATGAAAAGTATGATTAAAAGAATTTAAACAAAGCTAGACAGTTATATCAGATAATATTGGCTGAAACTCCAATGCTACCCCTATTACAAGCAAAAGACATGCTAAAGATCATGGTTCTAATTAGGACTAGGGCTGATGTAGCACAAAGTGTAAAAAGATACATGATATCTAGACGATCAAGCCTTTGCATGTTTTTTAGGGTGGTAAATACCTTATGCTAATATAGGCTAATAAACTAATTTAGCCGATACCAACAAAACCTTATGCAAGATTCGTCCGATACGACTAAATCAGCCATCGACTTGGATTGGTTAAGTTATGTGGTAAATTAACAAGCCATACCTCCAGCTGACAAACCCGAAGCACGAACTCGTCGAGAAAAGTAAAAGGAAAATTGTGGCGATGCGCCAAAAGTGTTGTATTGAACTGTTGTTGTTTTTACATAGACCTCGGGCTTATATTTATACTTGTACATACAGACCTTGTCCTTGCCGGACACTATTCATAACTTGCCTAAACAAACAAGTCTTAGGTGGACTCTTACCACAATATTATAAAAAGAAAACTAACTCTTGTTCCTAATTAATAGATACAATTGCTTTATCCAGACTCAATTCCTAGTTGGCAATATTTTCAAGTTCTCCTCCGAAGTCAACACGAAGCCAGACTACCCGTATCGGCTGCCGAGTCCGATTTGGAACACCTGTATCGGCTGCCGAGTCCAATCCCATATCGGCCGATACAGCCCCAACCGATGCACTGTCTGTTTTGGAAAACTCTTTTATTTTTTCAAATCCGTCTCGGATCCAATCTCGATCACTAGCATATCTTTACCAAATTTTGTTGTTAACAACATGGTGCTGTAATTGCAGGGTTCGGATCGTGTTGATCAGAAGTCGGATCATGTATGTCAAGGTTTCACCAAATCAATAGTTATCTTCACCTGACGGAAGATCGGGCATCCCATTGCCATCAGGCAAGAGATTGTGTAGTCGCCGTGAGCTTGTTCTGGCCGCTGGCAGGGAGGGCAACTTTGTTCCTAATTGTACCTCCTTGATTTGAACGAGCGGATTATTTTCGTACCTGGTGCTACCAGTACTTCGAGGTACCAACTATCAGTTGTCAATGGGAAGTTGAGCAACCCCAATGAGATGAAAGCAAATGTGGGTACTTGATACTCTATCTTGTTTCAGCGACGATATACCACCTGTGATTAGTGTTTTACTAGAAAATCGGCACGCTAGTTGACGCGCCCGCTAATTATAACCGTGTGTTGTTGTTTGCAACTTTTCTATAGGGATTTTATGAAATTTTCTATCTGAAGAAAATCATATGATATTTTAATGGTACTTTCATATTTAGCGTGTAGTATATTTTAAGTATTTGAAGATTTCCAATCATGCTAGAAAAATACGTTATATTATTTTTGTAAAAGCTGAAAGTCCTAGAAATTTTTCCTTGTTTCGTTTATTGTGATGAAGTTATTCACATCAACATTTCGTAAACATAAAAATAAAAATGCAGATGAATGACTACCACTTAATATAAATTTTCTTCTTTTTTCTTTCCTTTCCTATTCTCCTTGAATGTTCTGTGTTTCAACCCTTTATTTCCTTTTTGTCCCTTTTTCCTCATTGAATTTTCTGGATGTTCCCTCTCGGGAGTTCTTTTTTTTCTCCTGGAATTTTCGGGAAGTTCCCTATGGAGAGTTTTCTGCCAATTTAGTGCTGACACGTGGCCCTGACCCACCCGCATTCACCGGTCCTCTTTCGCATCCCAGATGCCCTAGGTGCAAAGGTTGCAAGAGCGTGTCAATTAAAGAGTGGAGTAATAACTCAACCAATCAGCTCGCAGGGAGACCTATTAGCTTTAGAAATATAGATAAATACGCTTGTGAAGTCAACGGTTTTCCTCGGATAAATAAAAGAGAAGATCCACAGGTGGTTTAGTCAAGACGAAGTCAATGCAACTTAAATGACGTGTTAATAATTATTAGCCTCAGCTACCTCAAGTCCAGTATAACTATAAATTCAAGCACATTAGCACTTAGCTTTTCACGGCAAATTAGGCACAATCACAAGCGCCAACTGCAACTTCTTAGAAAGAGCGGAAGAAGTACGGTATTGTATTTCCTCCTCAAGCTTTCGTTCTCCGTAAGAAGAAGAGTTGTGAGTCAGTCAGCCATCCCGTCTGCTTCCTCTAGAGCTAGCTCCATCGATCACATTGGCAGATGGACTCATCAAGCGACGTTGACTACGCCGACCGCTTCGACATCTCCGGCCCGGTGCATATGATGGCGAAAAACTGCACTGGTTCTTCTGCAATAGTGATTGACTGGTATGCATATCTGCATTCATGATAAGCTGCTGGTGAGCACAACCTCTAAATGTAGCGTACTGATCTGTAAATTCTTTGTCGATCAATGCCACGTGCATGCAGGGACAAGGAGGAGCACCGCCGTTGCGTCGCCGCATGCCTTGTCAAAGGCGTTAAGGTGATGATGAAGGACAGGAGCAACGCACTCGCGCCGGCATGGTGGAAAAGCTTCGGCTTCCGCTGCCGCAACGTGATCAAGGATGACAGCTGCATCTCCATCGACATGGACGCTTCCGACCAGGATAGCTCCGACTCCGCCCCACAACTCGAGGACGACGACCACGACGAGATCTTCGGCGCCACCTACGAGTACGAGCCACCAGCTGGCCTGCGCCGCCACCCGTCCGCTCCACGCTACGTCGTCGCCTTCCGAGGCACCATTCCTACCCACCTGGGAGATCTAGTGGAGGACATCAAGATCATATACAATACATTTCGCAACTCCAAGCGCTGTAAGATCTCCCACGAGGAAGTTGAAGGACTCCTCGATGGTTGTGCAAACTCCTGTAATGTGTGGCTTGCTGGCCACTCGCTTGGTGCGTCGCAGGCTCTCGATCTTGGGCGGTTCATGATGGACAAGAAAGGCTTCAACCTCCCTACCTTCCTCTTCAACCCGCCGCAGGTGTCGCCAGCGCCGGCCATCAACTTGCTGCGCCCGAATGAGAAGGCCAAGAGGCATCTATACGCCGCGAGCTCCCTCCTCAAGGTAGGCCTGAGCAAGATCGTGAAGCCCCACGAGGAGTACATGGAGAACCTGTTCGAACGGCTGTCGCCGTGGACGCCGGAACTGTACGTGCACGAGAGCGACCCCATCTGCCAGGGCTACATCGACTACTTCGAGCAGAGGCAACTGGTGCAGGAACGCTTCCCTGGCATCGGCATTTCGGCGATGAAACTGTCGTACCGAGACATGTTCTTTTCAGCGCTCGGGAAAGACAAGGAGCGGCCGCACCTCCTGCCGTCGGCACTGCTGTGGAAGAACTCGATGATGGATGATGACGTGGAGGATCACCAGAAATTGTCCAAGTGTAAGCTGCTCTGCGAAGCTCACCGTCTCAAGAAGCTGGCCCTCAGGGCGCACAGCCTAGAGCAGTGGTGGAAGCCGGACAGTGAGCTGACCTTGACCAGGACGCGGTACAACTATCCTTCAGCATAGTATTAGAGGCTTGCCGCTAAGAAGGCTTTAGATCGAGTTGAAATTGTAGTTAGCATACCTTCGTATCATCATAATCGCACTTCAATTTTAAATCCTCTGGTAAAATAACTAGCATGTTTTCTGCACAATTTTGTGCGGAGCTTTATCTGAAAAGTGAAAAGTAGATATAGTCGAATTCGATATATAATTATTACTTCTGTTTCCGAGCACATGGAGAAGTTGTTCGAGCGGCTATCACCGTGGACACCGGAGCTGTGCGTGCACGAGAGTGACCCCATCTTCCAGGCCTACATCGACTACTTCGAGCAGCGGCAGCAAGTGCTAGAACGCTTCCATGGCATTTTCCGTGGCCTTGCCAAGTTGGCGATGAAGCTGTGGTACCGCAACATGTTCTTTTAGAAGAGCTTTGGTAGTTCAGAACTTCAATTGGCATAATTTAGTTGTTTCAATTATGTATATTCATTTGATTGAAAAAAATGACATTCAAATGGAACCTCCATCAAAATGATCAATTCTGAGTTCGTTCTATGTACTTAGTTTAATTAATAACTAGGAAGGTAGCCCGCGCATTCGCGCGGGCATGTGTACGTATTAGTTTGTTCCGAAAGTATGTTTAACGAATTAATTTTAAATTAAAAGTTAAGGTGTTTTTCCTTTTCAAAATAAATGTTCATCTGCTTTACTTTCTTTGCTCAAAAGGAATTAATCTTGAGAAATTTTTATTGCTAACGAATGTATTTTTATTTGTATCAACCTAAACCTCTCAATAATTGATTCATATGTATGTAATTTGAATATATAGATGAAGCATACATATCCTATACACTGTTTCTTATACACGGTTTCTTTATGATACGTGGGGTCCATTAGATATTATTTATGAAAAATCTATAGTGAACATGAGTCCTAGAATGAATGTAAAGTCCATAGAAAGATATACAACGTTTAAAACATATTATGATATGAAAGGCCACCAATAATATTATGTATTTCCACCTTAGTAGCTTATACATGCTAGATGTAGATAAATCCAAGATGCTACTATAACTGGTATAGGAATTTAGCTAATTCATGGATTTGTTATTGGCCTTGTTTGTTGACATGTGTGAAAGCAAAAATATATAAAAGTAAATATAAAAAAAATATCATTATATGAGGACGTAAAATGATATTTATAGCTAAGGGAGTAAACTTATTAAAGTTAGCTTTTAGGGATGTAAAAGATGGCAAAAATTTCTAACTAACCGTGTATCATTTTTATAAAAGTGGTCATCTATATAGCTGTATATAAAATTTGATTATTCTAATTTTTGCTTGCATCGTATATAAGTTGGCACTAAATAGTTAAATTGGTAAGTATAAAAATTTTCTGACCGATCGAGAACAGTTTCTTATAAATGATATCATTATCGATCATTTTTGGCCGTTTTCGTTCATAGTGAATTGCAATGAACATAACCATGTAGACGATTAAAAAAAGTTAGATACACTACTACAGAAACAGCCTTTCCGTGCAGGCCGAAAGGCACCTTTCCGTGCGGAAGGCCTGCCCGCACGCGCGAAAAGGTCTGGGAAAAGACCATTTTCGCGTGCGGTCGACCCAACCGCACAGGAAGATCCATTATCCCGTGCGGGCCGCTTAAGCAGACCGCACGGGATAAGCGATCTTCCCGTGCGGTCGCGTTAAGTGGACCGCACGGCATTCGCTTATTCCGTGCGGTCCACTTAACGCGACCGCACGGGATAAGCGATCTGCCCATTTTTTTATGTGCATATAAAATAGTATTTTATATGTTGGTTTATTATTTTATGTGAATATATTACCTTATCTCTCCCCTCGCTCTCTCCGTCTCTCTCACTCTCAGTAATAGTGTACATACACATGGCTCGTATTAAGAATATTAAACGTAATTAATTATTTTTTCATGGAATTAAGATATTAAATTTGTACGCATGCATCACATATGTATATAATATACGTATCATCGCGTCTCGCAATTTACAGAAGTTTAAAAAACCACATAAAATATATCCTTAATTAGAAATATTTGTACTAGCTAGCTACTATACATATGTTCTTTTTTCCACTCTCTAAGTCGTTTGAAGGTATCCTCCGTCGCAAGCTGGCTCTCCGGATCGTAGAAATCGCCCAAATGGTTGCAGACATCGCGGCGGATGAAGCGGCAAATATCTGCACACAAGTTTAGTATGGTTCGATCGTCGAACCGGTTCGCTACAACTGGAACGGACGGGATCTGTTTCAGAAGGAATACACATTGTTATAGTTAGGAAAGTTATACAA